>OZ005659.1:21267708-21987872 GCA_963930645.1 Salticus scenicus | reverse complement strand
AAAGTGGAAAATTTAAGATATGTACGAGATAGAAACAATGCAAAGGACGGATTGTGTATATTAATCCGAACCTTGATTAGTGTACATGGACAAATGGTAGAGGCAGTAATAGATTCAGGAACGGAAATTACTGTGGTTAGAAAGATAAAGTTAGGAATATACCCTTAGGCAAAGGAAGGACAATTTGCTTGAAAGGTATTTTTGTCCACCAGTACAGTGCGACCTAGCGTAAATCCCATTAGCAGTACCAGTGGGAGGATTTACTAATATGATACACACACAAGTATGGCGTGCGGTAGCTGACGGTTTGTCAGAAGAAATGGTAATTCCACCGGACATTCATGAGCAATTAATCGGTGAGACTGAATCAGGAGAAACGGATGTAGCTGGATGCCATGTTGGACATGGGAGAGTAGAAAATTTTGAAGAAAAGGAGAAGGAAGAAAGTGAAACTCTTTCTGATACGGGGAAAGGAGAGTCGGGAATAGACTCGAGCGATGGAGAGGTTCTCTCAGAAGAAGACTCTGAGGAGGAGACAGAAGGTTCTCTATCCAGTCAGTTTGCAAAGGAGCAGAAAAAATGTTTAGAATTGCGAAAGTTATGGCAATTAGCTAAACAGAAAAAGGGTGATTTCTATATTTCCCAAGGGGTCTCTTTCACAAAGAAAAAGTGGTGGGCGAAGATACAGGACAGTTGGTCTTACCAAAATGTTGAAGAGAGGAAGTATTAAAGTTAGCCCACAATTCAGTTTTTGGAAGTCATCTAGGAGCTAGGAAGACAACAGAGAAAATTCGTTATTCATTTTATTGGCCCAATATGAAAGAAGATATACGGAACTATTGTGCCACATGCACGGAATGTCAGTTAAGAAAACCTGTAAAAACAAAGGAAAGGCCACCAATTACTCCAGTAGTTAGACCAGGGTTACCATTCCAAGTGGTAAATATTGATATTATAGGACCAATTGAGCCAGCGAGTTCAAAAGGACATATAAGTATATTTTGTGTCTCGTAGATCAACATACAAGATGGGAAGAAGCAATACCATTGAGGAATCTTACAGTAAAAGGGGTTTGTGAAGCATCATTAGAAATTTTCTCTAGAACAGGAATACCAAATGTGATTGCATCCGATAACAGGACATGCTTCAAGTCAAAATTGACGCAGGAATTTTGTAAGATAATAGGATCAAGTCAAAGATTCTCTACTCAATCTCATCCCCAATCTAATGGGTTAGTAGAAAGATTTTATCAAACTTTGAAGCAGATGCAACACCACACTATCAGAGAACAAGGAAGAAAGTGGCATCTATATATACCCTTCATATTATGGGCACACCGGGAAATACCGAACAGTACTACGGGAGTAGCACCATTTCAACTTCTGTACGGCCGAAAACCTGCAGGACCTTTGTCTATTTTAAAGGATTTCTGAACGGGAGAAAACAAAGGTTTATAACTTGATACTAAACCCATATCAATATTTTTGCAAGAACTGAAGAAGAAACTTGAACAAGTAGCGCAAAAAGCAAATCTCCAAACAGAAATCCAACAAGAAAGAATGGCACATTACTATAATCTAAGGTCCTCTAATAGACAATTTGTTGTAGGAGATGAAGTAATTCTGCCAATACCTGATTCGCAAAATAAACTCTATCAAAGATGGCAAGGTCCGTCGGAAATAGTCAAACAAAGAAGTCCTCATTCATTTGTAGTGAAATTAGCAGATGGTACAATCAAAGTCGTACACCAGAATAAATTACGTCCATATTTAGCAAAAGTGTCGGCAGTAAATCTGATATTAGAAGACTATGCAGATATTGGAAACGTAGAAGAAATTCTAATATTTGATCAAGAAGACGAGGAATTTCAGAAAGCAATAAACACGATCAAGCCAGAATGATAGGATAGATCGGATCGGAGAGTTGAAAGACTTACTATGGAAACACAGACAAAGATTTGTGACATCTATGAAAACTGCGAAAGTTGGAAAACATCGGATTGAACTTATACCAGGAGTAATTCGTAAGCAACCACATAGATATCCAGCATCATTTGTTTACCGTAAAGAAACTGACCGCCAAATAAAAGAATTGCTAGATGCTGGATTGATTGAACGATCAGTAGCAAAGATCGCATGCCCACTAGTATGTGTTGCTAAAAAAGATGTTACAGTGCGATTATGTATAGACTATAGAGCGCTGGACACAGCAACGAAACCCACTCCATTTCCGATGAAAGACAGGGATGGACTGATCTGATATATATAGCCGGAGCAGCAAATTGGCTGACTAGTTTAGACTTCATCCGAGGATACTGGCAGATACCATTGGAAGAAAGCAGCAAAACACTGACAGCGTTCGCAACTCCCAATGGTACAGTCGGTAATAAAAGTGTCCGAACACTAGCGAAAATTCCTGTGTAAAAAAAGTACACTTCATTCGGTTCTGTTAAATAAATCCTTATCGAATCATGTTCTTAGACTAAGAAGAGGTTTCGACAAGGATTCATTTAACAAAACCGTATGAAGTGTACTTCTTTTACATAGGAATATTTGCTAGTGTTCGGACATGTTTGTTACCGACTGTACATATCAGTGAAAAGTAATGCCATTTGGATTAGTAGGAGCAGCAGCAACGTTTCAGCGAGAGTTGAATATAGTACTAAAAGATCACAAAGATTATGCTCAAGCTTATATTGATGATATTATAATTTACTCGCAAACCTTTGAAGACCATTTAGTACACCTAGATAAAGTCCTATTTGAGTTTGGTTGGATGGGTTTTACGTCGCACTAGTGCAGCGCAGATGGGCAATTGGCGACGGTCTGGGACTCACCTCTAGAGGTAGTCCGGAGACATGCCATCGCAATTTTGATCCTCCACGGAAGCCTATTTGAGTTAGGAAAGGTAGAGTTATCAGTGAAACTTATGAAATGTACATTTTCTGCTGAAACTCTAAAGTATTTAGGACACATATTTGGAGGTGGTAGTCATGGATCAGATGTAGAAAAAATAAAAGCAATAGCTAAATTACAACCACCTACTACGAAAAAGGATGTCCGAAGAATATTAGACTTAATGAATTTTTACCGGTCTTACATACCAGGTTCGCAAACAGCAATACCACTAACGGAACTAACAAGAAAAGCGGCACCAACTCATAAAATTTTATGGGAAACACGTCATCAAAAAGCCTTTGAACAATTAAAACAAGCCTTATGCCAAGCGACATCCTTGTCAACGCCAGATTTTAGCAAACCATTCCAGTTACATGCTGATGCGTCGAATATTGCGGTTGAATGTTGTCTTACTCAGAAAGACACCCAAAATAATTGGAAACCGATAGCCTTTGCAAGTCAGAGACTTACATTAAGCCAACAGAAATGGTCGACTATAGAGAAAGAAGCGTGGGCCATCTTATTTAGACTCAACAAGCTTGATAAATGGATCATAGCCAGCAAAGTGAAAATAATATCAGATCTAGGGCTGGAGTATTTATCAATATATCCCCAAGTATCAATATTTTTTTAATATCACAATAACGATATTAAAGATCTTGCTCTGCCGATATATCCCTCTAACGATATTTCTTAGTGCACACTGAGCGATCGATTGATGTGCCGATAAATAATGTTGAACGCCAATCTTAAATACAGTTGGTTCTCCGTTTAACGACTTTCAAGGGGCCGTAAAAAATCGTCGTTAAGTAGAGAACGTTCTTAAACAGAATATGTGAAAAAATTATGTGCTTAACATTTTCCTTCACATTTTACAGGCTTAGGACTGTCAATACATTTCTCTATATACTGGCGTGTTTAAAATGTTATGTTTTTATTAACAATTACCGTACTTTATTTTCAAAAATTACATTTTAAATTACATCAAAAATGGGTACAAAAAATACAATAAAAAATTAACTTTAAAAAAAATCAAAAAGTATTGATTGCTTCAACTCTGACCTGGTTTTCATTATTCTTTTTTTCAAGATTGTCTAAAATATTAAATGTGTCGTCTTCCACATTCGATGAGACAATATAACGTCGGAGAGAATTTCTCTGAGCCATCCGAATTAGTGCAGAGTAAAACAGTCAATCGTTCTTTACTGTGTTTTCCACCAAAGCTCTTTTCGGCCTTGTATGTTAAAGTTTTACTAGGCAACATATTGTAGAATAGGCCTGTCTCGTCAGCATTAAATATGTCCTTCTCATTATATCCAGCTAATATCCCCTTTAGCTGTAATTTATATTCTTCTACATCTACACTTTTTTCATCTACAGGGGCAATTTCACTACATATGCTTTTAAATGCAAGCTCATATCTTTCTTTAAATTTGGTTAGCCAACCACTTGAAGCCTGAAAATTTTTCAATCCAAATTTTTCAGCAAGAATAATAGCATTTTCTTTAAAAATTACGCTAGAAATTGGAATATTAGATGATCTCGTTTCGTGAAACCACTGCAGCAGTGCCTTATCAAACTCTTCCGATCGACCACATTGAATATTCTTACGTTTAGATGTGGATCCGAAACGGAATTTTTGTGCTGATTTAACAATTTTTTCTCTGCTTGCTAAAATGCCTTTGAGAGTAGACTCAGGTAATTCAGATTTTTTTGCAAATTCCACTTTCGTCATTCCAGAGCTTTTTTCCCACTCTTCATTCTTCAATAATTTTCACTTTTTCGTGTAGACTGGGATGCTTTCGCTTTGATGCCATAATGTTCGGCTCACTTCGTACTTCAACACAACACACTCGCTAAGTCTCTAAACATAAACACACACATAAGCAAAGACCGCCTTATCGGAAGGAATGAGAGGCAACTGCTACAGTAAGTCACATGACAAGGGTTAGGTACAATTGAGTGATTGCACTCCCGCACAGCTTCATTATTAAATTTTCCAAGAAACAGTATCCCCCACCCCACCCTTTTTTTTTGTAAAACCTGCAACACTTTTACGATTGCAACATTGCATGTGTGAAAGAAACTTTCTGTGTTTGTTGAAATTTTTTTTTTCCTCCTACAGGAAATTTCTCTATTACAGATAATAGTTTCAAGGGGAAAAACAGAAAAAAAAATTGTTGTTAAATAGAAACATCGTCGTCTTCATATAGAAAATTTTTGCGGCAAAGGGGGTAGGGCATGTGAAATATCGTCTTTAAATAGAAATCGTGGTTAAGTAGAGCATCGTTAACATGTAAAATTATAATAGATTTCATATTGGTATTAAAATATATTAATAAATATTTGAATTAATACTTAGTTAAGATCCCATTTTTTAATTTTAAATAATTGTTATTTTGTATTGATTACAAAATTGGGCTTTTAGAAATTTATAAAATTACTAGCGAGCTTCGCCCGCTAGCGGGTCAGTATTTTCAAATGAATCACTATAACTAATGAATCACTAACAGTAACTTTTAGTCTTAAGAAAAGAAATTAAAAAAAAAAATCATTTCTGATCGGGTAAAATGTCGTCCCGGGTCCCCACTGCCTTCGGCAGCGCAGTCCCGTGCGCGCTGCTCGTGCACAAGTTAATGGATACACGCGCTGCGCGCGCGTATTCCTTCCCTGACCCTTCGTGCCCCCCCCCCCAAAAATCATTTCAAAACTCACACCGGGTCCCCACTGCCTTCGGCAGCGCAGACCCATGCGCGCTGCGCGCGCACGTGTGAAGGTATATGTGCGCTGCACGCAAATATTTCTTCTCAAATCAAATTTTTATTCTTAAGAAAAGAAAAGAAAAAAATCATTTCTCATGGGGTACAAAGTCGGCCCGGGTCCCCACTGCCTTCGGCAGCGCAGTCCCGTGCGAGCTGCGCGCGGACAAGTTAAAGAATACACGCGCTACACGCCCGCATTCCTTCCCTAAAATTTCGTGCCCCCTAAAAAAAATCATTTCTGATCGGGTAAAAAATCACAACGGGGCCCCACTGCCTTTGGCAGTGCAGACCCATGCGCGCTGCGCGCGCACGTGTGAAAGTATACGCACGCTGCGCGCACGTATTCCTTCTCGAATCAAATTTTTATTCTTAAGAAAAGAAAATTAAAAAAATTATTTATCATTGGTTAAAAAGTCGGACCGGGTCCCCACTGCCTTCGGCAGCGCAGTCTCGTGCGCGCTGCGCACTCACAAGTTAGGGGATACGCGCGCGGTGCACGCCTATTCCATCCCCACCCTTTCAGCCCCTTCTAATAAACCTACGTATACCAATTTTGAACGGTCTTACTCAATTAGCTGAGATGCAAAAGAACACCTAATCAGGACGCCTCAAAACGTGTAAATCTGCTGAAAACTTTCGATAATATAAAAGAACTTTAAAATATCTTTCGAATGATGCATTAAAAATAATTTAATCATGATTAGAAATTGAAATAGTGAAATTTGAAAATATTACAGCGCCATCTGGCGGTAGAAATTTCTGTATTCCACTGTTCGATCCCAAATCAACAAAGCTTTCTAATGATGTATTACTTATGAAATTATTTTAATTAGTAGTTGAGATACAAAAGAAAACTGATTCAGGAGACCTCAAAACGTGTAAATCTGGTGAAATCTTGAATTCATTTTCGATAATGTAAAAGTACTTTAAAATGTGTATTGAATGACGCATTAAAAAAAAAAATTAATCATGATTAGAAATAGAAATATTGTAATTTAAAAATATTATAGCGCCATCTGGCGGTAGAAATTTCTGTAATCTACTGTTCGATTCCAACTCAACAAAGCTTTCAAATGATGCATTACTTATGAAATTTTTTTAATTAGTAACTGAGACAAAAGAGAAACCCATTCAGGACACCTCAAAACGTTTGAATCAGGAGAAATGTCGAAATATCGAATTTCTGTAATCTACTATTCAATTCCAAATTAACAAAGCTTTCAAATGATGTATTACTTATGAAGTTATTTTAATTAGCAGCTGAGATACAAAAGAAAACCCATTCAGGACACCTCAAAACGTGTAAGTCAGGTGAAATCTCTAATTCCACTTTCGACACTTTAATTAGTAGCTGAGATACAAAAGAAAACCCATTCAGGAGACCTCAAAACGTGTAAATAAGCTGAAATCTCGAATTCCACTATTGCGATGCAAAAGAAAACCTAATCAGGAGACCTCAAAACGTGTAAATCGGGTGAAATCTCGAATTCCCCTTTCGATAATGTAACCGTACTTTAAAAGGTGTATCGAATGACATATTAAAAAAAAAAAAAAATAAACAAAATTAGAATTTTAAATATTGAAATTTTAAATTATTACAGCGCCATGAGACCTCAAAACGTGTAAGTCAGGTGAAATTTCGAATTCCATTATCTACGGTTGTCGGTTAATGGAAGTAAACAGAAAAAGAAATATTTTTACCTTAAGTGTATTTGTGTCGTTTTGAAACTGGCATCCTCTTTCGACAGATAAAATGTCAGGCGTGTAAAGATAAAATTTAATTTGCAATTAAAATGTAAATCTTTTGTTTATTGACCAAAATCGATGAAATTTTAACTGCAAGTTTGTTTTGTGGTGTTAAGATTGTATACTAATTGAAATGTGCGAATTTTGAAAAATTGAAAAAAATAGAAAATTGCAATTTTTAATCGCAGTACAAAAACACGTGACCTCATTAAACACCAGATGTTTTTTCTTTCCGTTCAAGATCGTCTGCCAAGTTAAAATGCTTGTGATTTGTTGCCACCATTTTTTTTAGTTTAGTTAATTAAAAAAAATCTAATTGTCCGATCGATAAGCCGTTTACACCATCTGATTGAGAAAATAAAGCCCTTTCCAATGGTATCTTGTTTGTAACAATACGACTGATATTTCTAATTTATTTTCCACTTTTTCCGTAAAAATGTCGCTTTTTAAGCATTTAATCATGAATTCTGGGTCATTTTTCGGTAGACATGGGCCGACATTTTAATTAATATCTCCGCTAATTAGGGTCGCATCGCTTAGCGAATTATCGCGATGTCGAGATGAAGAAATTCTGCGTCTGTCGACACCGGTTTCGAGTCGGTGCGACCATTAGCGCCGGAGCTTTAGCGATGACAAAGCATTTCTCACAGACAGACAGACAGAAAGACAGACAGAAAGACAGACAGACAGACAGAGAGATGCGTACAGATTTTAATAATATAAAGAGATTGTTGTTTTTTTCCTGAGGTCATTATATAATTCAGCAGAATAAAACTATAGCTTTGGCGCCATCCCTTAGTTCATTAACGCACTAAAAGATTTAATTTTATTTATTTATGGAAATAATTGAAATTTCTTTCACTTTCTTTTTTTCTTTCATTCGCACAGAGATTATACATACATATACATATTATATGGTAATTAAAATGGTTTGAAATAAAATAAAAATTTTAATTAAATAATCTGGTGTGTCACTCACACGACTTTCTCTTACCCTGAAATTTAACACTATAAATACCGGTTGCAGATTAAAAGGTAAGATAACGAGTACTGTTATGTAAACCTGTGTTAAACAATTCATATTAGGCTTCTGAAGAGTTTTATATGATAATTAGTTCTGTGTGAGGGGGGGCTACCGCCCCCCTCAACCCCCCGTTTTATTAATGCACGTACATTTATATAGAAATTAATTCGGTTATTAAAAAATAATTCTGTTTTTAAAAAATAATTTATTAAAATTATTATTTAAAAAAATTATCTTTTATGATAATGCAGACGATTTCCATATTAGAGAAGTAGTATAACACCAAATATCCAAAAAAAGTCCATTTTATTCTCAATATTTAAAAAAAAGAAATACGATTTTTTTTCTAAGGTTTTTTTTTTTTTTTTTTTTTTCATTAAAAGTAAAAAAAATCGATAACTTTGTTTTAAATTATCGCAGATCGATTGTTCAACCATTCGTTTTAAAGGTATTGGCGAGCTCTTTTGAAAGATACCCATCATGAAAATTTACTCCCCTCGAGGGGGGACTTCCCCCCCCGGGGGGGGGGGGGAAGGCGAGGCTCCTAAAAACACAATTTTTCCCCCCAGTTAACTATCTCTATTACAAAATATATATATTCGTTTCATTTAGTTTACTGCAGTCTATAGACGTCAAACTCTACTTACCTGCAATTTCCCCCATAGACGTAATGTATTAGAATTCTCTTGATTGTCCCTGTACACGAACCATTTGCTTGATCTTAACGAAAAGCTTACTGTAGCATCCCTATATGATACACATTTATAATACCAAAGTTGAACTTTCTCCCATAATATGTTTTTGAGATATGCTGATAACAGACAGACACACACACAGACACACACACATACACACAGACCATTTGCTAAAAACATGATTTTCGTATTCAGGGGACCTCAAAACGTGAAAATATAACACAATCTCGCGTTCGAAAATTTGACCCAAAAACAATACTTTCTCTACCTTATGGGTAAGAGAAAGTAAAAATCATAATTATTAATCACGATATTTCGAATTAAAAACTTTTAAAAGTGGAATAATTGAATTTATTTTGTTTATGTCCGAATATATTTGTAATTTTAAGTTATTTAATAAATTATCTTACCTACTAGTATATAACCCCGTCAAAAATGACGGAATGTGAACGATAAATCTTGAAAACAATGTTTAGATCATGAAGATTACCACGTGATCATTTAAATGTATTTTCAGTTTTTGTTTATAAATCAAATGTGTTTCGATATTTTATAATTTTCGTTCTGAAATTAAAAAAATTCTACCCGATCAATAAATATGAATGACAATAAAAAAACTGCTGGTTGACAAAAAATATAGGCCCGAAAACACAACAGCAACAACACATCCCAGTGTTTCGTTAAGTGCTCTATTTAAAGTCCTCATAATAAGAATAATCTAGTGTGTCACTCACACGACTTTCTCTTACCCTGAAATTTAATGCTATAAGTACAGGTTGGAGATTAAGAGGTAAGATAAAGAGTACTGTTATGTAAACCTATGTTAAACAATTCAAATTAGGCTTCGGAAGAGTTTTATATGATAATTAGTTCTGGCCCCCCCTCAACCCCCTGTTTCATTAATGCACCTACATTTATATAGAATTTAATTCGGTTATTAAAAAAAAATTCAGTTAAAAAAAAATAATTTATTAAAATTATTATTTAAAAAAGTTATCTTGTATGATAATACAGACGATTTCCATATTAGAGAAATAGTATAACACTAAATATCTAAAAAAAAGTTGAATTTATTCTCAATATTAAAGTAAAAAAAAAAAAAAAATGTTAAAAATGAAAGAAATCAATAACTTTATTTTAAATTATCGTAGATCAATGGTTCAACCATTCGTTTTAAAGGTATTGGCGAGCTCTTTTGAAAGATACCCATCATGAAAATTTACTCCACTCGAGGGAGGACATCTACCCCAGGGGGGAAGTCGAGGCTCCTACATACACAAAAAAAATTTTCCCAGTTGACTATCTCTATTACAAAAAATATGTATTCGTTTCATTTGGTTTAGTGCAGTCTATAGATGTTAAATTCTACTTACCTGCAATTTCCCCCATAGACGTAATGTATTTGAATGTCCCTGTACACGAACCATTTGCTTCATCTTAACGAAAAGCTTACTGTAGCATCCCTATATGATACACATTTAGAATACCGAGTTTGGAATTTCTGCTACTATTTGTTCTTGAGATATGCTGATAACAGACACACAGACAGACACAGAGACCATTCGCTAAAAACGTGATTTTCGTATTCAGGGACCTCAGAACATGTAAGTATAACAAAAACTCACGTTCGAAAATTTGACCCTAAAACAATACTTTCTCGACCCTATGGGTAAGAGGAAGTAAATAACGATTCACTTCATTTTACCAAAATACTTTTTTTTAAGACTATCGAAGATCCTGTTTCCAAATACGTAAGCGAAGTGTGACGTCACTGACCGTCCGTGGATGCAAGAAAAAGATTCCCTATATTAATCGTCCATTGTATTTTTTGTAAAAAATAATTAAAAATCGAGGAAAATTATTTCCCGATTTTAATACCTGATTTGGGTATAGATATGCTATCGTATCCCTGTGTTAGATTGAGTTATTTTGCTATCAAATTGACAAAATTTTAAATTTCAAAACTGTGTCATCTTTGGCGTTTTTTGTATTTGGCGATTAAAAACATACTACGAAAATATACATGCCAGATGTTTATTTTCGTAATATGTATTGTACGAAATATTGTTTCATATAATTCATCGCTCTCTTAATATAAGTTGTTAAAATAACCATGATTTTTGAAAGGAATAAAATATGTTCGCCAAATAATTTGGCGATATATTTTTTCCGCCAAGGATGACAGATATATTAAATCTATTCCGTTGCAACATATGAGTATCTTATATCAGACACTTTATTTAGACATTTGAAAACAAATTTGACTTCAAATTATGATAGAATATTTATCATTTTCCTTTTAATTAGTATATTAGTTGGATATTTATTGTGTAGATATCATCCTTTGAAATGAAATGCTTATGTTTTCAATCGAATATGGAAGTTTGCTATTTTATTTTTCTAAAGTTTTGAAATTTAAAATTTAAATTTTATCAATTTTACAGCAAAAACAACTTAATCTAACGCATGCACACGATAACTAATACATATCTATACCGAAATATGGGAATTAAAATCGGGAAATAATTTTCCTCAATTTTTAATAATTTTTTACAAAAAATCCAATGGGCGATTAACATAGGAAATCTTTTTCTTGCATCCACTGACGCCCAGTGACGTCATCACTTTGCTTGCGTATTTTCTAACTAACTATCTAATAATTACAGACGGTCCATGCTAACCCAAATTCACCTCTACTCTATACTCCCAACCAGCTATCTCACCCACAACATCGCCAAAATATCCAGGATCCAGCTAGGGACTTTCTCATTCTCAACCGAACATTTTATCTTGACTCGACATTATCACCTTAGACTACCCTACTTTCAATACTCATTTCAACTGGTGACCTTTACTTGCCCAACCAAACATTCTATCCCAACTATCCCAACTTTACACTAATTTCAAAACTAAAATCAACTGGCGACATTTACGTACTGAACTCGACGCCAATCATACCTTACAATGTAAACAAATAATGAAGCTTGATAAAAATATTTAAAGACAAGCTTGATAAAAATATTTGTTTTTACAAATATTTTAAGATTTTTAAGGCTTTAATGGACCATATTCCCACTTTGGGTCCGAGGCTACAAGAATATTAGCTGGTTAGGCAAACAATCCTCAACTCTATCATAGAAAAGCATTGTGGCTTGAAAATTTTTATCTTGCAATATTATTTATAAGAGTTACAGATTATATGAAACTGAAGTAAGAGTGATATAGTGATACCTTTGTTTTGTTTTTAATCCAGTTTTAGTAATATACTTTAATATTAATCAACATATGTAATATTAAAAGTTGCCATGTGAACTGTGGCGATGTTAACAAATTTAAATGGATGTTCCATTTAATAAATTACTTTATTAAAGTGATTGAAATTCTAATTATTTAAGCTTTGATGTCTATGTATATATGCGTGTCTGTATAAAATGTTCTTATTAATCTTTTATCCATTATATATATATATATATATATATATATATATGTGTGTGTGTGTGTGTGTGTGTGTGTGTGTGTGTACATAAAATGTTCTGCAATTTTACGATATGGAATAGTCTTAACTTTATCATTCGATTCAGTTGTTTACATTTCTCTTTTGTTCTTGTTCGAACAGATATTTGATTATTAAGTTTCACTGGAGAAATATTTAGGAAAATGTTATGCGTAACAATAAAATAGCATCTTGAATCTAGTTTGTTTACAAAATATCGGCCACGTGTTCGGCGATTTTACTTACTGTGACGTCACAGGAATATTGCCCATATGTTTTAGAAATATTTTAAGCGTTTTTTTTTTTTTTTATGAAACAGTCAAAGAGTCGTTCATTCGCAATTAAAGAGTTGTCCATTTGGAATTTGTATTTTCTGAATGGCAACAGTTTATGTTTGTTTTTATTTGGCATTGCGTTGTTTATAATCATGAAGTTACATAATTCTATTTATAGGTTCATGTTTATAATAGCCAGTGATCCGTTATATATAATTAAACATTTAAACATTACAATTGAATAGTTTTTCAAGGTGTTAGAGGGAATAAATAACAATATGTGCGATACAAAACATGTATGAAAATGATATGTATGTTTTCGTAAGTTAAATTGAACAAACGGGGAAAAAAAAAATGGCTGCCAAAAGTCTCTGTTTTGAAGCGGTGTAAACCGGAATCGTGAATGACAGATGAGGGTCATTATATATATTAATGACAATATATTAGACTTGACGTCTTAAGAATGTAATCATAGGCTTCAACCCTTTGCAACCTTTCATTGCATATTTGATAGTATTGTGTCACTATTTTGAAAAACTTTGATTAAAGAAGATTAATTAATATATATAATGACCCTCATCTGTCATTCACGATTCCGGTTTACACCGCTTCAAAACAGAGATTTTTGGCAGCCATTTTTTTCCCCGTTTGTTCAATTCATCAACTTACGAAAACATACATATCATTTTCATGCATGTTTTGTATCGCACATATTGTTATTTATTCCCTCTAAAACCTTGAAAAACTATTCAATTGTAATGTTGAAATGTTTAAAAAAATATAACTGATCACTGGCTATTATAAACATGAACCTATAAATAGAATTATGTAACTTCATGATTATAAACAACGCAATGCCAAATAAAAACAAACCAAAACTGTTGCCATTCAGAAAATACAAATTCCAAATGGACAACTCTTTAATTGCGAATGAACGACTCTTTGACTGTTTCATTAAAAAAACGCTTAAAATATTTCTAAAACATATTAAAGCCTTAAAAATCTTAAAATATTTGTAAAAACATATTAAAGTCTTTAAATATTTTTATCAAGCTTCATTATATGTTTGTTTACATTGTAAGGTATGATTGGCGTCGAGTTCAGTACGTAAATGTCGCCAGTTGATTTTAGCTTTGAAATTAGTGTAAAGTTATAGTTGGGATAGAATGTTTGGTTGGGCAAGTAAAGGTCACCAGTTGAAATGAGTATTGAAAGTAGGGTAGTCTAAGGTGATAATGTCGAGTCAAGATAAAATGTTCGGTTGAGAACGAGAAAGTCCCTAGCTGGATCATGGATATTTTGGCGATGTTGTGGGTGAGATAGCTGGTTGGGAGTATAGAGTAGAGGTGAATTTGGGTTAGCATAGAGTGTCTGTAATTATTAGATAGTTAGAAAATACGCAAGCAAAGTGATGACGTCACTGGACGTCAGTGGATGCAAGAAAAAAATTTCCTATGTTAATCGCCCATTGGATTTTTTGTAAAAAATTATTAAAAATTGAGGAAAATTATTTTCCGATTTTAATTCCCATATTTCGGTATAGATATGTATTCGTTATCGTGTGCATGCGTTAGATTAAGTTGTTTTTGCTGTAAAATTGATAAAATTTAAATTATAAATTTCAAAACTTTAGAAAAATAAAATAGCAAACTTCCATATTCGATTGAAAACATAAACATTTCATTTCAAAGGAAGATATTTACACAATAAATATCCAACTAATATACTAATTAAAAGGAAAATGATAAATATTCTATCATAATTTGAAGTCAAATTTGTTTTCAAATGTCTAAATAAAGTGTCTGATATACTCATATATTGCAGCGGAATAGATTTAATGTATCTGTCATCCTTGGCGGAAAAAATATATCGCCAAATTATTTGGCGAACATATTTCATTCCTTTCAAAAATCATGGTTATTTTAACAAATTATATTAAGAGAGCGATGAATTATATGAAACAATATTTCGTACAATACATATTACGAAAATAAACATCTGGCATGTATATTTTCGTAGTATGTTTTTAATCGCCAAATACAAAAAACGCCAAAGATGACACAGTTTTGAAATTTAAATTTTGTCAATTTGACAGCAAAATAATGCAATCTAAACACATGGATACGATAGCATATCTATACCCAAATACGGGTATTAAAATCGGGAAATAATTTTCCTCGATTTTAATAATTTTTTACAAAAAATACAATGGGCGATTAACAAAGGGAATCTTTTTCTTGCATCCACGGACGGTCAGTGACGTCACATTTCGCTTACGTATTTGGAAACAGGATCTTCGATAGTCTTAAAAAAAAAGTATTTTGGTAAAATGAAATGAATCGTTATTTACTTCCTCTTACCCATCGGGTCGAGAAAGTATTGTTTTAGGGTCAAATTTTCGAACGTGAGTTTTTGTCATACTTACATGTTCTGAGGTCCCCTGAATACGAAAATCACGTTTTTAGCGAATGGTCTCTGTGTCTGTCTGTCTGTCTGTGTGTCTGTTATCAGCATATCTCAAGAACAAATAGTAGCAGAAATTCCAAACTCGGTATTCTAAATGTGCATGATATAGGGATGCTACAGTAAGCTTTTCGTTAAGATGAAGCAAATGGTTCGTGTACAGGGACATTCAAAAGTATTCAAATACATTACGTCTATGGGGGAAATTGCAGGTAAGTAGAATTTAACATCTATAGACTGCACTAAACCAAATGAAACGAATACATATTTTTTGTAATAGAGATAGTCAACTGGGAAAAATTTTTTTGTGTATGTAGGAGCCTCGCCTTCCCCCCTGGGGTAGATGTCCTCCCTCAATCCTCGAGTGGAGTAAATTTTCATGATGGGTATCTTTCAAAAGAGCTCGCCAATACCTTTAAAACGAATGGTTGAACCATCGATCTACGATAATTTAAAATAAAGTTATTGATTTGTTTCATTTTTAACATTTTTTTTTTTTTTACTTTAATATTGAGAATAAATTCAACTTTTTTTTGGATATTTAGTGTTATACTATTTCTCTAATATGGAAATCGTCTGTATTTATCATGCAAGATAACTTTTTTAAATAATAATTTTAATAAATTATTTTTTTTAACTGGATTATTTTTTAATAACCGAATTAAATTCTATATAAATGTAGGTGCATTAATGAAACGGGGGGTTGAGGGCAGCCAGAACTAATTATCATATAAAACTCTTCCGAAGCCTAATTTGAATTGTTTAACATAGGTTTACATAACAGTACTCTTTATCTTACCTCTTAATCTCCAACCTGTACTTATAGCATTAAATTTCAGGGTAAGAGAAAGTCGTGCGAGTGACACACTAGATTATTCTTATTATAAGGACTTTAAATAGAGCATTTAACGGAACACTGGGATGTGTTGTTGCTGTTGTGTTTTCGGGCCTATATTTTTTGTCAACCAGCAGTTTTTTTATTGTCATTCATATTTATTGATCGGGTAGAGTAGAATTTTTTTAATTTCAGAACGAAAATTATAAAATATCGAAACACATTTGATTTATAAACAAAAACTGAAAATACATTTAAATGATCACGTGTTAATCTTCATGATCTAAACATTGTTTTCAAGATTTATCGTTCACATTCCGTCATTTTTGACGGGGTTATATACTAGTTATTATTATATTAACATTTTTAGAGTGCTAAATGAATGATTTACAAGACAAAATTTGGCACCCTAATGAATAGAATATGTACAATAGACTTCAATGAACACACTTTGAATTATTATTTCAAGAAAAGATTAATTTGCTCTTTTTACTTCCATTAACCTACTACCGTAGGTAATGGAAGTATTGTATTCGGTCTGAAAATTCGATATCGGGTTTTCACCTGATTTACACGTTTTAAGGTCCCCTGAGTCCAAAAAAGTGGTTTTTGGCAATTGGTCAGTGTGTATGTATGTGTGTGTGTGTGTGTGTGTGTATGTATGTATGTATGTATGTGGAGAATCTTCTGGCTATTATAGCTCAGAAACTAATAAAGATAGAGCTACGAAACTTTAGAATTGAAATACGTCTGGTGTACAGATGAAATTTCCAAATTTTGGTGAAAATTGAAACACCAGAAGTGGGACATCGGAAACCGGAAGTGGGACCGTAAGTCCGTATCTCAAAAACGGCTCTAACGATTTTCTTCAAACTTGCTATATAAACACTCTATTAGATGTCCTTTCGAATGATATAGTTTGTTAGTTCAGGAAAATTGATAGGCGTCCTGTATAAATAGCTCAATTTCAGGCCGCGCAAAGGCGTTCCTTTAAAAACGGTTGAACGGATTTTTTTCAAACTCCCCATTTTAACTCACTTTTAAATATGTTTTTGTATGTAATTATTGTTTTCCTGTCAATAATTGAGTTTAACCGGAAGTGGGACATCGGAAACCGGAAGTGGGACCGCAAGTCCGTATATTAAAAACGGCTCTAACGATTTTCTTCAAACTTGCTATATAAACACTCTATTAGATGTCCTTTCGAATGATATAGTTGGTTAGTTCAGGAAAATTGATAGGCGTCCTGTATAAATAGCTCAATTTCAGGTCTCCCAAGGGCGTTCTTTTAAAAACAACTGTCCGGATTTTTTTCAAACTCGCCATATTAACTCACTTTTAAATATCCTTTTGTATGTAATTATTGTTTTCCGGTCAATAATTGATTTTTTGTAAAAGTTGGTATCTCAAAAACGGCTCTAACGATTTTCTCTTTAGTTCACGTTTATGTTTTCTGATCGCATTATCTCTCAAAAATGCATATAATATGTGTAATAATGGGCAATGGAAGTCGTGTGGTTGTTTCACACCAGATTTTTTTTTACTTTCCGAGCGTGCATCACGTAAGATTATAATCATTAAAAAATAAAAGAAAGAAAGAAAACGAATGCTAAAAGAGAAAAAGAAAGAAATGATTATGAGACATTGAGAAAGATGTATGTATACATTTTAAGGTGCCCTGAAATCATTGTTGCCATTTTTATGGTGGATTTATGTATTTGTGTAAGTGAACACGATAATGTCTTTACGATTTGATGGATGGAACTGGAAATTGATAGGTGTGTTATAGGTCACCGGCACACGAACTACATAATTTTTTCTAAATCTCGAGCACTTAGAATTTTTTTTTAACAGGGACACAAAGGAAAATTCTTTATCATTATGGTCTATGGATTAAAATTATTTAAAATGCGATGGCATCTAAACGCCTTATCGCCTTATTCATTTTTTTATGCTTTAAATATTTTAACATTATTAAAACGAATTTCAATTAATTTTAATCCGTAGACCGTAACGTATGAAAATTATATTTTTTACCTTTATAATATATAAGTCCTGCACTCATAACAATTTATATGGTTCTTGCGACGATGATATGTAACATGCTTATTTAAACTTACCTTAATCAATTATTGAGTTTCATGTTAATGCATTTCAAATATTTTAAAATGCGTCATATGGCATAGAAATAAAGATTCTCTGTGTTCCTGTCAAAAAATTACAAATTCCAACTTATTAAAATGATTATATGTCATGCGACAATGACTTTATAACATACCTAAAAATTTTTAACAGAATTTGGTAAGGCGTTTGGACACTATTGTGGTGACTTGCACACACTTAGATACATCACCAAAGAAATCGCAAATTCGAAAGCTTCAAAATGTGTATAGAACACATTATAATTTCATATTTATATATACGTTTGGAAAATAATAAATTAGGCAGGTTTAGCAAAATATTTTTCTTTAACCATTAAAAAATAATAATAAATAAATAAATAAAAATACTGAATAACCAAAGAAGTCTTTATTTCAATTTAACAACACTTATAAATATATATAATGACCCTCATCGTCATCTGTCATTCACGATTCCGGTTTGCACCGCTTCAAAACAGACTTTTGGCAGCCATTTTTTTTTTTTTCCCCCCAATTTGTTCAATTCAACTTACGAAAACATACATATCATTTTCATACATGTTTTGTATCGCACATATTGTTATTTATTCCGTCTAAAACCTTGAAAAACTATTCAATTGTAATGTTTAAATGTTTAATTAAATATAACGGATCACTGGCTATTATAAACATGAACCTATAAATAGAATTATGTAACTTCATGATTATAAACAACGCAATGCCAAATAAAAACAAACATAATTTGTTGCCATTCAGAAAATACAAATTCCAAATGGACAACTCTTTAATTGCAAATGAACGACTCTTTGACTGTTTCATTAAAAAAAAAAAAATGCTTAAAATATTTCTAAAACATATTAAAGCCTTAAAAATCTTAAAATATATTTGTAAAAACATATTAAAGTCTTTAAATATTTTTATCAAGCTTCATTATTTGTTTACATTGTATGGTATGATTGGCGTCGAGTTCAGAACGTAAATGTCGCCAGTTGGTTTTAATTTTGAAATTAATGTAAAGTTATAGTTGGGATAGAATGTTTGGTTGGGCAAGTAAAGGTCACCAGTTGAAATGAGTATTGAAAGTAGGGTAGTCTAAGGTGATAATGTCGAGTCAAGATAAAATGTTCGGTTGAGAATGAGAAAGTCCCTAGCTGGATCCTGGATATTTTGGCGATGTTGTGGGTGAGATAGCTGGTTGGGAGTATAGAGTAGAGGTGAATTTGGGTTAGCATGGAGTGTCTGTAATTATTAGATAGTTAGTTAGAAAATACGCAAGCAAAGTGATGACGTCACTGGGCGTCAGTGGGTGCAAGAAAAATATTTCCTATGTTAATCGCCCATTGGATTTTTTGCAAAAAATTATTAAAAATTGAGGAAAATTATTTCCCGATTTTAATTCCCATATTTCGGTATAGATATGTATTAGTTATCGTGTGCATGCGTTAGATTACGTTGTTTTTGCTGTAACATTGATAAAATTTAAATTTTAAATTTCAAAACTTTAGAAAAATAAAATAGCAAACTTCCATATTTGATTGAAAACATAAACATTTCATTTCAAAGGATGATATTTACACAATAAATATCCAACTAATATACTAAAGAAAAGGAAAATGATAAATATTCTATCATAATTTGAAGTCAAATTTGTTTTCAAATGTTTAAATAAAGTGTCTGATATAAGATACTCATATGTTGCAGCGGAATAGATTTAATATATCTGTCATCCTTGGCGGAAAAAATATATCGCCAAATTATTTGGCGAACATATTTCATTCCTTTCAAAAATCATGGTTATTTTAACTGAATTATATGAAACAATATATCGTACAATACGTATTACGAAAATGAACATCTGGCATGTATATTTTCGTAGTATATTTTTAATCGCCAAATACAAAAAACGCCAAAGATGACAGTTTTGAAATTTAAAATTTTGTCAATTTGACAGCAAAATAACTCAATCTAACACATGGATACGATATCATACCTATACCCAAATACGGGTATTAAAATCGGAAAATAATTTTCCTCGATTTTTAATAATTTTTTACAAAATATACAATGGACGATTAACATATAGGGAATCATTTCTTGCATCCACGGACGGTCAGTGACGTCACATTTCGCTTACGTATTTGGAAACAGGATCTTCGATCTTCGATAGTCTTAAAGTATTTTGGTAAAATGAAGTGAATCGTTATTTACTTCCTCTTACCCATAGGGTCGAGAAAGTATTGTTTTAGGGTCAAATTTTCGAACGTGAGTTTTTGTTATACTTACATGTTCTGAGGTGCCCTGAATACGAAAATCACGTTTTTAGCGAATGGTCTCTGTGTCTATCTGTGTGTCTGTTATCAGCATATCTCAAGAACGAATAGTAGCAGAAATTCCAAACTCGGTATTCTAAATGTGTATCATATAGGGATGCTACAGTAAGCTTTTCGTTAAGATGAAGCAAATGGTTCGTGTACAGGGACATTCAAAAGTATTCAAATACATTACGGCGGTCTATGGGGGAAATTGCAAGTAAGTAGAATTTAACATCTATAGACTGCACTAAACCAAATGAAACGAATACATATTTTTTGTAATAGAGATAGTCAACTGGGAAATTTTTTTTTTGTGTATGTAGGAGCCTCGCCTCCCCCCCCCCCTGGGGTAGATGTCCTCCCTCGAGTGGAGTAAATTTTCATGATGGGTATCTTTCAAAAGATCTCGCCAATACCTTTAAAACGAATGGTTGAACCATCGATCTGCGATAATTTAAAATAAAGTTAATGATTTCTTTAATTTTTAACATTTTTTTTTTTTTTTTTTTTTACTTTAATATTGAGAATAAATTCAACTTTTTTTTAGATATTTAGTGTTATACTATTTCTCTAATATGGAAATCGTCTGTGTTATCATACAAGATAACTTTTTAAAATAATAATTTTAATAAATTATTTTTTTTAAACTGAATTATTTTTTAATAACCGAATTAAATTCTATATAAATGTAGGTGCATTAATGAAACGGGGGGTTGAGGGGAGCCAGAACTAATTATCATATAAAACTCTTCCGAACCCTAATTTGAATTGTTTAACATAGGTTTACATAACAGTACACGTTATCTCACCTCTTAATCTCCAACCTGTACTTATAGCATTAAATTTCAGGGTAAGAGAAAGTCGTGTGAGTGACACACTAGATTATTCTTATTATGAGGACTTTAAATGGAGCACTTAACGGAGCACTGGGATGTGTTGTTGCTGTTGTGTTTTCGGGCCTATATTTTTTGTCACCCAGCAGTTTTTTTGTCATTCATATTTATTGATCGGGTAGGATTTTTTTAATTTCAGAACGAAAATTAGAAAATATCGAAACACATTTGATTTCTAAACAAAAACTGAAAATACATTTGAATGATCACGTGGTAATTAATCTTCATGATCTAAATATTGTTTTCAAGATTTATCGTTCACATTCCGTCATTTTTGACGGGGCTATATACTAGTATATATATATATTTCTTCATATTCTAACACCTTTTTTTTTTTGAGGAGCGAGCGTATTGAAGGTTAATTTATTTGAGAAAAAAATTAATACTTTATTTGTATTTAGTAACTATATATATTGAATCCTATTTTTTTTTTTTTTAAGAACCACGAGAGGACAATTTCTTTCATGCAGCAAAAAGGCTTTCTCACCATTTTACTGTACACCGTCAGAAAAAAAAAAAAAAAAAGTAATAATAATAATAGATATCATGTAAGACAACAGATGGCAGCACTGCACATTTTTAGACGTTTTTTAATAATTAAATTATGTCTAGCGCAAAATTGCTAACAAATTAAAAATAACAATCAGTTGGATATTTAAAATTGATCAATATGGTTTACGTATATATTTATTAAAAAGAAAAGAAAAAAAAAAAACTTATAGGAAAATATCATAAGCATAAAAATAATTTTACCGAATCTTTCAATTTTTTACCATGTTTTTGTTGACTTCGATTCTTGTGTGTTTGTGTGTTTGTCAGGGACAAATCTTGCAATCGATTTTTAACTAACTTCCCGACTAGCTAGATATTTGAAATTTTCAGGACAGCTCACAACACGGTGACAATACATTTTTCTAATAATTTTAGTCAACTGCTTCAAGTTCCGCTGCCTTCGGCAGCGTTTATATGATTCGGCAGAGAATTTATTTAACTAACTTCCCGACTAGCTAGACATTTGAAACTTTCAGAATAGTTCAGAATAAGGTTAAAATACATATTTTTAATACCTTTAGCCAACTGTTTCGAGTTCCCGATGCCTTCGGCAGCGCGTTATCAGTACAAAGATTGCAATCGATTTTTTCCTAACTTTCCGACTAGCTAGACATTTGAAACTTCCAGGATAGCTCAAAACACGGTAACAATACATTTTTTTAATATTTTTAGTCAACTGTTTCAGGTCCCCACTGCCTTCGGCAGCGTAAATATGATTCAACAGAAAATTTATTTAACTAACTTCCCGACTAGCTAGACATTGGAAACTTTCAGAATAGTTCAGAACACAGTGAAAATGCATTTTCTAAATATTTTTAACCAACTACTCCGGGTTCCTGCTGCCTTCGGCAGTGTTACCAGTACAAAGCTTGTAATCGATTTTTCACTAACTTCTCGACTAGCTAGACATTTGAAAACTTCAGGATAGCTCAGAATACAGTGACAATACATTTTTTTTTATACTTTTAGTCAACTGTTTCAGGTCCCTACTGCCTTCGGCAGCGTTTATATGATTCGAACGAAAATTTATTTAACAAACTTCCCGACTAGCTAGACATTTGAAACTTTCAGAATAGTTCAGAATACGGTTAAAATGCATATTTTTAATACCTTTAGCCAACTGTTTCGGGTTCCCGCTGCCTTCGGCAGCGTTATCAGTACAAAGATTTCAATCGATTTTTTCCTAACTTTCCGACTAGCTAGACATTTGAAACTTCCAGGATAGCTCAAAACACGGCGACAATACATTTTTTTAATACTGCAGCAACTATATATTTTAATCTTAATCAAAACTTTTATTTTTATGTAACAGCAGCAATAGTACAACTAAACTTTGAACTCTAATAGAACTGAACTGAAAAAAAGGTAGTGTTGTGTTCGGCGTCGGTACTTGTATCGTTCGTGTCGCACGAGCTTATCAGCGTGTAACTCTCATCTTTATTATTTTTCTTACTTAATTAAATATGGTTTTAGTAAATCAACTTTATACATTCTCTTTTATTGAACATGCTACACTATCCTGCCGTAACTGGTGACCTTTGGACTTGTTAATAAGTTGTTTTGCTTCGCCGCGTGCACTGGGCATGTGGTGGTGATAAGCCTAATCGGTTATCTTCCGTTCCTGCATATTACATTTATTTTTTGTGCTCAAAGTATCTCTTTACGTACTTTTTATGATGCCTCATGAAGATCAACAGCAAGTAGCGAAAATCGCTCTTCGTATTCCACCATTTTGGAAAGCTAACGTTCGTTTGTGGATTGCACAGTGCGACAACGCTTTTAC
Organism: Salticus scenicus; assembly: GCA_963930645.1. Classification (NCBI taxonomy): domain Eukaryota; kingdom Metazoa; phylum Arthropoda; class Arachnida; order Araneae; family Salticidae; genus Salticus; species Salticus scenicus. The sequence continues at coordinate 21,964,001 of OZ005659.1, read as the reverse complement.
GTACAGTGGAATAACCAGCGATGAAACGAAATTTTCTGCTCTCGTCGCTAACATCGATGCCGAAACCTTGTCACACGTGTCCGATATTGTGTTAAACCCTCCGGACACTGACAAATATAAAAAACTGTCTGAAAGGCTGATATCGGAATTTGAGGATTCTGAGCACCAGAAAATAAAGAAGCTGCTTACTGACCTTCAACTGGGTGATGAACGTCCAAGTCATCTCCTGCGGAAAATGAAAGAACTCTCTGGGAACCTGCTGAATGATGACTTTCTACAAAATTTATGGATGCAAAGAATGCCAGCTCACATTCAAACAGTTTTATCTGCTTCATCCGAAAAACTTGATCAGCTTGCAGTTATAGCTGATAAGGTTGCTGAAGTTGTACAACCTAGTGCCATTTGTGCCACTTCTGGAACGCCTCTTGATACCACCAAAGTTACAACCGACACCCTTGCCCGCCAGATTGAAGAGCTTACACGCCAAGTTGCTGAACTTACCCACAATCGTTCCAGGACTCCCAGATTCCGCAATCGATCCAAATCACGCTCCAGGAAAAATAGCTCCAGTGATATATGTTTTTACCATACCAGGTTTGGGGATAAGGCACGTAAATGTGCTCAGCCTTGCAGCTATGAGAAACAAAAAAACATGTCACTCCCGTCATAGCTGGGATGACGGAGGTATCTAAAAAGCCCAGTCGATTATTCCTTCATGACCGAAAGACTGGCCAAAAGTTTTTAATTGATTCTGGTAGTGAAATTTCAGTGTTGCCTCCTCCTCATCATCACAAAAACAAGTCATGTGAAACTTTTTCCCTTTTCGCTGCCAATAACACTAAAATTCCAGCCTATGGATTTGTGCACCGACAATTAGACTTGGGTCTCCGGAAACCTTTCCCATGGACATTTGTGATTGCTGATGTGACTTCTCCTATCATCGGCGCAGACTTTTTGCAACATTTTAATCTTCTGGTTGATTTAAAAAGAAAATGTCTTATAAATCCTGAGACTTCATTGTTTACTTATGGCAACATTGCCCGTAAAAAGCAACCCTCTGTTGTGACTGTTTCTATTAATTCAGATTACGATTCTCTGCTTTCTGAGTTTCCAGATATCACAAATCCTACTCTAATTAAGCAAACTACACCTCATGATACAGTGCATCATATCTTAACTCGTGGGCCTCCTGTGACAGCAAAACCAAGGCGACTTCATCCTAAACTATATGAAGCAGTGAAAGCTGAATTTGAATTTCTTCTCAATCAAGGAATAATTCGTCCATCCAAAAGCCCGTGGAGCTCACCGCTGCATGTTGTTCCTAAGCAGGACTCTACAGTACGTCCAGTTGGAGATTATCGTAAGTTGAACTCTGTCACTGAATTCGACAGCTACCCCATTCCTTACCTACAGGACTTTGCGCATTCACTCTACGGTAAGACTATCTTCTCGAAAGTAGACATCTTTAAAGCATTTCATCAAATTCCTATTGCTGAAAGTGACATTCCTAAAACAGCAGTGACAACCCCATGGGGCCTCTATGAGTATACTCATCTATGTTTTGGGTTGGTGAATGCTCCGCAAACATTCATGCGCTTTATGCATGAGGTTTTAAGAGGTCTCCCATTTTGCTATGTATATCTTGATGATATACTCTGTTTTTCATCTGATGCTACTGAACATAAGAAGCATTTACGTGCTATATTTCAACGGTTAAGTGCTTATGGCCTCAAACTGAATGTATCAAAATGCATATTTGGGGTCACCAATCTTGAGTTCCTTGGCCACCTCATTAGCCCAAAAGGTGTAAAACCTTTACAAAACAAAGTTGAAGCGGTTCTTAATTTTAAGTTACCTGAGACAATTGGTAATTTGCGTAAGTTTCTAGGGTTATTGAATTTTTATCGCAGGTTTTTACCTCATGCAGCAGACAACCAGGCCACATTAAATGAGTTTTTAAAAGGATGTTCTGGGAAGAAAAATTCTAAGAAGCCAATTGTTTGGACCCCTTTAGCAACTGAGGCTTTTGACAAATGTAAAAAAGCATTGGCTAATGCCACATTACTTGCCCATCCTTCCCCAACTGCCCCACTTGCATTGCATGTTGATGCGTCTGATTATGCAATTGGTGGTGCTTTACATCAAGTGGTAGATTCTGAGCTGCAGCCCTTAGGATTTTTCTCCAGGAAGCTCAGCACAGCTGAAACACGATATAGTGCTTATGACCGGGAACTCCTTGCTGCTTACGCATCCATTCGCCACTTTAGACATATGTTGGAGGCTAGAGAGTTTGTCATTTACACTGACCACAAACCTCTAACGTATGCTTTTTGCCAAAAAAATGATAAGTGTTCCCCACGTCAAATAAGGCACTTAGATTTCATTTCGCAATTCACTACCAACATACAACACATACCAGGGCCACAGAATATTGCTGCTGATGTCATGTCCCGTATAGCTGCTATAACTATTCCCAATCCTATTGATTATTCTGCTATTGCTGCAGCTCAGGAACAGGATGATGAGTTGAGGTCCTTACTTTCATCAAACACATCTCTACAGCTTAAAAAAATCACTCTCCCAGAGGCAAACATTGATTTGGTTTGTGATATATCGACTGGCAGTGTCCGTCCCTATATCCCAAACCAATATCGCCAGGATGTTTTTGCTTCACTACACAACATGGCTCATCCTGGTATTCGAAGAACACAACACATGATCAAATCACGGTTTGTCTGGCCTAAGATGTCAGCAGACATAGCTAAATGGACCAGATGTTGCATTCCATGTCAAAGGGCTAAGGTTCACAGGCACACCAAAGCACCCTTTGCAACTTTTCAAGAGCCTTCTCATAGATTTGCTCATGTCCATTTAGATCTTGTAGGTCCTCTTCCTCCCTCAAATGGTTACTCTTACTGTTTAACTATGATTGACAGATTCTCTCGGTGGCCAGAGGCTCAACCACTCAAAGATATCTCAGCTGAATCTGTTGCAGAAGCATTTTTCACATGTTGGGTCTCTCGTTATGGAGTGCCCACTATTGTAACAACTGACCAAGGACGCCAGTTTGAGGCTTCCCTTTTTCGCTCTCTTACAACTCTCTTGGGTGTACGGAGATCTCGAACGACAAGCTACCACCCCCAGGCAAATGGGTTAATTGAAGAATTGCATCGACCCCTTAAGACAGCTATTAAGTGTCATGCCACTGAGCGGTGGACTGAAGTTCTGCCATTAATCCTTCTTGGTTTTCGTGCCGCCTTAAAAGAAGATTTAGGTTGTACACCTGCTGATTTAGTTTTTGGTGCTACACTTAGACTGCCTGGTGAATTCCTAGAATTTAAACAGCATTCTGTTGATCCTACAGATTTTGTCAGCAAGTTACGTGGGCATATGCAGACACTTCGTCCCATACCACCCAAGTGCCACGGGGAAAGTAAAACTTTTGTACACAAAGATTTAGCAGCAGCCACCCATGTGTTCCTTCGTCAAGATATGGTGAGACGCCCACTTCAACCACCTTATGATGGGCCTTTTTCAGTTGTTCGCAGAACAGACAAGGTCTTTCATCTGGACATAAATGGCAAAATTATACCCGTATCTATTGACCGGGTGAAACCAGCATATATTCTGGATGCACACAAACAAATTATCTTGCCAGCAGCCTCATCTAGACCCCTACAGGACAAGAAACTGCACCCCTTTCCTACTACATCAGATCCTCCATCTGAAAAAAACCTGTCTGATACTGTCTCACCACCTCCAACAGTAAGATTGCAACCAAAGATCACACGTTCTGGACGACATGTTCACTTCCCTGCAAGGTATCGTTGACACTGGGAGGGGAGTATGCAGCAACTATATATTTTAATCTTAATCAAAACTTTTATTTTTATGTAACAGCAGCAATAGTACAACTAAACTTTGAACTCTAATAGAACTGAACTGAAAAAAAGGTAGTGTTGTGTTCGGCGTCGGTACTTGTATCGTTCGTGTCGCACGAGCTTATCAGCGTGTAACTCTCATCTTTATTATTTTTCTTACTTAATTAAATATGGTTTTAGTAAATCAACTTTATACATTCTCTTTTATTGAACATGCTACACTATCCTGCCGTAATACTTTTAGTCAACTGTTTCAGGTCCCCACTGCCTTCGGCAGCGTAAATATGATTCAACAGAAAATTTATTTAACTAACTTCCCGACTAGTAGCTAGACATTGGAAACTTTCAGAATAGTTCAGAACACAGTGAAAATGCATTTTTTAAATATTTTTAACCAACTACTCCGGGTTCCTGCTGCCTTCGGCAGTGTTACCAGTACAAAGCTTGTAATCGATTTTTCACTAACTTCTCGACTCGCTAGACATTTGAAAACTTCAGGATAGCTCAGAATACAGTGACAATACATTTTTTTTTATACTTTTAGTCAACTGTTTCAGGTCCCTACTGCCTTCGGCAGCGTTTATATGATTCGAACGAACATTTATTTAACAAACTTCCCGACTAGCTAGACATTTGAAACTTTCAGAATAGTTCAGAATACGGTTAAAATGCATTTTTTTAATACCTTTAGCCAAATGTTTCGGGTTACTGCTGCCTTCGGCAGAGTTATCAGTACAAAGATTGCAATCGATTTTTCCCTAACTTCTCGACTAGCTAGACATTTGAAACTTTCAGGATAGCTCAGAATACAGTGACAATACATTTTTTTTTTATAGCTTTAGTCAACTGTTTCAGGCCCCTACTGCCTTCAGCAGCGTTTATATGATTCAACAGAAAATTTATTTAACTAACTTCCTGACTAGCTAGACATTTGAAACTTTCAGAATAGTTCAGAATACGGTGAAAATGCATTTTTAAAATATTTGTAACCAAATGTTTCAGGTTCCTGCTGCCTTCGGCAGCGTTACCAGTACAAAGATTGCAATCGATTTTTCACTAACTTCCCAACTGGCTAGACATTTGAAACTTTTATAATAGCTCAAAACAAGAGAGCAATGATTTTTTTTTTTTTTTATTTATCCGATTGCTCCGGGTTCCCGCTGCCTTCGGTAGCGTTTATATGATTGAACAGAAAATTTAAAAACATGGTATATAAAAAAATCTTTTTATCTTGTAATTATTAAATTTATCTGCAACAATCTTCTAAATTCTTAATTGCTATATAATATAGTAATAGTATTCACCGAAGTGGATTTAACTTTATTAGAAAATGAAAAATGGCACACATAATTTTTGGAAAGATGGATATTTTGCTAAAAGACATTTAAAAAATAAATAAACTAAAAAACTCTACGACAAAATGTTTCTCTGTAATCTAGCATGACGTCAGAATGGAAATAGCGAATCGGGAGCACCGAAATTTTTCCGTGATCAAAATCATGTAAAGATCGTATATATGCGCCCGGCAGGCACCTCCTCCCGCTCACACACATATGTACAGTACTTGTAACCAAAATACCATATATATTAAAATTTCTCGAAAATTTAATTTAGATTGAAACGTTAAAAGAAAAATATATAAATTTACTTGTATTATTGCTGCTGAATAACAGAGTATTACTTTCTTAAGTATGTTGATAAAAAATCTATTAAAATTGTTCTTAACTCTAAAGACGATCATTTCTGACACACATTTTCGAAGTCATTTTATTTCTAAATGCAAGAACTATTTAGAAAATTTACCTTTCTCCTATTTTCTACAAACTAACATTTTAGGACTGAGAGCCTATTAGTCTCAGACAGCGATTTTTGCGTTGTCGTTTTCGATAGTTGGACATTTGTCTAAATCATTTTTCGATAGTTGGACATTTATCGAAATCTAAAATTTATCGAAAATATAATTGAATAATTTGAAAGCGATGTTATAATTGGGAAGAAAAAAAAACTAATAGTCCTCCGTCCTAAACTAAATTCTGCTTTTGCCAGAATTTAATCAAAATCTTTTCAAAATGACATTGACATGAGTCCCCCCAAGGCACAACTATGACATGAGTCCCCCCCCCCCCAAGGCACAACTTTGACATGAGTCCCCCCCCAAGGTACAACTTTGACATGAGTCCCCCCCAAGGCACAACTTTGATTTTTTCTTTTCTTTTTTTTTTTTTTCCTTCTAGAAAAGCGAGTTTTGAAATGAGATAGAGTTTGTTTCAGCTCATGACTAAAAAATCCCATTTTTGTTATTTCTTTCTTATGGAATTATTTATTTATTTGTTTATTTATTTTATTATGTTCTTCTATATTCAATAGAAGAAAGTATTGGATTCGTAAAAATTTTCAACCTCCGGTTTTCGACGGATGTACGCGTTTTGAAAGATCTAGAACACGATTTGATCATTTTTAGAAAATGTCTGTCTGTATGTGTGTGTGAGAGAGAGAGAGACAAAAAATTTGTGACGACTGTATCTCCGGAACTAGTGCTCACAATTGTATATTAATTTATATGTAGATGCAACTTGACCTAAATTAGTGCCTATCAACTTTTGATGTCAACCGCTCAACAGGTGGCGCTGCCATACAGCGATTTCCGCAATTTAAGGGAAGGCTATATATCAGGATCTATTGCGTACAATTAAACAAAGAACGATATGTGAGAAGGCCATTATGCTGATTCAATTTGAATGCTTATCGGCCAACAGATGGCGCTGCTAATACAGTGATTTCCGCAGTTAAGGGAAGGCTATATCTCAGGAACTACTACACAGAACTGCATATAATTTTATATGTAAATGTACCTTGATATAAATTAGTGTCTATCGACTTTTGGTGTCAACTGCTCAGTAGGTGGATATGCTACACAACAATTTCCGTAATTTAAGAGAAGGCTATTTATAAGGTTCTAATGCGCATCATCAAACAAAACTTAATATGTGAGATTGTCATTATGAGACATTATGCTGATTCAATCTGGATGCTTATTAGCCAATAGGTGACGCTGTTGTACTGCAAATTTCCTCGATAACGGGAAAGCTATATCTAAACTTCTCTGGCATATAACTGTACGAAACTTGATATGGGAGATAACCGTTATAAAAATGCATTTTATAAGATGTTATTTATAGACAATAAAACTGTCTTTCTTTGGATAGTTAGTGTTAGTTTTCTCTTTTGGATTAAGCTTTGTTTAAGATAAAATTATTAAAATTTGGTTTATAAAAATAACTCTCGTACAACACAATGCTTTGGAGTACATTCAAGTGCCCCTGTACACAAACCAGTTAGAAATGTACTCTACTTTACATAGGAAACATCCGATAGGGAATTGAATAACATATTAAAATCTCACTAAAGTTTATATATATTAAAGGTATTAAAATATGATTTATAGAAACTCCTCTCATAGAACACAATGCTTTCGAATACTTTTGGGTGTCCCTGTATACAAACCAGAAGAGGTATCCATTCCATTTCCAATAGGGAACATCCGATAGTGAACCTCAATAAAATATATCGGTTTAAAGAAATTCCATAAACATTTACGGGAATTAGAGCGCAGAAAAACAGACAGACAGACAGACAGAAGAACAGTCAGACATATACACAAATTGAAATTATATTCACACTAAAAAAATGATAGAAAGTGTCAAAAACACTTAATGTAAACGAAAGTACAATTCTAGCAATTTTTTATTAATAGCTCTTAATATAACTGAATAATTTTGTGTCTCCCTGTAAATCTAATGGTAACCATGCTATATTCTATTCAAAGCATTCTTTTGTGCATATAAATAACATATTTCAATTTCCTAAAACTTCGCGGAAAGTAAAGTTATTAAAAATTGATTTATAGAAATATCTCACACAGAACGCAATGATTTGGAGTACTTTTGAGTGTCCCTGTACATAAACTAGTGGTGGTATGTAATCTATTTTATATAGGAAGCATCCAATAGTGAACTTGAATAACATATTTCAATTTCATGAAGATATTGTACAGTAAAGGTATGAAAATATGGTTTATAGAAATACCTCTCATAGAACACAATTCTTTGAAATACTTTCGGGTGTCCCTGTACACAAACCAATAGAGGTATAAACTCCATTTTCAATAGGAAACATCCGATAGTGAACTTGAATAACATATATCAGTTTAAAAAAAAATCCATAAATATTTACGGGAGTTAGAGCGCAGGCAGACGGACAGATACACAAATTGATATCATATTCACACTTAAAAAAATGTTAGGAAGTGTTAAAAACGCTTAATGTAAACGAAAAAAGAATTCTAGCAAATTTTTAATAATAGCTCTTAATATAACAGAATATTTTTGTGTCACCCTGTAAGTCTAATGCTAATCATGCTACATTCTATGTAAATCATTCTTTTGTGCATATAAATAAAATATTTCATTTTCCTAAAACTTCGTGTAAAGTAAAGTAATTAAAATTTGATTTATAGAAATATCTCTCATAGAACGCAATGTTTTAGAATACTTTTGAGTGTCCTTGTATATAAAAAAGAGTTGGTATTTAATCCATTTTATACAGGAAAAATCCAATAGTGAACTTGAATAAAATATTTCAATTTCATTAAGATATGTGTACAGTAAAGGTATGAAAATACGATTTATAGAAATACCTCTCATAAAACACAATGCTTTGAACTACTTTCGGGTGTCCCTGTATACAAACCAGTAAAGGTATAATTTCCATTTTTAAAAGGGATCATCCGATAGTGAACTTGAATAACATATATCAGTTTCAAGAAATTTCACAAATATTTACGGGAATTAGAGCGCGGAGAGGCAGACAGACGGACAGACAGACAGACAAACTGAAGTCATTAACACTTTTCAACCTTGTTGGGAAGTGTTAAAAATGTTAGAAAGTGTTAAAAACGCTTAATGTAAACGAAAGTAAACTTTTAGCAAATATTTATTAATAGCTCTTTATAGAACTGAATACTTTTGTGCCACCTTGTAAATCTAATGCTAATCATGCTATATTCTATGTAAAACATTTTCTTTTGTGCTTATAAATAACACATTTCAATTTCATAAATCTTCGTGCAAAGTAAAGTTATTAAAATTTAGTTTATAGAAATATCTCTCATAAAACGCAATGCTTTGGAATACTTTTGTGTGTCCCTGTACACAAATCAGCGGTGGTATTTGCTCCATTTTATACAGGAAACATCCGATAGTGAACTTGAATAACATATTTCAATTTCATTAAGATTTGTGTACAGTAAGGGTATGGAAATATGGTTTATAGAAATTTCTCTCATAGAACACAATGCTTTGAAATAGTTTAGGGTGTCCCTGTACACAAACTAGTAGAGGTATAAACTCCATTTTCATAAGGGAACATCCGATAGTGAACTTGTATAACATATTTCAATTTCATTAAGATTTTTGTACAGTAAGGGTATGAAAATGGTTTATAGAAATGCCTCTCATAGAACACAATGCTTTGAAATATTTTCGGGGGTCCCTGTACACAAACCAGTAGAGGTATAAACTCCATTTTCAATAGGGAACATCCGATAGTGAACTTGAATAACATATGTCAGTTTCAAGAAATTCTATAAATATTTACGGGAGTTAGAGCGCGGACAGACATACAAACCCAAGTCATAAACACTTTTTAACCTTATTGGAAAGTGTTAATAAAAATGAAAATGTTTGGGATAACCCTGAAAAAGTAATGATTCAAATGCAATCTGGATGATGTCATATGTAATTATGACCCACCTTCCTCTTCAGTTTAAAAAATTTTTGTAAGGCTACATATATATTCATAAATATAACGTTTTCTTTAAAAAATTGAAAAAAAAAAAAAAAAAAAAGAAGAAGAAAAGAAAGAAAGAAAAAAAGTGTCACTTTTTCAACTATAACACGCAAGGTATTAAACCCTGAGCAAAGCCGTTTTCAGGAAATTTGACATACAACATTAGACACAGCATACTGCAATCAGAACGCAAAAATATTAAATATCTGGTGAAATATAAGTATTTTTGCTAAATTATTTTTTACTGCGCATTACTAAATTATTTTTTACTGCGTAAAAATTTTAAAAACCTTGTAAATTGTGATTTCGCTGTTCCCTATTTGTCTGATTGTTGGAAATTTTACATTCAGTCCACATTTCCTTAATTTTTCTACTGTTTACACAGCTACACATTCCTTAATTCCTATTGGCCACACTCCCCACCTCTTCCGTAATCCTATTGGTTGAACTAAATCCGGTCCCTCTCCTATATATACGAGCATTTCTCCAGATTCAGAATTCTTTTTGCACTGAAGACGGTACGCTTTAGGCTACCGAAACAGCTGTATGCACCTCAATAATTTTTCTTTGGCGTTTCTGACGTAGTAGTTTATTCCTGTTTTTTTATTCCAACGCCAAGTCTCCTGCTATTATTTGTTAAGCTTATACGGGCTTAGTTGTGTTTTTGGTCTTCTGCTCATATTGTTACTGAGCAACCTGGTCTGAGAAGCCTCATATGAGGGGGAGATTAGGTCAGTAATATTTTGAGCCATTTTCTTGTTTTCAAAATATGCAAATTAGTTAATCGTTTCTACCGGCTACGTACTAAAAAGTTTCGTTCCCTCAACCGACTGAAATTCCTTTTACAATGCGAGAGACACCGCATTATCCCTAAATTCATTCAACTGAAATGCAATATTTCTGGTTCCAGTTTTGTAAACAAAGCAGTACTCAGGTCTCATTTTAATATTCTCCGTGCAGTTATTAAGGAAACTCGTACCAACATCGCCAAAATTGAAAAAGATTTATTGTTTCTCCACTTAAAGTTAGCTTTTGAACGTCCTAATTTCATGTTGATTGATCACAATTCCTGGATTCATTGTGACAACCGTTCTCGTAAACACTCAATTAAATTACATGATAAATTCACCCGGCTTCGTAATTCACAGAGTCCTATTCATTCGAACGACTTACCTGTTGTCAATAAAAATGCAATCGTTAATCTTTCCAGTACTGATATTTCTAATAGTCAATATTCTGTTCTCAAACTCAATTCAAATTTTGCCATTTCTAAACCTCCTTCTTTTCCTCAGTTAATTGCACCGGTTGAAAAAGCTTTCAAAAATTCTCGACTGACTGACCAACAGAAAGAAAATCTTCGTCATTTAATCCTTAATAATGCCAATTTCAACTCTAAAAATTTTAAATCAAATCTCAGCCCTGCAGAAAAAAACGCCTTGAAGGAATTAAAATTTAATGAAAATATCATCATTACTAAAGCTGATAAAGGTGGTCAGATTGTTATTTTGGATAAAAAACAATACATCGAAAGTGCTACCGAACTAATTAATGATAGCCCATACATTCCTCTGCCCCGTAACCCCTCTCCTCAAGAATTAAATAAAATTAAATCTGCTATAAAATCTCGCCCCTTGTTATTGAACTCGACTAAATCCCATCTTATCCCTTCTATTGCTAATTTTGCCAGATTTTATGCTTTACCAAAAGTTCACAAACCCAATATTCCATTTCGTCCAATAGTCTCTAATAACGGTACTGCTTCCTATAATCTAGCTAAATTTCTCACCACAATTTTTGCTCCACTTCTTACTGCTAATAGTTATACTGTTAAGAATTCCATAAATTTTGCAAAAAATATTCAAAACTGCCCTCACACTAATCTCACTATGGTTTCTTTTGATGTAAAATCTCTTTTCACTAATGTTCCAATAAGTGGCGCTCTCTGCTGTCTCGAAAATAGATTAAAAGAGTTTCATTTCACCTCTTTTGAAATACAAAAATTAATTTCGCTTACCCGCATTTGTTTATCACAAACCACTTTTTCTTTCCAAAATAAATTCTATCGTCAGTCTGAAGGTTTAGCCATGGGTTCCCCTCTCACCCCAATTCTCGCAGACATTTACATGCACTATTTCGAAAGCAAACTTTTTAAGAAAATATCTTTTCCTTTTTGGACCCGTTACGTTGACGACACCTTCACGCTTATCGCCATATCTCATCACAATATTGACCATGTCTTAGAAACCTTAAATTCAATTGACAGTAATATCCATTTTACATATGAAATAGAATATAATGGCTCCCTTCCATTTCTTGATACCCTCGTCTCTCGCACTGTAAATGGATTTTCAACCACTGTCTATCGTAAAAATTTTGCAGTCTCCCTTCCTCCCCATGCGCGTTCATGTCACCCACCTAACCAAAAAATGGCTGCTTTCTATACTTTTGTAAACCGTGCCCTTAATATTTGTTCAAATCCTATTTTATTGAAATCTGAAATAAAATACCTGAAAGCCATCGCCATTGACAGAGGTTATGACCCTTCCATTATAGACAAAGCTATCCAAAAATTACAACTCCCTCGTATTTCGTCTACTAAATCAGTCACATCTAATATCAGTATTGTTTTACCCTATTTTTCTAAAACCAGTCAAACCATAGCTAAAATTCTCAAACAATATGATTTTAAAATAATATTTTCGCCTTCCAATAAACTCACCTTTTCTCAGTTAAAAGATCCTATTGATATGCATAATTCTTGGGGCATTTATAGTATTTCCTGTCAGTGTGGTTTATCATATATTGGCCAAACTAAACGCAGTCTTAAATTTCGTCTAAAAGAACATATGAATTACGTCCGCAAACAAGAAACCAATAAATCGGCTATTTCTAAACATTGCTGGGAGGAAAATCATAATTTTAAATTTAATTCAGCTAAAATAATTTGCAGACCTAAATCTATTCATGAACTCGATTTCTTTGAAGCTTTTCATATTTATAAAAATTTTAAAAACCTTGTAAATTGTGATTTCGCTGTTCCCTATTTGTCTGATTGTTGGAAATTTTACATTCAGTCCACATTTCCTTAATTTTTCTACTGTTTACACAGCTACACATTCCTTAATTCCTATTGGCCACACTCCCCACCTCTTCCGTAATCCTATTGGTTGAACTAAATCCGGTCCCTCTCCTATATATACGAGCACTTCTCCAGATTCAGAATTCTTTTTGCACTGAAGACGGTACGCTTTAGGCTACCGAAACAGCTGTATGCACCTCAATAATTTTTCTTTGGCGTTTCTGACGTAGTAGTTTATTCCTGTTTTATTATTACAACGCCAAGTCTCCTGCTATTATTATGACATACTTGATATGTAGCGGAAGTGCCGGGTGATACAAAGAATGAATATTTTTTTAATCATTCTTATTTCTAACAGATAAATGCATAAAAGTAAACAATAAATAGCGTCAGTCAAGCATATAAGTCTGATGTATATTTTAACAATTAACAAACAAACAAACGGATAAATAGCGCTGGTAGCTATTTTTCAACCAGTCTACTTTGTAATCAATCCAGTTGGTGCTGCCATCTTCCGAAATAATTTGAAACCAGATTTTCTAAAACTTAATCTTTGGAGAAACCATACAAATTTAAAAAATAAATTATCTTATACTATACTGATTTAATTAAAATTTAAAATAATTTTGTATCTAAAAATCCTGATATAATAATAAAAACTACTTTGGAGAAACCATGCAAAGTTGAAAAATTAAAATTATTGTACTGTACTGACTGAATTATTATTATTTTTTTTAATTATATTTATTTTTAAAAATTCAAGTATAATAAATTAGAATAATCATCGGAGATATGCAAAGTTGAAAAATTAATTATTTTATTTATTTATTTATTTATTATTAATTTTTTTTTCATTATACTGATTAAAATAAAATTTTTAAAAATACATTTAGTTATTAAAAATTAAAATATAATAATATATTTAAGTAATCTTTCAAGAAATCATGCAAAGTTCAAAAATTAAATTTCTTTTACTATACTGATGAATTTTAAAATTTAAAAATGTATTTAGTTTTTAAAATCCAAATATAATGATACGTTAGAAATGTGATGGTTTTTGTGTAATGTAAAATGTCTCCCCGCACCCCATTTTATACACGTAAATTTCAATCATACGCATTATCAGTTTTCTTAAATTTTTATTTTTATTTTGCATTGTGGAGTAATATAAGATCTCAGAAATATCTATAGCAATTTGGGAGATTTATTTAACTTATTTAGCTTAATTATATTAAATTACTAGCAGGCTTTGCCCGCTTCGTTGGTCACTAAATTTAAAGGAAACTCTTTTCTATATAGCTTTATAAAAATAAAATAAAATACTAAAATTGCTCAAAAGCTCGCTTCGGATCCCTGCTGCCTGCGGTAGCGATTTGGTCATCCGCTAAAACTCGGGCGCTTGTCCCTATTACCTGAGACAATGGTTTACCAATAGGCTTCCATTAAGTCCTTATTAGATAACAGTTTCGAAATAGATAGTATCGAAAAAAAATGAAGTATCCCCTTTATATTTGAATCCCAGTTACATATGAACAACACCATACGTGGTGCACATAATATTTGCTTTTACGTTATTTCCTATGCTTATTTTGTTTATCCCCGATCAACCATAAAAATGATAACAATTTCACGCTAAATATTATAATATGCTATGACCGGCTACGTCTGTTGCATGAGACAATTAATTTTTTGTGGTTATATATAATTCATGGTTTGTAAGCATGATCATAGTACCGCCTTAATATAGCTCTCTTTGGCGACTTTTGAATTTTTGTCACCATTTTAGATTTTATCCCTTGTAAAAATAAGACTTAATACCTTGTAACAATATGCTATGAGCGCTATTTCTGCCATATTTTAGACAACTAAACTTTTAATGGTTATATATATTTCCCATTAAACATATTTTTATTTTCATTTATTTATTTAAATATTGATGAAATTTGAGCTTCAATTTGGTCTAGTGTTGTACAGGCTGTATACTATATGTTTGTGTTTGTGAAAGAAAATTTAAAAAAAATTCAAAACTGCAATTTTTAATCCCACTTTTAAAAAAAACATGCGACTTAATCAGTAGCACATTTAAAAAAAATTTCCAAACGGTTTCCATACAATCTCCTTCTCTTGCCACCTAAAATACATACATTAGTTAATTTTAAAAAATCTAATTGTCCGATCAATAAGCTGTTTAAACTGTTGGATTCACAAAAATTGCATCTTTCATTTGGTATCTTATTTGTAACGATACGACTGATATTTCTAATTTTTTTAATTTACTTTCCTCATTTTAAATAAATGTAATTTTTATTGTTCACTTTTTTTTTTTTTCTGTCGAAAAAATAATGATAATTTTTTTGGCAACAATTAAATTAAGGAATAAAATTAAATATTTTAAATAAATGTAATTTTTATTGTTCACGTTTTTTTTTTTTTTTTTTTTCTGTCCAAAAAATAATGATAATTTTTTTTGGCAACAATTAAATTAAGGATTAAAATTAAATGGCCAATTTATCAGTAATTAGAAGGTTTTTATTTTAACATTTTAATTAATTAAAAGAAAACTAAAACAAAATTCGAAAATCGGGCTTCGAGGTGCATCAGGAGAGGTCATTACGAACCACCATGCAAATTTTTGTAGCTCAGCCATCAGCCGTTTTCTTAAAAAGCTCTGGAAACCATACACAATGACACACACACAAACATCTTATTTTATTATATGTATAAATAGATTTAACGAAAGTCAACGTAGCAGATAAAGCAAAAAATATAAGAGAAAATAAAACTGAATAATGAAACAAATATTTAACGAGAAAAATTAGGAGAGAGAGTTAAAATATAAAACGTGGTCGATAGAAATAAATACGAACTGAATTATCAAAAGCAGGTATTGATAAGAGTCGTTCACTTTACCGACAGGTGAATAAAATATCACCAGGCAGTCGTACTATGCAAGCGTCTGAACTGCCGGGAATATAATAGAGATCCGGCTGCCGGTTCTCTAACCACTGCGTACTTAAAAACCATAATATTTTACTTGTGTACTTGAGTAACTATTTTCA
Source organism: Salticus scenicus (assembly GCA_963930645.1). Lineage (NCBI taxonomy): Eukaryota > Metazoa > Arthropoda > Arachnida > Araneae > Salticidae > Salticus > Salticus scenicus. The sequence continues at coordinate 21,948,135 of OZ005659.1, read as the reverse complement.
TTTTTTTTCCTGATTGAATAATAAAAAAGTTTACTATTTAAAAAAAGCTGTATGCAGTTAAGTGACCACTAGAAGCTCCGAACATGTGGACAATTTGTCTTAACCCTTATACCAACACGAACACCATATTCACTGGAAATTGAGTTACACTTACGGCTCTATTCACCAATAACTTTAACTCCCGGTTGAACACAAAAAAGTAAAAAGCGCATAAAGTCAGGGTGCAACTTTTCATCAAAATTTGTCCCATTGCTTCTGCCATCTAGGAGCATTGTAACTTTCATCTATTTTTAGCAGAACATAACCAATCAAATATTATATGAAATCTCCGACGCTAGATGGCAGAAGTAACCAGCCAAATTTTATAGAAAAGCTGCACCCTGCCTTTAGACGCTTTTCAAATTTTTGCGTTGAACCGGGAGTTGAAGTTAATGGTGAAAACCGCTATTAGTGGCTTCAAAGCCTTGTATGTTGCGCTATTAAGGGCAATTTTATGCCAAAAAGGAAAATTTTTTAGCAAAATGAGGGAAATTTTAAAGTTTCCATCTGGCAGCACTGCTTATGATTTAACCACTGAGCTGAAGAACAACTGGAGGAAATGCTAGAACGGTTTTCGCGTGCCGTTTTTGGAAGGTTTGTCTTCCGAGCGTTGCACGGCAAAAAGCATTTGATATCTTTATATTTCAAAGTAAAACTGTGTAAAGAAAGGTTGTCTGTTCGAACAACCATATGCTGAACATGATATTACAATTTTAAATTTTAATTCTTTAAAGAGTATAATAGCAATAGACGACCCGACAAATGTTGCCTGCCGTGCAAAGTTTGACTCTGTACGGCAAATGACTGCAGAAAAACTGGCACGCACGAACACTGTGTAAAGGTATTGGAAGCATTTGCTGCAGTTCTTCTTAAGCTCAGTGGATTTAACTAGCTATAACGCTAAAACTCATTAATAACAAATATATAGTAATAAGACATACAGTCGGTTGCAAAATTATTCGAGCACTAGCAATAATCCCTGTCGAAAAAAAGTACACTTAATACTGCTTTGTTAAATAAATCCTTATCGAGTCATGTTCTTAGTCAGTCTAAGAACATGATTCGACAAGGATTTATTTAACAAAACAGTCTTAAGTGTACTTTTTTAACATAGGAATTATTGGCTAGCGCTCGAAAATTTATGCTGCCGACTGTAGATTGATCAGCGAGAGGAAAAAAGTGATTCCTTTTTTCTCAGGAAAAGTCACTCTAATGTAGGCTGACCAGATCAAAGTGCCTTTATAATAGAGAAGCGTTAAAAATTTCTACAATTATCCAATTATGGATGTATTTTTTCATTCCTTATAAATAAGGACTAAAAATAAAGTATTACTGATTAATAATTTATTGTCTACAATTTTTTAAAACTTAGAAAAATGCCTTCAATAAAAAAGGAAGTCCCCATTTGTCCCCAGAAAATGGGGACGTTTGGTCAGTATACTATAATGGCTGTCTTTCCCCAAGTAAATTACGCACAGGAATACACACGGATAATTTAGTAAATAAAATTTATGAATAATTTATTTACTAAAGGTGAAGGAAAAACTTAAGATACAGTTTCAAATTCATTTTTTTTTTTTCAGCATTTTCTAATGGCTTATTTTAGAACTTTTTTTTTTTCGGCAACAAAACTTTTTATGTATATATCTATGATTAATAAGCAACAAATGACTACTATATATATGATTAATATCTACTGGAAAAAACGAAGACGTTACTAGATTCAGAAAAATCCCATTAACAACATATGGCTGAATATCACATAAATGTGCATTTTAGTGTTTCAGGTCTTTATTATTAATTTTAAGCAAAGAAATTGTAAAACTTTATTATTATTCTTTAGAAGTACCTTTTTAAAAAAGCATCCAATCATAAAATGTGAGTTTATAGCAATTTCAGTATTTTTTAGAAAATTTTAAACCTTAAATTCGTCATTTTCGTGACTGTCTCCAAGACCAAATGTTTACATACAAAGTATGTTTTTTACTAAGAAAAATAAAATGATAATTAGAAAAATTGTTAATTATTGTAAAAAAAACTATTTGTTTTCAAAGGAAATCTTTTTTTTCTTTTTAATTACGTTAATTTTCATGCATGAGTAATTAAAATGCTTGTATGCAAGTCTTGACGTCATTTTCGTGACGCGTGAAAATAACTTCATATATCATCAAGGGATGGTGCCACCATTCACTTTTTTTAAAGTTTAAGATCAGAAATCAACATTGACGATATGTGGGGAAAATAAATCTCAAGAAAATTAAAAACAGGTAAGAGTTAACATTATTTTTATTGTTTACATGCTGTGCGTATTTTTATTGCTTGTCATTTTCGAGATGCATAAAAAATAAAAAAATATTATTATAAAATTTAGAACAAAGTTTTATTTTAATATAGAATGACGACCAGAAGAAGAAAATGTGACGATATCGGCTTAGTGAAAGCATGTTTTTCAGTACAGAACGAATTATTGACGATTTGTCATTTTCGTGACGGTCATTTTTGTGACGTCACGAAAATTACATTTGTTGCAGATTTACTATTTTGTAAGCCCTGGATTTAAATAATTTTTTATTTTGAGTTAAAAGATTTGTTGGTGTAGGATAAGCTTTATATTTAAATATTTAAAGTACTTTCCGGTATCCAGGTAAATATAAAAAAATTACATACGACATTAATATTAAGATACAATTAAAAAAGCAAACTTTTAATTTTTTTTTTTTTTTTTTTTTTTTGGCCCCCTCATTGAGAATGTTACTCAAAATATTTTACTTGTGTCATTTATGGCCAGATGCAGAAAAAATAAGTTTGCATGGCCTGAGAAAGAGGATGTCCATGAAATTCAAGTGCCACATATTCTGTGCAAAATTAGGAATTCTCCTGAACCTGCTTCAAATAGATATTTTAAACTTCAGGATGAAGATTTTAATAATGTTCAAAATGCTTTTTCTGAATTTAATTCAGTAAATCATTAAACTTGTAACTACAAGGATTTTAATACAATAAAATTGCTTGATATTCTCATTATTGCTCTTTCTTTTCCCTTCACAGTCTTTTCTCTATTGTTCTAATATGTCCCATTTCTAATATTATATCAGAGCCTCCTTAAGTAGATGCCTAGCGAGTCGCTCCAAAACTTGGCAACAGTACAAGAAGAGCATAGCCAGTAGATGGCGCTTGGTACCGTACGTAAAGTTCTGTTTATTTCCCGCGGTTCAATTGAGTTTCAATTGAGTTCTGTATGGTTTATGTTTTATTAATTTAACAAATGTGAGAGGTTTTTTTTATAATATGGTGTATTGTGTCGTACCATTTTGTAAGTCAGAAAGTCGCCGTGAAAATATAAGTTTTCACGAAATACCCAGCAATGCAATTCTGCGTAAAAAATGGCTCACAAATATTTCAAGACAAGGTATGTAAACTGCATAAATAAGTAATGCAAAATTACCAACCCTCCGGATTTTTGAATATCAATAATATTTTTCATAAAAAACATTATTTTTATTTATTATCATAAATTCTGTGATTAAGACGAAGATAAATTTAAAAGAAATTATGATATAAAAATTCAAAGGGTTGACACCTCTGTTAGTAAGTTAGATTTAACAAATAAAATAGTTATGCTTATTACAAAATGAAATGAAATTTTTATTTATTGATGTAGGAATACAGAAAAGTAACTTGTTCTTAGTTACTTTGAAGTAACTATATTGGAGTATTTTATAGTTTTATTGATAAATTACATTAGTAACTTATGAATAAAACTATAAAATACTCCAATATAGGAACAAGATTGATTTATATCTTTTTAATACCACTGTTTTTTAAAGACTTGTGTAAATGCGTATAAAAATTTGATTATTTTAGTTAAATCGAAATAAAAGTGTTGGGAATCTTGAAAAGAAAAAATAGAAAGTTTTTATTTCTACTTTTGTTCTTTTTAAAAATATTAAGTTTTAAGATTCAAAACATTACTTTTATTAACCTTTTAATACACAAATGGAACATGGAATTAAAAAATTCATGTAAAAATTAAATATCATGAGTACTGATTTGAAATATTATCAGATATAACAGAAAGATGACTTGATTTTTTGAAATAGAAATTACAATTTAATCATAAAAGTGAAAATGTACAGAAAAACTTGAAAATGACCTATTTTACCATTTTCCCTTCTACCCCACAGTTTAAAAATTCACATAATTTAGAAAACTAAGCAAATGCTTCTAAAAATGGGCTGGTAAGTTTAAAATAACTTACATTATTAAAGTATAATAATATTTTAATATAATAACATTGAATAATAAAATTAAATATAATAATTTTAAATTAATAATTTTAAATTATATAAATATATATATTTAAAAAAAAATTACACATTTTAATGATAGAGTTCTTTAAACTAAAGCATTAGAAGGCAAAATATGTAAAAATCTAATTTAAATTACACCCGGATCTGAAGGCGACATGTAAAAGGTTAACAATGATAAAATGTTTATATATGTTAAAATCCTGTTTTATTAAAAGTATTTAATACTTTCTGGACCAACCTCTATTTTAAGTAGTAATTTTCCTTTTGTTAAACCGAAGGTGGGACGCAGAATAATAATGTGAAGAGTCCCACGGGACACACAGTATTCATTCATTATATATATATGTGTGTATAAATCGTAATATTCAATATATATACATTGTTTCTTTTAATTCAAGAGTTGCGGAATAAATGTTATGTAAAATCGTTCAAATGCATTTCAATACGGCTTTTGATCATTTATAATTAAATTATAAATAATTTATATTTATTCCATATTATTTGAATTATATACATATAGGACTAACTCGCTACATACATAACCATACACTTTTCTGAGGGCAGGTACTGCCCCTTCAACCCCCGTTGTATCCATCTTTCTATATGTATCTGTATATTTATTTCCTTGTTATTCATAAATATTTATATAAATTTTGTTGCTACTTGATTTCAAAACCTATCGGAATTATTTTGTGTGGCCCTGTAACCAGTTACCTAATTTTCGGCGTATAATCTGCATGTCAGACTCAGTTTTGCACCAGAATTTTTAATTTAGAAATAACATTATATATGTTGGAGCTGTTTCTCGAAAAATATGTAAATATTCCGTTAATGAAAATTTTTGGTCGCAGAATGACATATTTTACCTGCGGATTATACACCGAAAATTACGGTACCAATTCTACGCCTACTATTTTCTACAGACCTTATGCTTTTAAAGATGCCAATAACATTGGTTCTCTGTGTTTAATGAAGTGTAACCATGTTAAAATACACGTATCTATACTAAATACCGTCTATAAACCGTAATGGTACGAAATGCTTTTGTGTGTCCTGCACACGAGCTAGAAGCATATACACCAATAAAAACTGTTTAACAAACTTCTTGTAACTCATTAACATTTGAATCATATTTAACCTTTACAAAATGTCATCAAAATTCTTTTGTACGGTCCTGTAAATAAATTATTTAGTTATACATGTCTTTTTCTAGTGGAAAATGCTTTTAAGCATCTTAATAATGTGAGATAATTGCACCATGTTGAATACAGCATAAATGCATTAAAATGTATTTAAATAAAAATTTGTCTACAGGCTTTAATATACGAAATTCTTTTTTGCGTTCCTGTAAACGAGCTATGTATATTATATGCATTAGTAAAAATTATTCAATTTCTCTCTGTATTTTATGAATAATTGTTCGAAATTTGACATAATTTGAAAGATTACGTGACATACACTTTTGTAAGTTTCTTTTCTTATAGTTTCCAAGTTTAAGCATGTATTTTTCTTCAGAAAACATACTTTTAAGCATGTCAATGATGTCTATTAATTTCATTTTGTTGAATGCATTGTAACCATGTGAAAATATATTTAAACGAAATTCTGCCCATAGGCTGTAATGATAAGAAAAACTTTGGTGTGTCTCTGTACACGATCCATAAGCAATATACATGCCAAAAATCCTACAGATTGTTTTCTTCTCCAATTTTTATTACTGAATGTTAACTTATCTCGTTAATGCGCTGGTCTATTTTTCTTATAAATAATATAAAATTTTCGATTTAAGAAATATAATTCACACCTAATAAGGTAAAAATGTAACGTAAAGGACATGACCAAAAAAAAAAAAAAAAAAAAAAAAGACATGATTTTAATAATTTATTATTTGATACGTTGTAATCATGGTAATACAATCCTCTTTCTACCTTCATGGTTGTAATTTAATTAGTTGAAAAGCTAAAATAGGTCTTGTCCACTTTCGAAGAAAATTAAACCCTATACTTTTTTAAATATAAATATTTGAATATTTTATTGAAAATATTTACGATAAAGCACTTTCACATCATTTTTTCAAATTAAAAGAAAAAAAAAATACAATTTTGGACTTTAAATTGAAATTAATAGCTAGATTTTTAGATGAAGAATATAACTTATCTATGAAACAGAAGAAATATGTTGCTCTGCGTAGGTGCTGTCACCTAGCGTTAGTTTTGTTTTTTAAATGTTGCCTAATTTAACATTGGGATTCGCTGCGCGTGGAAGGCATCTACTTAAGGAGGCTCTGATTATATGGTCCTATTTCATTGACAAACAATGTTATTTCAGTGAAAAATAGTCATTTTGACAAATATTGTCATTTCAGTGACAAACAGTCGTTTCAGTGACAAACATTGTCATTTCAGTGACAAACCAGTCATTTCAGTGACATCATTTTTTGACATCTTTAAATGCTATAATTAAAAATTTAATGCAAGTAAACTAATTATTTCCAGTTTATAGTCAAGAGGTATGCAGTCTATGATATTTCCCATTGATATAATTTATGTTTATAAAAAATTAAATTTAAATTTATTTATTTATTTATTTTTTTTTTTAAATTTAAAAATTTTGGGGTTTTTTATTTTATTTTGTTTTTTAAAATGGGAAGAACTTTTTAGAAAAGCCTAAGTCTTGTATTTTTTAATGAATCTGAACCACAAAAAAAAAAAAAAAAAAAAAAAAAAAAAAAAAATTAAATGGTAATTTTGATTTTATAAGATAATTAAAATTATAAATTTTTATTGAAAAATTTCAATAAAATTTTAAAAAATTATGATCATCTCTGTCAAACTCAGAATTTATTTAAGATGTACTTACGAACTTATTTTAAAAAATTCAAATTAAAATACAAAGTTTGAAAAAAAAGTTTAAAAAAATCCAAAATGCACACTTATGTGATATTCAGCCATATATTAATTAAATGAAAATCGTTCGTGCCGTTTTAGAGATATTTTTCATGATTTTAGGCCATTACAAACTTACACCTATGTTTTTCCCCATTTGACGTTAAATTCAGATTTCAGATCTCAAAACATACTGTATGTTCAAATGTAAAATTTTCAGAATAGATTAAGACCAAAGATAGAAGACTATTTTGAAAAGTTCAGAAAAAAATATCGCTTACTTGCTGAGATATTAAGTGTCGGCTTTTACAAATCTCTTTGATGTCAAACTAGCCGTATATATGAGTGCGCAGCGTTCAATTTGTCCTTCCGTTTGCGTCACTCGAAAAACTGCCGATTTTCATGATAATCAACAGCTATCTTTATTATGATTAATAAGCAACAAATGATTAAATTTTTAAACTCACTAAGGAAAAGGTTAAATCATTCTGGCAAAGCATTAGCAGGAAATTAGCGTAGTTTTATTTTATTTTTCTAAAATATTATTCTGGATAATCACTGCCTGTTTTTATCATAGATATAGTAATAAGACATAGATTGATCATTGGGGAGAAAAAATTATTCCTTTTTACTCAGAGAAAAGTCCACAATATGCTCCGAGTGAATACACACAGATAATTTAGAAAATAAAATTTATGAATAACTTATGTACTAAAGGTGAATGGAAAACTGCAGATGCAATTTCAAATTCATTTTTCTTTTTCTTTCTTTCTTTTATATATTTATTAATTTAGTTAATATTTAATGTTAAACTCTTTTTATATACTAAAACTAACGTTCTTTACCTACCCCGCTGCTAACTATATTTAAAAGAATTTTGAAAATTCTATATTACTTACTAATATAAAATCTTAAAAAATATCAAACTTTAAAAAATGTATGCCATTAAAAATCAAACCAGTTTTTATTTCATAATAATATCAAAGCAGCTGATTATAAAAATTATATTTTTCATAATTTAGTCAAATATAATTTACTTTTATGATAACTTATCCATTTCTTTTCATAAATTTATTAGAAGAATTAACAGACGCAATATTTCGACATTTTGAAAATTCTATGGTTTCAATACCACTATCCGCGATTGTAATGAAATGCTCGCCCTCTGGTGGGCTAAGGTGAAATTACAATAAACATGACTGAAACTGATGACAAAAAAGTTTTTCGGCATAAAATTTTTTTGCATGATAACAATGAGCCGATAGATCTATATAAATTACTATATCTATGGTTTTTATAAAAGAAAAATTAAAGAAAGAAAATAAAAAATCGTCTGCGTCTAATATTCTTGGTTTTTGTTCTTAATATATATTTAGTATAAATGGCAACAAATTGATGTTTACATCGCCTAAAGCAATATTTGAAAATTCTTTTCGAATAAAGAACATTGAATATTAAGCATAATATTAAGTATACTTTTAATACATCTATTTACTTAAGGAAAAAAATGCCTAGAGGTAAAATAGATAATACGCGTAAAGCAGTTAAAAGATCAAGAAAAGATGTGCCACAAGTTCCTAATGCAAATAGTGACTCGGTTGTTACAGACGAATCCTTTGAAATTCAGAATTCTCCTGCTCAGTCTGATTCTATAAAAAATGGTACAGAACTTGGAAGTGAAGATGCTTATCCCCAAGATTTCAGTGGAGAAATGGCAAAGTTATTAGAACGATTCAATACTGATATGAGTAAAACAATGCAAGCCAAACGCAAAAAATTGGAACAATTTACTCAGGTAAACAAATTAGTACATTATAATTACATATATACATAACATTAAAATTACATTAGTACATAATTATACATTCAGAAAAATCATTAATAAAATTTTGGATTAAAGTTGAAAAATAATAAAACGTTTAGTTATTAGTGCTAGAGGCCTATTTCAGTCGGTACAGTTGTCGAATTTTTATAGGTCACTCATAATTAGTGCTAGAGGCCTATTTCAGTCGGTTTATTGAATGGGGATTTATTGAATGAAGTCCCCCCAAGGCATAACTTTGACATGAGTCCCCCCCAGGCCCAACTTTGACATGAGTCCCCCCCAAGGTACCCCTATTTCAGTCGGTACAGCGTTGTCGAATTTTTATAATACACTCTTAATAGTGCTAAGGGCCTATTTCAGTCGGTTTATTGAATGGGGATTTATTGAATGAAGTCCCCCCAAGGCATAACTTTGACATGAGTCCCCCCCAGGCCCAACTTTGACATGAGTCCCCCCCCAAGGTACCCCTATTTCAGTCGGTACAGCGTTGTCGAATTTTTATAATACACTCTTAATAGTGCTAAGGGCCTATTTCAGTCGGTTTATTGAATGGGGATTTATTGAATGAAGTCCCCCCCCAAGGCACAACTTTGACATGAGTCCCCCCCAGGCCCAACTTTGACATGAGTCCCCCCAAGGCCCAACATTGACATGAGTCCCCCCCAGGCCCAACTTCGACATGAGTCCCCCCAAGGCCCAACTTTGACATGAGTCCCCCCCCCAAGGTACAACTTTGACATGAGTGCCCCCCCAAGGCACACCTTTGACATGAGTCCCCACCAAGGCATACCTCCCCCTCATTGGGAAAAAGAGAAAAAACTTTGTTTTGCGGCTATAAGACAGTTTGGACTTCCAACGTTATTTGTTACAATATCTGCAGCTGAAACACATTGGTTTGATTTAATGAAAACTGAATCATGGAATTTAGATCGTCACGAATTAACTAAAGAAGAATTTGTCGATATTAACAAGTTTAGCAGTAGGCCTCTGGCACTAAATTAAAATCTGTCAATGTCAGATTTTCATGTTTTAAATAATGAAATAATGTCGTGTCTGTATAATTTTTTTTTCTTTTAAAATGAATTATTTTGTATGCAATTACAAGAATTTGCTTAAAGCATATTGATCTTAAAAAATAAAAACTGTAAGTAATAGATAATCTTTAATGTTTTATAGGCAGGAGAAGATTTATGAGCCATAACTAAGATATGACGAGGCGTTTCATTTTAAACACACAAAATTTAATAGATGACTATGACAATTACATATGAAAAATACAAGTAACATAAACGACTACATTTTTAAGACTGCGATCTGTTCTAGCAGAGATAAACGTAAAAAGGAATGAACAGATCATTGATTGGACGTGACGTCACTTACCAACAGTCCAATAGATTAAATCAGGAATACAATGACGAAATACACCACAACTCTCCTCCCCTTAATTCCGTATACCATACCTGATGGGAGGTTTTCTTACTCTAGATGATCTCCTTACAACCTGTTCAGAAAAAGACAAATTAGCATTTTTAAGTTTTGAATGTTCACATTTTAGTTCATTTTTATTTAGAGTACTGTTGATATTTTTATCACAGTCAATTTCTCCAGGCTTTGTAGACACAGATCTACTGTCGGTTGGTACTGGATCTAATGTAGTGGAAGGATTGGTTGGCAATGGATCTGGTGTACTGACAGGATCGGTTGGCGCTGGATCTGGTATCATGGCAGGCCTCCTACCAGACTTAGATTCTCCATTGCTTTGTAGGTGTGGACTATTGCTATCGGGGACCATGGAAATATTTGCACCAGGACTTGTAGCTTCCTCCACTTGTACTCTGGAACCTACACTTTTCAGTTGATCAACGTGTCTTTTCCATACACATGAACCTACTTGAATTTTGTAATGTAGTTTACCTAGTCTGGCAATTACTTTACCTATTTTCCATTTATCTCCTGATGTATAATTGCGTACTGCAACTTTTTCATTTATTTGGAATTCTCTTATCTCTTTCTTGTTAAAAACATTTTTATGTTGTTTGTTTTCAACATAATTTTTAACATTTGGTACAAGCAAATCTAATTTTGATCTGATATTTCTTTTGAGAAATAATGATGCGGGACTCTCCCCTGTTGTAATATGAGGCATTATTCGGTATTGGAATAAAAATTCGTTTAACTTAAATTGGAGATTTCCGGGTTCTGAACTTAAGGATTTCAATCCTTTTTTAATAATTTGGACATATCTTTCGGCTTGACCATTTGTAGAGGGATGATATGGTGCAGTTAAACTATGTTTTATGCCTTTACTTTGTAGAAAATTTTCGAATTGTTCTGAAATGAATTGTGGCCCATTATCAGACACAAGGGACACAGGATAGCCATATCTGGCAAAAAGCGAAGAAAGACAGTTTATAGTGTTCTCAGCAGTAGTATTAGGAACAATGAACACTTCTGTCCATTTACTGTGGGCATCTACTACGATTAAAAACATTTTCCCCATCATTGGACCAAAAAAGTCTACATGTATTCTGTTCCAAGGTGTTGTAGGCCATTCCCAGTGATGATTTTCTATTTTAGGAGGATTATGTTTTAATTTAATACAAACAGAACAGTTATTTGCTAAATTCTCAATGTCTTTATCAATCCCTGGCCACCATACAAAACTACGTGCCAGTGCTTTCATTTTAACTATGCCAAAATGGCCAAAATGTAAATCTTCCAACACTTTTTGTCTATGAACAGTAGGAATTACAACACGATTCCCTTGTAGTATGCAATTATTTAGTATAGAAAAATCTTCTTGTTTATGACCGAAAAGTAAGTAATTTGGCATCTGTGTGCCTGATATTAAATGTCGGTACATTTCTTTCAATGTTGGATCTCGCTTAGAACTTGCACATAATATCTTTGTAGTTAAGGGTAACGAAGTTATTTGATGAATAAATAAACAATCGGTTTCATCAGGGTTGCCAAATAAATTTGGCGACAAAGTTGGTGACACTTTTTCTGGTTGTAGCGAATCGGACGACGGCAGCAGTAAGTCTTCACTACGTAATGGAAGACGTGATAGAGCATCGGCATTTCCGTGCTCTGCAGATTTTTTATATTTAATATCATAATTAAATGTCTGTAAGTATAATGCGTATCTTTGCATTCTAGCTGCCGAAAGTACCGGAATACTTTTTACGGGTGAAAATATGGAAACTAGGGGTTTACTATCTGTATACAGTGTAAATCTCCTACCATATAAAAATTGAAAAAATTTCTTTACACCAAAAATTATTGATAACGCTTCTTTATCTACCTGACTATACCGCTTTTCTGCAGAAGATAAAGTTCTAGAAGCAAAAGCTATGGGTTTTTCGGAGTTATCTGGCATTGTATGCGAAAGTACTGCCGAAATTCCATAAGGAGAAGCATCAGTGGCTAAAATTAAGGGTAATTTAGGATTAAAGTGGGTGAGAATCCTTTCGGAAGTAATTTCCTGTTTAATTGCATTAAATGAATTTTCACATTTTTTAGTCCACTGAAAATTTACATTTTTACGTAATAATTCATTTAGAGGATAAGCAATCGTAGATAATTTAGGAACAAATCTAGAATAATAAGATACTAAGCCTAAGAACGCTTTTACTTGAGTTACGTTTTGAGGTATTGGAGCATTTAAAATAGCAGAAATTTTTTCTTGCGTTTTGTGTATGCCATTTTTATCAATTTTGTAACCGCAGTATGTAATTTCATCATTCATGAAAAAAGATTTTTCTTTATTTATTTTAAGATTATATTCACGTAACCTTTCTAGCACTTGTTTTAATCGCTCTAAATGTATTTCATCAGTTTCCCCTGAGATACATATATCGTCAATAAAAACTGAAATACCCTCTATACCTTTTAAAATTTGTTCTATAGTTCTCTGCCATATTGCTGGCGAACTGGCAATTCCGTATGGTAATCGCGTAAATTTAAATAAGCCTTTAGGAGTGTTAATAGTAAGTAGTTCTTGTGAATTTTCCTCTACCGGTAAATGCAAGTATGCTTGGTTTAAATCAATTTTTGTAAAATGTAATCCACCCCCTAAAGTTGCTAATATATCCTCAATTTTTGGTAGCGGGTATTTGTCAACCTTTAAAAATTTATTTACCGTGACTTTAAAATCGCCGCATAAACGAATTTTCCCATTAGGTTTTACCACCGGAACAATAGGTGTTGCCCATTTACTCGTACTAACAGCTTTTATTATCCCTTCATTTTCTAATCTTTCCAATTCTTCATTTACCGCATTCCTTAATGCATACGTAACTGTTCTCGATTTACAAAATATTGGTGATGAGTCTTTCTCTAAATGTAATTCAGCTTTAACATTTTTAATTTCACCTACGTTATTTGTAAATAAATCCGGAAATTTATTCAGTAAATTATTTAAATTATCCGAGATTTGTACTTTGTTTACCGGAACAGTTTGTAAATTGTTTGGGAATATATTAAATGTAGTTATCCAATCCCTACCAAGCAATAAAGGAAAATTGTCTTTTTTAACTAAATATAACTTAACATTCCTAGTTTTGTTTTCGTAAGTTACATTTACTCTAACAAATCCCTCGGGCTGAAAAATTTCTCCCGTGGCTGTCTTTAATTGTACATCAGCAGGAAACATTTTATGTTCTGGAAATAATCTCCGAAAACGATTTATCGGTACAGCGGATATCGCCGATCCTGTATCAAGCTCCATTTCTGCTTTAGCACTATTTTCTATCAAAACCCAAATTTTTATAGGTTTAGTGCCTTCAGATTGTAATGACAAAATGTCTACAGTATCAAGAACATTTACATTTTTCTTTTGAGTAACATTGTTTTGTGCGTTCCGACACACCTTACTCAAATGACCGCGTTTTTTACAAAAATTGCAAACTGCATTAATAAATTTACAAACATTTGCTAAATGAGAACTATTACCACAACGATAACAATAAGTTTTACTTTTATTTGCACTCGCAGTTTTGTTCACATTTTGTTTACTTAAGTTATTTTGAGAATAATTTTGTTTTGGTTTCCTAACACTAACAGAAACTTTATTCAAATTCAAATTTTTATTTTGTAATTCTATCATGTCATTTTCAGTACTTTGCATAGTTACGGCTTGTTCTACTGCTTTTTCAAATGTTAAATCTTCAACCTGAGACATTAATTTGCTTTGGATTGTTTCATTTTTTAATCCGCGTAAAAATTGTTCTAACAAATTTTCTGACAGCGAATCGCCTGTAAACGCGCAATGTGTTGTAAGTTTCTTTAAACGAACACTAAAATCCTGCACAGATTCGTTATCTTCTTGACAACATTTTCTAAATTTAATGCGTTCACTGATTTTATTTGGAATTTTACATAGATGTTTTGTTAAGACATCTACTAATTCAGTATAAGTTTTTGATTCAGGAAGATCTGGGAACAGTAAATTTGTAAGTAAATTATATAATTTCGGGCCTATAAAAGTTATTAAGGCACTAACTTTTTTTTCATCCTTAATATCAAACAATATAAAGTTTTGTTCCAATCTTCTAACATAAATCTCAAAAGATTCAATTGAATCATTGAATTCCTTAAAATTCTGAAACATTTTTAATAAAATTATGCTAGTTCTAACAATAAAAACATGCAATCTAATAAAAGAACAGAAAGAAAAAAAATAAAATAAATGTGTAAATACCTTTTTTTTTCTCTTTCCCGAAAAAATAAAAAGTCGCAGATTATCGCAGACGATAATTACACTCACTGGCGCCTAAATCGTACCTGCCCGCCACCAGACAATGATATTAACTGCTGCTGTCTCCGATTGCATAATGATTCATTTCGAAATATCAATTTTCTTTATGAAATAAGTAGATTTTGAATAAACACATGTGTAGAAGATATTCCGTTCTTTTTTTTTATGAACTGCAGATTTCATTTTTAATCATCTTGAATTAGATATTATTAAAATGTTGAAGAGCAAAACTTCTTTTTGCTTTTTTCTTTTTCATCTCGTCGCCATTTTAATGTTTTATAGGCAGGAGAAGATTTATGAGCCATAACTAAGATATGACGAGGCGTTTCATTTTAAACACACAAAATTTAATAGATGACTATGACAATTACATATGAAAAATACAAGTAACATAAACGACTACATTTTTAAGACTGCGATCTGTTCTAGCAGAGATAAACGTAAAAAGGAATGAACAGATCATTGATTGGACGTGACGTCACTTACCAACAGTCCAATAGATTAAATCAGGAATACAATGACGAAATACACCACATAATCCTATAACCTTAATTCAATCATTATCAATATCATGACCGAAGTTTAAAAATTTACAACTTTTACAATAATTTTTCGAATGTGTTAACTATTTTATTATAAATTTAAAATAATGTTTATAATTTTTTAATAAAAATATGTTTTGTAATTTTATTGTACAATGATTTTAATAAATACTTTTTAACATTTACTGGTTTTGTGTTTAACCTTTTAATAATTTATAATTACCTTCGAATAACGAGCTCTGAAATTTCTTTTCTCATTTTTAAATGTAGAATGAAAAAGAATAAAGTTATTTCAGAAAAAAAAAAAAAAAAAAAAAAAAAGGTGTTTTAATCGTTTTAGCCTTAACGCCAGCGCATAGAGGCAAGGGGGGAAACTTGTCCCCTCTTGGAAAATTCTAATAGATAATATATATATATATATATATATATTTAAATTACATATAAAACTTTAAAACTGTGCCGTTATTTAAATTTTCAAATAAAATCTATATCATAGAGCAAATTAGAGAGACGAGACAAAACAACAAGACTCGCAGATCGGAATAGCTCTAACATTTTCCTGAGAATAGAGTGTGACAGTAAGTTTTCTCTATTCGGATTAGTTTGGAACAAGTTACATAATTTTTGTAAATAAAATGTCGTAAATTAAATTGTATGCAGAAGGTGAAAAAAAAAAAAAAAAGAAAGAAAGAAAGATAATGCTTATATACAGACTTGCTTAATCATCTTAATTCACCATTTAATCAAATTGAATTTTCTAATACTGAAACTTTTAACAGTTTTAAATTCGCCCCCTTCTAAAAAATTTGTTGACGACGCCACTCGTTTCAGCGTCGAAAACACAAATAGTGTTTCAAAAGTATTATCTAAATATAATACAATGAATTTCTCTTCTGCCTCCTTCCGCCGCCTCCCTCCCTCCTCCAGTATATTTCTCTATTTTAAAAGTTTAATACTTAAACGGATAAATTTCATGAAAAATGCACATTAAATTAATGTAAATTTTCAGATATTTTATTTAAGAACTTTAAATATTCCTCCAACTTATCTTTTCAACTTAGTTGAAGAATATGCGATATTGATACGTTATAGATATTCACAACAGTGCATTTTTGTTGAGAAAGTTGCTTAACATTAAAAGTTCTTTTATAGAAACGCACACAAGAGTTATATATATATATATATATATATATATATATATATAATTTATTTATCTTTTAATACATTATAGTCTGTGGAGAGTGATAGTTTAAAGTGTGTTAACCCATTAACCGCCAAAATTAAAAATAAGGATTTTTTTTTTTTTTTTTTTTTTTTTTTTCTAAATACAAACAGTAATACTCATTATTTTGATCATTTAAAATAAAATTAGTTTTATCTTACTAAATACAGGGTGTTGTAATTGTACAACTTCAGTGGAATAAGAGTATAGAATGAATACAAATAAATGTTTACTGAAATTTCCTTGAGGGAGCATAAACAGCAAAAACTACAGATGACTTCAAAAGTAATTATTTTATTATGAAACATTTTTTTTTTTTTTTTTTACAAGTTATGTAAACTTATTCAAATATGAAGATTTTCAAAAGTTTTGGATTGATTAGTGCTTCAAGTTTGAAATTTATTTTTAAATATAAAATTATTTTTCAGATCTTTTTTTTTTTTTTTTTTTTTTTTTTGTAATAAAATAAACAGCTATCCTTTCCTTACTTAAAAACAATGCTTAATATAAAATATCTTTTTTAGTTAACTGTTAAACGCAATTACATCTGGTGTTGCGTGAACGCAACACCAGCGAAAAATGAGTTAATAGCTATAGTCATTAACTATTTCGAATTATTATAAACTTACATGTATATTTTATGTTACTAAACTTCACTACAATTTAGTAAGCATTGTACAAGTTTTACAACCAGTTCAAAAAATTAATACATAAAATCACTTAATAATAATAATAATAATAATAAAATCTGAAACTTAAGTTTTAAAGTATCAAAAAATGTATATATATAATTTCCCCCCAAAGGTAATTTGCTTTTTTTAATTTAGCGGATCGAATATGATGAATTGCACGTTGATATACATATATATAATATATTTAATTCCATTACACGTAGATAATGGAAGTATTGTATTTAGTCCAAAAATTCGATATCGAGATTTCACGTGATTTACATGTTTTAAGGTCAAAAAACTGGTTTTTGGCAATTGGTTAGGGGGTGTGTGTGTATGTAGGGAATCTTCTGACTGTCATATCTCCGAAACTAATAAAGATACAGCTACGAAACTTCAGAATTAAGACAAAACTGGTGTACAGATGAATTTTCCAAATTTTGGTGAAAATTGAAAAACCAGAAGTGGGACATCTGAAACAGGAAGTGGGTAAGTCCGTATCTCAAAAACGGCTCTAACGATTTTCTTCAAATTTGCTATATGAACACTCTATTAGATGTGCTTTCGAATTATATAGTTGGTTAGTTCAGGAAAATTGATAGGCGTCCTGTATAAATAGCTGGATTTCAGGTACTGTTAGGGGATTCCTAACAAAACGGCTGTATGGATTTTTTTCTTTTTCAAACTTCCAATATTAACCCTCTTTTAAACATAATTTTGTATGTAATTGTTATTTTCCGGTCAACAACTGAATATGCCAAGTTTTGGTAAAAATCGGTGCCTCAGAAACGGCTCTAATGATTTTCTTGAAAACTGTTACATAAGCCTATTTTAGATATCCTTTCTTATGCTTTACGTGATTATTACAGGAAAATTAATAGTCATCCTGATCAGATAGATCAGTTTTAGATCTAGGATATTGGTGTATTTAACTCCATACCGTATACCATACCTGATGGGAGGTTTTCTTACTCTAGATGATCTCCTTACAACCTGTTCAGAAAAAGACAAATTAGCATTTTTAAGTTTTGAATGTTCACATTTTAGTTCATTTTTATTTAGAGTACTGTTGATATTTTTATCACAGTCAATTTCTCCAGGCTTTGTAGACACAGATCTACTGTCGGTTGGTACTGGATCTAATGTAGTGGAAGGATTGGTTGGCAATGGATCTGGTGTACTGACAGGATCGGTTGGCGCTGGATCTGGTATCATGGCAGGCCTCCTACCAGACTTAGATTCTCCATTGCTTTGTAGGTGTGGACTATTGCTATCGGGGACCATGGAAATATTTGCACCAGGACTTGTAGCTTCCTCCACTTGTACTCTGGAACCTACACTTTTCAGTTGATCAACGTGTCTTTTCCATACACATGAACCTACTTGAATTTTGTAATGTAGTTTACCTAGTCTGGCAATTACTTTACCTATTTTCCATTTATCTCCTGATGTATAATTGCGTACTGCAACTTTTTCATTTATTTGGAATTCTCTTATCTCTTTCTTGTTAAAAACATTTTTATGTTGTTTGTTTTCAACATAATTTTTAACATTTGGTACAAGCAAATCTAATTTTGATCTGATATTTCTTTTGAGAAATAATGATGCGGGACTCTCCCCTGTTGTAATATGAGGCATTATTCGGTATTGGAATAAAAATTCGTTTAACTTAAATTGGAGATTTCCGGGTTCTGAACTTAAGGATTTCAATCCTTTTTTAATAATTTGGACATATCTTTCGGCTTGACCATTTGTAGAGGGATGATATGGTGCAGTTAAACTATGTTTTATGCCTTTACTTTGTAGAAAATTTTCGAATTGTTCTGAAATGAATTGTGGCCCATTATCAGACACAAGGGACACAGGATAGCCATATCTGGCAAAAAGCGAAGAAAGACAGTTTATAGTGTTCTCAGCAGTAGTATTAGGAACAATGAACACTTCTGTCCATTTACTGTGGGCATCTACTACGATTAAAAACATTTTCCCCATCATTGGACCAAAAAAGTCTACATGTATTCTGTTCCAAGGTGTTGTAGGCCATTCCCAGTGATGATTTTCTATTTTAGGAGGATTATGTTTTAATTTAATACAAACAGAACAGTTATTTGCTAAATTCTCAATGTCTTTATCAATCCCTGGCCACCATACAAAACTACGTGCCAGTGCTTTCATTTTAACTATGCCAAAATGGCCAAAATGTAAATCTTCCAACACTTTTTGTCTATGAACAGTAGGAATTACAACACGATTCCCTTGTAGTATGCAATTATTTAGTATAGAAAAATCTTCTTGTTTATGACCGAAAAGTAAGTAATTTGGCATCTGTGTGCCTGATATTAAATGTCGGTACATTTCTTTCAATGTTGGATCTCGCTTAGAACTTGCACATAATATCTTTGTAGTTAAGGGTAACGAAGTTATTTGATGAATAAATAAACAATCGGTTTCATCAGGGTTGCCAAATAAATTTGGCGACAAAGTTGGTGACACTTTTTCTGGTTGTAGCGAATCGGACGACGGCAGCAGTAAGTCTTCACTACGTAATGGAAGACGTGATAGAGCATCGGCATTTCCGTGCTCTGCAGATTTTTTATATTTAATATCATAATTAAATGTCTGTAAGTATAATGCGTATCTTTGCATTCTAGCTGCCGAAAGTACCGGAATACTTTTTACGGGTGAAAATATGGAAACTAGGGGTTTACTATCTGTATACAGTGTAAATCTCCTACCATATAAAAATTGAAAAAATTTCTTTACACCAAAAATTATTGATAACGCTTCTTTATCTACCTGACTATACCGCTTTTCTGCAGAAGATAAAGTTCTAGAAGCAAAAGCTATGGGTTTTTCGGAGTTATCTGGCATTGTATGCGAAAGTACTGCCGAAATTCCATAAGGAGAAGCATCAGTGGCTAAAATTAAGGGTAATTTAGGATTAAAGTGGGTGAGAATCCTTTCGGAAGTAATTTCCTGTTTAATTGCATTAAATGAATTTTCACATTTTTTAGTCCACTGAAAATTTACATTTTTACGTAATAATTCATTTAGAGGATAAGCAATCGTAGATAATTTAGGAACAAATCTAGAATAATAAGATACTAAGCCTAAGAACGCTTTTACTTGAGTTACGTTTTGAGGTATTGGAGCATTTAAAATAGCAGAAATTTTTTCTTGCGTTTTGTGTATGCCATTTTTATCAATTTTGTAACCGCAGTATGTAATTTCATCATTCATGAAAAAAGATTTTTCTTTATTTATTTTAAGATTATATTCACGTAACCTTTCTAGCACTTGTTTTAATCGCTCTAAATGTATTTCATCAGTTTCCCCTGAGATACATATATCGTCAATAAAAACTGAAATACCCTCTATACCTTTTAAAATTTGTTCTATAGTTCTCTGCCATATTGCTGGCGAACTGGCAATTCCGTATGGTAATCGCGTAAATTTAAATAAGCCTTTAGGAGTGTTAATAGTAAGTAGTTCTTGTGAATTTTCCTCTACCGGTAAATGCAAGTATGCTTGGTTTAAATCAATTTTTGTAAAATGTAATCCACCCCCTAAAGTTGCTAATATATCCTCAATTTTTGGTAGCGGGTATTTGTCAACCTTTAAAAATTTATTTACCGTGACTTTAAAATCGCCGCATAAACGAATTTTCCCATTAGGTTTTACCACCGGAACAATAGGTGTTGCCCATTTACTCGTACTAACAGCTTTTATTATCCCTTCATTTTCTAATCTTTCCAATTCTTCATTTACCGCATTCCTTAATGCATACGTAACTGTTCTCGATTTACAAAATATTGGTGATGAGTCTTTCTCTAAATGTAATTCAGCTTTAACATTTTTAATTTCACCTACGTTATTTGTAAATAAATCCGGAAATTTATTCAGTAAATTATTTAAATTATCCGAGATTTGTACTTTGTTTACCGGAACAGTTTGTAAATTGTTTGGGAATATATTAAATGTAGTTATCCAATCCCTACCAAGCAATAAAGGAAAATTGTCTTTTTTAACTAAATATAACTTAACATTCCTAGTTTTGTTTTCGTAAGTTACATTTACTCTAACAAATCCCTCGGGCTGAAAAATTTCTCCCGTGGCTGTCTTTAATTGTACATCAGCAGGAAACATTTTATGTTCTGGAAATAATCTCCGAAAACGATTTATCGGTACAGCGGATATCGCCGATCCTGTATCAAGCTCCATTTCTGCTTTAGCACTATTTTCTATCAAAACCCAAATTTTTATAGGTTTAGTGCCTTCAGATTGTAATGACAAAATGTCTACAGTATCAAGAACATTTACATTTTTCTTTTGAGTAACATTGTTTTGTGCGTTCCGACACACCTTACTCAAATGACCGCGTTTTTTACAAAAATTGCAAACTGCATTAATAAATTTACAAACATTTGCTAAATGAGAACTATTACCACAACGATAACAATAAGTTTTACTTTTATTTGCACTCGCAGTTTTGTTCACATTTTGTTTACTTAAGTTATTTTGAGAATAATTTTGTTTTGGTTTCCTAACACTAACAGAAACTTTATTCAAATTCAAATTTTTATTTTGTAATTCTATCATGTCATTTTCAGTACTTTGCATAGTTACGGCTTGTTCTACTGCTTTTTCAAATGTTAAATCTTCAACCTGAGACATTAATTTGCTTTGGATTGTTTCATTTTTTAATCCGCGTAAAAATTGTTCTAACAAATTTTCTGACAGCGAATCGCCTGTAAACGCGCAATGTGTTGTAAGTTTCTTTAAACGAACACTAAAATCCTGCACAGATTCGTTATCTTCTTGACAACATTTTCTAAATTTAATGCGTTCACTGATTTTATTTGGAATTTTACATAGATGTTTTGTTAAGACATCTACTAATTCAGTATAAGTTTTTGATTCAGGAAGATCTGGGAACAGTAAATTTGTAAGTAAATTATATAATTTCGGGCCTATAAAAGTTATTAAGGCACTAACTTTTTTTTCATCCTTAATATCAAACAATATAAAGTTTTGTTCCAATCTTCTAACATAAATCTCAAAAGATTCAATTGAATCATTGAATTCCTTAAAATTCTGAAACATTTTTAATAAAATTATGCTAGTTCTAACAATAAAAACATGCAATCTAATAAAAGAACAGAAAGAAAAAAAATAAAATAAATGTGTAAATACCTTTTTTTTTCTCTTTCCCGAAAAAATAAAAAGTCGCAGATTATCGCAGACGATAATTACACTCACTGGCGCCTAAATCGTACCTGCCCGCCACCAGACAATGATATTAACTGCTGCTGTCTCCGATTGCATAATGATTCATTTCGAAATATCAATTTTCTTTATGAAATAAGTAGATTTTGAATAAACACATGTGTAGAAGATATTCCGTTCTTTTTTTTTATGAACTGCAGATTCCATTTTTAATCATCTTGAATTAGATATTATTAAAATGTTGAAGAGCAAAACTTCTTTTTGCTTTTTTCTTTTTCATCTCGTCGCCATTTTAATGTTTTATAGGCAGGAGAAGATTTATGAGCCATAACTAAGATATGACGAGGCGTTTCATTTTAAACACACAAAATTTAATAGATGACTATGACAATTACATATGAAAAATACAAGTAACATAAACGACTACATTTTTAAGACTGCGATCTGTTCTAGCAGAGATAAACGTAAAAAGGAATGAACAGATCATTGATTGGACGTGACGTCACTTACCAACAGTCCAATAGATTAAATCAGGAATACAATGACGAAATACACCACATAATCCTATAACCTTAATTCAATCATTATCAATATCATGACCGAAGTTTAAAAATTTACAACTTTTACAATAATTTTTCGAATGTGTTAACTATTTTATTATAAATTTAAAATAATGTTTATAATTTTTTAATAAAAATATGTTTTGTAATTTTATTGTACAATGATTTTAATAAATACTTTTTAACATTTACTGGTTTTGTGTTTAACCTTTTAATAATTTATAATTACCTTCGAATAACGAGCTCTGAAATTTCTTTTCTCATTTTTAAATGTAGAATGAAAAAGAATAAAGTTATTTCAGAATAAAAAAAAAAAAAAAAAAAGGTGTTTTAATCGTTTTAGCCTTAACGCCAGCGCATAGAGGCAAGGGGGGAAACTTGTCCCCTTTTGGAAAATTCTAATAGATAATATATATATATATATATATATATATATTTAAATTACATATAAAACTTTAAAACTGTGCCGTTATTTAAATTTTCAAATAAAATCTATATCATAGAGCAAATTAGAGAGACGAGACAAAACAACAAGACTCGCAGATCGGAATAGCTCTAACATTTTCCTGAGAATAGAGTGTGACAGTAAGTTTTCTCTATTCGGATTAGTTTGGAACAAGTTACATAATTTTTGTAAATAAAATGTCGTAAATTAAATTGTATGCAGAAGGTGAAAAAAAAAAAAAAAAAAAAAAAAAAAGAAAGAAAGATAATGCTTATATACAGACTTGCTTAATCATCTTAATTCACCATTTAATCAAATTGAATTTTCTAATACTGAAACTTTTAACAGTTTTAAATTCGCCCCCTTCTAAAAAATTTGTTGACGACGCCACTCGTTTCAGCGTCGAAAACACAAATAGTGTTTCAAAAGTATTATCTAAATATAATACAATGAATTTCTCTTCTGCCTCCTTCCGCCGCCTCCCTCCCTCCTCCAGTATATTTCTCTATTTTAAAAGTTTAATACTTAAACGGATAAATTTCATGAAAAATGCACATTAAATTAATGTAAATTTTCAGATATTTTATTTAAGAACTTTAAATATTCCTCCAACTTATCTTTTCAACTTAGTTGAAGAATATGCGATATTGATACGTTATAGATATTCACAACAGTGCATTTTTGTTGAGAAAGTTGCTTAACATTAAAAGTTCTTTTATAGAAACGCACACAAGAGTTATATATATATATATATATATATATATATATATATATAATTTATTTATCTTTTAATACATTATTGTCTGTGGAGAGTGATAGTTTAAAGTGTGTTAACCCATTAACCGCCAAAATTAAAAATAAGGATTTTTTTTTTTTTTTTTTTTTTTTTTTTTTTTCTAAATACAAACAGTAATACTCATTATTTTGATCATTTAAAATAAAATTAGTTTTATCTTACTAAATACAGGGTGTTGTAATTGTACAACTTCAGTGGAATAAGAGTATAGAATGAATACAAATAAATGTTTACTGAAATTTCCTTGAGGGAGCATAAACAGCAAAAACTACAGATGACTTCGAAAGTAATTATTTTATTATGAAACATTTTTTTTTTTTTTTTTACAAGTTATGTAAACTTATTCAAATATGAAGATTTTCAAAAGTTTTGGATTGATTAGTGCTTCAAGTTTGAAATTTATTTTTAAATATAAAATTATTTTTCAGATCTTTTTTTTTTTTTTTTTTTTTTTTTTTGTAATAAAATAAACAGCTATCCTTTCCTTACTTAAAAACAATGCTTAATATAAAATATCTTTTTTAGTTAACTGTTAAACGCAATTACATCTGGTGTTGCGTGAACGCAACACCAGCGAAAAATGAGTTAATAGCTATAGTCATTAACTATTTCGAATTATTATAAACTTACATGTATATTTTATGTTACTAAACTTCACTACAATTTAGTAAGCATTGTACAAGTTTTACAACCAGTTCAAAAAATTAATACATAAAATCACTTAATAATAATAATAATAATAATAATAATAAAATCTGAAACTTAAGTTTTAAAGTATCAAAAAATGTATATATATAATTTCCCCCCAAAGGTAATTTGCTTTTTTTAATTTAGCGGATCGAATATGATGAATTGCACGTTGATATACATATATATAATATATTTAATTCCATTACACGTAGATAATGGAAGTATTGTATTTAGTCCAAAAATTCGATATCGAGATTTCACGTGATTTACATGTTTTAAGGTCAAAAAACTGGTTTTTGGCAATTGGTTAGGGGGTGTGTGTGTATGTAGGGAATCTTCTGACTGTCATATCTCCGAAACTAATAAAGATACAGCTACGAAACTTCAGAATTAAGACAAAACTGGTGTACAGATGAATTTTCCAAATTTTGGTGAAAATTGAAAAACCAGAAGTGGGACATCTGAAACAGGAAGTGGGTAAGTCCGTATCTCAAAAACGGCTCTAACGATTTTCTTCAAATTTGCTATATGAACACTCTATTAGATGTGCTTTCGAATTATATAGTTGGTTAGTTCAGGAAAATTGATAGGCGTCCTGTATAAATAGCTGGATTTCAGGTACTGTTAGGGGATTCCTAACAAAACGGCTGTATGGATTTTTTTCTTTTTCAAACTTCCAATATTAACCCTCTTTTAAACATAATTTTGTATGTAATTGTTATTTTCCGGTCAACAACTGAATATGCCAAGTTTTGGTAAAAATCGGTGCCTCAGAAACGGCTCTAATGATTTTCTTGAAAACTGTTACATAAGCCTATTTTAGATATCCTTTCTTATGCTTTACGTGATTATTACAGGAAAATTAATAGTCATCCTGATCAGATAGATCAGTTTTAGATCTAGGATATTGGTGTATTTAACTCCCTCCCCCCCCCCCCCCCTCCCTCCTATGTAAACTCTATTTTATGTCTTTATGTTTTCATGCGTTTACCGCAAACGTGTATTAACTTTCTCTTTTACTGGAAATTTTTTTTGTCTATATCATTAGCTCAATTCTATGTCTTCTGATCACAATATCTCCAAAAAGTGCATATAATACGTGTAATAGTGGGTAATGGAAGTCGTGTGGTTGTTTCACACCAGTTTTTTTTAACTAGAGTTGAATCAAACATTCAGTTATTGTTTTTGTGTTCAATCATTTCGGCTGGTGGTCAGTGGCGGATTTAAGGGAGGGGGGGCTAGGGGGCTGACCCCCCCCCCCCCAAAAAAAAAAAAAAAAAAAAAACCACTGACATTCACAATTGAATATTGCAGTTGTAAATTTTTTATTGGTCTAGAATAACACTTTGAAAAATCTTAGCCCCCCCCCCCCCCCCAAAAGTCAAGTTCTGGATCCGCCACTGCTGGTGGTGATGAATATTCATTATCATCATCTGCGAATACAAGCGTATTTAAGTCCAGTATTTTGATAGACAGCTAGTAAAATGTGAAATTAATGTAAATTAAAACACTGACATTTTCATAAAATCTTTTCTAATTATTATTAAAACGTTATTTATTTTTTTATTATTATCAGGGGTCGATCCAGGCAAAATTTGGGTCCCTTTTGCGGCCCCTTCACAAAATTCAAATCCATAAAAAGGGACCCTTCACAAAATTCAAATCCATAAAAAGGGACCCTTCACAAAATTCAAATTTATAAAATGAGTCCCTTCACAAGATTTTGTTTTATAAAAATGATCCTTTTATTAAATGTTTTCATATTTTCAGTATTATATTTAATTAATGCCTTAATTTGGCTCAACGAAACTCTATTAACTTGATATTAAACATTACATAAAGTGATTGTAAAAACGGAAGATTTTACACAATATTTTACTTTTTCACAAAAATAAATAAAAATTTCACAAACATATTTTGTTTTCACAAAAAAGGGACCCAAAAATTAAAACCTGGATCGACCCCTGATTATTGTTATTTTTAATCAATATTGTGTCTTGTAATATTCTTCATGCATGTATAAAGAACAGCTTTTCTTACTCCACGAAAAAGCGCTTTTTTTACTCTCTTTTTACCCATATAAATGGTAGAGAAAGTATTGTTTTTGGGTCAAATTTTCGAAATTGAGTTTTTGTTATTTATGCGTTTTGAAGTCTGGATCATTCCATGTGTAGACAACCAATGAGTGTTGCTCCATAGTAACAGATTTTTTCAAAAAAATTATCACTGAGACTTATGGTAGTGAAACCTTCATATATCATATTTTTTAATAAAAATTGTATTTCTTTCTCCCATTGTTTAATGGCGTTTTCCATTTCCTGCGGCTTATTTCTGCTGAGCTATCTACATGATAGACCAGAGATGTTTCTGCCTAATGGTTGTCTGAGTGAGTAATGCTGACCGGTTGTCGTCCTGAATAGCTCAATTGGTAGAGCCTTGACCTTGTAAGTCAAAGATCCGGGATTCGACTCCCGCTCCAGGCATTATTTTCACTCAGTCGGAAAAAAAAAATTCACTAAATATGATTTTCTTCCACAGTTGATTGTTTGATTTTAATAAAAAATGTATTTCTTTCTCCCATTGTTTAATGGTGTTTTCCATTTCCTGCGGTTTATTTCTGTTGAGCTATCTACATGATAGACCAGAGATGTTTCTGCCTAATGGTTGTCTGAGTGAGTAATGCTGACCGGTTGTCGGCCTGGATAGCTTAACCCTTTAAGGTTCACTACTTAATTTATTTTAAAAATTACTAAACTAATTTTAAAAAGGGCTTTTAGCCACATAGCTGATCATAAATATTTAAAAAATAAAAAATTAGTATTGTTCCTTTTCGAGAAATTTTCGGTTTGAAACATCTGTAAGTAAACCTTATTAAATTCAAATAATATTTAATTTAATAAATAAATCACTTTATAAGTAAACATTATCGACAACAACAGCTCGTAAAAGTTGCATAGATCCCAACATTTCAATTTATTCCGGAGTATTTTAACCCTTTGCGGGGCAATATAATTCTGATCATTTAAATTATACTGCCACCGGAATTTACGAACATAATTATAATAAAAGAAATTTTAAATTTCAATGTTGAAAAAAGAGCGTATTCTGCTTTGTTATAAATGTAAATTTTTGCTATAAAATTTCCGGGATGAGTTTTTGCACTTGAGAATTAAAATTAGGTGTTCCATTTAGTGGAACACTGAGCGGCAAAGGGTTAATTGGTAGAGCCTTGACCTTGTAAGTCAAAGGTCCGGGGTTCGACTCCCGGTCCAGTCTAGGCATTATTTTCACTCAGTCGGAAAAATAAAATTTCAATAAATATGATTTTCTTCCACAGTTGATTGTGTGATTTTAATAAAAATTGTACTTCATATATCAGTTTGTAAAACATTTTGAGTTTGACCATTATTGGCCGAGTTATGGACATTTGAAAAACTGTCATTTTCACAAAATGTCGGCCATGTTGGATTTGGCACTTCTTTGAAAAATTGCAATAACTTGAGAAATAATAGTTCAAATTCAACAATTTTGGTACCAAACTGAAGCTATTAATGTAAGAAATATAAATCCAGTGTTTAAATAAAATGAAATATATGTTTTACTGTTTTTTTACTGGAAAAAAAGAAAAAAATCATCTTCAGAATTTAGTCAAATTTAATGGGCTATAGAAAAAACGGCCCTTCATATATTTTTTTAAAACTTGGTAGAAACGCTAATCAATATGTGTACTTAAAGTATAAAAAAAATTAGGAAGGTAATATTTCTTAAAACCTAATTTTTTTTTTTTTTTTTTTTTTTTTTTTTTTTTATCCAGGATATTGAGGTATAAAACTCCTTTAAAATCAACTACGTCAGAAACGCCAAAAGAAAATTTTTTGCGATGCATACAGCTGTTTCGGTAGCCTTAAGCGTACCGTCTTCAGTGCAAAAAGAATTCTGAATCTGGAGAAGTGCTCGTATATATAGGAGAAGGACCGAATTTAGTTCAACCAATAGGATTACGGGAAAGGTGGAGTGTGTGGCCAATAGGAATTTAGGAATGTTAGGTGTGTAAAAAGTTAAGAAAATGTGGACTGAATGTAAAATTTCCGAAAATCAGACAAATAGGGAACACCGAAATCCCAATTTACAAGGTTTTTAAAATTTTTATAAATATGAAAAGCTTCAAAGAAATCGGGTTCATGAATGGATTTAGGTCTGCAAATTATTTTAGCAGAATTAAATTTAAAATTATGATTTTCCTCCCAGCAATGTTTAGAAAGAGCTGAATTATTGGTTTCTTGTTTGCGGACGTAATTCATATGTTCTTTTAGACGAAATTTAAGACTGCGTTTAGTTTGGCCAATATATGATAAACCACACTGACAGGAAATACTATAAATGCCCCAAGAATTATGCATATTAATGGAATCTTTTAAGTGAGAAAAGGTGAGTTTATTGGAAGGCGAAAATATTATTTTAAAATCATATTGTTTGAGAATTTTAGCTATGGTTTGACTAGATTTAGGAAAATAGGGTAAAACAATACTGATATTAGAAGAGACTGATTTAGTAGACGAAATACGAGAGAGCTGTAATTTTTGGATGGCTTTGTCTGTAATGGAAGGGTCATAACCTCTGTCAATTGCAATGGCTTTCAGGTATTTAATTTCAGATTTTAATAAAATAGAATTTGAACAAATATTAAGGTCACGTTTTACAAAAGTATAGAAAGCAGCCATTTTTTGGTTAGGTGGGTGACATGAACGCGCATGGGGAGGAAGGGAGACTGCAAAATTTTTACGATAGACGGTGGTTGAAAATCCATCTACAGTGCGAGAGACGAGGGTATCAAGAAATGGAAGGGAGTCATTATTTTCTATTTCATATGTAAACTGGATACTACTGTCAATTGAATTTAAAGTTCTTTTCCTCAGTTAATTGCACCGGTTGAAAAAGCTATCAAAAATTCTCGACTGACTGACCAACAGAAAGAAAATTTTCGTCATTTAATCCTTAATAATGCCAATTTTAACTAAAAATTTTAAATCAAATGTCAGCCCTGCAGAAAAAAAACGCCTTGAAGGAATTAAAATCTAATGAAAATATCATCATTATTAAAGCTGATAAAGGTGGTCAGATTGTTATTTTGGATAAAAAACAATACATCGAAAGTGTTACCGAACTAATTAAAGACGGCCCATATATTCCTCTGCCCCGTGACCCCTCTCCTCAAGAATTAAATAAAATTAAATCTGCTATAAGATCTTGCCCCTTGTTATTGGACTCGACTAAATCTCACCTTATCCCTTCTTTTGCTAATTGTGCCAGATTTTATGCTTTACCGAAAGTTCACAAACCCAATATTCCATTTCGTCCCATAGTCTCTAATATCGGTACCGCTTCCTTAATTTAGCTAAATTTCTCGCCACAATTTTTGCTCCCCTTCTTTCTGCTAATAGTTATACTGTTAAGAATTCCATAAAATTTGCAAAAAATATTCAAAACTGCCCTCACACTAATCTCACTATGGTTTCTTTTGATGTAAAATCTCTTTTCACTAA
Source organism: Salticus scenicus (assembly GCA_963930645.1). NCBI lineage: Eukaryota > Metazoa > Arthropoda > Arachnida > Araneae > Salticidae > Salticus > Salticus scenicus. Next base: position 21,917,623 of record OZ005659.1, on the reverse strand, counting down.
TGTTCCAATAAGTGGCGCCCTCTGCTGTCTCGAGAATAGATTAAAAGAGTTTCATTTCACATCTTTTGAAATACAAGAATTAATTTCTCTTACCCGCATTTGTTTATCACAAACCACTTTTTCTTCCCAAAACAAATTCTATCGTCAGTCTTAAGGTTTAGCCGTGGGTTCCCCTCTCTCCCCAATTCTCGCAGATATTTACATGCACTATTTCGAAAGCAAGCTTTTTAAGATAATATCTTTTCCTTTTTGGACCCGTTACGTTGACGACACCTTCGACAGATCATCCGTCTACCCTCAACTCTGGAGGTAATCTCCTCTCTTCTCTCCTGCTCGTCTCCCGGTCTCTTCTTGGACTTGAGAGAGGGGGGGTCAACCCCCTAATGCATTCAGGCCCCCATAGGTTCTCAGGGTTTCAAACCACACCTTGAAACTCTTGTCGGCCAGTCGCTTGCCTGCAAGATAGGCGCCGCTATATCGCCTCCTCCCAGATGTGTGCGGGAGACATCGGAAGCATCAAAGGACAGCATGAAATTGGGAGTCAATGAAGTCGGTATCACTCTAAGACCACGTTAGCCTCCAACTCTTGTCTATAGTGCAGACTTCCTGTCTGCTGTCTCTGCTGTCGATCAAGTCCGTGAGATCCCGATACAAAATTCCGTGAAAAAAAAAGGGGGGGGGAGGTCATCACAATATATATTGGAGCTATTCTTGGAAATTACTGGAAATGTACACTCATGTCCATAAATTAAGGATAATTCAGATTCACACTGAAATCAAACTTTAATGCAAAAATTTCACTTGTAGAAATACCACACACATCTTTAAGAATAATATGCAAATTACAGGAAGCCATCAGATGACGCCGATATGATGTTACAGTGACCAAAGTGTAAGAAGGGGGTAGATAAGGAATGGGGGCAAAGAAGGGAAATTCTTCAAAAGCGTTCTGTGTGCCGCTCAGTGCCACAACCGAATGGTTATGACACAGAGGACACATGCAGATAATTTTTTACGTGGTAGAATTATCAGCTGACTAGAATGTGAGCGTACTCAGATAGAAGTACCGGGGGAACTTAGAATCGCCCAAAGTGTCCTATCTAGGCTTTGGCAACGATTCCAAAACGATGGAAATGCTAGTCGATGTTACAGTACTGGTCGGCCCCGAGGCCCCCGAGTGACAATGACGAATGAGCACCGGTATTTGGCAGTAACTGCCAAAATAAGCAGATAAAGCTCAACATCAGACCTGTCTCGTCAGTTGTCTGCAGCCACGAGTGCCACAGTTTCAAGACAAACCGTGTATAGACGTTTGGGAGATATTGGTCTATATGCTCGAAGGCATGTTAGATGTGTTCCACTCACGGCAATGCTCTTTGGCAGCGGTTAACTTGGAGTAGAGAACATGCAATGTGGACAGCCGCACAGTGAGCTTGTGTGATGTTTTCCGATGAGTCCAGGTTTAGCTTTCAGTGTGATTCACGCCAGACTTTCATATGTAGAACGTCAGGTATCCGTTACCACCAAAACAACATCATTGAACGACACCGTTACGGGCAGGAGTGCTCGTTTGGGGGGAAGGGGGATCATATTGGGCACCAGAACAGATTTGCATGTTCAAATCGGAAGAATGATAGACCTAATTTATCGGGACATCATTCGGGAACAACATGTACATTTGTTTAGGGGTGCCATGAGCCCAGAACTTGCGTTTATGGATGACAATGCACGTCCTCACCGTGCAGACGTTGTACACGGATGCCTACAATCTGAAAGTATTACGCACACTGAATGGCCAACATTCCCACCTGACTAGAATCCGATAGAGCATGTGTAGGACATGCTTTTCCGACGAATTGTAGTCCGTCAACCACCTCCTACGTGTGTACCGGAACTTCGGAGAGCATTGCTAACTGAGTGGAGTAATCTTCCCCAAGATCAGATCAATAATTTAAAACTCAGCATTCCTAGGCGTTGTAAGGATTGTATTTCATCATCTGAGAGACATACAATGTATTAACCATCAAACCAACCATGTACTGTTAAGTTTTTGTAAGGGAGATATTTTTTGTAATTGCTTCAGGGAGCAAAAATCGTAGTTTTTTTAAATAGTATCCTACATAAACCACCTTTTTTGGTTCTTGATCTTTTGTTTAATAAATGGACTTTATGAATAAGTCATGTTTGTTTTGCTTTTGAACCTTTATTTGCCTCAGCTAGCATTATCCTTAATTTATGGACATGAGTGTATTTCATTTTGTGTTGGTTTTCATTTTCATATAAAATTAAATGTATGTACACAATGTGATGTGTATGTAATTTATAGACACTATATAGGGCTACCCAAAATTAAGCTAAACGTTCTTTTTTACTTAATAAAATTGGTGAAAGTGCTTTGCTAATTTTTTTTATTTTTTTTTTTAAAGGACTGAGGACTATTAGTCTCAATCTACGGATTTTTACGATACCAGTTTTACGATAGTTGGACATTTATCGAAATCGAAAATTTATCGAAAATATAATTGAATAATTTGAAAGCGATGTTATAACTTGAAAATAATAATAATAATAATAATAGTTCTCTGTACAAAATTAAATTCTGTTTTTGCCAGAACTTCATCAAAATCTTTTTTTTTTTTTTTTTTTTTTTTTTTTTTTTTTTAAGAACTAGGGGGCTCTGCCCCCTGCTCGCTCCGCTCACCAACCCCCGAGGCAGGCTTAGCCTTCCTCGCTTCGCTCATTAATCCCTGCGGGATTCTACCCGACTATTCGCAACTTTGCTTTTCATTGAACTGGAATATTAATAATGCATAACACAAGACAGTTGAACAATATTATAGAAATCCACCATATTTGGTATCGCATTGAAATACACAATATTTGATATTATATCTTTTATAATATGTCAAAAATCTGTTATAATGTTCGACAATTTAATAACAATTTGCCTTTTTTTTTTAGAGAGAACATAAAATAAACAACCATTGCAATAATTATTTAGAACAGAGAGAAATTCTTGACATCTAAATCATTTAGCGTTACAACTTTAGTATATGATCGACTTGTTAAATTTTTGTCACTGTTTGAATTTTTTGGGTGTTATTGCTTGATTAAAGAAATTATGAACTTATTTTTTCTGATGCCTATACTTTTTTTACTATTGAATTTTTTTTTTTTTTTTTTTAGTTAATTTAGGATAATATGTAATACTCTGCATTTATTTCCAGCATACAGCAAGGTTTAAAGTGGTGCTTCCAACACTAAAGATGCAACTTTTTAAAGTCATTTTTTCTAGAATATGATTTAGTCAGGTTGAAGATAAATATCTTATGCGATTATTGCAATTATTTTAAAAATTTCATTAGTAGTAGTAGTACGACAGGATAATTTCTTTCAGATAGCGATTTTGCATTGTCGCCACTTATTGTATTACACCATGAATTTCCCTAGATGCCTGTCAATATCTGATTTTACCATTTAATTTCTTAAACTGTATTAAATACTAAGGAACAACTTTAGTATATCCCCACAACGATATTTGGCGATTTTTTGTTGGCGATTATGGCTAAATCATAAATGATACAATCATAATCTAAATCATAAATTATAAAATATAAAATCATAAATCCAAAATAAACAACATATATGCTGCCATATTATATCGCAAACAGTCCAGAACGACATCGTTATCGTTCAAAACGATGCCAAAGAAAAATCGCCAAATTCAGCTGTAGGGATATACTAAAGTTATATCAATACTAAGTTAAATCGGGGAAAAAAAATCACATTTTTTGAAATATAATGACAAGTGAAAAATTCATCCTTGATTGTACTGTAAAAACGAATTGCCGGTTTGAAGTATTCGAGATAGACCATCACCATTCATAAATTGGATGGCTTTTGAATATTTGTTGACAATATTTTCTGAATAAGTGTTGATGATGGCTCCTGAATACTTGTTGGCGATATCTGCTGAATAGTTATTATTGTTGGCGATATCTGCTGAATAATTATTATTGTTGACGATATCTACTGGATATATATTGATCATGACATCTTAATAGTTGTTGGTGATATCTCCTGAACTTGTGCTGATTTTGGTCTGAATATTTGTTGGCTACATCTTCTGGATATGTACTGATTACACCTTGATTTTTTTTACATATATATTATGTAATATTAAATTTAGAAAGAAAAAAATGAGCGTGGAGAAGGAAATTTAATGATACTGGATAATTTAATTTAATTTATAAAGACATCAATGATACAGGAAAAACTACTTCAGCCATTTTCTTTCTAATAATGAACAGAACGAAAAACGGATATTTTACCTGGAGATATTTTGTACATTTAGACCAAATAAAAAATTTTCTTCTTTTTTTCCCTCGTGAATTAAGTTGAAAAATATTTAAAATAAAATTGAAAAAAGTCGTTCTAAAACAATGGTACAGTTTAACCTCTTGGCCATAGATTATTATTATTCTATTATTATTATTATATGCCTCTTGGCGAAATTTTAAATTTGGCACCGAAGTAGCTTAGACGTTTCTCGCGAAAATCTTGACATGCATAATTGCTATAGATAATTTAAGTCATCGTCAAAATAAATGAAAAATTTAAAATCAGCCAATGAGGTCCTGTATTAGCTGTAACTACAATATTTTAGCAATGCAGTTACTACATTCCTTTATATAGAAAAAAAATGTCCTGTTGTATTAAATTCTGTTTTCTGCAAAGTTTTATATCAATGCTTAAAAAACAAAAATAGGCGGATTTTATTATTATCATTATTATTGCACCATTTTATAATTTATCTCTATAGGAAGGCATGGCTAGAGTTAAAATGGCTATTGTGGTTGCGTAAGTGAATTCCTTGGCGAAAAACGTACGAGCTTCATTTCTAAATTTTAAAAATCAAATTGGTCATAGTAAAGATCTATCCTATTAAATATGTTTTGAGTTAAAAAACTAAATCTTTATATAAACTAATATAAATTTTTATCTCATAAATTCCATTTTAAAAATGTCTGCGCTTAATCTCTAACTCTATACCAGTAATTGTTTAACATAATCATGGTATTCATTACTTAATCTTTTTCGCCTAACGTTAAAATAAAGGAACAACTTCAGTATATCCCCACAACGATATTTGGCGATTTTTTGTTGGCGATTATGGTTAAATCATAAATCTAAAAATCATAAATCATAAAATCATAAATGATAAAATCATAAATCCAAAATAAACAACATATAGGCTGCCATATTATATCGCGAACAGTCCAGAACGACATCGTTATCGTTCAAAACGGCGCCAAAGAAAAATCGCCAACTTCAGCTTTGGGGATATACTGAAGTTATACCATAATATAAACTAAAATAAAAATATTAACTAATTTTCGTTTCATCTTTATTAAATTTTTACGTAATATTTTTAAAATATCGGTTATTTTTAAATGTTTTGCTATTCTAATATTTTTTTCTTCTATCGAGCATCTCAAAGATGCCAATTATTCAATTTTTCTTATTTACACCATTGATCCCATTTTAATTTTCCTGAGGAAAGTGACGTCAGAGACACAGAAAAAAACGTCATAAGAGAAACTTTTCCCTCCGGTGGCAAATAGAGTACCTTTATAAACCCGCGTTTTTACTCAATAACTTCGTTAATTAAAATGATAGAAATTTGTAAGCAGCTGAAATGCCTTCCTTGAAGCAGTCGGAACACACTGATATATCTCATGACGCGGAGAACCCTGCCCTCCGCGAGAAGTTGCTGTCGCAGACAAAAAAAATTGACGCCAGCGACAGTTACTTTTTTTTAATATATAGAGAAATAAAATTAATAATAAACCGTTTCGAAACGGATAGTATCGAAAAAGTTTTTTTTTAATAATTTTGAATTAGGAAATGAAAAGCGCGCGTGCAGAATGAAATAAAAAATAAAATAAGATTTATAAATCTATATATATAAAAGAGTACTTCCTGAGTGAGTGAGGGGGGGGGGGGTGATTCATCATCGCCCAGACCAAACCCCTGGACCTAGAAGCATGAAATTTCGTGACAATGTTCTTTCTATGACGTAGGCATCCACTAAGAAGCGATTTTACAAAATTCGCCCCCCAAGGGGGAGGAGGGGGGGGCAAACGTGATTTCACAAAATCCTTCATATCTCAAACAAAAAAACAGATATCCGTAAAATTTTTGCTTTAAAATATAGCTAATACAAATGTCTAAAAACCAATTTCTGGAATTTCCAAAATTCGGTCCCCGAGGGGGGCGGAGGGGGGGGGGTTGGGGCAAAACGTGATATCACATGCGTAAAACGTGATTTCGCATAATCCTATATATCTCAAACAAAAAAATAGATATACGTGAAATTTTTGCCCTAATATACAGCTAATGCAAATATCTAATATCCAATTTCTGGAATTTTAGAAATTCAGCCCCCAGGTGGAGCAGCAGGGGGGGGGGAGGGTCTAAGGGGCAAAAACAAATAGAAATACAGTTAGGGCGTTCAAAATTGATACAGATAGGTTTTAGAGGCCTGCAAGTCGAATGAGGATATTTTCGATTGTGTAAAGTTATTAGGAAGGGAGAGGGGGGGGGGCAAAAAATAAAAATAGAGTTAGATCGTTCAAAATTGGTATATAGAGGTTTTCGATACCTACAAATCGATTGCGGATATTTTCGAATTTGTAAAATTATTAGGAGGGGCGGTAAGGGGGGGGGGGCTATGGGCAAAAACAAATAGAAATACAGTTAGGTCGTTCAAAATTGGTACAGATAGGTTTCAGAGGCCTGCAAGTTGAATGGGGATATTTTCGAAAGTGTAAAGTTATTAGGAGGGCCGGGGGAGGGGAGAGGGGGGGGGGAAATAAAAATAGAGTTAGATCGTTCAAAATTGGTATATAGAGGCTTTCGATACCTACAAATCGATTGCGGATATTTCCGAATTTGTAAAATTATTAGGAGGGTCGGAAAGGGGGGGTCGGGCGGTAAGGGGGGGGCTATGGGCAAAAACAAATAGAAATACAGTTAGGCCGTTCAAAATTGGTACAGATAGGTTTCAGAGGCCTGCAAGTCGAATGGGGATATTTTCGAAAGTGTAAAGTTATTAGGAGGGCCGGGAAAGGGGGAGGGGAGAGGGGGCAAAAAATAAAAATAGAGTTAGATCGTTCAAAATTGGTATATAGAGGCTTTCGATACCTAAAAATCGATCGCGGATATTTTTGAATTTGTAAAATTATTAGGAGGGGCGGAAAGGGGGGTGGGGCGGAAGGGGGGTGGGGCGGAAGGGGGGCTATGGCCAAAAACAAATAGAAATACAGTTAGGCCGTTCAAAATTGGTACAGATACGTTTTAGAGGCCTGCAAGTCGAACGGGGATATTTTCGAATGTGTAAAGTTATTAGGAGGGCCGGGAAGGAGGGCAGAGGGGCAAAAAAAATAAAATAGAGTTAGATCATTCAAAATTGGTACATAGAGGTTTCCAATACCTACAAATCGATTGCGGATATTTTCGAATTTTTAAAATTATTGGTAGGGGCGGGAAAGGGGGAGTGGTGGGGCAAAAAAAATAAAAATAGAGATGGATCGTTCAAAACTGGTTCATAGAGGTTTTTGGTACTTACAAAACGATTGCGGATATTTTCGAATTTGTAAAATTATTACGATAGACGGGAAGGTGAGGGCAAAGGGGGAAAATAATAGAAATAAGAGTTAGAGCATTTTGGGAATTTTTTCCGAAGGCAGTGAGAACCCGGTGCGACATTTTTCCTTATCAGATTTTGTTTCTATTTTTTTTTCCACGTGATAAAAATTAATGCAATTTTGAGAATTCAGTAATTATAGTGATTCATTTAAAAATAGGGACCAGCGAAGCGGGCGTTGCCTGCTAGTGTACAATATTTAAGCTCGTGGACTCAGTTCAATGATATAATAAGAAAAAATGACGACATTAGTCTAATGAGATTAACTTGTATTTATTATTATTATTATTATTTTATGTGGACAAAGACTGCTGCTGCTCATTAAGGAAAATTAATTTTTCATATCTATACTATAAACAAAGTATTTTTTAATTTCTATTTTCAATTCTGTTTTTATTATTATTATTATTTCACGTTTTGAGATACCTGAATACGAAAGTCCGATTTCTAGCGGTTGATCTATATGCATATCTGTTATCAGCATAACTTAAAAACTAATAACTGCAGGAAATTCAAATTTGGTATTTTGAAGAAGTTTGTATTAAGTTGCCACTTGAAAAATTTGATCAAGATTGGCAAGTTTGAGAGCAAATTAATAACACCCTCGATTTTTTTTATTTATTTATTTATTTATTTATTTATTTATTTTTTAATTTAGGTACTATAATTAAACGGAGGGTTGAGGGGGCGGCATCTCTCCTCAGATATGTCTAATAAAACTGTTCTTAAACTTATTTTAGATTATTTTTTAAAGTATATTGAACTTTATTATCGTACTTTATTAATCTGACAATTTAGTCCGTAATCTATACAAGGTGTCGACAGTCCAAAATTTTTCCCTAATTCTTACGCCAGTATTTTTCTTCCGGAAATTTTAATAAGTAGTTAGTTTGTACGATTAATTAAGTAAAAAATTATTATATAAATATACTTATGGAAGAATTTGGGTAAAAATTTCGACTGTCGACACCCTGGTATAGTATAGAAATACAGGGTAAGAGAAGTCGTGTGCGTGACATACTAAATTATTTTATTTCCAATTATTCAAGACTATAAAGAAAACACTGTGTTCACAATAATAACCAGTTGCTGCAAGATAACCAAGTAATTTTAGCCAAATGCAATGACTCATGTGACACAGAATAATAATAATAATAGTAATAACAATAAAAAAAGATATCCAACTGGTTTTCCTTTTTTATGATATTATTTTAAGAGAAGACAAACAAAAGTTAAGTAGTTTGTGAAATTTTACTTTATTTTAAAACTGGTAGATATTGATGGACTCTGTTCAGTTTCCCATCATGTACTATTTGTTCTCATAAATTTCTAATACTGGGCATACTACATTCGTGTAAAAAGAAAGGAACTGGGGTGATCAGATCACTCGACACGGTCTCGGACTTAAATGCTCCTCCTACTAACTCTTAAAAAATTCATCTTTACAAAATTATACAGGGGCGGGGGAAAATCTTAAAAAAGAAAAAAATTAACTGCATACAGTTTATATATATATAATTATATATATATATATTTTTTTTTTTTCTGTGGCATGTTATTTATCTATTATTATTTTGTTTTTAGATTCACTCTTATAAGTGTTGTTTTAAGGTAAGAAATAATTATTGACTATGTTTTTTGTAATTAACAATAGGATGTCAGATTTCATGTTTTTACGCAAAATTAAACTAAAAATATGAGTTTTGAGGGGGGGGGGGGAAAGTCGAGATGTGTGTGTTTAAATACTTATTTATTCGGCTTTCGTAGGTAAAAATCTATTTAAAAAAAAAAAAAAGTAATTGAAAGAAAAGTCCTACGCAGCTTTTTGCTTCTGGACCTGTGTTATCAGGAAACATATTTGACTTTGAAAAGAACCCATCACACTTCAAACCAGGAGAGTACTAATTGAACATTTTTATGAATATATGCAGGACCCCTTCCTATTTATTCATATATAATTAAACAATATTTTCTGTGTATTGCATCTTGCACATCTTTCATTATTAATCAATATTTTGAATATTATAAATAAAATTAAACTACTACGCATCACTCAAACACTTTTTTTAACATAATCTGTGAGAAAAATAAAATTAAGGTAAGCTATTTGGACAAAATGTCAGATTTATGTATAATAGTTTAAATATGCAGCGATAGGATTAAGGTGCATTCTTATCCATGTAGCATTAAAACTAAAATAAGTTTTAATATACTACTACATTTTGCTAGTTTAGTAAAATATGCAATTAGCATGGCACGTTTCCAAAAATAAATTACGACTCTAAAAATGTTAATTCTTTAAAAAATACGTGTTTAGTTAATTTTCCTGCACAGGTCCAGTATCCTGAAAGAGGAGGAGGATGTTTATGCTTATTTCTTAACCTAGCTATGGCAAAGAATAAGTTTCCAGATTTAGCAAGATATCCTCATGCCAAACGTAGGGGACAAAAAAGTCATTCATGCTAATAAAATCTAGTTACTAATATACGCATGCGTGAGAAAAATCAATTTTTTCTTTACCACTTCTCTAAGCCCTCCAAATTTGGGTGCCCTGGGCCTGTGCCCCATGTGCCCATGCCTTAATCTGGCCTTGAATATATGTAAAAAGATATTATTATTATTATTTTTTTTTTTCCTTTCAGGAATCAACTTGAAATACTACTAAAAAAGTGTTAGAGACTAATAAGAATCAGTCGATCGAGAGACGCAAACTCATAGACCATTTCCAATCTCAATTTTTTACGATGATTCAACAAGGCGAAAGTGAGTTGGAAAAAATAAAAGATGCTGAAGAAAAAATGCAGGTAGGTTTCATTGATAAATTTTGAATAATATATATTTGTATTATTATTATTTCTTTATCCAATGCCTTTGGGATTTACCAAAGCGACCAAAAGATTAATATTATCTATATATATAAAAGAGTAAACTCACTGATTCATCACTCACTCACTCACTCACTCACTCACTGACTCAACACGGCTGTGGCGATCCCATGGGAGAGAGAGTCCCAATTTTTGGTGAGCAGGTTGGTTTTAGGATCCTGACGCTCACTAAGACGGGATTTGGCGAAATACCCCCCCCCCCCGTTCCCCCTCTGGGGGTGGGCAGAAGGCAAAAAACACCTTTATAAGCATAACTCGGCTCCAAATTACTTCACGTTGAAGAAATTGCAGATGGGGGGACTAGACTTGAATACAAAAAAATCATTTTCTGCGATTTTGGAATTGTGGATTTTTAGGGGGGTAGGGGGCAAAAATGAGATTTTCGGAGGCGCATAAGGCAGAAACACATTTATAAGTATAACTCGGCTCCAAATTACTTCACAGTGAAGAAATTGCAGATGGGGAGACTAGACTTGAATACAAAAAAATCATTTTCTGCGATTTTGAAATTTTGAATTTTTAAGGGGGGGAAGGGAGTGAAAATGATTTTCGGAGGTGTAGAAGGCAAAAACACCTTTATAAGCATAACTCGGCTCCAAATTATTTCACGGTGAATAAATTGCAGATGGGGAGACTAGACTTAAGTATAAAAAAATGATTTTTTGCTATTTTGGAATTGTGGATTTTTAAGGTGGGAGAGGGGTTAAAAAGGATTTTCGGGGGAAATCTAGCAATATATGAATTTTCGAGTAAAATTCTAGCAGTAATAGCTCAAAGATATCAAAAAAAAAAAAAAAAACCAAACGTCTTCTTGAAGGTATTTGCAAAAACTCATTTTTCCGATTCAATTTTTTTTTTTTTTTTTGGGGGGGGGGAGTTACGAAGGGGCAAATTCGACCCCCCTCCTTCTTTTAGCGCTAAATTCGTTCGTGGAAATCTATAGGAGCTGAGGTCACAAATTTTAGTGTGTGGCTTATTTACGTGTGTCCAAAACCCATTGTAACGGAATTTTGTGAAATTCCGTTTATCCCCCACCATTTTATTCCCCACCACGCCCCCAAAGGGGCGTGGTGGGGAATAAAAAAGTAAAATCTCTGATTCATTGACGTGGCGATTCTATGGGAGATAGACTCGCAAATTTTAGTGAGTACTTTGGTTTTAGGACCCTGACGCCCATTAAAGCGGGATTTTGCGAAATATCAATAGCTCCCCCTGGGGGGGTCAAAAGGCAAAAACCTCCTTATAAGCATAATTCGGCTCCAAACTGCTTCACGGTGAAGAAATTGCAGAGAAAGAGACTAGACTTGAGTGCAAAAAAAGCATTTTCTGCGATTTGAGTTTTGGATTTTCAATGGGGGAGGGAGGGGTAAAAACGATTTTCGGAGGCAAATTAGCAAAATACGGATTTTCGAGTAAAACTCTACCAATAATAGCCAAATGTATAGAAAATCGCCAAGAGTCTTCTTGAGGATATTTCCAAAAACTTGTTTTTGATTTTTTTCCGATTTTCGATATTGGGGGGGGAGTTACGAGGGGGGAAAATTCGATCCCCTCTTTTAGCGCTAAATTCGTCCGTGGAAATCTATAAGAGCTGAGGTCACAAATTTTAGTGTGTGGCTTATTTACGTTTATCCGACACCCATTGTGACGAGATTTTGCGAAAGCCCCCTTTCCTCCCTTGGGGGTAGGGGGGGGGAATAAATACGTTTCGAAGCATAACTTTGCTTCAAATTATCTCAGTAAGATTAAATTTTATGTGTGGGTTGTTTATGCGTTTCCAACACGCACTATAAAGGGATTTTACGATAATTCCCCCTTCCCTAATTCAAAGGCGGGGAGGGGGGGGCAAAAAACGTTTTAAAGAGTAACTCTGTTCCAAATTATCTCAGGAAAACGATTTTTTTATACGTTGATTGGTTATGCGTACTCAACACAAACTACAAAGGAATTATTTGGAATTCCGTGCTATTACCCCCTTGAGGGTTGGGGGTGATTTAAAACATGTTTCCATACGTAACTCTGTTCCAAACTATCTTAGAATGGCAATTTTTGATGCGTGGACTGCTTATGCGTATTCAACACATACTACAAATTGATTTTGTGAAACTCCACCCTACCTCCCCTTAGCGGGCGGGGGGTGGGGATAACATGTATTCATGTGTAACTCTGCAGTAAATTATCTTATGAAGGAGATTTTTTATGTGTGGGTCAGTTATATGTATCTAACTCATAATATAAAGATATTTTGCAAAATATCCCCCTCCTATCCCTTAAGAGCGGCTCGGGGGGGGGGGGGAGGGGCTAAAAAACACATTTTAAAACATAACTTTGCTTCAAATAATCTTAGAATCCCGATTTTTTAATATGTTTAATATATAATACACATATATAATATGTGTATGCAACATGCACTATAAAGAGATTTTGTGAAGTGTGGCGAGTGGGAAAATCGCTATCGAAGGTATTGAGAACTTTAACTTAGATTTTGACTGATTTCAATGATATTATTATTATTATTATTATTAATGATATGGTATCTTGAAACTTCATTTCAATATAATGACCAGCGAAGCGGGCAAAGCCTGCTAGTAATATTATAAAGGAAAAATCTCAAAACTTTTACATGTCCTGTCGGGCATGTCAGACTAGAGAATACATGCCCGAATCAAATTTTTACATGCCCAATTATCTTATTCAAATTGATGCATATTAATAAAAACACTCACATATCTAGTGAAAATAATTTAATGACATATCTATATCGACATTGTTTCATTCAGTTTAATTTAAGTAAAAGTCTTGGACAAGATCCAGATGATATATTTTAAATTACTTTTTATTAAATATTTGCATGCCCAGACGGGCATGTAAGGAGGAAAAAGTACATGCCCAGTTTAAATTTTTATATGCCTCGGGCATGTAGGGCAATATATTTTTCGAGCCTTGTTATAAAGTTAATAAGATTTCTTACAAAAATTTACAACTTGCTTAGCTCTTTCCTAATTTTTCACCGGGGGGGGGGGGGGGGGGGAGCTGACTAATGTACCTATTAGTGATAAGGACTAGTGCTTTTTAATTTTTAAACTTCTCTCAGTATTCATAACATAAAAATAAGTTGTATGTCTACTTTCATAAGTGATACCACTTCATAGACGTCTCACACGTGTGTACTACCTTTAGTATTTGCAGGACATCGTCCTCAATCCGTAAGTTCGTCCTAATCAGTGAAAACTCAGTTCCTCCAAAGAAGTCGATGGTCATCAGCCAAAATATTGAATCTATTAGTAGTAGTAGTTGAAGGGGTCAATAGCCCACTACTTCTTAATGATTTACAATATTCAGGATTAGTTCCAATATGTGTAGAATCCTAAAAAATATCTTAAATTTCGATGCCAGCTTTGATCGTAAAGAGCGTATCAAAGGTAGTCGCTGAGTAACTTCAACTCTCCCCCCCCCCCCCACCCTCCTTTTTTTTAACATCTTTCCTCTCATATCCAAGCAAAAAAAATGAGCATTTTTCACTTCTGGGGAGAAAAAAGCGTAGTCAAGAAGGATTCTTTTGGATACGTGGTTAGATTTACACCTCCCCCACCCCCCACGTACAAAAAAAAAAAAAAAAAAAAAAAAGTACGGTAAAGAAAATTATTTGAGATCAAATTGCAAAATTTCTTTTGTTGTTTGCGTGTCCTGCCTCATAATTTGATCACAGATAAATCGCAAAATGCGATCTAAATATTTCTTATAGTTCTATTTGTATGAGGATTATTTTTTAAAAGAAGGGGTGAAAGAAAGAATAAAGTGTGCTGTAAAATGACTGAGATATTACGTTTTTAATGAAATGGCATTATTGTATGGTACGATTTTGCACAGATAACTTAAAGCTACGTTTCTTTTTTTTCTAACATCCCGAATAAGATACTGTGCAATAAAAATCAAGTCCATCCACTTCTATCCTTTCTAGCTTTCTACCACTTCAGATATCTACCTATATTTTTTGTCAATGGGTCCTTTTCTGCAACAAAAAATCAATGACAATATATTGAGTTTTTTTTAAGGAAAGAAGAATAATTATGAAATCGCGTAATAGTCGCTTGTTCATTAAAAAAAAAAAAAAAAAAAATCGTTCAAATACTTTCACCGTATAAAAGAAAAGCCATAAAAAAATACCTCTTTTTTTTTTTTTTTTTTTTTTTTTTTTGCGTGTGCGTGCAATTGATGAAAAGACTGTTTCATAAACAGTACATAAACTGCAAACACTTGGTAAGTTACTAATTTTACTATATTTTTTATACCAGAAATATTTTAGCATTAGAGTGTATAATATTGTGTAATAGATTTTGTCGCATAATAGTCGTAGCTATAAAATATTGGCAAAAAATGCAACTATTTTGCGAGTAAACATGATAAATCAAAATATAACTTTAAAATGAGAGACGTGTATGTATAATAAAAATACTACAAAGCACTCGGAGATGATGAAAATAGGAAAAATATGAGTACGCTAATATTTTAATGAATCATCTCAATTTTTTTTTCTCACTTAAATCATTTTCAGTTAACACGTTGAGCGCCATGTCAGCCATTCTAGATTCTAGACATTTTATCATATATCTCTAAGTACTGAAGGAATCATCTTGAAACTTTAGGAACATGAAGAACATGTTATATTATTACTTCAAACATTCCAGTGAAAGTTTTACCCCGAAAATAAAAGCAGTAGGGGAGAGTAGGGAGGGATGGGACAGTTTTGACAAAAATATTTTTTATAAATTTACTTTTACTGCTACAACACTGTAAGTTTCAGAGAAACAATTTGAAACATTTTAACACCTTTAAAAAAAAATTGTTAGTAATTATTAAAATATTAATTTTATAAACCAATTAACATAGTCATAAAAATGTCCCATCCCTCCCTTATATGAGGGAGGGATGTGACATGTTTATAAAGCTAAAATAAATACATAACTAGATGGAACCCGTCGAATTCGACGATCACTTTATTGACCGCAATGTTTCAAAAATCGTCACATCATTAGTTAAATGTATTTCAAGTTAAAACATCTAATATAATTTACGACATTTCTCTTAAAAAAAGAAAGTCATAAATAGAAATACTATATATGACATCACTTTCTACAAAGTACTGCCAATGGGACATCAAACTGACACCAATAAACAGTTGGTATCTTTTATTTTCTATTCCGTTTAATACTAAGACTACATGCTAGCTGACCCGCCCGGTGTGCCCGGGCCCGTGATAATAACCTTAAATGAACCTTAAATTTGTATCATTTTATACCTTTAACTCGATTTTGTTTAAATTTCTGTTTTTAAATAAAAGCATCACAAAAAAAAAAAAAAAAAAAAAAAAAAAAAAAAAAAAAATCACCTGTAACAAAAAAAAAAAAAAAAAAAAAAAATACCTCCAACAGAACGGAACTCGGGCTTGTGACCCGGTGCCTGCGGCAGCGTATATGCAGGCCGCTAATAACATGAAAAAATTCTCAAAAATTAACCTTTAACCAAACGAACCTCTCACTCGTGTTACCTCTGCCTGTGGCTGCTACAGTGTATAGCAGGCATGCATGCTACGCACGCGCTGCAAAATCCACTTTCCTCCACCAGGGAGTGCAGTATGTTGTATACGAACATAACCAATCGCCGTGAATTTCCAAGACTTTTCAAATAAGGTGTCACTGGTGGTGTCAACTGCAAAATCCTTTAGTTGCACTTTCCACCGCCAGGGGGCACAGCGTGTTTTATACGAATAACACCAACGGTAGGGAAATACCAAGACCTTTAAAATAAGTTGTAATATGATAGGGTCGACTGCAAAATCACCTAGTTCCATTTTTAACCACCAGGGGGTGCAGTATATTGTATACGAACATCTCCAATCAACATGAAATTTCAAGACCTCTATCACCAATCGCCTTGGATTTCCAAGACCTTTCAAATAAGGTGTCACATGGTGGTGTCAACTGCAAAATCCTTTCGTTGCACTTTCCACCGCCAGGGGGCGCAGTTTGTTCTGTACGAACATCACCAACGGTGAGGAAATACCCAAAACCTTTAAAATAAGATGTATCATGATAGGGTCTACAGCAAAATCCACTTTCCTCCACCAGGGGGTGCAGTATGTTGTATACGAACATAACCAATCGCCGTGAATTTCCAAGACTTTTCAAATAAGGTGTCACTGGTGGTGTCAACTGCAAAATCCTTTAGTTGCACTTTCCACCGCCAGGGGGCACAGCGTGTTCTATACGAATAACACCAACGGTAGGGAAATACCAAGACCTTTAAAATAAGGTGTAATATGATAGGGTCGACTGCAAAATCACCTAGTTCCATTTTTAACCACCAGGGGGTGCAGTATATTGTATACGAACATCTCCAATCAACATGAAATTTCAAGACCTCTATCACCAATCGCCTTGGATTTCCAAGACCTTTCAAATAAGGTGTCACATGGTGGTGTCAACTGCAAAATCCTTTCGTTGCACTTTCCACCGCCAGGGGGCGCAGTTTGTTCTGTACGAACATCACCAACGGTGAGGAAATACCCAAAACCTTTAAAATAAGATGTATCATGATAGGGTCTACAGCAAAATCACCTAGTTCCATTTTTTACCACCAGGGGGCGCATTATACTGTATACAAACATCCCCAATCAACATGAAATTTTAAGGCCTCTATCACCAATCTCCTTGGATTTCCAAGACCTTTTAAATAAGGTGTCATATGGTGGTGTCAACTGCCAAATCCTTTAGTTGCACTTTCCACCACCAGGGGGGCGCACTGTGTTCTGTACGAACATCACCAACGGTCAGGAAATACCAAGACCTTTAAAATAAGATGTAACATGATAGGGTCTACAGCAAAATCACGTAGTTCCATTTTTCACCACCAGGGGTCGCACTATATTGTATACAAACATCCCCAATCGACATGAAATTTCAAGACCTTTAAACTGAGGTGCTACATGTGTGGGTCTAGAACGGATTTCCCTCTCAAACAAATTTCCCCCTTTCCCCTCCTCCAAATCTATTTTCCCCTTTTTCCCCCCTTTAAAATCGAAAATTCCAAATTCCCAGATATTGATTTTTTAGTATTCGACTCTAGTCCCCATATGTACAATTTCTTCACCGTGAAGTAATTTTGACGTTAGTTAAGCTCGTAAACGTGTTTTTAACCGGGGGGGGGGAACCGTTCGACTTTTTTGTATTTTTCTCTTTTCATAACACATCTACAGACCAAGACCTTTTTTTTAGACACCTCAACCAAATTTTTACACCAAGTAGTTCTCTCAATGTAGTGGAGACAGACAAAAACATGTTTCAAATTAATATATAGATTTCAAGACCTCTATCACCAATCGCCTTGGATTTCCAAGATCTTTTAAATAAGGTGTCACATGGTGGTGTCAACTGCCAAATACTTTAGTTGCACTTTCCACCGCCAGGGGGCGCAGTGTGCTCTGTACGAACATCACCAACGGTCAGGAAATACCAAGACCTTTAAAATAAGATGTAACATGATAGGCCTGCAGCAAAATCACCTAGTTCCATTTTTCACCACCAGGGGTCGCACTATATTGTATGCAACAGAAAGTGATTTTTTAGTATTCGACTCTAGTCCCCATATGTAGAATTTCTTCACCGTGAAGTAATTTGAAGCTTAGTTAAGCTCGTAAACGTGTTTTTAACCCAAACGGGGGGAAAACGGTTTCCCCCGGGGAGGGAAACCGTTCGACTTTTTTTTATTTTTCTCTTCTCATAGCACATCTACAGATCAAGACCTTTTTTTAGACACCTCAACCAAATTTTTACACCAAGTAGTTCTCTCAATATAGTGGAGGCAGACAAAAACATATGTTTCAAATGGGCTCTTCCCACCGTCGTCTGCTCAATCACGTGATAGAGGAAAACGAATAATCGAATTCAATTAAATATTGTTCTTAAGAACAAAAATTTTAATATGTAATATAAAATAAAATAAAATTAATATTGTGCATTTGTAAGCAGTAGAATAAATTTGTAAATTTACTAATTTTTAAAAAAACATTTTATGTGTTTATTTATTTTTACCTATGAGAATCGATTTTTGTATATTGTAGTGTAACTGCAACATTAACTGATCTAGCAATAAATAATAGCTTCTTGTGGAATGTTTATGGATTATAATTTGAAATTTTAAAACGTTTTCATTTAATTTAATTGCATAAAGGTGTTACAACAAGTTAATTAACTTAGTTACTGGTCTAAATGGATTTACGCAGTACGATATTGCACGGTCACTGATTTAAGTACCAAAAATCAGAGTATTAAACATGTTCTTCCTGAACATCAATAACAAACATAAACTAAATGATGACTGTAAATGTATACGGCAAACAAAAGATGATGAATAATGATATAAAATGGATTAAAAATGATGATGTATAAAAAAAATAACACAGATTAAATACGATTGATCAAAAATAAGAATAGAAAATATGTTATTTCAGCAATCGCTATAGATAAACAAGAGTTCGTCTGCTATTTGTTTTTCCTCTATCATGTGACCTCTGACGTCAGGTGGGAAGAGCCCATTAATATATAGATATACAGACATACTATGACAAATGAAAAAAACAGTGAGACACTATGTATTTAAAGTTAATTAATTACTAATCTATTTTATCCAACATTAGAGTACAATGTACCACTTAAATAAAGATTTTCAATGCTCAATCAGTTCATCTTATTTTATTTTATTTATTTATTTATTTACATCTAGCAGAGAAAGTACTGTTTTTTAGTTCAAATATTCAAAATTAAGTTTTTGTTATATTTACATGTTTTGTGGTTCCCTGAATAGTAATAAGGTTTTTAGTGGCTAGTCTGTGTGTGTTATCAGCATATCTCAAGAACAAACATTACCAAGAAATCCTAACTATAATTGGTGAATGTAATTTCTTTTGTATATTTTATCATGTCCAGGAAAACTGCACAGGCTATAAAATTTAATTCCTCATACATATATGGTGAATAAAGTATTTTAAAAGTTAAAAGGGTGAGCAAAAGTCATGTGAGTGCCACACCAGTTATTTTCCGTGATTCTGAATTTGTTTCGTGCAGCTTTTCTTCCATTTATTCATTCATTTGCCTCTTGATATATTCTGTTTAAGGAGTATTAGAATCTTCATTCTTCTTCCTTTTCTTACATGTTCCCTCCCTCCCTCCCTTTTCATTATTTTTCAAAAAAGTAATTTATTATTAGACTCATGCTACTTTTAAGAGTAATTTAGCTATTTATTCATAAAAGTTATATTATTAGGTACTAGCAGGTTTTGCCCGCTTCGCTGGTCATTATATTGAAATGAATCCCCAAAACAGCATATCATTAATAATAATAAAATATCTTAAAAAAAAAAAAAAAAAAAATCATTGAAATCCGTCAAAATCTAATTTTAAGTTCCTGCTACTTTCTGTCGCGGCATTCCCGCTCGTCACAGTCGAGTCTGGACCCCCAATGCCTTCAGCAGTCCCTTACCTGCTTTTTACTCCCCCTCCCTCGCGGTTACAGTTGAAAATTTTATAAAATCTCATCAAAGTGCATATTTCGCACACTTAATTAACACCCACACACCAAAATTCGCCATTCTTAGGTAATTTGGACGGATTTAAGCTTCAAAATGTGGTTTTTGCCCCGCCCGCCCCAAGAGGAAGGGAGGGGGGGGGGTAAATTTCCAAAATTACTTTATATTGCATGTTGCACACACATACCTAACCGACACATCCAAAAATTGAGATCCTGAAATTATTTAAAGCTGAGCTATGCTTTAAAACTTTTTTTTTTTTTTTTTATCTCTCCCCCCGTTCTTAAAGGAGGGAAGGAGGAGGGAATTTCGCAAAATCTCTTCATACTATGAGTTAGATACATATAATCGTCCCTTACATAAAAAATTTCCAACCTTAGGTAATTTAGTACAGCGTTACGCATGAATACATGTTTTTGCCCCCCATTCTCCAAAGGGCGGTAGGGTGGAATTTCATAAAATCCCTTTGTAGTGTGTGTTCAGTTCGATTTCCTCGTGTGTTGTGTACCCTTCTTCTAAAACCTTTTCCCTTCCCTCCCCCCCCCCTTAAAAATCCAAAATTCCAAAATCGCAGAAAATATTTTTTTTGTACTCAAGTCTGGTCTTTCCATCTGCAATTTCTTCACCGTTAAGTAATTTGGAGCCGAGTTAAGCCTTCTGCCTCCCAAGGGGGACAAGGAGGGGGGTATTTTGCAAAGTTCCGTCTTAGTTGGGGGTCAGGCTCCGAAAACCAACCTGGTCACTAAAATTTGTGACCCTCTTTCCCACAGAATCGTCATGGCAGTGTTGAGTCAGTGAATCAGTGAGTTTACTCTTTTATATGTACAGATTTGTTTATATTTTTTATGGACTACTTGGCTTAAGGTTGCTGTGACAAAATTAGAGTCCTTGGCGTAAAATGTCCTATCTACTTCAGTATTAAAATTGAAAATATACCCAGGATTATCAACTAATAAAGCTCTTTAATACAGATCTGAATTAGCTTTCATTTTCTTATTATTTAATTTTGATAATGACGTTATGTTGTCATGTGCCTAAGCAAATTTAATATTTATTATAATTTTTTTTATTATTCGCGGGAAATATTCTTTGGCAACAATTAAAAATTAAAATAAATTATTTTAAAGTTTTATTATAGAAGAAATATCTATATTATATAGAAGATTAATTAAAAATTTACATTTTTCCCGGTATAAATAGTAGCCTATGTCTTATTCCAGACTATTATCTATCTCTGTACAAAATTTCATCCAGATCCGTTTATCCGTTGTGGCGTGATTGAGTAACAAACATCCATCCAAACTTTCGCATTTATAATATTAGTATAGATTAGTTATATCATGTGCATGTGCTAGATTGAGTTATTTTGCTGTCAAATTGACAAAATTTTAATTTTGAATTTCAAAACTCTGTCGTTCTTGGCGCTTATTGTATTTGGTGATCAAAAACGTAATACGAAAATATGCATGCCAGATGTATATTTTCGTAATATGCATTGTACGAAATATTGTTTCATATTATTCATTACTCTCTTAATATAAGTTGTTAAAATAACCATGATTTTTGAAAGGAATTAAATTATGTTCGCCAAATAATTTGGCGATTTTTTTTTTTTTTTTTTTTCTGCTAAGGATGACCGATATCAAATCTATTCCGCTGCAACATATTAGTATCTTATATCAGATATTTTATTTAGACATTTGAAAACAAATTTGACTTCAAGTTATGATAGAATATTTATCATTTTCCTTTTAATTAGAATATTAGTTGGATATTTATTGTGTAAATATCATCTTTTGAAATGAAATGCTTGTGTTTTCAATCGAATATGGAAATTTGCCATTTTTTTCCCCTAGAGTTTTGAAATTAAAAATTCAAATTTTGTCAATTTTACAACAAAAATAACTTAATCTAACGCATGGACATGATAACTAATACATATCTATACCGAAATATGGGAATTAAAATCGGAAAATAATTTTCCTCAATTTTTAATAATTTTTTACAAAAAATCCAATGGACGTTTAACATAGGAAATATTTTTCTTGCATCCACGAACGACCAGTGACGTCATCACTTCGCTTGCGTATTAGCACTTTATCAATGTGTAAAAGAAATTTTTAATTAAAAATGACGTCAATTTTTGTGAGATGCATAATTTTTTATCGTTCACGTTTAGATAAATGTATTTATTTTCCTGTTGAAAAAAATAAATAAATTCGTTTTTTTTTTTTTTGGCAACAATTAAATTATGGAAAAATATAAATGGCTAATTTTTTGCTATTATTAGCTTACAAAATTGCTATTTTATGCATAAAAATCGCAAAAACAAATTTTTTTTCGGAATAAAAGGTAGCCAACTTTTTAAGTTAGGGTATAAGCTATCTCCATTAAAATTTCATCGAAATCCGTCGAGCAGTTTTGGCGTGAAACTCAGTCAAATAAATTCACGGACATTCACATCATTTATATATATATAAGATATAAAATATCCAAAGTAATTATGTTAACATCAATGAGTGACGTTGAAAACTTGCCTTGAAAATTAAGCAATTGTTTACTTTTGGTTTTATAATATAACTAGCAGGCTTTGCCCGCTTCGCTGGTCACTATATTTAAAGGAAACTCTTTTCTATATAGTTTTATGAAAAAAAGAGGAAATAATAATACTGAAATCGCTCAAAAGTTCGCTTTGGGTTCCCGCTACCTTCGGCAGCGCCTTGTTCGTCCTCGCATTCTGCGATACCTGTCCCTATTGCCTACGACAATGACTTACCCGTGGGCTTCCATTTAGGTGCTTATCATATATGACAATTTCGATACGGACAGTATCGAAAATTTTGAAGTAGCCCTTTATATTTGAATCCTAGTTATATATGAGCAACATTATACGTGATGTACATAATATTTGCTTTCAAGTTATTCTCTATATTTATTTGATTTAATCGATCAACCATAGAATGACAGCAATTTCAAGCCAAATATAATATTACAATATGCTATGATCGGCTACTTCTATCGCATGAGGCAATTATTATTATTTTGTGGTTATATATACTTCATGCTTAGTTAATAGTAGTTGGTATATAGAAAAATAAATAAATTAAAATGTAAACTTGATCATGGTACAGCCTTAATGCCCTTGGCGACTTTTAAATTTTTGTTGCCGTTTTAGACCAAAATATAATTTATGCGATTATTATTCCTATACGCAAGCGAAGTGTGACGTCACTGACCGTCCGTGGATGCAAGAAAATGATTTCCTATGTTAATCGCCCATTGGATTTTTTGTAAAAAATGATTAAAAATCGAAGAAAATTATTTCTCGATTTTAATCCCCATATTTGGATACATATATGTATTAGTTATCATGTGCATGTGTTAGATTGAGTTATTTTGCTGTCAAATTCACAAAATTTTAATTTTAAATTTCAAAACTCTGTCGTTCTTGGCGCTTACTGTATTTGGTGATCAAAAACGTAATACGAAAATATACATGCCAGATGTATATTTTCGTAATATGCATTGTACGAAATATTGTTTCATATTATTCATTACTGTCTTAAAATAAGTTGTTAAAATAACCATGATTTTTGAAAGGAATTAAATTATGTTCGCCAAATAATTTGGCGATATTTTATTTTTCTACAAAGGATGACCGATATCAAATCTATTCCGCTACAACATATTAGTATCTTATATTAGATACTTTATTTAGACATTTGAAAACAAATTTGACTTCAAATTATGATAGAATATTTATCATTTCCCTTTTAATCAGTATATTAGTTGGATATTGTGTAAATATCATCCTTTGAAGTGAAATGTTTGTGTTTTCAATCGAATATGGAAGTTTGGCATTGTTTTTTCTAGAGTTTTGAAATTAAAAATTCAAATTTTGTCAATTTTACAACAAAAATAACTTAATCTAATGCATGGATATGATAACTAATGCATATCTATACCTAAATACGGGGATTAAAATCGGGAAATATTTTTCCTCGATTTTTAATAATTTTTTACAAAAAATCCAATGGGCGTTTAACATAGGAAATATTTTTCTTGCATCCGTGAACGGCCAGTGACGTCATCACTTAGCTTGCGTATTTCTTTCTATCTTTTCCTTGGCGAAAAATGTCCGACCTACTTCAGCATCAAAATTATAAAAAATTGTCAAGAATTATCAATAAGAAAATACCTTTAATATATTGCTGAATTAACGTTTATGCCAAGCGTGTTTCATCCGCCATACTTAAAAATATATATATATATATATATATATATATGAAGTTGAGGTATATAAAAAAATGCTGTGATATAAAATTCAGAAGAAATATGTTAGATTTGTAATATTACTATTTCATTTTAAAATTATAAAGTGTCATTTTCTCATCGACTAATTTAACATTTAGTAATTTCTTACTTTTCGCGTGAAAGCATATTTCATTTTATGCTGAAAACAATAAATAAATACATCTCGTAAACTTTTTTTGGCAACAATTAAAAATTTAAATGGCTTATATTAAGTCAATATAAGTCAATAAGTTTATTATTTTCATATTTTAATTAATTTTAAAGATTTTTTCAATTTTTTTTTTTCCTAAACCATCCCTGACCTATAAGGAAAAAACAAAAAAAGAATGATCGAAATCGGTCAAGCCGTTTACGATTTTATAAAGCACATACAGACAAACATTCATTTTTATATATATAGATTTTTACTTTCCGAACATTATAGTGAGGAAAATATTGTAATCATGTCAAAAATCCGAATTTGAGATTTTGATGTTTCTATACCTTTCGAGGTCCTCTGAGTCCGTTTCCACTATTTTTATGATGATGTATGTATGTGTGTGTATGTATGTGTGTGTGTATGTCTGTGAGTATGTCTGTGAGTGAACACGCTAGCGTCTAAACGCTTTGTTCGAATAAGCTGAAAGTTGGTACGTATATTGTAAGTCACCGTAGTACGAACCCTAATAGATTTTGGTGAATTTAGCACTTACAGTTTTTTACAGGGACACAAAGAAAAATTCTTTATCATTATGGCCTATGGGACCAAATTTTTAAAAGTGCGATAGCATCTAAACGCCTTATTCAATTGAGCTGAAAATTTATATGAATATTATAAATCACAGTTGCACTAACTATAAGCATTTTGGTAAATCTAGCATTTATAGGTTTTTACAAGGACACAACGAAAAATTCTTTATCATTATGATCTATGGGCTCAAAGTTCAGTAGCATTAAATAAAACATCGTGTAATATATGGAGAAAAATACTCAAACACTCTGTTATGGTTTTCTCTCTTTTGTTTGTTTAACAACTCCTCTTTCTTTACTTTATCTACAAAACTGTTAATTACTCAATGTTCTGAAAGTCGAGTGGAGTCACTCCAGATTTTTTTGTTACATAAACTTACAGAAATCTCCAACTAAAATGATACATAGCAACAAATATAAGGCTGTAGTTACTTCACGTGGTGGAAGTAACTACACTAAGTGTCAAAAATTAAAAACAATCTTTATTTTAAGAATAATTTTAGGTGTCCCATCCCTCCCGACTCTACCCTACCAATAAAAAATTAAAACGTTACGCGCCCTGTCAGAAATCGGTGGCTGACAGTGTCAAATATAATATAAAGCCGCGTCAACCAGGGCCTGATTACCGAAAAGGCTCAGGAAGCACAAGCTTCCCATCTAAAATTTAAAAGGGGCCCCAAAATGACTAAATTTAGAATCTTGAATTTCCAGTTTTGGATTTTCATATTGAGATTGAATTTTCTTTTGAGAAAGTTCGCTTAAATTTAGATAAAATACACACTATTTTGGAAAAATTCTGTTATTTAATCACAAAAATCTGAACGTTCTTAATCAATAAGCTATATGATTTTAATGTTGTGGGTAGAAATCTCCCAGACAAATAAATGCAAAAAAACTATAAGCACACGCCGAGTTTTGATCTATAGTATTTTTATATGACAATATATAGCAAGAACGAAATTTCTCGAAATGAAAGGGGGCCCCAAAATGCTACTCAGCTTCCCCTTGCTTAAAAGCTTAATCGGGCCCTGGCGTCAACCATCGGTGGCGGATATAAAACTAAAAACATTACATTTAATGATTGGAAATTTATTAAAAACTTGCTTATTTTTATTTATTACAGGAAGGAATCATTAAGGAATCTTAATGGATTTCAAGAATTTGCGTGGCGCTCAACGTGTTAATTGAACTTTATTGGCCGTTTGTCAAATTTCTACGCTATCCGTGGTTAGATAAAAACTGAAAGTTTGAAACAAAACATCCTCTTCTTTTCAGCAAAAAGGACTGAAAAACTGGCATAGCCTGATGATGAAATGAATAAGAACTTTATCAACGGATTTAATAGGCAAAAGTGTGCAACAGTTGTTCCGGTTAAAAATAATAATTTACTTTGCTACTTTCGCGCTGCATTCTGCATATTTTTTCGCCTGATGAAGGGTCGTGCTTAATTCATTCTTTCGAAACTGTCAAAGTTTAATAAGTTTGAGTTCTTAAATGAGCTTAAAGCTCATTACTTTGATATATTTGCGTCCTTTTTTTATTATTTGCTGTGTTTTT
The DNA here is from genome assembly GCA_963930645.1 of Salticus scenicus. Classification (NCBI taxonomy): domain Eukaryota; kingdom Metazoa; phylum Arthropoda; class Arachnida; order Araneae; family Salticidae; genus Salticus; species Salticus scenicus. Next base: position 21,890,847 of record OZ005659.1, on the reverse strand, counting down.
AAATTGTATTGTTATGTATTTTTGTTTTGTTCTCTTTATATTTTCATTCTGTTATAGAAACTTCTTGTTCAACAGCAGAAACACCAGCAGCAAGTTCGCATCGCTCATTCTCAAAGAATGAAGGCACTGAAAAATCTGAGTGAAGAATTTTGTAAGGTAAATGTTGTTCCTCTTTTTTCTTATCTGATATATACTATGTTAAGAACATGTTGTAGTCATTAAAAAAAATAAAATTATACAGACACGACATTATTTCATTATTTAAAACATGAAAATCTGACATTGACAGATTTTAATTTAGTGCCAGAGGCCTACTGCTAAACTTGTTAATATCGACAAATTCTTCTCTAGTTAATTCGTGACGATCTAAATTCCATGATAAAGTTTTCATTAAATCAAACCAATGTGTTTCAGCTGCAGATATTGTAACAAATAACATTGGAAGTCCAAACTGTCTTATAGCCGCAAAACAACGTTTTTTCTCTTTTTCCCAATGAGGGGAGGTGTGCCTTGGAGGGGACTCATGTCAAAGTTGTACCTTGGGGGGGACTCATGTCAAAGTTGGGCCTTGGGGGACTCATGTCAAAGTTGGGCCTGGGGGGGACTCATGTCAAAGTTGGGCCTTGGGGGGACTCATGTCAAAGTTGTACCTTGGGGGGGACTCATGTCAAAGTTGGGCCTTGGGGAAACTCATGTCAAAGTTGGGCCTGGGGGGGACTCATGTCAAAGTTGGGCCTTAGGGGGACTCATGTCAAAGTTGTACCTTGGGGGAGACTCATGTCAAAGTTGGGCCTTGGGGGGGGACTCATGTCAAAGTTGGGCCTGGGGGGGGACTCATGTCAAAGTTGAGCCTTGGGGGACTTCATTCAATAAATCCCCATTCAGTAAACCGACTGAAATAGGCCCTTAGCACTATTAAGAATTATAAAAATTCGACAACGCTGTACCGACTGAAATAGGGGTACCTTGGGGGGGACTCATGTCAAAGTTGGGCCTGGGGGGGGACTCATGTCAAAGTTGTGCCTTGGGGGGACTTCATTCAATAAATCCCCATTCAATAAACCGACTGAAATAGGCCTCTAGCACTAAAAAAAGGAAGAAAGAAAGAAAATGAGATTTAGGAGGTATTCTGTATCCATGTGAATAAATACGATAGCGTCTAAAAGTTTTGTTCGATGAGCTCAAATTTCGTAGGTGTTTTATAGCTCGCTGTTACTGTACAAATATTCATGACTTCAGAAATAAGAGTTCTTTCATAAGGGACCAAAAAAAAAAAAAAAATTCTTGCATTATGTTCTAAGTACTCAAATTATTCGAATTGTACTAAGCGTGTAAACTTTATATTTGATCAAGGCTCTTTCTGTTTCTTTCTGTCATACATACAATTTCCCCGTCTCCGAGCATAAAATACCACGTAACTGTATGAGGAAATTTGTTTATAAAATTACTCATTCTTATTTATTTTTTTTTAATTCCATTTTCCCATTCGAAAAAATCAAAATTCTTAAATTAGCACTCGTTTACTGAAAATTACATTGTATGTTTGAAAATAAATCAATGATTATTACAATGTGAACTCGGTCATCTATAGATCAGGGCCCCTGATCGATAGATGGGTGGACAATCCGCGGCCCCAGCCCGCCGTGTAGTCTTTTGCGGCCCGCTAAGAGACTAACGGTTAACGGTATTTAATGTTTGACAACTTTTGTTAACACATTAAAAATTAATAAATCTGTTTTGATTTTTCGTATGAAAATACCTTTCAATAATTATGATAACTGAATAACCACACTGTTGTAATGAAATATTACTAGATTCATTATCATTAGTCATTCTTTTTATTAAAATTATTAATGTTTAGTCTCTTTTTAGTTCCCCATCATACTATAGGTATGGGGAAAATGCGGCTACCAAAATTCTGATTACCCTCAAAATTGCATCACTGATATGGGCGCCATTAATGTGTGATCAACGATGAGCCTGGACGCAGGAATGGCGTGAAGTCACTTTTCAGACAAATCACAATCCTGTTTACAGCATCAAGATTGACTTATCCGTATTTAACGGCATTATGAATGATGCACATTGCCAGCTGGGATTCGACATCATCATACTGTCCATCATTTGCAATGATGTTATGGGTTCCCATTGGATACACGTCTCGATTACTTCATGTTCGTATTCCTGGCACTCTGAACAGCGGCCATTAAATTTCTGATGAGTTAAGGCTCGCCCCTCTGCCCTGTATTCGAGGCCTCCGTAGCGCAAAATTTAAGCAAGATAATGCAGTACCGCAAGTTGTTTGTATTGTCCGGACCTTCTTTGATACAGAATGTGTTCGACTGTTACTCTGGCCAGTGCGTTCTCCTGATCTCGCACCAATGAAAATGACTGTTTAATCATTAAAAAGCGACTGGCCTCCCACCGCTCGCCAGTAACTTCGATCGATGAATTGTGGCATCGTGTTAAAACTTCATGAAATGCTCTACACGTACATGTCATCCAATCGCTGTTCGATTCAATGCCTAGGCAGATATGTGCTGTTATTGCTCACAGAGGTTGCTGCTTTATGTACTGTTTTCTCAGTACTTATTACTCCAAATTTCCTGAAATTTTAATCAATTGTTCTTCCTACTATAATGTATGTGTCCAACAAGTTTCATTTCGTTATTATCATTCCGTCTTGGTGTTGCATTTTCAATGTCGAGCAGTGTATATATTTCTCTTTTTAAAACAAGTGAGCATATAGTGGGCATCAAAAATGAAAGAACACAACTAGATGTTATACAGATCCTAAACTTGAACTTTCAACGACTAATCATTTAAATGTTATGCGAGAAAAACATATACATATATATGTATGGAAGATGTTACCTGAAAATCAGTCAAATCGTGGATATCTCTAAAGTGGAATGTCCTTAGCTACCAACATTGATTACTAATTTTTAAATAAGATTTATCACCAGTATTTTTAAAAAAGAATGTGCAACATATATTTCCAACGCATAAACAAAAAACATTTGCAAAAACTTTCCGGCATGAAGTCTCCGTTGAAATAACGGAAACTTGGCATGTAAAAAGGAAGGTGCACAAATAAATGTTATATAAGTCTCATAATAAAAGCCTTTCAGTAACCGAATGGTTAGAAATCCGGCCTTCAATTGTCAGGTGCTGAGTTCGAATTCTGATTCAAATATGGATTCATTTATGGAAGTTCGTAAATTTTCGATATCCTCCTTACGCTGCAAAATAGGTCTGACCATATAGCGATATATCAAACTCATTCACAAAAATTTCAATACTCTAAAGCAAACGGTTAAGTTATGTAGAAAATACAAGGTACATTTTGTTAATCGCGATCGTAAAACATTTTCTTTTTCTTCGTCACGGATTAGGAGAGTCTATAGGATATATAACGAATGTTACGGAAAGGTAGTAATTTTCATCTTACATATAGAGGGCTACCAGATCTCGAGAATCCACCAATCAGCGCGTTTGTTTAAATTTGTAGCGGTTCATTGGTCGTCCTCGGAAATCGGATGATGACAGAAGCCGAAGGGGCGGGCTTTCACTTTCTTCCGATAAGTTTCAAAGATACTACACCAGGCGGTGATCGGATCGTTTTCCTCTACTCGGCTGAATTAATGCGGAAAAGAAAGCTCCGTTTTCCGCGCTGGCTGCCCTATCTCGTTTATCATCCTATAGATTCTCTTAATCCGTGTTCTTCGTACAGCGAAGAAATATCAATTTCTGTAATTTTTTTCTGTTCTGTTTCTTCTAGGGAATGAACGAATTGGAAGAGAATCACGTCGAGCAGTACTCAGCTGTGCATAATGAGTTACGAAAAGAAATGGCTTTACTGCAGAAGAAAATTCTGATGGAAACTCAGCAACAGGAAATGATGAATGTTCGAAAGCAACTGAAACAGTTCTTCGCATAATGTTTATTAATTATATACAATTTTGTTTATTTCAACTTATTTATTTTCATTATTTATGTAAGTAAAATACATACTATTGTATCTCATGGTGTTTTAATAAAATAAACTTATATAAAATTAATATGAGAAAAGCTTATTTCTGACTGAATAATTTTTAACGTATTTAAATGTGTTGTAATACATTCCTCGTTCATACAAGATTTAGTCCTTTCAAGCCTGACTAGAAATTGAAAAACCTTATAATTGAACCAAATAAATTTTTAATGTATTTTTATAAAAATGCTTTTAATGTATTAATCATACTTAAATTTTTTTCAAAAGTTCATATGCAATACATAGACATAACTTTACACATTAAATTATCAGTTGAAAAATAAAAATATATTAATGAAAATGTAATTCTATTCAATGTTTGTAAAATGGCCAGAATTATTGCAGAGTTTTTCACCATGATATATTATTTACGACGTAGCGCTTAGTGACCCTATTAGAGTACCTTCATAATACATTAGCATTAATAACTGTTACAATTACTCAATTACAGAAGTATAGTTTATGCTAAATAAATAGGAACTTAAACGGTAATATTTGTGACAAATAATTTTCATTCTACATTTTTTTTTTTTTTTAATTTAGAAAAACGATTTCAAAATATGGACTATCCTCGAATTTTGAGGTCACCACAACGTAGTATGACATGACATTTCTTCTCAAGTGCTTTTCCGAATTCGTTTGAATACATGAAAGTAAATTTATTCTCATATACTGTATACCAAAACAGAAAAAACTTGTTAGAGAAGCATCACAAAGCTTTTTACTGATATTTATTTTAAATTTTAGACAGCTTAATATTTTTCTGTTCCTGTATTTATCTCTACGATGTAACTTTTAACATCTGAATAAAAACTTGTTGAATTATAATTTTACTTTATTATGAGAATCGTTTCCTTATGGATTATAGGTTAGGTGCTCCAGTGATTGACATGCTCCAGTAATTGACATCTTTCCCGAAATAATTAATAAGAAAAAAAAATTAAAAGCACATGTTTTACATATAAGAATTTTAACCTTGTATGTCAAACACTAAAGCGTAAGGGTGCCAATAACTGGTAAAATGAAAAACTAGCTGGAGCATAGGATGTTAATTACTGGTAAAATGAAGAACTGGCAGTGCCAATTACTAGAACAATGAGTGGGCGTAAAAATAAAAATTCATATATATATATATATATATTAATAATAATGATTATCAAATGCATATATTTTAACATATATGTGGTTCTGAAAATCTTTCATACCATATATATTAACTTAAGATTTCCAAAAATAGTTTCTGATGACTAAAACATTAAAAACATCAGAAATTGCTCTAAAAATGTCAATCACTGGAGCACTTACAATAACTGAAATAGTTTAAGAAAATAATTTAATGCCAAATTTTAACAATAAAGAATCTGTTTTTCTAAAGTTATTTCGTTTGATACTTTTTCTGTTTTTTCGAAACCATATAACTATTATTTCCATCATATGACTAAAGTAGGTAATGGAAATATGTATAGCATTTGGTCAAAAATTTCGATTTCGAATTGTCATTAGAGATGGGATAAACAGTCACTTTTGATGTAGATTACTTCTTTGTAGGATCTAATCTATATATTTCTCTAAGGTGGACCAGTTTAAATTATTTTTTGTCGAAACGATACGATACGAGAGAATAAAAAAAATAATATTTATACAGGGACAGTATTTAAGCACGCGGACTACTCAATGGACTACTAAGAAAAAATGACGACATTTGTGTGATGAGATTATTTTACGAAAAAATGTATTTTTTACAGTTGTTTCTTCAGAATCTTTGCAAGTGTCATTTTAAACCTCGCAATATATTAAAGATATATACCGAATATGAACTTTTGTGTCATAAATTGACTAAAAAACACAATCATAAAAAATATAATCAAAATAGGAATTAGTTTAGTTTATTTATTTATTTTATATATATACATATTTATTTTTTAACAAAAAGAATATACTAAAATTAATAAAAAGTCATCGCCAACATGGCGATAAAAATTTAAAAGGCGTCGTGGGAGTCCTATATAAAACTGTACTGCCTGTGGAAGTATGAAAATTGGGTCGTGAACCATGAATTTTATTTGGAAGCCTTTCTTTGAATGATTTTGCTTTCACTATTGTATAATATTGATTTGGTTTTAATAATAATTTGGCTTCCGGTAAATTAGAATTTTAATTAGCTGGTGAAATTGGTATAACATTTATGAGTTTCAAATTTTAAAGGTAAATAAGAAAAGAAATTGTTGTAATATGAGTTCCATTAAATCGAAATTCTTGATTATATATAGCTGACATTTATTAAAGACGATAAACAATATACACACATACAAAATAAGTAGAATTAAACATATTTAAATGCAGATTAACTTCTTACTTTTTAGTTATTTACCACACAGGTAATAATGGATAGCCACTAAGGCCGGCGCACACAGCCACATTTTTTTCTCAATTGGCGCGTCCGCTGCGCTGGGAGCAGTTGGAGAGCTCTCTTTCACGCGCATGCGCAATTAAAGGCGCATCTGTTTTATTTATTAAAATGAATCGTTTGCTACTCCAACACACACACCCCTGCGAGCGACGCATTTTAATCTACACAAAAATAAAAAATATAAACACAAATATAACATAATACAGGATGAACACATAAAAATATATAAAATCAAGAAATTAAAGAAATATTTTCCATTGAATATAATAGTTTTTCTTCGTTTACAGCCTTTGTCAAGAAATCTGATATTAGGGCTTCACTTGGAGTATAATATAGATCAATTATTCTGTCTCTGATCAAGTCCTTTACGAAATGTAATCTAAGATTTATATGTCTAGATTTATTTGATGATCTTGCACAATTAGCCCATTGTATTGCTGCTTGACTGTCTGAACTCAGTGACACGGTATTGTTTATAAAATTTTTTAAGTTTAATTCCGATAATAAATTTATTATCCATGTTATGTCCTTAGAAATTTCTGAAATAGCAAACAACTCGGCTTCACAAGTTGATAAACTTACACTTTTTTGTTTATGAGACTTCTATGATATTAATGAATTACCCAACAAAATTACACCACCAGAAAATGATTTTCCATTTTCTGCATTCCCCCAACTTGCATCTGAACTTGCATTTAAATACCCAAATTCTGTACTATAGAATAATTTTTTATCTTTAGTTCCCTTTAAATATCTTAAAACCCTTTTTGCAAGTAAAAAATGCCTTTTTTCAGGCTTATGATTAAACTGTGACAAATAAGTAATTACAAAAGCTATGTCTGGACGCGTTCTATTAGATAAATATAATAGTTCACCTATAATTTCCTGGTACATGTTTACATCAATAGTTTCATTTGTAAGTGGTAAGCTTTTATCTTCTCCTTTAACAATTGGGGTTTTTACTGTTTTACAATCACTTAGATTATGTTTAGCTAGTAATGATTCAATGTATTGAGTCTGTGACAAATAGATACCGTTATTATTTTGTAATATTTCTATACCTAGAAATTTTGATTTATTATTTTCATGTAATTCAAATATTACTCTAATTTTAGAGATTATATCTTCATACATTTCTTGATTATTGCTGAAAATACAAAAATCGTCAACATAGATGCTCAAAATAAGAAATTTATCATTATCAGTTTTTCATTATCAGTTTTAATGAATATGCAATAATCTGAAGCTGTTTACTAATCCCAATTTTTCTAATTCAGATTTTATTTTCAAATACCAGTTTCTACCACTCTGTTTTAAGCCATAGATGCTTTTCTTTAATTTACATACTTTTCCTGTACCTATAAACCCTTCAAAACCCTGCGGTGGTAACATGTATACATTTTCCTCCAAATTACTGTATAAATACGCGGTTTTAACATCAAAGAATTTTACAATTAAATTTAATTTAGCGGCAATTGCAATTAGCAAAAGGAACGTTTCCATGCACAGAACAGGTGAGAAAGATTCCGAATAATCGACGTTTTTAATTTGATTAAAACCCGCTGCACATAACCTTGCCTTAAAAATTACGTTACCTGAATCATTTTGTTTCTTAGTATAAACCCATTTGCTCTTTATTAATTTCGCGTCATCTGGCTTATCAACGATCTCCCAAACATTATGTTTATTTAATGAATCCATTTCATTTTGCATCGCAATTTCCCAATTTTGCCAATTAATATCAGTTTTCGCTTCTAAATAATTATTTGGGACACTTTCCGTAAAATTACTCACTATCTGTTTATTTTTTATTCTTTCACTTCTTCGTAATTCCAAATTACTTTCGGCTTCAAATCTGCTCTCCTCAATTTGCTTCCCCCCTGTTTTACTGGTGTTCCCCTCTTCATCACCAGACATAGAGGGTTTTAACATGCTACTTTCTTTCGTTTTCTCATCAGAGAGTTGGAAATGCGGAATTTTGTTCTCTGTTGTTTGAGTTTCGATTTCATTTGGGGATGAATCATAGAATGATTGAATGTCCCAGACATTATTATTTTTCTCAAAAAATGAACTGCCTTTTAATGATTCGTTGAATTTGACCGATCTTTCCTCAATTACCTTTTTACTTTCTAGATCATAAATTCTATACGCCCTACGTTCACGGCTATACCCTAGAAAAATTCCCCTCTTCCCTGGAATTTCAAATTTACTTCTCAATACTTTAGGGATATGAAAATATGCTACACAACCAAATTTTCTTAAGTAATTTAATTTAGGTTTTTTACCGGTCCAAATTTCCAGGGGTATTTTATTTTTTCCTTTACGTGGTGTTACATTAGAAACTTGTGTACTAAAATTTATACCTTCTGCCCAAAAATATAATGGTAACTGACTTTCGTATAATATAGTCCTAGTTCTTTCTAGTAATACTCTGTTTCCTCGTTCCGCTTTACCGTTCGATTCGCTATTATAAGGAACCGTTTTTTCGTGTGAAATGCCGGAATTAATTAGATAATTATCCAATTTTTCATTTACAAACTCCAGGCCATTATCTGATCTGAGCCTTTTGATTCTTTTACCAGTTAAATTTTCATATTTACTCTTAAAGTTACAGAATGTTTCATATACCTCACTTTTATTTTTCAAAAAATAAGTAAAGTACATGCCAGAAAAATCATCCACTATAATCATAAAATATTTAGCACCCCCTAACGACACAGGATTAATAGGCCCACACAAATCTATATGAATCAATTCTAGAATTTCGGAACTTTGTTCCGTATTAACAGGTGGATGATTTTTTCTAGTTACCCTACTTATCTCACAAATTTCACAATTAAAATCATTTATGATATCTACATTTATATAGTCTTTCATTTTAATCATATAATTGGGATTTATGTGACATAATCTGCTATGCCAGATTTCATAATCAATATCATTCATCACAACATTGCATTCTTTACTAGTAATTGGCTCTAAATTAATTTCAAGTTTGTTATTATTTCTATATGCTTTAGTAACCAACTTATTATTACTATCAAAAAAGTACAGAATTTTTAGTAGATTTTATATTACATCCTTTATCCATTAATGAGGTTGCCGACAAAAGATTATATCTAAGATCAGGGACATAATAAACATTTTCGATAGTTAAATAAATGGGATTTTTACTTACGGTTTTGGCTTTGACGTTTCCGGTGCCGTGGCACATAATTTTTGCATCCTTACCTGTGAATAGGATATCTTTATTTTCTGGTTTTAATTTATCAAACCACATTTTATCTTTTACCGTATGGTCGCTCGCCCCGGAATCTAAAACGAAAACATTATCACACAATGAATCAATAGTAGAAGCACTAAAAACAGAATTATTTTTTTCTTCTTTCTTATCAAAGCGAGAATTGTTTTTTCTATTTTTCTGTTCTTTATAGCCATAAGAGTTAAATGTTTTTTGGGAATTGTTTTTATAAAAACAGTCCTTGGCAAGATGATTACTCCTTCTACAGATATAATACAGTTTTTCGTTCTTATCCTTTTTTACGAAGAACGCTTCGGGTTTATTTTGTTCAATATGCGGATTCAAGTTTGATTCTTCCTCTCTTAAAATTTCTAAAACTTCCTCCATAGTTTTTTCCCTTTGTGTTTTCAACACATCTCTGATTTTGATAAAGTTTCCTGATAGTCCTCTTACTGTGTAATAGACCAGCTCTCTTGTAGAAATTTTCAATCCTAACGATTGACATTTTACAGCTATTCCTTTTGAACGTGCTATATAATCATTTACAGGTTCATTTTGTTTCATCAGTAAGTTTTTCAGTTCATTTCCGGCATCTATTCTTCTATCCTCTAATTGCCCAGTAAAAGTGTTCTTAATATTCTCCAATAAGATTTTGGCATTTTCTTCATTAGAAAATTGAAGAGCGTGTTCATCGGATAGAGAAAGCTTCATATAGGAGACTGCATCGGAGTTTTTCAGATCCCATTCTTGAGATTCCGCTGCATTCAGACCTTCTGGTTTCACCGTTGTAATAACATAATCGAGTCTCTTAATTGATAGAGCCGCTTTTATTTTCATGGCCCATATGAAATAATTGTTACCGTTCAACTCCGGTATATTTATTCTATCCATTCTTTTCTTTTGAAATAATTATTTCAGCAATTTGATTTCAAGAATTTCCTTCGTTAACCATGCTCTGCTACCAATTGTTGTAATATGAGTTCCATTAAATCGAAATTATTGAATATATATAGCTGACATTTATTAAAGACGATAAACAATATACACACATACAAAATAAGTAGAATTAAACATATTTAAATGCAGATTAACTTCTTACTTTTTAGTTATTTACCACACAGGTAATAATGGATAGCCACTAAGGCCGGCGCACACAGCTACATTTTTTTCTCAACTGGCGCGCCCGCTGGGAGCAGTTGGAGAGTTCTCTTTCACGCGCATGCGCAATTAAAGGCGCATCTGTTTTATTTATTAAAATGAATCGTTCGCTACTCCAACAGAAATAAAGGACGAATATTTCGCACGGGTTTGGCCCAAACAATCTGGCCCTCAATAATTGGGAAGACTTTTTAATCTGCAGATTTTAAATGCAATACCGAACATGCATATCCTGGTGTTCGGCTAGCTTTGAACTCATGATCTAGTATGTTTCGGCAGTTTGAAAGTATAATTAATCAAACCACCTTACGGACAGTCGGACAGATAGATGCACAAACTGAAATCATATTCACACTTAAAAAATGTTAAAAAGTGTTAAATCGCTTAATGTAAACGAAAATGCAATTCCAGCAAATTTCCAATAAAAGCTCTCAAAGTAACCGAATATTTTTGTGTGGCCCAGTAAATCTAATGATAATCATACTACATTATGTAGAATGCGTGCATATGAATAACATATTTCAATTTTATTAAGATTTGTTAAAAGTAAAGTTATTAAAATTTGGTTTATAGAGATACCTCTCACAGAACGAATGCTTTGGAATACTTTCGAGTGTCCCTGTACATAAACCAGTGGTCATATTTACTCCATTTTCTATAACAAACATCCGATAGTGAACTTGAATAACATATTTCAATTTCATTGAAATTTGTATAAAATAAAGGAATTAAAATATAGTTCATAAAAATATCTCTCATAGAACACAATGCTTTGGAGTACTTTCGGGTATCCCTGTACACAAACCAGAAGTGGTATGTACTCCACTTTCAATAGGGAATGAACCTGAATAAAATATATCGGTTTCAAGAAATTCCATGAAGGTTTACGGGAGTTAGAGCGCGGACCAGACCAGACAAACAGACAAACCGAAGTCTGTTAACACTTTTCAATCTTGTTGGAAAGTGTTAAAAAGGATAATAACATCCCAAATACCAAACTGCTAAACAATAATGTTCCACTTGACTTTCAGAAGAACTTGAATTTTCCAAATTGACAAGAGAATCAACGTTTTTCCCAGTCATATTTAGCAAATGCACGGTGCGATCACGGCTTTAAATATCCTTGTCTTATATTAACCCTTTCCTTCTGGCTCTCGTGAACATGACATGATGAGTTTCCGCCCTCTATTTCTGGTGCCCGCGATATTTCCAAACTGGAGTGTTAAAAAATAACGTTCTAAAGATGACGTATTTCGAAGTCATATTCCTGGAGGCGGCGCAGAGTGGGGCATTTCAATACCTTCTAATCAAGGCCTTCCAACCGCAAAACCGGAAGTGGTGTGACGTATGAACATTTGGGCTAGTTATTTCACACGTAATGCAAGCGTCGAATTCGAAATTCGAATACTTTCTTATTAGAAATTTTAAATCGTTGATGTCGTTTACCGTCTTTTTCTGATAATTTTCCTTTAGGTTAAAGAACCCGAGAGATTTTAAAATGAAAGAATCAAGTTTACAACCAAAAGTAAGTGTTAAATACTTTATTTTATTGTATAATTTTTTTATTGTAAGCTTTGTTAGAATTCTAACCTTTAGCAATCTTCTCATAATATGAGTCGTATTTAGAATTTGTTTTAATGTATACAGTTGTTTAAAATGTACCAAATTTTTCAGAACAAATTTGAGCAAAAATAATATGAATTTAAATTGCTACATACTATATTCTGTTCTCAGTTTAAAATCAAATTGTTCTTGTATGCAATATTAATTATTAGGGATAGCGATAAATAATATATATCTTGGTAAATATATATATATTCAACTCCATGTTATTTGTTTCTTGTTTCATTAAAATGATTGATGATTGTAATAAAAGGTTGATATTTCTAGTTATTAAACATTTTTTTTTTTTTTTTTTTCAAGAACAAATTTAACCAAAAATAATATGAGTTTAAATTATTAGTTATTCTGTTCCCAATTCAAAATCAAATTGTTCATGTGTAGCATATTAAGTATTCGTAATAAACAAAAGGAATCTTATTAAAAACATACACTTAATTTCTCGTTAATTGTTTCATTCTTAGCACATTTAAATTTAAGAACCATTTGCTATTTCAATTTAAACATTTTTTTTTTCTTTTAACTATGCTCTATAAATTAAGTAATTGATCGTAAACATTCAGTTATATATACTATTTCCACAATAACTTAAAATTCATTTTTATTTTATTATATTTACATAACAATAAAGTACTAGATTTTTGAAAATTTTCTTTATTTGGCTTTTGGTTCATTTACACGTTTTGAGATTTCTTTAAACCCTTTTTAGGAGATGTCTGACTATGTATATTGAAATTTTTATGTTTTGAGTGCTGTGTCTCGCAAAATAATGAACCGAATTGTGAAAAAGTTTATATTTGGATGCACTTTGATATAAATTGGTTCTGAATAGCTTTTGGTACATATCGCCCAACAAATGGCGTTGCTATGCTGCAATTTCCCACAATTAAGGAAAGATTATACCTTAGCTTCTATTGTGTGTAACTTTCCCTAACTTGATGTGCAAGTAGTCGATTGTGAAAGACTATGTTTATTCAACTTAGGTGCATATCGGTCAACAGGTAATGCTAGTATGTTGCAATTTTCCCCTTTTAAGAAAACGCTATAATTGAGCTTCTATGATATATAAAAGCACTAAACTTGATACGTGCAAAAGCCATTATAAATTTGGACGCATATCTGCCGACCGATGTCGTTGGCATAAAGCAAATTTCTCTATTTATAAGGCGAGCCATATCTCAGCTTCTATGATATATATATATGCATTGAATTTTATATGTAAGATGTATGTTATGAAACACTATGCCGAATCAATTTGGATGTACATGAGATGACGTGCGGCGCTATTGTTACTTTTTGTAAATATCCAGATAGTTATATCTCAGCATCAATTGGTTAAATTAGTTTGTAAAATATGTATTGTGAGAAGTTGTGATGATTTAACAAAAAAAAAGTAATAAAATAAAGATTTATAAAATTTTCAACTGAAACGTATCTAATATTAATTTTGAACACTTTCCAACAAAATTGAAAATAGTTTATGATTTCAATTTGTCTGTCCGCCTCTAGGGTGTGTAAATATTTTCAGATTTTCACCAAACTGATATATGTTATTCGTGTTCATAGTGGCATGTTTCCCATTGAAAGTGATATAAATACCACGACTATTTTTCCCAGGTACACCAAAAAAGAATCCTAATGCCTTGTGTTTTATAGGAAGCAATTCTAAGAATTACAGTTAACATAGTACTGCACAAATCATAATTAAATTTACATTTATTATCCATATGCTAAAACATGTTTTATAAATTATGGTATGTTAGGCATTAAGATTAACAGGACTACAGTAAATATTTGGATACATTAAGGGCTACAGTTAGAAAATGCTGGAATTGCATTTCTGTTTGTACTAATGGTTAACACTTTTCAACAATGTTTAAGAGTGATTATGAATTAAATTAATCCATCTGTCTTTCTGTCTGTAGTGTGATTACGTAAGCAACGTACATTGAAGGTTAAACGATATTCTTGTTTATAATACTGTATGACTTATTTATCCTTTTTAATATTCATATCTTTCTTTGACCTTCTTTCTGTATTTATCTCAGTAATTCAAATATATAAATACAGACACACGTGTATAATTTATAAAGTTTAAAATGTTTTATATATTCGGCTTTAAAAACCAGATTTTTTTTTTGTTTGTTTGTTTGTTTAAGGTTCTAATGATAGTTCTAAAAATAACAAACAAGTCTTTTTTTTTTTTTTTTTTTCATTTGAAATCTATGTGACTTATTGTCCTATTTAACGAAATAAATTTTATTTTTTGAAATATGAGTACATAATCTTAAAAATTCAATCAGTAAAGAAATATGTCTATAATGGTGATTTCCGAAAACCATTTTTTTCTCTCTCTGTATATATTACTTTTTGCCTTTTCACGCTGATTCAAAATGAAACTTGGAGAAATGACAAATTTTCTCACGGATTCATTGTTAAAAATTTCCGAAACTTATAGGTAAATGGTTATTTCTCATTAAAACTTTATACTTTTTAGTTTAGTAATTATATTAAAATAATAAATATAATAAATAAAACTGGGAGTAAAAAACAGCATTTGAATAGCTATACCAAACATATATATTTTTATTAACATTACTAGTAGGCAAAAAGGGTAAACACCTGCAGTCATACATAAAATCTCTCACTTATGCTGGAGAAAAACATAAAATATTTTTAAAAGCATAATTTCCCTTTTTATGTTTACAATTTCAAATATTTCTCTCTTTTAATTATATATTCCAATACTCTCATAATATTAGTATACTAAATAGCTTGTTGTCATCTCAAAATATTTCTAAATCCATTTACAAAGATGTGCATAAAAAGTGGCCTAAAGCATGTGACGTCACAATCATCTTGGAAGGCCTTGATTAGAAGGTGTTGGGGATTTTCGCCATTTAGCCGGCCCAAAACCCATGTTTCGAAATGTAGCAAATGAGGTAAAGATGTAGATATATAATTAAGCAGATAAATAGTTGTGGAATAATAGTACAGGTGTAATTTTTTTCTCCAAGACGAGACGATTAAAGAGTCCTATGCATGTTGAAAGTTGCTTGTTTAAAAAGTTGAATTTCTTTACTTTCAACTACAATTTTGTATCAACTTTTTTCAGTGTGATTTTTTTTTTTTTATTAAAAACTTTAAATAAAATAATATAATTCTTGATTTTTGAAGGGCAGATAAGTATGTTATTCCACATAAAAATGTTTAGATTTGTTAATTTTTAAGCTATGATAAGACGATTTGAAATGTACCCTATATTTTTAACCGACTTCAAAAAAGAAGGAAGGTTCTCAATTCAAACCGTATGTTTTTTTTTATGTTTGTTAGCTCATAACTTCTGAACGGATGCTCCGATTTTGATAATTTTTGTTTTGTTGAAAAGGTCTTGGTCTGCAATAGGTCCCATTGTAATATTTTTACGATCTAAAGAAAATACAGGGTGCCCAAAAAAATCAGTCCCAACTCTTTTAACTGCTAAAAGGCTGCAGCTATAGTGATAAAAATGGTATGTAAGTATGGCAAAGTGGCCATGCAGTACAAGGTTAAACCGCTTGCAGCGCCACCTGGTGGAAAACAACGAAGTTAGTGTTCCTATCTCGAAAACGGTTCTAAAGAAAAAGTTAATTACAAAGCTGAAGTTTATCACCGATTTAGTACAAAAAGATAGTTTAGACATTCATGCTAACGTTCCTATCTCGGAAACGGTTCAAGACAGGGGAAGAAAGTGAATTATAAAATTGCAGAGCATCATCGATTTAGTACGAAAAGATAGTTTTGACATTGATGCTAAAAATACAAGGCTAAAAACGTGCATTTTTTTGTTCGCAATTTCTTACACTATACACACTTGAGCTAAGTTGCTTACGTTGTAGAGTAGCTGGTGAGACATACGCTATATAGTCCAACATAGGATTACTTGATACTTTTTGTTTTCCTGTAGAGATCTTCGTCTGAAGTAGGTCCCATTATAACATCTTTACAATCTAAAAAAAATAAAGCGTCATCTGGTGAAAAACAGCGGAATTAGCGCTTCTATCTCAAAAAAGGTTCAAGAGGGGAGAAAAGTTAATTACGAAGTTGTAGAGCATCATCGATTTACTACAAAAAGACAGTTTTTAGACATTATTGAACGCTTAAAATGTGCAGTTGTTTGTTCGTAAATTCCTACACTGTGCACACTTTGCAGCGTAGCGGATGACACGTATAGTCTGTGGTTCAAAGTATTGTTACTGTAAGCGGTCACATCGATTAGTGCAAAGTCGTTTTGAACCAACCTCAGAAAGGAGGGTGTTCTTAATTCGAGCTATGTGTTGTTGTTGGGGTTTGTAAGCTTATAACTTCGTAAGAGATGCTCTAATTAACCGACTTCAAAAAGGTGGAGGTTCTCAATTCAAAGCATATGTTTGTTTGTTTTTGTTTCTTAGCTCATAACTTCTGAACGGATGATCCGATGTTGACACTTTTTGCTTTTCTGTAAAGGTCTTGGTCTGAAATAGTCTGATTTGTAAGATCTTTACAAATCAAACGAAAATACAGGGTGCCCAAAAAAGTCAGTCCCGACACTTTTAACTGCTGAACAGGTGCAGCTATAGTCATAAAAGTGGTATGTAGGTACAGTAAATTAGACATGTGCTACGTGATTCAACCGCCTAAAGCGCCACCTGGTGGGAAAGAGTGGAGTTAGCGATTCTATCACGGAAACGTTTCAAGACAGGAGAAAAAATTGAATTATAAAATTACAGAGCATCATCGATGTAGTACGCATAGATAGCTTAGACACTAATGCTAAAAACAGAACGCTTAAAACGTGCATTTGTTTGTTCACAATTTCCTATTTTGTTCACACTTGAACGACATTGCATATGTTGCAGCGTAGAGGGTGACATTTATGCTATGTAAAATTCAAAGTATGGTTATTGTAAGTGGTCACATCGATTAACGCATAGACGTTTTAAACCGACTTCATAAAGGAAGTGGTTCTCAATACAAACCATGTTTCTCGTTGTTGTTGTTGAAATTTGTTAGCTTATAACTTCGTAAGAGATGATTTAATTGTAATTTTTTTTTTTTTTTTTTGTCGTAATGATCTTGGCCTGAAATAGGTTTCATTATGATTTCATTAAGATATAAACAAATTACAGGATACTCCCAAAAGTCTGTTCTCACTCTAACTGCTGAACGCATGCAGCTACACTGGTAAAAGCAGTATGTAAGTATCGATGTTGAAACTTCTGTCCGTCAGCTGCAATGCATATTTAGCTCTTGAACTTTACGCTGCACAATTTCCAGCGCAGCGGGTGGCACGTATTCACTGTAAAGTTCAATATATATGCCTAACAGAATTTTCGGTTACGAATACAGCGTATCCGTTCTTTACATTTCTAAAGACTTTTTAATTTTAACGTATGTTCGTTCAATAGATAGTTTTTTGCTCATATCCGATAAAGGCAAGAATTAGTAACACAACTTAAAAATGCAGCATTTGAGAAAAATCAACTTAAAAATAACTTGACTAGAATAACATTGGGTGCATTTCCTGTATTTTTCAGTGACATAAACCATTTTTTGAGTAATGTCACTTTTCTTGGAAGTTGTGATTTGTGAAGCTTCCGTCGAACATCTTCTGATGCACTGCTATATAAATAAGTTTTCACTGAAAAGAGAAAAATAAAATCTTTTTGTAAAAAAATAGAACCGACTCCAAAAAGGAACTACTATTCAAACAACTAAAAATGAAAGAAAATTGGCAGAAAATGGAACTGTAAATTGCGCCTAAAAGTATAAAATAATTTCCTTCGCCAAACAACCTATAACACTACAATTAATCATAACTTTTGAAGTCGGCGCAAAATTAAATAAAAATTTATAGCTTTATTCAATACAAAAATCAAATCCTATTCAAAATACAAATCTCGCATTGTTACCTGCAAAACGCAGCCGAAAACTACTTTGATTCAAGAAAACAAATAAGATTTCGTAAGCAGCAAAAGTTGGCGAAGATGCTGGTATCTGACGTCCTTGGTGAAAGAAAAATCGCAAAATTATCTGGCAAACATATTTAATTTCTTTGGGATATCATGATTATTTTGATAAGGCATATCAAGACAGTAATCTAGAACATGAAACAACACATCGTACAATATATATTATGAAAATATACATCTTGCGTGTATATTTTTACCTTACGGTTTGATCGCCAAATCCAAAAGCCACCAAGGATCATAGTTATCAAAGATATACCGAATTTGCAAAGAAAACTCTAACTTCGTAGAAACATAAATACCGCATTGTGAAGAATGTTCACTGTTCTTTGTAGATGCTACTAATGGACCAATTGTATACAGTGATAAAATATTAAAGGGGACATGAAAATGGGTCATTCGAGAAAACAGCATTTGTTAATACCGATCTAAAAGCAAACCTTTAAAAACTAATGACATTTTATTTAATTTTGCGCCGATTTCAAAAGTTATGATTAATTGTAGTGTTATAGGTTGTTTGGCGAAGGAAATTATTTTATACTTTTAGGCGCAATTTACAGTTCCATTTTCTGCCAATTTTCTTTCATTTTTAGTTGTTTGAATAGTAGTTCCTTTTTGGAGTCGGTTCTATTTTTTTACAAAAAGATTTTATTAGAAAATCTTATTCTGTTATTGTTAATTTTAATATTCTGTAAAGAATTTATTATATTGCATTACAAAGCTTTGTCATTTATTTAACATCAATTGCTAGATCAACATGTATACTAAATACTTTTGAAGTAATTAGCTGCTAGTAACTGCTATTAAAATCAGGCCCGGCCCGGACGCATGTTATGAAAGCCTCACATTTTCGGCGCCTGTTTGCAAAACCACAGAAGTACAGTCAATCGTGTCGTCAATTGTTTGCTTTGTTTTGATACTTGAATTTGATCCAGTCCACGTCAATGAACGACATATTTCCAAAATTATTGAAATCTTTTCCGTTTTGCTTAATAGATGAAATTCTTATAATGAAATACACAAGTGAATTATAATTAAAATTAAAGAAAGAAATTTCACATTTAAAAGATATTTTACTTTTTCGATATACTTTGTTACTTATTTAATAGCTAATCACACATTTAATTATTAAAACTATTTTATTGAAAAGTTAGATAGATTTTAATTTTCATGTTTATCAGTCACAACAGAAAAAAGAGAGAGAGAGAGAGAAAAGAAGACAATTTTTATTTCTATCGGAAAATATTAAAATTGAATATACTCTATAACAAAAAAAGTGACGCATCAAGAAGGAGTAATGCAAACTGGACACAAATTGACATACATACAGGTTTGGATGGAATAAAGCCCCGATTCATCATTATCGTCGATCCTACGTGCAACTGGTACTTCAGTGACTTCAAATACCCTTAATAGGCGGCTCAGTGGGGTTGAGCTCAGTCCCCGGATCTCTCTTCCACTGACGACGTTTGGAGCATCATAAAAAGGGTTCTATAACCAGCTCGCGATTTTACCAATCTAACGCAACAATTGGACAGTATTTGGTACGTTATTTCACTGGAGCACATCTGCCAACTCTATTAATTAATACTAAGGCGAATAACTGCGTACATAGGGGCCAGAAGTGGACTAACGCGTTACTGACTTGTTTACTTTGTGAGTCCCTTTCTCTTGATTAAATCATTCAAATTTTCTGAAACTGTAATTAATTATTTTTCTCCACATTTACATCACATCTACCAATTTTTGTCCCATTCGGACCACCCATTCCGCCCCATCTACCAATTTTTGTCCCCACTTCTTCTTGGTGCGTCGTTTTTTTTTTTTTTTTTTTTTTTTTTTTTGTTATAGAGTGTATATTAAACGAAATGAAGTATAATACTTAAAAAGAGAAGAAAATATCATTTAATTTGCATAGAACATAAACACTTTCAAATTGTGCTTAACTGTTAAATAGTTTAATCTTTAATACATTTTACCTCATTCGTAACACTTTAAAAGCATTTTATTTTTAATTATGACAGAAGACAACTCGCAAAAATTATCTTTATTACTTTACTTTTAAAGAAAACCGTTCTAAAGATTGATTAGGTGCAGCCTTGTATATTATCTGTAATCAGCAGGGCTACAAAATTATATTTTATTTTTAACTGTAGAGAAAGAAATATCATAGTAGCAATTTTATAATTTTGTTTCTAAAATGAAAGTATTTAAAAACTGCTGTAATCTCTATATTGTCTAAAATTTTCATATGCATCACATACAGTATACTACAAACAAATCTTAGCACTTAGAATCTACTTTGGACGATTTTCCGTTCATTTATATTTCACAATGTATCTGAATAATTCTGCTGGGTGAGCGAGAGTGAACCCAATTATAAACGAATAATTTACACTAATCATACCTTATTCAACAAGTGAAATAGGTTTGTATATTTTAATAATGTACACCCCGCGACAAAAAGATAGGTACAAAGGGTTTTTTCTTTGATTTTTCATAAAATAACATTATCTAAATTGTGCTTATCATTTATTATTATCATAAAATAACACTATTCCCGGACTAATTTTTGTTTCAAGACTAATTTAGAAAAGTTTTAAGACTAAATTTTTTCTTATTGAAGACTACACTCCGCGACAAAAAGATAGGAACAAAAGGTTTTTTTTTTTTTTTTTTTATCTATATTAATAAAATCAGACTTTTGTCTGTAAATTTGTCGGAATCAAAAAATTTTGCGATATCTTCACATTTCACACCCCATGAAAGCCAAAAATGACTTCAGAAAATTTTGCCTGTGTGTGTGTGTATCATCGTGTCTGTATGTACCTTATTTGTCCGGGCATCAGCTGAGAACGGCTGGACGGAATTCAACGGCGCTTGGCAGGAATTTAGGCCTTCACCCAACTTAAAATTATATCTACAGTAGACTCCCGATTATCGGCGGTCGGATTATCCGCGGTCCTCAAGGGCTTGAATTTAAAAGGGATTTAAAAATACAGAACAAACTTATTACAAAAAATGATCGAAGAGAGTAATAACCTTCAAGGCTTTTGGAGATATTACACGATTCTCGACAGCCATTTATGGCATACACACTGCTTAGGAGGCAGTTAAGCAGTCTACATTCGTAAGGTCTTGGAGAAAAATTTTACCAAATGTAGAAATACTTTGGTAGAGTTTATAGAGGAGGAAGAAATTTCTGCTCATGATTTGGCAAATTTAGCTAAATCTGTTACCGGAGGAAAAAAAGTCAATGAAGGAAAGGTTAAAGAGTAGATTAATTGTGACGCCAATGATCCAGGTATTGAACACCTTACAGATGAACAAATTTTGGGCCAAGCATAGACCCAGTTTCTGAAGCTAGTGAAGAAGAGGAGGAAGGAGATAAAACTCAGCAGAGGGTGAGCCACGACGCAGCCTTAACACATGCTGATGGACTTATAAAATATCTCGAGGAACAGGACGATGTTTTTTTTTTTTGTGACAAAATGCTGATAAAGAAACTGCAATCACAAATTAAGAAAAAGTGTTTTAGTACAAAAAAAAAAAAAAAAAAAAAAAAAAAATGCTTGGCCGATTTTTTTGTTAAAAAATCTGGTGTGAAACAACCACACGACTTCCATTACCCACTATTACACGTATTATATGCATTTTTGAGAGATAATGTGATCAGAAAACATAAAAGTGACCTAAAGAGAAAATCGTTAGAGCCATTTTTGAGATACCAACATTTACAAAAAATCAATTATTGACAGGAAAACAATAATTACATACAAAAGCATATTTAAACGTGAGTTAAAATGGCGAGTTTGAAAAAAATCAGTACAGCTGTTTTTAACACTATAAGCGTTAAGCCCGTCTTTTTCCATCAAGCATAGTCAAAACAAAAGGCTGGTATGGCTAAATTTTGAAATATATGTTGCTTTTTTCGAGAAAATAAGATTAATAAATATGTATAGAGTATTGTATTAAATTTTCATATTTATACTGTGCATAGTATTAATTTTATGAATCATTAAACAGATATACCGAAAAACGGCTAACGCTGAAAGGGTTAAAGGAACGCCCTTGGGAGACCTGAAATTGAGCTATTTATACAGGACGCGTATCAATTTTCCTGAACTAACCAACTATATCATTCGAAAGGACAACTAATAGAGTGTTTATATGGCAAGTTTGAAGAAAATCGTTAGAGCCGTTTTTGAGATAAGGACTTACGGTCCCACTTCCGGTTTTTCAATTTTCACCAAAATTTGGAAATTTCATCTGTACACCAGACGTATTTCAATTCTAAAATTTCGTAGCTCTATCTTTATTAGTTTCTGAGCTATAGTAGCCAGAAGATTCTCCACATACATACACACACACACATACATACACACTGACCAATTGCCAAAAACCACTTTTTTGGACTTAGGGGACCTTAAAACGTGTAAATCAGGTGAAAACCCGATATCGAATTTTCAGACCGAATACAATACTTCCATTACCTACGGTAGTAGGGTAATGGAAGTAAAAATAGAGCAAAATGTAAGTAGAAATTTTTATTAGTCCGTTAAATTGTGTATGTAGGTCATGCTTAACTGTTGATTAAATAGTATTGCTCAAAAGGCTTTATGTGTTGATTTATATCCCCTTTTTGACCATTTTGCAGATTATCCGCTGATTCGATTATCCGCGGTTGTCTATTCCCCGTTCACCGCGGATAATCGGGAGTTTACTGTATCAACTTTTCAGAAATTCCTCCCCGTTCCCCCCTGGGGGGTAAAAGACTAAAACACGTTTGTTCGGGCATCACTCGAGAACGGCTGGACAGAATTCAACGGCGCTTGGCAGAAACTTAGGTCTTCACCCAATTTAAAATTGTACCTATAGAAATTTTCAAAATTATGATTAGTGTTTAAATTGTGGGTAAAAAACGCCTGCGCATGCGCCATAAATATTTTTTCACTAAAGCGCTTTGAATGGAAAAATAAAATATAAAAATAAATTTTTAAGTTAGAAACCTTTTTATTCGCGTGATTCGGACTACAAATTATAAAAAGATTGAAATGAAGTGTTTCCATCTAAATTTCATACTTTAGTTAATTTTAAAAAATCTAATTGTCGTATCGGAAAACTGTTTACACCCCAGGATTCAGAAAAATCACCCCTTTCATTTGGTACTAAATTTGTAACGATAGGTCTGATATTTCTAATTTATTTTTCCCTTTTTCCGTTTCCACATAAATTTCATACTTTAGTTATTTTTACAAAATCTAATTGTCGCATCGAAAAACTGTTTGCACCCCTGGATTCAGAAAAATCGCCCCTTTCATTTGGTATTAAATTTATAAATATAGGTCTGATATTTCTAATTTATTTTACCCTTTTTTCGTTTTCAACCCAGATTCGGTAGAAGGTTTTATATTTATATATTTTTTTATTTTCCAGAAATAAAATGAAATATTTTTAATTTCACGTGAATAATAAAAAAATTAGAGAGAAAAATACCAACAAACGTTTGTGATTTTTTTTTTTTTTTTTTTAAATCAGGAATTTGTATGTGGATAAATATTTTCATAGAGATATTTGGCATTAGTTTAATATTTTTATTTAATTAAGCAGTACTTTTCTTTCCTGCAGTAAAACAAAATTTTTTGTTGTTATTATGTACCTTATGAGGTTCTTTTATGCTCTCCCCTTAATTGTAAATGATTATAATTTGGATTTTATTAAGATTTTTTATTTTTATTTTGTAAATATCAGAAAATAGTTTTTATTTTATTTTATTTATTTATTTATTTTGTGTATGGAATAGCTTTAGTATCGGATCCCTTTGGCAAAATTTGAAAATCGGCACCGAAGTAGCTCGGACGTTTCTCGCCAAGATCTTTAATTGCACAATTGAGATAGCCAATTCAGTTCATCGCAAAAATGTCTTAAAATATTTAGTCACCAAAGGGATCCCATACTAAAGCTGTGCTTTTTGTATTTATTTATTTATAATATTTTAATTTTTTAATATTTATAATACTTCTGTGGTCACGAAATTTGGTGCGTAAATTGTTTGTATGCATCCGGCACTTATTGTAACTGGATTTCACGAAATTCGAAATCCCCCCCCCCCCTCCCACCTTCTCGGAGATGGAGTGCAATAAACATGTGTAAAAACATGTTTTTCCGTTTGAATTCGCTTTGAATTATCTTAGAATGGCGAATTTTGGTGTGTGGATATTGATTAAGTGTACGCGTTATGTACATTAGTGAGATTTTGCAAAACTACGAACTCACCCGCTGAGGAAGGGGTAATAAGAAGTGGGTAAGTTGCTGCCGAAGGCAGTGGGGACCCAGACTCCTCACGTTGCGAGCGAGAAAACCTCTACCAATCACAGCGAGAACTTAGGTTATTAATAAAGATATGGGATTTTGACAACTAATTTAAGTTTAATGTCCAGCGAAGTGGGCAAAGCCTGCTAGTTTTTCATAAAATAGCATTATCTAAATTGTGCTCATCATTTAATATCATAACAAAATAGTACTATCATATCAAAAACATATTAAATATTTGAATCATATTCAAAAAAAAAAAAAAAAAAAAAACCTTTCTTCCTATCTTTTTGTCGCGGTGTGTAGTCTTAAAATTTTTCTAAATTAGTCTTAAAACAAAAGTTAGTCCGGGAATAGTGCTATTTTATGATAATAATAAATGATAAGCACAATTCAGATAATATTATTTTATGAAAAATCAAAGAAAAAACCCTTTGTATCTATCTTTTTGTTGCGGGGTGTATGTTAATTTTAAAATACCTCTCACAAATTCCAATTATCGTAAATCTTTAATGAATGTCAGTATACAAACCTGTTGCGTAATTTATGCAATATTCAGTACAAAACCCCTAAAATAATTCGATCGTGTTTTTCGAGCACCAAAACAATTCACATTCTGATACAAGAATTTACTTCTTTTGACGTAAGAAGCAAGAAAAAAGAAACTAAAGTCTGTTTTTGCTCTCAAAGTAATGGATATAAAATTTCGTACAAAACAAAGTTTAATTTTGAATGAAAGGACCTTTTTTTTTAGTACATCTTTTCATATAAAGACATGTGGTAAATGTGTTGCGTTCCTTTAGCAACGGGTAATCTATTCATTGCTTAAAATTTCTGTCGCATATTCTCTTACAATTTTACTTTTAATATTCTTTTGAACTTGGTGCTACAGAACAAAATAATAATAATAATAATAATAATAATAATTATTTAGCTTAAAATATGAAGTTTGATTCCTTAGTAGCGGTTTCTAAATGCACTTTTTTTTGCTTTTGCACAAGTTATTAAAAAAAAAGAAAGAAAGAAAGAAAATATCTCGTTTTCACACAATTCTATTTATTATTATATTTTTTCAACTTTTTTTTTTTTTTTTTTTTAACTTTATCTTACCACCCATATGTATGGTAGAGAAAATATTGTTTTGAGGTTAAATTTTCGAAAGTGAATTGTTGTTATATTTTCACGTTTTAAGGTTACATGAATCCAAAAATCAGGCTCTTAGCGCTTGGTCTCTCTCTGTGTGTATGTGTTTGTATGTTTGCAGCATTCCTGAAAAATAAATAGTAGCACTATATAACTGTATATATGATAAAGCAGAATTTTGGCGTCTAATTTTCGAAATTGAATATTTGTTATATTTACACGTTTTGAGGTTCAATGAATCCGAAAATGAGATTTTTAGCTGTTGGTCTGTGTGTATCGGTTTGTCTATTAACAATCAGCATATCTCGAAAACAAGTAGTAGCAGGAACTACAAATTTGATATTCTGATTCTGTATCATATAGAAATGCTATACTAAACTTTTCGTCGAGATCAAGCAAATGGTTTGTGCACAGGGTCATCCAAAAATTTTTTAAATACATTATAATATCTATGTGGGAAATTCTTAGTAGCTACAGTTTAACATCTATATGTTATACTAAGCAAAATGAAATGAATATATATATTTTTTTATATGTTTAAAAGCATGTTTCGTGCAGAATGTGATATGAAAATCTATCACCATTCGTTTACAGGGCTATCCAAATCAGCTAGAATATAATAATACTATATTTGAAAATTGCATAAAAATGGTCAGGAATGAAAATTAATTTCTCTTATGCATGCAGTAAACAAAAGTATTTTTAAAATTAATTTTAAATACTTGTTTTTGTATAATTATGCGGTTTGAGGTTACCTGAATACTAAAGTTAATTTTTTAAGTGTTTATTTTTGTGTATATCTATCAACGCAACGTAAGTAAAATAATAATTATGATAATAATAATTTCAGTTAATTTAATTGTCGCATTTTAAAGTTCATATGTTCTAAAGTTCAATTAATTAAATATTGCTACTCGAAAAGTTTGATTAAGATTTATGAGTTTCATGGAGTGGTAGGTGAAAGTACACACAGAATTATTTGTCAAATAAAACTGTTCCTAAACCTAGACTGAATTCCTTTTAACGTAGGTTTATCTACAGTACTTGTTATCTTGCCTTTTAATGTGCAATCTGTCTTTTGTAATATTGAAATGCAGGGTAAGAGAAAGTTGTGTGAATTCCATACCAGGTTATTTAACTTGTTTTCCAAAAGGAAAAGAAGGTAAGGTAAAGTAAAGCAAAACCATTTACAAGTGGGGCATTTTGCCTGAAAGCAATATTCCTGTCATTCTAATAAATTTATTATTTTGATTTTCTTTTTAAATATTAATTAAAAAACTGTTTATTTAGATTGTAATTTAAATATTTATTTTTAACTTGTACATAAATTTACAAATACAGAAAAATCAAAGAAATATTGCTTATAAAATAAATGGAACATTTATTAAGTTTAATAAAAAATATATCATAGTAATTTATTGCTTTTTATTAAGTCTTTTATCATTTTGATTGTCTTTAGTCAATTTGATTATCATTTTACACAAATTGTTGAACGTTAGTAGTATCATTTCGAATCAGTAACCTTGAAAATACGCTTAAATATTAATAATATTCCTTAAAAAAAAAAAAAAAAAACCCTCTTAAGTAAATGTTTTTGGATTAGTGTTTGGTGTTGTTTTATGCACTGATATAGTAATATATATAGATCTATCATCCCTATGTTACCGACACGGAGTAATATTAATCTTTTACCACGGAGTCTTTTTACTCCGTGGTTACCGAGCAAAAATTTTTGATGCCGAAAAAAGTTCTGAAATCAGCCATTAGAGAGTATTGCAAAAAAGAAAAAGAAGAAAAATGAATTTGAAACTGTATCTGGAGTTTTTCATTCACCTTTAGTAAATATATTATTCACAAATTTTATTTACTAAATTATCCGTGTTTATTCTGCGTGTGATTTACTCGGGGAAAAGCAACCATTAGAGTGACTTTTCCCGAGAAAAAAGGTATCACTTTTTCCCTCTCGCTGATCAATCTATGTCTTACTATATCAATGGTTTTAAGCGTCAACTCTAGCCGAAAGTGTTACATGAAATTCTCTCGTTAATCGCAAATTTTAGATTTGTGATCGCACGATCGCGAATGAGCGTTTCGTGTTGTATGAAACCTCTTTTTTGTAAACTGTTTGTAATCCGCTAATACCTGTAACCGTTGTTTATTTGTTATTGTTTATCATCGGATCGGCATTAAATGTTAAAAAAATTTGAAAATAAAAGTACGCGTAAATAACCAAAGAAAAAAATCTTTTAATTCTCGCAAAGATTACAATGGAAACTGATTGTGAATTATTATTTTTCGACACGTTTTCGCATGATTCTTCTGAGGTAAGTGATAGTCAATTAACGACAAAATATACTTATAATGATATCGATCGAATAAAAGTACATAATAGCTTTTATTATGTTTTTAAAGGATTTGAAATTGGACTTGGTTCAGTTTCCTCAACCAGTTTACATATTTGAAATACGTATAATTCCTCTTGGAGCCAGGGTACAAGCTGATTTTCCCGGTGGTCATCGATTGGGGTATGCCAATTTATTTTCTTTGTTTTGATTTGAATTAAATCTGCTTTGAACTTTAATTTCCAATATAATTTTACTTCTTCGCATCTGATTTCTATAAATGCATCATAATGTAAATGTTATTTTTGTTTTTTCTGATTAATGAATAAATAAAGTAACTTGCTGTGAAATGTCTCTTGATGTTCTTGCTTTGCATTAATGATGACGATTACATAAAGACTTACCACTTCAAATTTTTTTTTACTCATTTGTAAAATGTCCAGCAATTGATTTTGAAAGTCTTGCTTACATAGAAAGTTTAAGAGATTGGAGCAACTATAGTATCTCCCTACAACTGGATTTGGCGATTATGGCTAAATCATAAATCTAAAAATCATAAGTGATAAAATCATAAGTTTAAAATAAACAGCATGCAGACTGCCATATTATAATGCAAAGAATCCAGAAAGACATCGTTATCGTTCAAAACAGCACCAAAGAAAAATCTAGTTGTGGGGAGATACTATAGTTATACCATTAAAATAATGACAATAATTTATCTCTCGGTGAAAATGCTGTTTATGGTATAGCTTAGCTGGTTGCTGGTTTCATCCCAGAATCCAGTACTCCTTTGCTAAGCTGGCGATAATGCGCTGCACCTGGCACACCCATCGGCTGGTCGTGTGAATTTGCTCTCTTTCCTTCTCCTTGCATAACCCATTCACCGCTTTCGTCTCATTGGCTTAGCTGCTCAGCAGGATCGTTAGAATTAGCTGATTGGAAAACAAATTAAAAGACCTTACTCAGGCTTCATGATCTTCTGCAAGAAGCTTTTTGTGGGAGGATCCTCTCCCTTTTTCAATTGCAAACTGTTCGTGTGGGCCTTGGCTATTTATAGTTTCACCTTGTTCTTCTAATAGGTAGCGCCACTGCAGATCTATTTTGACGGACCTGTGGTCATAAATGGCGACATTATCATTAATTATCTCGATACTCTCTCTTTGTAAAACGCGTAGGTATGGGTATTGTAATTGGCTAAGTTTTCAACGTCATTAAATTTAATATCTATTTTATTTTTGTAATAGGTTCGAGCAAGGGCGGTAGTATATCCGGCAAATTTAATATAATTTTCATGTTCTTTGAGGCGTGTTTTTCTTTTTATAACTCCTATGTAACTTCCGGTATTTTTATCGGGGTATTCTATAGGGATCTTATAAATTCCGGCAGTTGGGCCGAAGTTTATAAGATCCCTATAGAATACCCCGATAAAAATACCGGAAGTTACATAGGAGGGTTCTTACGTATTATCGCAACCAGGTTGGCGCGATTTGTAAGTTTGAGTAAGAAAGTTAAGTTATTAGTATTAATTAAGTTATTATTATTATTAGTTATTATTATTATTAAGTTATTATTATTATTATAAGTATATTATTATTATTAGTTATTATTATTATTAAGTTATTATTATTATTAGTTAAGTTATTAGTATTAGTTAAAGTATTTCACGGCATTCAATCTAACCAGTAAGCAAAATAATTTCTTTACGAAAAACCACGTATAACACGTAGGGTTGCCGTAAGTAGGGTCGCCAAATTTGGCGATTTATGCGAATTTTGGCCTGGTTGCGATAATACGTAAGTACCCATAGGAGTTACAAAAAGAAAAAGAAAAACACGTCTCAAAGAACATGAAAATGATATTAAATTTGCCCGATATACTACCACCCTTGCTCGAACCCCCAGTGGCAGAAAGTTTTGTAGCTGTCTGCGACAGGCTTTTAAAATTTCATAATCTGTCTGCAAAATTTGCATGTAATCAGGGGAGAAAATGGCTTACACTCAAAAAGCTGATGGGGGGGGGGGGGGGTTGACATCAGTGGTGATCTCATGCAACAATACACAAATACAATTTTACTACAGAACAATATATTAGGTGTACAAATAAGTTTTAGGACAGTTTTCAAAAAATTCAAGATTTATTAAAAAAGAAGTAAAACACAGTTATTCATCGAAGTAATCTCCATCGCACTGAATGACTTTCAGCCATCTCTCAGGTAACTCGCGGATGCCTTTCGCAAAGAAACTTTTGTCTTGCGAGGTGAGAAATTTAGCGACCCATTTTTCCACTTCTTCAAATGTTTTGAATCACACGTCAGACAAATCGTTCTGCATTTTCTGGATTAAATGATAATTGGATGGGGCTAAGTCTGGTGAATACGCCGGGTGTGGTACAGCTTCCCATCCAAGCGCTAGTAACGTATCCTTGACCGGTTTACCCACATGAGGCCGCGCGTTGTCATGGAGCAGTTTTACTGGACGTTTTCCTTTACCAGAAAATGGACGTTTCTTCTCAATTTCTTGATTCACTTGCATCAATTGATGACAATAGCGTTCGGCAGTAACTGTTTGACCAGGTGTGAGAAGTTCATAATTAGGGATGAAACGGATAGTGATTTTACCGGATATCGGATATCCGGAGCTCTTGTGCTTGCCGGATACGGATATCCGGCATTAGTTTTGTTTTTTGTATATTTCTTTTCTTTTCTTTCTTTCTTTCTTTTTTTAACAATAAAATATAAACAGATTTCATGTACTATTCTTTAAAAAACATTTTAAATATAATTTACTTAAACATATTTAATATTTTATTTATTTGTGCAATATCACCATGAAGATTAAAACTTTAAGCGGTACAACTATAGTATTTCCCCTCAGCTGAATTTGGCGATTTTTCTTTGGCGCCGATTTGAACGATAACGATGTCGTTCTGGATTGTTTGCGATAGATATAACATGGCAGCCATTGCTTATTGCCGTTGCCGATGTTTTGATCGCGTGATATGATGGTGATTCGAGACCCGAATCAGAGTATCAATACTTTTTTCAGTTGTATCGAAACGTAACATTTACTGATTCATGCATCGCTAATTAGGGGTATACAGTGATGTTTTTTTTTGGGTTTAATGCTCGCGAAGCGAGCAAACAGCAGAAAACATAGCGACCGAGGCTCCATGAATTTTCATGCTTTTACTGATTCATGCTCCACGAATTGGGGGAGTCCAGTTTTTTTTTTTTTTTGTTTTGTTTTGTTTTAATGCTCGCGAAGCGAGCAAACAGCAGAAAACAGTGACCGCTGCTCCATGAATTTTAATGCTTTTACTGATTCATGCTCCACGAATTAGGTGCGTCCAGTGATGTTTTTTTTTGTTTTAACGCTCGCGAAGCGAGCAAACAGCAGAAAACATAGTGACCGCTGCTCCATGAATTTTCATGCTTTTAATGATTCATGCTCCACGAATTAGGCGCGTCCAGTGATGTTCTTTTTTTGTTTTAATGCTCGCGAAGCGAGCAAACAGCAGAAAACATAGTGACCGCGGCTCCATGAATTTTCATGCTTTTACTGATTCATGCTCCACGAATTAGATGCGTCCAGTGATATTTTTTTTGGTTTTAATGCTCGCGAAGCGAGCAAACAGCAGAAAACATAGTGACCGCTGCTCCATGAATTTTCATGCTTTTAATGATTCATGCTTCACGAATTAGGGGCATCCAGTGATGTTTTTTTCGATTTTAATGCTCGCGAAGCGAGCAAACAGCAGGAAACATAGTGAAACATAAAAAAAATGTTTCATAGTGATGAAAAGTATTGTTTCATAACATTTTGATTCGATTCACGACGTTGTGAAACGATTTGCAGTACCGACTCACAAACTGAATCAAAACACCATCATACCACGTGATCAAAACATCGGCAACGGCAATAAGCAATGGGTGCCGTATAGTAAAGCTGTTCCTTTTTTTTTTTTTTTTTTTTTTAATATATAAATAAATGTACATATATGTACATTAAAAATAATTTTTTCCTTTTGTTAAAAATGTTAAACGAAATTCTAATTTATGTAATCATATTTTACCGGTAAATATAAAATAGCATTTAAACTAAATAACTGTATGGAATGTAAAAGCATAACGAAATTCATAAACATCAAGAAGGTAAGTCAATTTTAAAT
This sequence comes from Salticus scenicus, assembly GCA_963930645.1. NCBI lineage: Eukaryota > Metazoa > Arthropoda > Arachnida > Araneae > Salticidae > Salticus > Salticus scenicus. The sequence continues at coordinate 21,858,434 of OZ005659.1, read as the reverse complement.
ACATATTTGTTTTGTTATTATTAGAAATAAGTTCAATGAATTATTTTAATGATGGCATTCTAAAAAACATATTTCGGTTTTGTTTACGTTAGAAATCCATGGCAACCACTTCAAAAGTAGAATTTACCCATAATCGCCAACGAAAAATCGCCAAATCTAGCTGAGGGGAAATACTATAGTTGTTCCCTTTAAGCCTAACATACTCATTCCTATACTTGCAGCTTGTCATGAAAAGTATTGTCACAAAAAGATAGGTTTTGTTCAGAATTCAGAATTACAAAACTAAAACTTATTATTTACATATTTTTTACATTACTAGTATTAAAAAAGTGAAATAAAATATTTTACTAATATAATCATAGTTGAAGGGTTATTTTCATAGGAAAACTAATATATTGTGGCAATCACAAAACTTTCTGTTATATCATTCTATATAACAGTTCCACTTACTGCTTACGTTTTACAAAAGTTTAACCATAGCTTCTCACAATAAATATTTTGCATATGGAGTTCGATGCAACTTTAATAAACAGATGCTGAGATATAGGCTTTTAAAAAATCATAATAGCAGCTCCACCTATTAGCTGATATGTACCTAAATAAGGTTGATATTCATTTTCATAATGGTTATCTTACATATCAAGTTTTATGCACTTATGTCATAGAAGTTGAGACTTAGCCCATTTATGAGGTAAACTGTAGCGCAGTATTGCCACTTGTTGACCGATATACACCAAAAATAAATCACAATAGTGTTTCATAATGGCTGTCTCACTCACATACCAAGTTTTGTGCAATTATACACAATAGAATCTGAGGTATAATAGCCTTCTCGTTTTTGGGAGAAATTTCCGTATAGCAGCATTACCTATTGGCCAACATGCACCCAGATTGAATCAGCATAATTTCTCATAATGCCCTTCTAACATAAAGTTTCATGTAATTATATGCAATAGAACCTAAGATATGGCCTTCTCTGAAATTGCAAAAAGTGCTGTATAACAGCACCACCTGCTGAGTGATTGGCACCAAAATTCGATAGGCACATTCAGGGGTGATTGTGGCTCACAGGTAAAAACCCTGAAAATTACAGCCTCAAATTAGAAAAAACCCAAAATATCAAATAATACTCAAAATATTTAAGCCAGAAGCCCTCAATCTTTTCACATTCCTTTCAGATATCACCTGGATGACAAATGAACAACCAATGAAAACAAAAAATAACTTTATAGGAAATATTAAAATACAGATGATTAAAGTAAAAACCCTGAAATCAGGGGTAAACCCTGAACACAAACACCCCTATTATATGCCAAGGTGCATGTAGATATATATTTCTATGAAATTCTGTGCAGTAGTTCCTAAGATATAGCCTTTCTTTAAGTTGCATAAATCACAGTACGGTAGCATCACCTGTTGAGCCATATGCACCAAAAGTTGATAGGCAGTGATTTATGTCATGGTTCAACTACATATAAATTCATATATAATTATATGCAGTAATTTCAGAGGTACAGTTGGACAGAATTTTTGTCATGTATACACAAACAGATATTTTTTTTAATTGATCAAACCAGGTTCTGGACTTCTTACAATGTGTAAATCCATTGAAAACCAGAAGTTGAAAATTTTTATGAATTCAGTAATTTCTTTTGAGACATTTATAAGAAAACATAAAAGAAAGAAGCAAAAAAAAAAAAAAAAAAAAAGCTTTAAACTAGTATGTTATGGCCATCACAAAACTTTCTTCTATATCACTATATATAACAATGCTACATGCTGTTTAACGTGCACAGAAAAAAATTAATCATAGCTTCTCAACAATAAAGATTTTAGATATAGAGTTTAGTGCGATTTTAATCAAAAGATTTTGAGATGTAGCCCTGTGGAGAATCATAGAAGGTGAGGAACAGCTGCGCCACCTGTTGGTCGATATACACCAAAATTAAGCCAGCTTTTGGTCTAATATTATTTATCTTGCATATCAAGTTAAGTGCAGATTAAATATTATAAATGTTGAAATTTAGCCTTCCTATTCAGAGTAAATTGCAGCATAGTATAGCCACCTATTGACCGGTATGCACCAAATTTTGTGCAATTATACACAAATGAATCTGAGATATAACTTCCCCAATCACGGGAAAACTGAAGCATAGCAGCACCACCTATTGGCCGATATGCACAGAAATTAAATAAACGTGTTTCATAATAGCCCTGTGACATAGTTTTTTTTTTTTATTATTATTATACACAGTAGAAGCTGAGATATAGTCTTCCTTTAAATAGAAGAAATCACAGTATAGCAGCACCACCTGTTGAGTGATTTGCACCAAAAGTTCATGAACACTTTTTTTTTTTGTTAAGGTGTAACTATGTATAAATTTATATGAAATTCTGTGCATTAACTCTTGAGCTAGAGCTACTACACAACATTTTTGTCACACAGACATTTTCTAAAAATCGTCAAATTGTGTTCTGGTTCCCCCAAAATGCGTAAATCCACTGAAAACTGGAAGTTGAAAATTTTTAGGAATCTAATACTTCTATTTAAAATAGAAGAAAATAATAATTCAAAATGAATTTATGTTTTTTTCTTTGTATAAATTTTACATATTTTATATTTTTATAATCTGTACAGATAAGAAGGAAAAGTTTAGATTATTTATTAAAATTCTTTAATTAAAAGTTAAGTTTTTGTAATGTACAAAATCAAAAACTTTAAATAATTGAACATTTAAAAAAAACATTTAATTCTTCTCCTTTAACAATCTGAAAGTCAAAGTACAGACTTTCTGAAAATTTAAATATGTACTTTTATTTGAAGTAATTTTAATTTTGGGGAATATATCTATGCAATGTAATGGGAATTCTTAATTTAGGTGCTTTAGCAAGATATTCTATTAAAAGCAAAAATTTATATATGTATATATATATTTATAATACAAATCGAATAGGTAGATGGCACAGGCAATGTAGATGCTCTGCTAGTATAAATATATGGTCACAAAAACAAGAACTTTCTTATGTATAAAAAAGTGGATTGTAAATAAACAAGCAGGTTCTAGTCAATAAATGCACATTATTTGACTCATTTTCGAAACAATCTAACAACTTTCCAATACTAACAATATTACTAAACAATCTAACAACATGTTAAACAAAAGTCATAAAAACAGAGTTATATGCACTGCACAGATTGACTATCATTTGTATAGGAACAGCTCTTTTTATTGTTATGGGGAGGATTAGGGGGAATGATATAGATCACTCTGGAAAAACCTAGTGAACTCTGTATAAAATTAAAATAGGGCTTCTATATGTCTTAGACCTGAAGCTATTTTTGACTAAATTTGTTTGCTAAAGAGGCTAATTTCAAATTTCACAAAGGCTTACTTAAAAAAAAAACTTTATGCTACAACCGATTTAAAAAAAAATAATTGTCGCAAAATTTTCATTTGATGGGAGTTTAAGCCTAAATTTTCTGCTTCGGATATCCGTCGGATATCCGGCTTGAAAATGCCAGATATCCGTATCCGGAGTGCTGATATCCGGTACCCCGTCGGATATTTAAAACTCAGCCGGATAGGCCGGATACCGGATAGTTACCGGATATCCGTTTCATCCCTATTCATAATACAGTACGTCTTTCATATCCCACCATATGCACAGCATGACTTTGTTACAATGAACATTGCGCTTTGGCGTGGATGTTGTCGGCTCGCCAGGGTCAACCCAATGATATTTGCGTTTCGGATTATCAAAATAAATCCACTTTTCATCGCCGGTCACAATTTTCCACAAGAAAGACTTTCTATGTTGCTTGTTGTAAAAACTCACACAAATGTTAAGATGGCTGTTTTTATTTTCTTGAGTCAGAAAGTGTGGTACCCTTGTTCCTTTTCGAATCTTACCCATTGCTTTTAAACAATAAGAAACAGTTTGTTGAGTTACTCCAAGCTGTTCCGAAAGTTGTTTCTCCGTCTGACAAGAGCTTTCATCCAGCAACGCTTGCAGTTCCTGATCGTTCACCTTTACAGGAGGCCTGGTGCGTTCATGGTCACTAACGTCGAAATCACCTTCTTTGAATCGCTTATACCAATACTCACATGTACTTTTAGATACAATGTTGTCTCCAAGAACAGAACATATCGATTCACACGCTTTCCTAACACTTTTTCCTTGATGGAATTCATAGCGAATGCAGTGTCTAATAAATAGCTTATCGGTCTGCATGTTTAATTTACAGAATTTATAGGTTATGTTTATGACTCCTTTACGTTTCGATACTACATATCAAGCGCCATCTATGATAAGTGAGCGGAACCTTTGAATTAATTTAGAATAGTTGTTATGATACAAAATCGAAGTGTCCTAAAACTTATTTGTACACCTAATAGTATAAACAATTGTGTGTGTATTCATTCAATTCATCTCATTCAATTAAATATTTTATAGCAATGTTTGACGCAACACAATATAAATAATTATAAATAATAAAAGTTTTAGTTTTGATACAGAAATTTTTATAAGTGAATTGTTATCTGAAAGTTGCAGACACATTTTTTTATCGGTGCAGACAAAAACTGTCCGCAAGCCGTTTTTCTGTGTCCGCAACTATGTCGCGGTGTTTCTGCCACTGGGCTCGAACCTATTACGAAAATAAAATAGATATTAAATTTAATGACGTTGAAAAATTGGCCAATTACAACAACCATACATACGCGTTTTACCGAGAGAGTATCGAGATAATTAGTGATAATGTCGCCATTAATGACCACGAGTCTGCCAAAATAGATCCGCAGTGGCGCTACCTATTAGAAGAACAAGGTGAAGCTATAAATAGCCAAGGCCCACATGAACAGTTTGCATTTGAAAAAGGGGGAGGATCCTCCCACGAAAAGCTTCTTGCAGAAGATGATGAAGCCTGAGTAAGGTCTTTTAATTTATTTTGTAATTATGTTGTGCTTCATTTTAAATTTAAATAAGTTAGCTGATTGGTTTAGCTTTCATAAGAGAGGTGATTTTAATTTAATTGAAAATCTGTCATTTGCCAGTGGATAATTAATTGTTTTAGAAGTGTTTTATTTTTGCCTCTAAGTTTTTCAAAACCGTCATGGTATCTGTAAGTAAGATTTATTCTAGATTTTTGTGTTTTCAAATGTTTTTTTAAGGTTTAAAACTTAATTTTTTTATTGTATTTTATATATTACTTCCATTACCCTACTACCGTAGGTAATGGAAGTATTGTATTCGGTCTGAAAATTTGATATTGAGATTTCGCTTGATTAAGGTCCCCTGAGTCCAAAAAAGTGGTTTTTGGCAATTGGTCAGTGTGTGTATGTATGTATGTGTGGAATCTTCTGGCTATCATATCTCCGAAACTAATAAAGATAGAACTACAAAACTGTAGAATTAAGACAGGTCTGGTGTACAGATGAATTTTCCAAATTTTGGTGAAAATTGAAAAACAGGAAGTGGGACATTGGAAACCAGAAGTGGAACTGTAAGTCCGTATCTCAAAAACGGCTCTAACGATTTTCTTCAAATTTGCTATATAAACACTCTATTTGATGTCCTTTCGAATGTTATTATGGTAAGTTCAGGAAAATTGATAGGCGTCCTGTATAAATAGCTCAATTTCAGGTCTCGCAAGGGCGTTCCTTTAAAAACAGCTGTATAGATTTTTTTCAAATTCGCCATATTAACTCACTTTTAAATATGTTTTTGTATGCAATTATTGTTTTCCTGTCAATAATTGAGTTTTCGTAAAAGTTGGCATCTCAAAAAGGCTCTAACGATTTTCTTGAAAAGTTTTTATATAAATCCATTTCTTTCTTATGAGGAAAATTAACAGCTACTCTGTTTAGGTAGGTTAGAAGTTTAGGTAGATCTCGAAAATTGGTGTTTCAAAAAATAACTCTACCTTTTTTTTTTCTTATTTTATACCTTGTTATATGTAAGCTTTGTATATCTTTACATGTGTATAAAGTTTATCTCACCAGCAAAATGTTAGGTTCCTACTTCTTTAGGTCACTATCACTTTTATATCTTCTGATCACATTATCTCCAAAAAATGCATATAATATGTGTAATAGTAGGTAATAGAAGTTGTGTGGTTGTTTCACACCAGATTTTCTTTTAATCAACTTAGAAAGAAAAAAAAAAAAGGCGGGCCAGGCATGATTTTCATTGCTGCAGTAAACATTTTTTTCATGCATTTTCTGCACCATATTATTTTATGTAAGATTTTTTGATTTATGCACCGTGATTTAGGTGCATTCAATGATTATTATTATTTATTCATTTATTTTTAATACTCATGTAGAAATCTTGCATCGGAATACTGATCACTGCAGTTCACATTTCATGCATTTACAGATTAATGTGCTGTAAATTAGAGGTATCCATTGATTTTTTTTTTGGTTTTGTTTTAATGCTTGCGAAGCAAGTACACATTGGGATACTGATCGCGGCTGTACAAATTTTCATGCATTTACTGATTCATGTGCTGCAAATTAGGGGTATCCAGTGATTAGAGGTCAAGACTTAAATTTTTTAGAAGTGGCCAGTGGCCACTGGATATGATCAACTCAGTGGCCACTCATGAGTCGATATTATACATGGGATTCACACACATAATTAAGCTATAGATATATAGATATAAACACACATAAAAAAGGCATAAAAACACAAATGATATGATCGGGAAATTAAATTAAGAAGTAGATTTTAATAATAAAAATATTATGCATTTCGACCAATTAAAAAAAAAAAAATAAATAAATAGTGTTTAAAAATAAATATATTTTTTAAAACTTGCGTACTTCTCTAGCTTAAAATTTTCAATATCTGAAATGAAAGGGGGTGAGAGGAAAACAAAATAGGATGAGTAATCAAATCATTAAAAAATGACTTGGTTTTTGAGGAAAGATATGACCTCATTTGAACTTCCGTTGAGTGTTAATGATTTTATTCTTATTAGTGTTTTAAGAGTGAGTTCCATAAGTGCATAGTGTAGTTATAGTAGCATATAATCCAACTTTTAAATGCTATTAATAACTATCTATGGTATTTAGAAAGAAGATTTTATTTAAAGTTTAGTAATAAGGAAAAATATATGGATCGTGTAGATAAATACTAATGTGTGTATTTTGCTATTTGAAAACAGCAAGCTATAATGATGACACCTGACACGCTCTAACAAAATAAATGTGATTTCTCATACACAATTCGTGTTCTGCAAAAATATATACTTTACATTCCATTGCAATAGAAATACAAAAATTTCATTCATTTAATAAATTTTTTGTCTTTAATAAATTTTACCTCCATCTGCAAACAGAAAATAGTTATGATTAGATCATTATAATTAGAAGAAAATGAAATTATTTTGAGTCTGAAGGGGAGGTTGGAGGGGCAAAGAATCTGTACTGGCATATTATGCAAGGTTTAATTTTATTAACAGATATATAATTGCTAAAATTAGAAATTAGCTGAAAAATTTTTGCTAACATGATTGGTTGGTTGATTGTTTCAACACTGATAATGTCACTTTTAATAAATTGATTACTTAAATGTATATAGCTTCTGACTACTTATATATATATATATATATGAAGTATGCGCCCCTTGAAAAGTATGCTTCTAACTTTAAGCATTTACATCCAATTAATTCTGTGATTTTTTATATGTTTTTCTCTCTCATAAGTATAATGGTCCTTTTTTATTATCATTCAGGTCAGTGTAAGTTTTTCATGTTACTATCGTAACTCATTGGTTCTTAATCTATATCGCAACTTTTTGAGTAATTCTTTCCTCTATGTTAAATTCAGTTCTATATTTTAGTGTGCTGTTATTGTTTTAGTTCTATTAATTGCTAAATTTTAAGATTAAATTTTATTACGATATCTATTATTTATATATATATATATGTATTAGCTTTCATCTACATTAAGCATTTTCAAGATTTTTTTCATTAATACAAAAAATTTCTTTAATATAACTTTAATAATTTTCATATTCATCTGTAAACAGAAAATAGTTCTGATTAGAATTAGAGGAAAATGAAATTATTTTAAGTCTGAAGAGGGGTGGGAGGGATGTCAACTGATTTTTTTTTTTTTTTTAACTTAAAAAAATTATTCTTCATTTTTTCTCCTTGTTTACACATTTGGTATGGATATGAAATATTAATATTTTATTTAATTGAGGAAAAGTAAATAGATTTTTCAAATTCAGTAATAAAGTCTAAAAATAATTATATAGGTGGGAAATACTGAGTGCTTCTATCACTATATTGTTTTTAAAATTGATCACTATCTGGAGATGAGGAAAGGATGGGGGGGGGGGGGAGTGATTACACATGAGTGAGAAATATTAAACTGAAACTCTTTAAATTCTACTTCTAGAATCTAATAAAGGAAGTTTAAAATGAATATTGTCATTTATGTTGTGAATGGGAAAAATTGGGAAACAAAAAACTTAATCGTCGATCGCTAGTTGAAGATACAAAAAGGGGGGAGGGGGAGGAGCAAAATATAATTTCATGAGCAAAAATTATTTAACATTTGTATTTTATTATAGGTTCTAGAATCTCATAAAGCATTTAAAACGAATGTTGGCATTTATGTTGTGGATGGAGAAAGACTGGAAATCAGGAGGCATTCATAACGAATTTAATCGCCGATCATTAATGGGGTTTCGTTTTTTAAAATGAACGATATTCACGACTTTTTTTAAAGGCAAAAAAAAAATTAATTCATAAAATTCAGCCAATTATGAAAAAACAATCACGTATTTCCGCGAATCTGCGGAAAAATCGCATTCATGATTGTCGATTATAGAAATTTTTTTACATCACCACTTTTTCCAATTAAGTCGCCACGTGGCGAGTGGCGACCGTGAGTCTTGACCTCTACTAGTGATGTCATTTTTTGTTTTAATGCTCACAAAGCGAGCATACTGACTGCGGTAGTTCAGATTTTCATACATGAAAAATCAGCATTATCCAGTGTTTATTTATTTATTTTTCTTTAGTTTTAATGCTCGCAAGGTGAGAATACTTCGTAATATACCGACCTCTGCAATCTATAGAAGGAAAAGAAAAAAGGTCTAAATTTAAATATTTTACTTTTAATAATACATATTTTAACTTAATTAAAAAATATACATATCCTTTAAATAAACTTCATGTTTTCTTATCCAAAACGCTTTCACTGAGGCGTCCCAGCTTTATCAACAGCAAACATAGTGCTTGAAGTCTCACGAAACTGATGTTTTCCTTGGCTGCCACTACTCTTAAGCACTTGGCGCCACTGCCTGAGTGAAAGCGTTTCGGACAAGAAAACAATCAAGTAGGTTTTTCCACATATAATTTTTATAAATTGTGAAACACAATTTTTAACAGAACGTAGTTGCTTAGTTTTATTTTTTTCTGTTACATGCATTTATATATGTGTGTATAACATATATCCACACTCATTAAAATATTACAGTTAGACAACTCTAAGGATATATATTCAAGAAAAAAGACTGAAGTATAAAAGAACTTGAAAAGAATAAGTAATTTTAAATGAATATGATGGGAGGAGGTCATTATAATACTTAAATATTTCAGGATTAGCATTTAATTACATGGTTAAAACTTTATTTTTGAAATATGAACATTAACAAAATCAGTGTTTTCATGTAAGAGACTGAATATGAAAAAATATTTCAAGAAAAAAGCATCGGAATGTAAATATTATAGATTTCTAAATACGTTATTTTATGCTAGAAATTTCAAAATTTTCAATTTTTCCAGATGGAAATAAACCCCTTTGGGGGAAAAAAAAAAGGAAAAAACTGGTTTTTTCCCCAAAATTTCCGTTTTTTTTTTAAGGACCATTCCCATTTCTAACCCAGCGATAAATCTATGATATTCCTTAATTTGCTGGTAAATGAAGCAGCAGCAGCAAGCCTATACGGGGTACGGGGAATGAAACAAAACAACTGTGGCACATTAAGCCTACATTGGGAATCGGAACAAAAATGACAATAGAGTTAAACTTACATGGGGAAATAGCACCTGTGCTTTATTGTTTTTTTAAATTGTTGCATTGGATCTAAATATTAGATTTCAGATTAAGACTTAATTTTTTATTTTAATTTTAGTTTTAAATGCTAAAAACAAATTTTTCCAAGTTAAACACTAATTATTATGGTATCAACACTTCAAAGTATTATTTCTTTCTTTTTAAGTAGTATGTTTCTAATAAGATTTCTAAGAAATCTTCCTTTTCTCTATGTAATCCATCTGCTAATAATTTACAATTTCAGGTATTCAATTTAAGAAATTCACTTTTCAGACAATTTAATCAAAAAAATTGGGGATGAAATTGCTTATTCCCCTTACAATAATTTTTAAACGTACCATATGAATAATAATACCTTTTATTAACACATTTGTTCAGTTTTTGTATAATATTATGTTAAATACTATGTGCATAATATTGTGCACATTTTTACTGATCTATATTTGAAAAAAAAAAAAAAAAAAAAAAAGCTACAAAAATTTAATACCGACTGAAGATGTTATTATTTGTGCTGGTGTTTCTTTAAATATACTTATATTTTTATTACAGTCTCATATTTGCTACAAAATTTTAATTTATCATTTTTATATTTTCTTTTTGATAAACTTTAAATTGGATTATATTCAGCTACATTATGTTATTCAATCATATATTTATTATTGCTATTTGTACCTGTAATAAGTAAAAATCTTTGAATAAATACTGTAAACATCATTTTATGGTGTTTATTTAAAGACTTTTAGTTATTACTTTTAAACCAACGAGATATATAAATTAGAGTGCTGATTCAGTGGATGAAGGATTAGCTTTCTGTGGTTCAAGATGAATCACGTGACATGCTCCAATAGGTTGCTGTGTTTGGCCCTTTATCACTATTTTGGCATTTAAAATATCAGTTCGACAAATTATCATTATTATTAGGTAACATGACAGTCCTATGACCAAAATAAATTGTTTTTAAAATAATTTTACACACATTTCACATTTTAACAAATAATAAAATACCTTTTTATTCATCGTTTCCCAACAAAGTTTAAAAGTGTTTATAAAAGAAAATTTAAACTTTTAAAGAGCTAAATTTAACAACAAATAATAATTTTTCAACCATTTTCAAACATTTTATTGGTTAAAGTTCAACTACACGAAATAATAAAGAAGTAAAATCAAAATCAAAATGATTTAGAACAAAGGAATATTAAACTACGTAAGTAAACAAAAACATTGGCTGCGAAGAACAATCTCCAAACCGTTGCCATAGAAATTTACTGAAAATAAGCTGTTACCAAGGGAACCACCGAATACGCAGGTGTAAGGAGAGCATGTCACATGACTCATCTTGGACCTTCTCAAGGGTTACCATTTATCACTCTACTTTATATATCTCGTTGTTTTAAACATTGGGTCCTCTGGTGCATCTGGCTCACCATCCGGCCGAGTGGTTCTGCACTCAAAGTTGGTAGACGTGAGGTGCCAGGTTCGATCCCAGGTTGCGCTCGTCGGCCTAGCTGTTTGGAGTTTTCCATGTTTTTCTCAGAAACTTGTGTATATATGGGCTTGGACCCCTTAGAAAGACTCCACGGATGCATACTATTTATACATACCCAATATGCTTGCTATTTATTTACAAACCACTTTACCATACATGAAAATGTCAGTGTTTCATAGAAATATGTACTATATTTCAATGGGTGTATAAGGATATCATGTGGTATGCATGTCAGACTTTTGTAAATTTACTGTGTGATAGTTTGAAATTTGTGTGATAATTTATATTTTACTTTTTAATAGGGCGACAAATCCTTCATCTTTTAATTTAGAATTTTTTGTGAATGATCTTAGCAAAAGTAGTGCATCAACTTTCGAACGACTTGGAAGGTAATTTAAATTTTTTATTTTATGTGCTTATTTAATCATTGATTATTCATTTCAAGCTTTATTCTATATTACTTTTAAAATGTTGTATTTGACTTCCTATATTTTATAAGTGTAGGTATATGTTTTGTTTTCTGAAATTATTAATAAAGATTTGGAAAAATTTCTAATAAGAATTTTTTTTCAATTAAACAACTTATCTATAACTTTAACTTTATAAAATCGATTATTATTATGATTTAAAAATTAAATCATAATAATAATATATTTTAAGTAGCTTATTGTCAGGGTTGGCCAATTTTTGCCGAAGTGGAAAAAACCATGGTAAAAACCGCCCCGTCAAAAATAGTTTTTGCCACAATTTTTGCCAGTGGCAAAAATTACCAGCATTTCAAACAGGGTTTTAAGGATTTTAATTACATGATTTTAATATTTAAATCATAATTTTAACAAATTAAAACCAGAGATTTAATTACACTCTTGATCTGCTGATTCTTATGTAAATCATTAAAATAATGCATTCTAAAATTTCTTTAAAATGAAATTTTTAACATCAACAATTAAGATAATTTTTTTCATTTTTAAAAATATTTAAATTACCTATCTAAAAAATATTCTTCAATAATTAATTACTAGAAGAATATATTTGTGTTTTTCAATGTATTACATATTTTTGTTTACAGTGGGGAAAAGTCAAATATTGAGTCAATTATTGACTCAGCTGTTCTAAAATTTGCCAGTCAGTCACTGATCATGCATTTTTTGGAATTGAAATGCAAATTTCAAGTAAACTCTCTCTCTCTCTCTCTCTCGCTCTGAATATGTCTTACTTAAGATTTTTTTTGCTTCAATAAAATAAAAATATAATTTTGTAGTTTTATTTTTATGGTTATGTTCAGGGACTGACAAAGTTTCAATATCTTAAGAGCCAGAAATAGCGAATTATTTCTATGACAATACTCACAGCAAAACTTAATAATATTTCATAATTGTATAATTAATGCAGATCATTCACATATTATTTTACATTGAATAAATGAACTGTTCAGTTAAAAATGTGAACTAAGGAAATTTTTAAGAAAATAACTATTTTTTATTTATAAAGATAAAAACAAACTATTGGGAAAAAAAAAAAAAAAAAAAAAAACACAGAAATAAATATTATTTTTACCTTTAATATAATCATCAAATATATTGAGAGTGTTTAAGTTTTGGCTTTAAAATACTATTTGTCTATTAATTTTTCAGGACAGAATTCCTTTAAAGAGAATCCATTTGATAAATATCATACTATTTAAACTTTCTCGTTGTAAATTCAAACGTAGTTTGCTTTAGATAGTGTTTATGATGCTTGAATCTTGTTTAGCAGCAAATTTGCACGCTGCCCTATGTTTTAGACCATGCTCTTTAATTTAAGCTTGGTTTAGGTTCAATAGGAATTTTACTGATTCAAACTTCCCTTGTTAGCTTTTTTGTACTTTTTAAATGTCTTTTTTCTAGATATACATTGTCTTCCAACTTTCTCTCTTTCTCATTTTCTAAGAAAAATCCTAATTTCTGACAGCTTTTTACTAAACTAGTTAGGATAATAAATTATTTATTATTTTACTATCTTCAGTGTAATCAATTAAAAATAACAACATATTTTTTAGCTGTAATTTTCACTTTTTCCAAATTTTTATTGTTAAAAATGTTAAAACTTTTATAAATAATATTTTCTAATTTTTTAATTTTTTAGCTTAGACTATAAACAGAATGTCGATATACAGTTTCCTGTTCCAAATAAGGTATGTAAAATTTATTAATTGGTGTAGTTTATTGATTATCTATGCTTATATTTATGTTATTGTTTATTGTTTATTAGTGGTGTAATTTGTATTCACAATATCAAATATATATATATGTGTGATACATTTTTATTCCTCTTAATTTTAACTCCTTCGCGCCATCAATAGCAAAATTGTTATCTATAATAGTAAAAGAAGATGTCTGTCTGTGCAGCTATACGTTCAGCCCCTACTGAACATAGAAGTACAAAAATTAATATACAGGTGCTCAGAAGCCTTCTTGAGTGGATAGTAAAAAAGAATTAAAAAATTTAAATTAGTTGCGGCGATATTAATTAAAACGTCAACCTTTGTCAATTAGTAAAAAAGTTAATTTTGAGTTTAAGATGTATTTAAGGAGCGTTAAATGGCTAAATAAATTAGAAATATTCAGGGTTCATACTCCTCAGGGAAAACCTGGAAAACAGGGAATACTCAGGGAATTTGGAATTTGTTAAAAAAAGTCAGGGAAAATAAAAATTTTTGTTAAAAGTCAGGGAAAATCATTTATAAAACCTGGAAAAACAAATGTTTTTTCTCTCAAGTTATGTTTTTTTTTTGTTTAGCTTCGCATCAAAATTTAAATGATTAAGTATTGTGAAAATATGCATGTAAATAATGATTTCTACCTGAATTTCTATCATGATTGGCAGTAATACGACATCATACAGTGAAAGTAGCTGTATTTTGTCCTGTCTAGAGGAGTGTTTCTTGTAACATGTTGCTAATATTTTCTTGAAAATTGTCTAGGAACTCAGGGAAAACTCAGGGAATTTTTTTCCCATATTTGAGTATGAACCCTGAATATCGATCCAGTTGTTACAAATTTGATACCAAATGAAAGAGGCAATGTTTCTGAATCCAGGAGTGCAAACAGCATTTCAACACGAAAATTAGATTTTTAAAAATTAACTAAAGTATGAATTTTAGGTGGCAAGAAATCACTTGAATCTAAACTTACAGCAGACAATTGTCTCCACGTCTGGACGGAAAAGAAACATCTGCTACTCATTAAGTCACATGTTTAAAAATTGCAGTTTTAAAATTTTTAAAATTTTCTCTCATGAACACAAAACTTAATATACAGCCTGTACAACACAAGACCAACTTGCGGTTCACATTTCATTAATTTTGGTTAATAAACAAAAAAGTTAATTTTTTTTTTTTTTTTTTTTTTTTTTGCAAATTAAATTTTATTTTAACACATGTCTGTCTCTCGAAAGACAACGTAAGTTTCCATAGCAACAAATACATTTGAAGGTAAAAATAATTCTTTTTCTTTTTTTATTTCAAAGTATTTTAAATTGAGATATGATGCTTATTTTAGGAACGCTTTTTTGAAAGTGTAAAATTATTAGGGGGGTTTTTCGGGCCTACAAGTCAAATGAGAATATTTTCGAAAGTGTAAATTTATTAAGGGGGCGCGAAGGGGGTAAAAAATTAGAAATTGAGTTAGACCGTTCAAAATTCAGGGTTGTTACAGTACCTGGAAGACAGGGAAAACCTGGAAAACTCAGGGAATTTCAAAATTTTCTGCAAAACAGAAAAAATTCAGGGAATTTTGAATTTTTTTGGAAAAACAGTGGAAAATTTTTTCATGATCAAATATTTTTTTAAGTTTTTGTGCTTTATAAAGAATCAGTTATGGTTTTTTACTCAACTATAATTAGTAAATAAAATTGATACATCCTAAATATCTTCAATTGACTTGTAAACATGTTAAATTCTAATGCTGCATGATTGCGTGTCATCTATTTTACTTCAAAAATAGCCAGGGAAAACTCAGGGAATTTTTTCTCTTGATTTGTGTATCAACCCTGAAATTGGTATATATAGGTTTTTGAGACCTACAAGTCGAATGAGGATATTTTTGAAAGTGTAAAATTATTAGGTGGTATATATAGGTTTTTGGGGCCTATAAATCGAATGAGGATATTTTTGAAAATGTAAAATTATTAGGGGGTGGGAAGGGGGGCAAAATTAGAAATTGAGTTAGACCTTTCAAAATTGGTATATATAGGTTTTTGGGGCCTACAAGTCGAATGAGGATATTTTGAAAGTGTAAGATTATTAGGGGGGGAAAGCAGGAAGGGGGCAAACAATTAGAAATTGAGTTAGACTATTGAAAATTGGTATATATAGGTTTTTGGGGCCTACAAGTCAAATGAGAATATTTTCGAAAGGGTAAAATTATTAGGGGGTGGGAAGGGAATGAAGAGATAAAAAAATTAGAAATTGAATTAGATCGTTCAAAATTGGCATCTATAGGTTTTTGGGGCCTACAAGTCGAATGAGGATATTTTTGAAAGTGTAAAATTATTAGCGGGCCAGGAAGGTGGACAAAAAATGCAGAAGACCTGAAATGGGAAAAGGTGCCACAAATCAAACAGGAGTTTCATAAAGTCTGATTTTTCAAGGATCGTGAACCAGCTATTCGCCAAAGGCAGCTAGTGATTATATATTTTGCAGAGTATAAAGCAACAGCAGAAGCATATGAGCTGAAAAATGCTAACTGAAAAATGTAAAGGAGGTTTTCTATAAAGAGGAGAATGTTTATAAAATCAAACAACTTTATTAGTAAGAATTAACATTGTGTTAAGTTTAACAATAACAATGAATGATTAATATTTAAATGTTAACAATAAATGGCAACAGTATTTCAAGCAAGTGATTTTAGAAGGTAAAACTAAATATAATCATGACCAGCACAGATTAAGATTCTAAACTTAACTTTCATATAGTTTATAAATGATGTTAACCCTTGTTTAATAAACAGCCATTTAAACAAACTATATTAATCATTATATGTCATAAAATTTAATACCATTGATAATAAACAAAACTTTGCTGAAATACGAAACACTTTAGTCTATCGATGACCTAATATATTAACAACTTAAATATACATCAACAATGTCAATTAATCAAAACAAATGCAACACTTATGGTAACCGTATCTAATTTCCCAAAAACTCACTGGCAAGAAACAAATCCAAGGAGAAGTAAACTATCCAGCATACCGTCCGTACGGCAGTTTGTCAAAATATCGTCAATGTGTGTGTTAGAAAAAAGCAATCGACGATGAAAATAAGTTACCAAGTTTGATTTAAGTAAAAGTATTTCACCCTTTTCAAACAAAACGTAAACAAACTACATTTTAATAATCATTAAAAGTTATTTTATGACACTTAAATAAAGTATAGTTATTTAATTGAATTTACTTATAAATGTTAGCATAGAAAAACAGACTTTAATTTAGTTGATACTATTTAGTTTAAATTTAGGTTAAAGTTAAGTTTTAAAGCATAAAGCCTAGTATAATTAAGAAGAGAGAAAAACAACATGGAAAGCATTAAATTTCCCAAGACGTATACATGTAAGCAAGAAGCGCACTCATTCCCCACTTTGGAATGCCAAATATTTTTCTCGTTAACTCCCGGACATCACACATTTGTGCCACAGGGATCTTTAACGTTTTAATAAATGTAATGTTTGGCACAAAATGGCGTATGCCCATAGGATTTGAGATATTGATCCATAGGATTTGAGCGTGTGTTTGCGCCTCCCTTTACAAAAGGGTTAATATTAAGCTGTCTGTATTTTACATAGTTGATCATTGTCAAAACATCAATACATTTTAAAAGAGAGAGATTTTATATTAATATAATGTAAAGCTTATTAATAATAAGTTTTTAACATCAAGTAAGTTAATAACTAGAATTATGCAAATATGATATTGTGTCCTGACATATCTGGTTTGAAAGGAAGGTAAAAAAGTTTCGATTTATTACTTCCCGAACATATGCTATGTAATGAAAGTATTGTAATTATGAAAGAATTTGACTATAAGACTTTGGTAGATTCGTATGTTTAGTGGTTTTCTGAATTTATTTTTTCTATTTTTATGGGAATGAATGTATCAGTGTTTCTGCTGTAATCACATTTTCTGCAAATTGTGAAATGCTTATTTGAAAAGTGAAAATTAAAGAAAAGATTTTTGCTTTTTGCTAAAGATTTTTATTAAATATTATTATTTTAAAAAATACTGACAACCACTGATAAAAGATCTGAAGCAAAGAAGAAAACAAAAACAAGGCTATTATCAGGAACGATGAACATTTGAAGCCAATTGCTGTACTGTAGACGACCATGTTTGATTTGTCAAAAGTACTTTACAAAAGGTACCATTATACTATGGAGAACTTAGGTAGTTGTGAAATTTTTTTATTTCTTTTTTTTCCTTACTTTTAGTTCCCCATCATATTGTAGGTATGGGAAACTTAGGTAATTGTGAAAATTTTTGACCTCATTATTTTTTACTTTTTTACACATTTTTAGCTATGAGAAATCCGAAAAGGACAAAATTTGTAGGGTGTCTGTTAGTTTGTTTGTCCGTTAATTAGTTTGTTAGTCTGTGCACACGATATCTCAAGAACAAATAGTTGCAGAGAAGTCAGATCAGTTTTAAAACATTACTTTCGAAACTGGCAAGAACCCTATTCATTTGAAACTTGCAACATTCGAATTAAAAAGCTTCATAAGTTATCAGAAATTTACGATTTGCTTAACATGGGAGAATGGGGCAAAATTTCACTTAAACATGCATTAAATGAAAAATTTTTACTGTAAAAATGTCAGACCAGTTTTAAAATATCAGATTTGATGCTGGAATGAAATCATTAACTATAAACATACTACTTTGAAAATTTTGCAAATTATTGGAAATTTACAAATTTCTTAATGGGCAGAATAGGCAAAATTTCACATAAATGTCAATTTTGAGAGATGTTTTCATCATAAAGATATCAGACAGCTTTCAAAATATTACTTAGGATACTGGCATGAATATCATTGACTACGAATTTTCCAATATAAAAATTTCTTAAGTTATTGGAAATTTATGAATCTCTTAACATGGCAGAATAGGGCAAAATTTCGCATAAATGTCAATCTTGAGGAATATTTTTATCGTAAAAATGTCAGACCAATTTTGAAATGTTATTTAGGATACTAGCAGGAATATCATAGACTATGAATTTTCCAATTTAAAAATTTGTAAGTTATTTGGAATATACGATTTATTTTATATGGCAGAATAGGGTAAAATTGAGCATAAACGTCCATTTTGAGGGTCATAAATATATCAGACAACTTCCAAATAACATTTATGATACTTGTTTGAACATGATTGACTACAAACTGTTCTAATAGGAAAATTTCGTAAATTAAGATTTTGTCAACATAGCAAAATTGGACAATGTTCCATATAAATATGCATTTTGAGGATTGTTGCATTGGAAATAGTAGTACGAAAACTAAACTACGAAATTGACCCTAATAAAATAAATTAATAGATTAGAATAAGACAAATATATCGAAGTGAATGGTGGATAGCCTATTAGGCAGGGATTTCGTTGTCACTGTGTCAAGCATTTGGTCAAATTCATTCCTCTTAACATGATTATAATATGTCCTGCACTAGAAATTTATAAGAACATAATATATGATGGGGAACTGAGCAGAGTCCACCTATGCCAACTAGTTTTACATGTTTTCAGATGTGAGGAATAGGTTGGTTGGTTGATTGGGGGAATTAAGGCTGATTGACTGCACTTGGGTCCTAAACCTGAGGGAGGACTACCCTCTGTAAGGTCCTAAGGGGTCCTAGCCCGTATTTATGCAAGTTTCAGAGAAAATCATCAAAAACTCCGAACAGCTAGGCTGATGAGTGCGATGTGGGATCAAACCCGACACCTCACGTCTACCAGCTTTGAGAACAGAACCGCTCAGCTGCTGGTGGGTGATAAGTAATAGGAATTTGAAAATAATAAAATTGATATGTTGTCTGTCTGTAAGGTATCAGTTTGTTAGTTTGTTTTGGGTATACAATACCTCAAGAATAAATTATTACAAAGAGGTAGGGCCAGTTTTAAAACTTTACTTATGATTCTGGCAAGAACTCTATCGATTTGCAACATTCTAATTTAAAAACTTCGCAAGTTATTTGAAATTTGGGATTTTCTTAACATGCGTGAATAGGGCAAAATTTCACTTAAATGTACATTAACAATAATATTTTTATTGTAAAGAAGTCAGAGCAGCTTTTAAATGTCAGTTATGATGCTGGTACACTTTATTATTAACTAGAAACATTCTACTTTGATAACTTCATAGGTTATTCAAAATTGCTAAATTCATTAATATGACAGAATAGGAAAAATTTAATATAACCTTGTATTATGGATATTGTTGCCCTGGAAATAGTATCAAATTGCATGAAAACTAAAGTATGAAACTGACCCTTTAAAATTAAGCTACAAATTAGGATTAGGTAAATGTATCTAATTGAATGATGAGCAGCTTACTAGATGGGATATTTCAGTCTGTGATTGTGTCAGGTGATCAGCCAAATTCATTTCCCTTATCATGAATGTAGTATGCCTTATAATAGAAATTTATGAGAATGAAAATATGATGGGGAACTGAGCAGAGTCCATCTATGCTAAATATTTTTTTTTTTTTTTTTATATATATTATTTTTTAAATACTGCAAATTATTTTCAGATTCCTACTGATGGTTTAGTCTTACGTGGTTGGTACTGTGCTGTCACATTAGCAGTGTATGGCGTTATCACTAAAATTTCTAAAGACAGGTCATCTCCACCTCCACCACCTCCGCCTCAAAGTACTTCTCGACAATCATCCCAAGGTGATTCGATTTATATTAAGTTCTCTGCAAATTTGACTATAAGTTTTGGCTATTTACTTTTGATTATAAGTCTAATTCTGATAATTTCGTAGGCGATTTTTACATATTTGTTTATTAGTTTTCTGATTTTGTAGCAGAAAATTTTTCTTTTTTAGTTTTATGTATTTTCAGAAATTTATATCATCAGTTTTGTGTTCAGTGTGAACAAAACTCTCATTAAATAAATAATAATATATTGTTTATGAATTTAAAAAAAAAAAAAAAAACCCTCCAATCATGAATGTTAATTTTTTTAACATTACAATTTTTTTTTGTAAATTATTTAATTTTTCCATAGCTGAATGTTAAAAATATTAATGACTAAAAGTTTGTAATAATGTTAAAATAAAGTAATTTTATTTATTTTTATTACAGTTTATTTTTGCTTTCATTACCCAACTATCATAGATAATGAAAGTGTTGTATTCAGTCAAAAATTTCAACATAGAGTTTTTACCTGATTTACACATTTTAAGACTTCCTGAGTCCAAAAAAAAAAAAAGTATTTTTTGACAAGTGTATATGTGTGTGGAGAATCTTCTGATTATCATATTTTCAAACTATTAAAGATAAAATGATGAGATTTCAGAATTAAGACAGGTGTAGTGTACAGATAATTTTTCCAACATTTGGTGAAAATTGGAAAGATGGAGGTCAGAATGTGTGCTAAATTAATTTCTGTGAAGAAAAATCCTTAATCTTTAATTTTTATGAAACTGATTGAAGTAGGTTTTTCTGTAATTTCCCCACACTCCACATCCTGGTCAAAAATTGACTTACCAGTGAAAACTAATTTTAACATTGATTTCTGTAATTAAATTAATGAGAGTAACCTTTGATTTTTATTAGGGGTGGGAATCGATTAAGAGTTTTAACTGGGTTAATCGTAGTTCATTAATCGATTAATTGGTCGATTAATCGGATTTTTAATCGGTTTTCATTTTTCTTTATATAATTTTATTTCAATGATGAATAAAACTCTCACATTGTACATATTAATTGGTGACTTTAAGTGTTAATTTCACATAAATATTTTCACTTATTCAATTTTATTTATTATTATTATTTTTTTTTTTTTAAATAAATTAATTTTTCGATTCATTCTGAAAAAAAAAAACATTAAATGAATTTACACATATTTCAGTTTTATATTTGCAGGCCTTGTCCACCTCGCTTGTCACTATTTTTAAATAAATTCTCAAAATTCCATATCATTATCATAAAAATCTCAAATTCTTATATTTTAGTTCTTCTTTGTCACTTCGGATTAGAACACAGAATGTTATTTTCTGTTTCTACTACAATAGTTACTATCAGAAATTCTGAACAGACAATAAACGCTTGAAGATACTGTGAAACTCTGTTGACATTTCCCCCATCACAGGGATAGTAAAAATCTCAATCCCTTCTTTTCTTTTTCTTTCTTCTTTTTTTTTTTTTTTTTTTTTTTTTTTTATCTTTAGCATTTCTATTTTTTGAAAGCTTCTTGTTCTTGAGAATACTATTACCCTAGCCAACACTTTCTGTAGAAGTCTTTAGATAGGTGGTGTTGCTCCAGCATGCAGTTATTAAAGATGCAGTTATTAAACATGAAGCGGCATTTTGTTTAATAACACTATCCTCCCCCTTTTCTCTATCAACAAAAGTGCAACAACTTCTTTTGAGAGGTTTTATTTTTATTATTTATTTATTTATTTATTTATTTATTTTTATTTTTTTGCTTTTTCATTATTTGATGGATGTTTCTTAGAATGTTTGTTAGCAAAATATGTGAAAAAAATATTTTGTAGGCAGAAAAATATTTTTACTTTAATTCGTAGTTTGAAAATTTTAATCGGATTTTGAAAAATTTTAATCGAATTAATCGATCCGATTAACTCGATTAAAAAAATTGATCGGGATTAGGCATTGATCGATTAACCGAACCGATTAATCGATTAATCGGCACAGCCCTAATTTTTATCAAAATGACTAGTCTTTGCTTTTTGTAATGTTTTCCTTAAACAAAAGCATATGATTACTACCGAAAACTAATATTTTTAAAGGTAACCTGTCAGATCAATTTTCTGTGCTTGAAAATTTGTCAATTTGTAATTCTTATTAAAAAAGTTAGTCACTAGCCTTCTGTACCCCCCCCCCCTGCCCAAGTAGAGGTTTTCAGTGTAAAATAACACTAACCAATGAATGACTATCTTCCAGATCAATTTCTAATCTTCCAGAACCCTTCCTTTATGGTTTACATTGAAATAGTTTATGCTACGATTTTAAACATATAAAGCCACAAATTTAATCAAATAAACAAAAAAACCTTACTCTAGCTTTACCGATGTGACTCTTTTGGCGAAGTACTTTCTTATTAGGGCCCCCCCCCCCCCCTCATCGTCATCGTCGGTCACTCCATTCTGTGCGCTTCTGAAGATTTTCTGTAGGTGTTTTAACTTCTTTCTTCTTTTTTCAGGATATGGCACCAGGTGGCGTCTATACCTGTTGCTGGTTGGTCCAGGTTGCATGCATTCGGTGCATAGTTGTGACTGTTATAGTTCGCGATTTTTTTCGGTATTTTTAAAATCTATTTCGATATTTTCATTTTTATATGTTTGTGCTAGCGCGGTGCCGTATTTGCCAAATTTTATGTCGTTAGTATGTTCCTTAATTCTTGTGTTAATTTTTCTCTTAGTCATTCCTACACAGCAACCGTTATTATTGTTTGGATATTTAAAAGGGACCTTGTAAATGCCGGCGGATTCGAGGGGGGGGAGATGTTATCTTTATCGTTTCTAATTATTTGATAGATATTTGGGTTTGGTTTAATTGGAATGTTTACATCTAGTTTGCTTGCGATATTTTTAATTTTCACTGCGGCTCCGCGATCGTAAGGTATTATAAAAAGCAAACTACCCTAAAAACCTTGTAGATAAACTTTATAAAAAACGTATAAAGAAATTCGATAATATCCCTAGCTACCAAAAACCAAATAAAAAATACACTAGTGCAATACCTTACAATCGCGGAGCCGCAGTGAAAATTAAAAATATTGCAAGCAAACTAGATGTAAACATTCCAATTAAACCAAACCCAAATATCTATCAAATAATCAGAAACGATAAAGATAACATTCCCCCCCTCGAATACGCCGGCATTTACAAGATCCCTTTTAAATATCCAAACAATAATAACGGTTGCTATGTAGGAATGACTAAGAGAAAAATTAACACAAGAATTAAGGAACATACTAACGACATAAAATTTGGCAAATACGGCACCGCGCTAGCACAAACATATAAAAATGAAAATATCGAAATAGATTTTAAAAATACCGAAAAAATCGTGAACTATAACAGTCACAACTATGCACTTTTTCGAGAAACCATTGAAATTATCACCCAACCGAACGCATGCAACCTGGACCAACCAGCAACAGGTATAGACGCCACCTGGTGCCATATCCTGAAAAAAGAAGAAAGAAGTTAAAACACCTACAGAAAATCTTCAGAAGCGCACAGAATGGAGTGACCGACGATGACGATGAGGGGGGGCCCCCTAATAAGAAAGTACTTCGCCAAAAGAGTCACATCGGTAAAGCTAAAGTAAGGTTTTTTTGTTTATTTGATTAGTTTATGCTATTTGCCTTTTTGTATAACTCATATTTCAGAAGATATTATATTACATTTTTTTATTCTGATTTCTTAAGAAATAATTTCCTTGATGTTTGGTTAATTTCTCATGAAAATTTCTAAAAGTTATTTAAGCTATTTTATTTCATTAATATAAGTTTTTATTTAAACTTATAGTAATTTGCTTATCTATTTTTTTCTGTCTTCACAGAGCATTGTTCTGTTAAAGATTATGAATCCCCAGCTACTGATACATCTATTCCTGAATGGGAGCGTCAATCTAGGCATTCTGAAGTCCCTCCAAAGCCTCCTCCCCCTCCTCCTGTTAGAGCTCACCAACAAGTAGTAGATGCTCAAAGATTTGTCGAGGTGCCACAAATTATCCATCAACAACCTGAATCCCATGTAACGTACTCTACAGAGATACCACCTCCTGTTATTGGGACATTTTCTGAACCACCTCCGCCACTCGTTTATCAAGAGTGCGTTTCTGTCCCAGTGCCTCAAGTTCCTACTGCACCTGCTCAGTATGGACAATATGAAACACATTACTCTAAACCGTGGCCTCCCACAGAAGAACAATATCAACAGCCATCAGAATCATATGATCACCAGTTGTATAACAGACAACAGGATAATACTATTTATCCACCTCCACCTGATTCTGGTCATCAAATTTGGGATCCTAATAAGGATCATCATAATTCTGCTGAAAGCCATGAACATGAAGGATATGCTAGGACTACATTGCTTGAACTTCCATCAATGCACCGTGAAAAAGAAATCTCTAAAGACAGAAGTAGAGATCGAACTTGGGATAGAGATATCCATGATTACAAAGATGATGATATACGTAGTCGTGATCATGATGTAAAACGAAAAGAAAGAGATCGTAGATCACGCGAGACTAGTTGGGAACGTAGTTCTGTTGATTCTGACCGATACAGAGATAGGGACAGAGACAGAGACAGAGATCGAATAAGAGATTCTAACAGTAGAGATAGAGAAAGGGATAGAGATAGAAATAGAGACCGGGGCTCATTTATGGATAGGGGTCCTAGAAAAGATATTCGTGAAGTTAAAAGACCTACAACTCCACCATCTCCTAGGAAAGTAAGACCTCATACTCCACAGACTCCACCAGAGACTGAAAAAATTATCTCTGGTCCAAGAACGCCAAAGGAAGAAGAACCTATGGATATGTATGAAGACCATGTTGAAGCAGAAAGTGAAGTTCAAGATGGTGACAACACTGAAGATGATGGATATGAAGAAATAGTTAGTGAAGAAGAGGATATGTCAGATGTTGATGAACGAACTATAGACATGACTGATATAGATTATGACTTGAGTGATGAAACTTGGAATTTCATGTCTAGCTTTTCCCCTTATAGTTGTGAATTAACTGCATGTCAATACTTTTCAGATCCAGTGCTATTTCCTTTTGAAATATCAGAAATTAAGAACAAAAAAGAAAAATCAAAAACTGTGTTGGAAGAAAAAAATAATGAAGCAATTAAAATTCTTGAGACGCTTATTGCTAATGATGAACAGGATCACACAGAAAAATGGGTTGAAACACTAGAATCTATTAATGAAAATACTCTGATTGCATTGTCTTTTTTTAAATCTCCTGATAAGTACAAAGATGCTGTTAACCTGCTTATTAAATGGACTATGGAAGGACTAGATTTTGAGTTAGCTTTGAAGCAACCTCAGACAGCTTATAAAGTTCGTCATTTAAAAGCTGGCATACGTCTTGCTACTCTTTTATTTCAGACAAATAGTGATATTATTGAAATGTTGTTAGATAAAGATGTTCCAAAATGTCTATTGCAACTTTTCGATCAGCCATACATGGTTTTACCAGTAAAATTACTCATTTTAAGAGGAATAGATGTAGTGCTTTCAACAAAAGCTGGATTAGAATATATTGTAAATAAAACTGTTACATTTTCATCACCAAAAATATTTGACTTTAGTTTAAAGAAAGAAAACACAATTGATGAAGATTTAAAAACTACATACTCAAAGACGTGTTATCAAAAAATTCTTGAAATATTAATGTCAAAGCAGTTAACCAGAGCAGTTGTATCATTGTCTGGATTATTGAATAAAATACATCAATATGAAGTTCTATTAGAGTTAGCGGATTGTGTTGATAAATTAGTTCAAAATACCCAAGTTAATGAAACAAAAACTGCTACATCATCTGAATCACCTGAAACAGTAGAAATAAGAGCACCTTCTGTAGATTCTGAAATGGAAACAGATATAGTTCCAAATTCTTGTGATACCATTACCCCTATTATTATTGCTTGTCTTCATGAAATTACTTTTTCTTATCACAATGCTTGGAAGCAAATGGCTCAAGCAAAACGTTTTCTCCCTGCCCAAAGTCAATTTGAATTCCCCAAATCTCCTTATAATCCATATCCTGGATTGTTGAGGATTTTCAAAGAAAACAAATTGCTAGAAAACCTGTTTGTTCTTCTGTCATGTCCAGCATCATTTGGTCATCCATCTGTACTTTCTGCTTTGAAAGACTTGTTTAAAGAATTTCTTTCTTCTCAAGAAGGTATACTTTTTCTTCTATCAGCTCCAGAAATTTTAAATGGTATCCTGAAAGCATTGCTTCATACAGAAGATGAAGCTAGAGAGGAAACAACTGAAGAAAATTTGGCTCAAAATTTAGGCATGCAGATTGCTTATCACCTACAAGCATTATTATATGTTGATTGCTTAATGCAGTATCATGAGAAAGATGGTAAAAAAGAGTTAGATGATGCAGATACTGTATCAGCTCTTCATCATATGTATACTATGCTTTTTTCACCTGTTGGCAGATCAGCTGTTGTCAGTGTTTTAACAACTGCTGAAAATCTTAATTCATTGCTCCCTTTTGTTCAGATGAATGGGGAAGATGATACAAAACGTAGTAAATCAGTTTGTGCTGGATATGTAACTGAATTGCTGATGCTTGTGGTACATTATTCTGAAGATGTTCCCTTTCTAGAAAAATTTTCAGATGCCCTTTTCAATCTAAGCCAGCAAGAAGTTACACCAAAACTTCATGATTTAGGTTTATGGATGTCCCCCACTCGTTCGATTCAGAATTACACTCATGAGGCAGTAAGTTCTTTGATGTCTGTTTTAAAATCTCATGTTGAAGATGCTGCATCCTTACCTCCTGAGTTAATTACTGCGTTAAGGATTCTGCAGTATTTAGCATTACCAAAAGAGCCAAAAGAAGCTAATGAAGAATTAAAATACATGTATGCAATTATTCAAATATTTTCTAATGATGGAATGGACAGTCTGAAAGGAATTCTACAGAATATTGCTGATACATTTCTAAAACCTTCACACCAATCACCAGCTCTGGTTGGATTGCAAGGTGCTTTAGTTATAGCTGTTATCAAACCTGCTATTTTCATCCTTAAATCAATTTTGGCCTATTTGATATCTAGTCGTGGCACTGAGTTCAAAGACTTGACAGCTGTTCCTATTCTTTTGAAAGTATATTCTCTTATGCTCCTGGTTCCACCAACAGCATATTCCTATCAGCTGGCACAAACAGTAAGTGATAATGATTCAGTGATAAATTACAAAATTTATCATTGAATGTTTATATTGTTTTTATATTAGATCTCCATCAGAGTGCTCATGGTTCCCATTAGAATGCGAGATTGTGAGAATTTCACATGTTTTTGTTATTTTTCTCACATAAAATTTTAACATTGAGAAAAATTTGCACACTTTTCTGGGGCCAATTTAAAAAAGTTTTTGTCCAGAAATAGGTCATTAATAAAAATCAACAATCATGAAATGAAAAACTTTTCACCTTTCAGAAAAATCAGTAAGTTTAAACCGATCTTTCATGAAAGTTGAATTATTTAAAAAAGTTTTCAAAAAATTTGGATACGAAAATGACGTATTTTGCTGATCACCTGCAAAAATACATTATATTTCTATAATGCAACACCAGAGAAGCAGAATTTTCAACGTTTAGGTAAATAATTTTGTATTTTAGGTAATTTTTTAAAGAAAAGTATGTTTTATTAATTTGGAGTACAATAATTGCTTATTTCAGTAGTCAGCAGGGAAAATTCCAAATATTTAAATGTGATTGAACTAAAATTTTAACAATGAGCTGTAAAATTCAAATGATTAGCAATTTACATTAATCTAGAGTTTTTTTAAATGTATTTTTCTGTTCTCACATTCTTTTTAGAAATCTCACTTTGTTTCTGAGTAAGGTTTAAAAATTCTCACCCAGTTTTTACCATTGATGTAAAACCCTGTTGCTATTGCTTTAGTCTGTAAATTTCTCATTATTTAAAAGATAAATATTCTTAGTGGAGTTAAAGTTGAACAGAAAATTTGGAAATACTGAAGATTAAAATTAATAATTTATGAAATTATGTTTTCATTTCATAATGCGACTTTTACCTATAAGATTTTTTAAAATCTGAATTAAAGGTTAAGAATTAGGTTTTCCATTTCAACTTGATTAATTAATAAAGTTGGACATTTTTCACTCTAGATAATATTTTAAATGTCCAAATTCATTAATTAAGAATGTTGAAATGAGTAATCTAATTCTTAATATATAAGGGGGTGTCCATTAATTACGTGAGGCGGTTTTGACGATTTTTTGACCCCCCCTCCCCTCTGGTGAGATTTCGTGAGATTTGGCTCCCTCCCCCCTCCACTAATCTCATGTGAGATTTTTCAAAATTCGTACTTTTACTGTAAATGTGTTGGATTTATTTAAAAAAAAAAACACAATTTGCTTTATTATTTTTATTGAAGACTAGTTAAGACTAGTTTTTAAGATTGCATAGATCGTAGTCTAGAATCATAGTAATAAAATTGAACAATAAAATACTTAAATAGAAATTAATCTGAGTCGTTGTGTAACGAAATATTTACAGGCGTAAACAAAGCAGGTTGGAACCTGTCCGTGCAATGCTGTTACTTGGCTCGTATGCTGCAGCGTTCATCGAGTCGCGCATGTGGCTGGCCGGTGGCACACTAAAACAATTGAAAGGCTACTGTGCTGCTTCGTGGTGTTCGGATAGCCATGATAAATATTATTCTGTCAGATTTTGTCATATGTTAAGAAACATGTTTTACTTGAATTTAATTCAATTTTCTCGTAATTTTACACTGTCTTTTGTGGGGGAAAAAAATGCTTTTTTCGACATATCCGAAACTCTCAATGTAAAACCTACGGAGCATCATCCAACAATCGCCCCGGGCGGCTGATGGTCAGTTTTGTCCAATGAGAATCTGTCACAGATCTGTCGCCACTCTTATCTTATCGAGGCACCCTAGTTCCAGTCTGTTAAAATGCAGAATACGAGGATGAAATCAACTTTGAGCAAAATGTCAGGCAGTAGTTGCTGGATATAGCTCAGTGGTATCATCAGCATATTAAACCATAGGTTTTAAACACATTTCTTGGTCTAGGACATTTTTCACTTTAAATAAAATTATTCAACTTTCAACTTCAAATTTATTAATTGATCTTAATGAGTTATATTAAAAAAATTGAAAACATGAAATAACTTATTTTTTATGTACTTAAACATTAACTGATTTTTTTTTTTTTTTTTTTTTTTTTTTATGTAAAACTAAATAAAATGTACAATAGATTTACATCATGATTTTAAAATTATGAATTGCTGTATAACGCACAAAGTGCATTGAACAATGAAATAGTGATAACAAAATTATGAATAAATAAGTAGCGTAAAGAAGACAGTATTGATAATAAATTTAAATCGGCTTTTTTTTTTTTTTTTGTCTAGGTTCAATCAGAAATAATTGAAGCATTTCTTACTTATACTCAGCCCTTTCTTGGATCTGCTGAATCTGAAGAAGGTATCTATTTTGATTGTTATTTTACTTCACCCAATCACTATTTTCATTCTGAAATTGTCTCCTCTTTTTTTTTTTTCTAAGAATGAATAGCATTTTAAGGTTGCACATTATTATTCTTTACTTTTTCCCATGTTATCCTGTGAAAGTTTTGTTGCTTCATTTTCTAATGATATCTCATTCCAAAATGAAGTTTTTAAAATTCTGTTTTTTGAGTATTACTTTTTGAATATGTTGCCTTTTAGATTAGTGAGCAATTTTTTGAAAAAATTAATATAAAGTTTTATATCATTAAGTAAATTTAGGATTCTAAATTTTGATCTCTAAACAAAATGTTTAAATTTATTTATTTATTTAAATTGCTGACTAAGCTAAAAGGCGATATATTCAAAGTGTAATATTCAAAAAACAAAAATTGAAAATCTTAATTTTTGAATGAGATATTTTTATAAATGAAGCAATGAAAATTCCATTGGATAACATAGGGAAAAAAAGAGAGGGAATCTGACTGATGTACAACCTGTATTATTACTTGAACTCCGGGCTTTGCTATTCTGTTATTAAAATAATAATTTGTAAACTATTTTATATGTAATGGTTATCATTTTAATTATAGCCTTAAGTAAAAGTTTGTGGACAGAAATGGTGCAAGAAATATTGAAATATGTGAAATTATCACCAAGTACTTTTGTCACTGGTTTGACTGTTTTGTCTGAACTTCTTCCATTACCTTTACCTTTACAAACAAGAGAGGTAAATCAAATTTAAATATTTATTTTTTATAATTGATTATTTTTCAAGTAATTATGCTATGCATTTATATCAGATTATTAAAATCATTGGAATATTGGAGGTCGCAAAAACTATTTTATTTTGAAATTTTTTCTTAAATTACCAAAATTAAAAAAAAAAAAAAAAAAAAAAAATTCAAAGATAGATAACACACAAATAGTAACACTGTACAGTTGCCTTCGATTTATTGTTGAAATATTTATATTTTCTTTCAATATTTCTTTTTATTTATCAGTCATATGCAGAAGTTAGTAGTATATAAAAACTATTGAAGTTCTCGAAGTCTGAAATCTATATATAATAGAAAATTTAATTGAGAATAGGTAGGTTTTATAACCTCTCTATTCTTTTGTAGTCATGAAAGAGTTATCTTTAAAGTCCTAATTTTGATGAAAGTAAGTTTATCAGTGAGTGAAATAAAATTTAAAATTAATAAAAAATAAAAATAAAAAGTCACTAAAAGTTGCTTTCTATGATGTTAAAAATTCAGAATTTCTCTGCTAATTATTTATCTTTATAATAAAAGAAACTATAATAGGACAAAAAAGAAATTTTATTATAAATCTGTTTGGCATGATCGTGGGATTTTATTTTGCCCTTTTATTGCTACGTTTGAACTTCAATTTTAACTTCACCGTTTGTTAGCATAATTTTTATTGTATGCAAATCTTTAAAATTTTTTCTGATCACAGAAGATTTACTGTAAAAAGCTAAAAACCATAACAGAAGTACTAGGGTAAATTATATGCTATTACTGAGTGTAACTTTCTGTAAATGGGATAACAGGGTTGCCAACTGCTCCAATATCTGCAGAGTTTCTCCAAAAAAATTATGAAAACTCCACAACATTGTTATTATGCTCTACAAATTCTGTCTTGACCACCTAGCAAAATATTTTCTATTAAATATGTAAAACTGAGTAGTGCCAGGCAAATTGATACTGAAAAAAATCTCTACAGTGTCTGGAATGGCCATCAGGTATCATTCGAAAGGGGAGGCTTTTTTCTGATTTGACGCAAATGTATTTCGTATAGGGAGGGAGAGAGAAGGGAAAAGAAATTGGTTTCCTTCGTTTCTGTCTTCGACTCTGTGCTTTGACTCTGAATATCAGCCGCCTCCACTCCTCTCTCCCTCTCTGGATTAGGTGAGGAAGGGAGGAGCTGACTAAGAAGCGTTGCAAATAAATGCGCTTCTCGTATGATTGGTTAGAGGGATAGAAACGTCATAGGTTACATTACTCACTGTGCTGTTTTTGTTTCTCTCTGACTTTATTTTCTTAGAGCTTTTGTCAATCTCTGCTTTTCAATACAGTATTTTTAATTTAGACTTGTAAAATGATTACTGCCAAAAGAAAACATTCTCAGTGTTTTATAAATGATTTATGAAGAAACGTGGCCAGTTAAAAAAAAAAAAAATCAAGAAAGAATGAAAATCATGCTTTCTGTACTGTGTGGATTTTTCACTATCTCATGGTGGGAAAACGGATTGCATTAATAGTTTATTAAGACACCATTTGTATCTATTAAAAAAAAAGTAAACAAATTATGACCAATAATCTGAGAAATTCTAAAGTTTGCAAAACATTTGGTCCCAAGCTATATAGATTAGAGAGATGAGATTATTCACACATTGATATGAATATCGGAGATTTCGTAAATTTTTGATAGGTTTTTAGATTTTTATATGATAATATTATAATATAATAATTAAATTATTTTGATATTCATGAAAACTATCGGGAATTTCTTTCTTTCTTTTTTTTTTTTTGAATAATCTACTTTTATATATTGTCCATATTTATGTATGGGAAACATGGCATCAAGCAAAAACCAAATTATTTTTGGGTTTTAAGCTTATATTCAGACTTATTCATTTTCCATTCTTATCTCTATTGACTGTTTTGCTGAATATATTTGATTATAATGCTCTCTAGACTAGCAATTATGAATGGTAGCTACTGGCGACCAGAGACATAAAAAATGGTCGCCACTTTTGGTAGCCACCTATAGATAAAAGTCTACTGACAACAGAGAAAGAAAGTAACTCGTTCTTTGTCAGTGATATTAACAATGAGGGGGGGGGGGAGAGAATGAGAGAGAGTAAAATGAGAAAGAAAAAAAAGAAAAAATTATGATACTCAACAAAAACATATTATACAATTTTAATAGAAATATTTTTTACTATGAAGATACATAAAATGCTAGGGTTGACTGTGACCTTATGTAAAAATATCTCAATCATTTGAAACAGAATATAAAGAAGGTAGAATTCAACCGCTATAAGGACAAACACATAAATTGCACTGCATTTAACAAAGAAGTTAAATTGATATGGCACTATTCACAATAACAGTATAAAATAAATACATTATATCCACATGTAAAAGAGACTCAGACCCGCACCATGTGAGTTGCAACCGCATTAAAATAATATTAATTTTATGTTATAAAAATTCTTAATTAAAATTCTACTACAGGAAATATATTTATAATATTAAACATATTTTCAGAAAATTAAATATTTCATAAAATATTGCAAATATATAAAGTTTAATCCCTTGAAGGGCAGTAGGATGTACTTTATATCACCTACTTTTTATTCCCTACTGAAAAATTCATCCCAGAAATTATTATTTTTTAATCTGCCAAAAAATTTCAATTATTTCTTTTTTTCTTATCTTGTTTATAAATATTGGTGGCTATTGATTTTAAATGATCGTAATTATCTTGCCCCTGAAAAGTTAGATATAAACAAATCTTTGGTTTAAAATATAGCAAAATTAAAAATGTATTGAACTTACTTTCAAAAATTTCCCTGTTTCAAATATTTTGACAGTTTAAAAAATATGTAATATTTACATTGGAAAAAGAAAAAAACCTTGCGTATAAAAAAATTAAGAAAAAATTTCACACACACACTTGATTTGAATACCCTATTCGATGCAAGACTCATTTTTTACCTGTATTAATCTAACCACAGGTTTATAAAATTTTGGAATAGAGGTCCATGATGAATGCTTAAGAAAAATTAATTAAAATCTGAAAAAAAAAAAGCAATAATAATAATTAAAAAAGTAGAAATCTGCCAAACATTGGCATGCTGTAAAATCATTTACTTCTGATTTCATTAAAATTGACAAATTATTAAAGTAGGCATTTAATTTCTAAATTTTAATGAATAATAAGCAAAATTATAAATACAGTAGAACTTGGATAATTCAAAGTTGAAGGGAACAGAGAAAAATTTGAAATATCCAAAAATTCAAATTACATATACCATTTTGTCAAAAAGAAGAGATAAATTAAAAAATTAAAACTCTACGATCAAAGATTTAATGCATGTTTTATATCTAAGAATACTGCTGCATCCCCTCTTCCTCCAAAATTAATATTTTTTGCGAGCTTAAATATTCAACACTTTTTTTAAAAATAGTCAGATATTTTTGATTGCTTCTTTAAATGATATCTTTGTGTCATAGCATATGACTTCAACCTATCAATTGATACAAAAATAAAACTTTCTGCATTAGACATGACTTTCAATTAAAAAAACCCCACAAAGTTCATGTATATGGATCATATCTTCTGATGCACTAGGAAAGGGATTTTCTTGTATTTCCCTATCCTTCTTTCGAAAGACTGTTAAAAAAAATAATGCACTTTAGCTGAGAAAAATATCGGGAACAAATTTTGCTGTAATATTTTAAAGGTAAATCATATGAAAAATTCGAATTATCCATAATTTTTAACGTTATTTTAATGCAAAATTCAAGGGTCCGAGTAAAATATTCGAATTATCCAGAATTTCGAATTAAACAAGTTCGAATTATTCAAGTTTCACTGTATTATGATTAACAGTTGGCATTTGAAAAGAATTTGGATATCTTGGTCTTTGATTCCTTTACCAGAAGTTTTCTTTTTCCACCATCGCAACGCGATTATTATACCTCTTTATATGTATTTCTTACTGCTTTACCAAAGCCTGCCTCAGCTGATGTAGAGAACTGTGCTTCAAAGTCGCAGAATCATGCTATCACACACACATGGGGAAAGTTAGAAAGGAAGGCTCTCTGTGCAGTGCTTCAGCGATAGCGGTCCTTGTGGTTTTTTCTTCTTGCCTCCGGCTGTTTGATGTGCCGAGCAAATGATCATAGGATCCATGTTTTTGATTTTTTTAAAAATAAGTAAAATGTTACATGGTCGCCACTTTTGGCGACTAGGGTTTGATTTTTTGGTAGTCAGTTCCAGTGTAATGGTCGCCAATTAGCGACTGGCGACCTCTAATCTAGAGCTTTATTTGATTATCAATAAATATTTCTTAATTTCATATGATTATTGTAAATTTATTTTCGCTAGTAGTTTATTTCTTTCTTTCTTTTTTAATTTTTAAAATTGCTCCTCAAAGCATTCGAAATGCTCTTCAAAATTTCTCTGAATACTCCTCAAACTATTCTTGAAAAGTTGGCAACCCTGGGATAATATGTAAATAGGAATTTGATAAAGTTCTAAGTTAATTAAAAATCACTTTGACTTAAAATTTTTACTATTTATAGTTTTTTTTTTTTTTTTTTTTAACAAAAACATCATATTAAAAAAGGGGGAAATTTTCTTAAATAAATCATTACTTCCATTTCCATTAGTGTGTATGTTACCAAATTCCCCCCCCCCCCTCCATATTTTTTATTAAAATTGTCTAATTGTCTTAATATTTTTAATATAATCAAGCATGTTAAAAAAAGATTATTAGCTTATAAAAAAAATAATAATAATAAAATTCTATATATATATTGTTATTATTATTATCATTTAAATTAATTTTTTATTCTTTAGCCACTATCAGAAGATGAAGTCACAAAAATGGTTAATTATAGAAAACTGTGGAGTGCTCATTTGCATTCATTGAGTGGTACCATTCAAGAAGTCATTATCAGTCTTGTTGGTAAGGAGAAAAGCTTTTTTTTTTTTTTTTTTTTTTTTTTTGAGGTTTTTAGTTATTGATACATATTTTTTCAATTTTATAACTTAATATTTTAGTTACAAAATGCAAGTTGTATAAGATTAATATTATAGCTTGTATTAAAAGTTAATAACTTGTTTTAAAACTCTTTATGTTATTTATGTTATTATTTTTTCCTCCTTATAATTATAGCAACAAGCTGCCATCCATTACAACAACTTTTACGGCGTGTATGTATTCAGTTAGCAGATTTAGCAGCTCCTACTGCTCTTTTTATTGTTAAGTAAGTTTTTAAAGATTTTTTTTCAAATGAAACTTATTTGTACTTTGCTTTTAATTGTAGTAATGAAAATGATTCATATTTCTTAAACATATCTTTAATTACAAGTTACTACTTTTGTATAGTAAAATTTGTGTTTTAATAGTTTATCTCAAACTCTAATTCTTTCAATTTTAGCTTATAAAATTATAAGATCTCTAATAGTTAATCAGTGTTTTGTTTTTTTGAGGTTTATCATTGTATCAAAGATATCTATAAATAACTTTCTAATAATAAAAGTTTTATCTTACTTGTGTTTATCTATTTATTTATTTATTGGAAAGTTAATTAAAAAAAATATGAAGTAGCATACTTGCCAACTTTTCCGGTTTTCCCGGAAGACTTCCGGTTTTTTAACGTATCTTCCGGTCTTCCGGACAGATGATGAAATCTTCCGTTTTTAAAAAAGTCGCGGATATCGTTCGTTTTAAAAAGAAAACCCAAATGTTCTATGAAAACTCCTGAATCCCAATCTTTCCCATCCATAACATAAATGTCAATATTAATTTCAAACTTGCTTTATGAGATTCTAGAGCATGTAAAGAAATAGAATTGTTAAATATTTCTTGCTGATGTAATTATTTTTTGCCCCCCCCCCCCTCTTTCATTTATCTCCAACTAGTGATCAGCAATCAAATGTTCTGTCTTTTGTTTCCTAATCTTTATCCATCTGCAACATAAATGATAATATTAATTTTAAACTTCTTTCATTAGATTCTAGAAGTAGAGTTGAAAGAGTTTAATATTTCTTACTCTGTAATTATTTTTGTATCCCCCCCCCCCTTCTTTTCCCCGGATTGTAATCAGAGATATTGCTAGTATTTTTTCCTAGGAGTAAAAATACTCCTTGATCTTTTTTGAAGGAGTGAATTTGGCATTATTAAGAGTAAAAAAAGAGTGGAAGAGAAAAATGTTGATCTTTCGTGAACTCATGCTAAATTTTACTTCTTTCGCAATAAGTTCAAAAATAAAATATATGTATATGAACTGATGTTATAAGTTTCAATTATGAGTTCAAGTTATATTATATGGACTGGCCAATTGTAATAATATTCCTTTCAGCATAATTTTTACAATATAATATCAGAGTTCAGAATATGATCATAACGTGACTCAGTTTATAATTACAATGAACATTGAAAGATAAGGCCATATGTGAATCTGAGAAATTCTATTATTAATGCAAATGTTTGCAGTTTTACTCAAAATAATTTTAGTTATAAAAACTTTTTATCCATTTTAAGAAAAGATATTAATTGATTAAAAAAAAGGTATGCAGAGGATTGAATTGTAGAAAGAATATAAACTTTTTCTGACACATTTATTAAAGTACACTAAATTTAACTTAAAATTACAAAGCGTGAAAATACTCATGGTTAAAATTTTAAGGAGTATTTTTAGATTTTAATGCGTAAAATACGCTTGTGGAGGAGTTAAAAATACCTCTGATTGTAATCAATGATCAATTCTAGAAACAATAAAGCAATGGATGTGCTCAATATTTCTCACGTATATAATTATTTTTAGATCTTTATTGATAAATTTAATGAATCTGTTTATTTTTCCTCAATTAAATTAAATATTTGTATGTCATATTTATACCAAATGTGTAAACATGGGGAAAAAAAATGAAGAATAATTTTTTCAGGTTGGCAAATTTTTTCCAAATCAATTTAAGAAAATTAATACTCAGTTGGTTTTATGCACGTTTGAAACTGATGTTTTTTTTTTTTTATATGTATGATTAATGTACATACACAAAAATCATTCTATTTATTTAAAAAATTAGTTATACTTTAACTTAACTAAGTTTTTCGTCTATTGTTAAATAAATTTCTTACAGATTCTGTTTTGTAGATATTTATATGTTGAAGAGGAATAACTTTATTTAAAACTTTTATATATTTAGTATAATCAATCTATAGTAAAACGTTTTTATAGATTGCTTCTAAATATTAAAATTGTAAAACTGTATTGTTTATTACGTCAAAGAGAAAAAGAAAAAAGTAAAAAAAAAAAAAAAAATCTTCCCTTTTTTTATGAAATCTTCTGGTTTTTCAACAACAATCTTCCCTTTTTTTATTAAAATTGGTTGGCAAGTATGAAGTAGGATTATTTTTTTAAGAGCAAATTAAAGTGAAAGGAAAATTATTTGTCTTTCCATTACAGAGCTGTATTAGATGCATTATTAGATGTTTTGGTTCTGCCACCACCTGAGCAAAAAGAAAACCTTGATCCATCAACGTCTGTGCCTCATGATACAGCTCCCATGTTGAAAACACCAACTACTTCAACTGCTCGTATTTTAACTGTAGTGGCCTACCTCGTTTCTCATGCTTCATTTAAAATCCCTATGATGCATGTCATGAGAGGAAGGTTTGTACATAGTATTCTGTATTTAATATTACACATGTATTTTCCGTGTATGTTTTACTATAATGGAAGATAAAAAATAAATACCAGCCCAGTCTTATACTAAATATGAATATCCATTTATAATAGCATTTTTAACAAATTTATGCCTATAGTAGAGCCTTATTACTCCGAACAAATTTTAAAATATTTAGTTGTCTGGAAAATTTTATAGTTGCCAGGGGGGAAAAAATTATAAAGTCCATAAGATTTTCAGTACATAAATTGAGAAAGAATAATGGTTGATATGTTAATAATAACAAATAGCATAATTTCAACTATCTTAACATTTATTATGTATACATTATCAAATGATCTTTATTTTATTTATTTATTTTTGTTTATAATTTCACACATAAATAGAATGTAAACTTTTTACTTCATTGGAGATCATTATTTATTTTAACTGTCAAAATTTTTAGTCATATTCAATATAAATCAAGATTTTGAACAGAATTTATCATACTTACTTATCTCTGAAAAAAGGGATAGTTAAAAATTATTATAATAATAATTTAAAAAAGAGTAATTCTCAGTGGCGCACCCAGAAATAAATTTTGGACGGGGCCCGAGTTGAGAAAAAAAACAAAAAAAAAAAACACATACATACTCGCTTCTGAATCAAGAAATTAACCGGGCTCAGTATCATTCAGGAACTACCTATCACTTTAGAAAAGTTTTTTAAATTTTATGCTTAGAAATAGAAGCTTAGTAATGCTACACATTTTATTTTAAGAAGTTTCTTTTACATAATTTATATTGAAGTTCCTCAGGGAGGAAATAGTTCCGCTTTTTCTGCCATCAGTGTTTATGTATAGAAATTTTCACCATGTTTTTACAGTTTTTGTGATTTTACAGGGCAGAAATTTTTGTAGAAAAATACTGGTGGCAAGAAAAGCGGAACTTTTTCATCCCTGGATCCTTTACCCTTTATATTGTCATATAAATGGTATATTATAGGCTATATATGTCAACATTAAAATTTTATGGTTATTACATATGGAGTAAAACTTCTGACTTTATGACACATTTCAAAAATTTGTCAGGTATAATGAAAACCTATTATAACTAATTTGTATTAAAAATAATTATAGTCAAAACGGTATGTTATTAGTGTTCAATTATTATTATTTTTTTTAAATCAAGATCCTTTTTCCAGTTATTTTATAGATCACTTTAAATTTCAAAAGAGGAGCTTATGCTTTCCGAACTTTATAGAAAATCAGGCTCTGCTTCACTAATCAATACCTATTCTATATCAGTATTCCCAAATGAAATTTTTCGTTTTAGTTCCAAGCAAAAAACCACTAGAAATTACATTTAAATAGAAAACCTAGTTATTTACTTCGTGCGTCGTTTTAGATCTTTCGAAACCGGGTACCCGGTCCTCTTCAGAAACGAACTTCTGTGCTTGAAACTTGAAACTGAGTGTTCCTCTGTTGATTTTTCAGCAGATGGCTCCATGCTCCGTTTGGGGCTACTGCGCCGCTGTCATTGTATATGTCATAATTCGTAGATATTTCGATCGATTCACGGTACATCGCATAATTTTCATTTTCATAATCGGCTATTTTAGTGGTTTTGTCAAAGTCTATTTTAATATTTTGTTTATTGTGTGTTTTGGCCAGGGCGGTATTATATTTTCCGGTTTTTATGTCATTTTTATGTTCGTTAATCCTAGTTTTAATCTTTCTCTTAGTAACACCAATATATGAGCCGGGTTTATTGTTTTCATCTGTAAAAGGGATTTTATAAATGCCCGCGGTTTCTAAAGGGGGGATAGGGTCTTTATCACTTCGGATCAATTGAAAAATATTCTTGTTTGGTTTAATAGGGATATTTATACCATATTTACTAGCAATATTTTTAATTTTGCAGGCGGCTCCGCGATTGTATGGGATGGAATAGGTAAAGTTAGGGGGGACTTTGACAAAACCACTAAAATAGCCGATTATGAAAATTATAATTATGCGATGTACCGTGAATCGATCGAAATATCTACGAATTATGACGTGTGCAATGACAGCAGCGCAGTAGCCCCAAACGGAGCATGGAGCCATCTGCTGAAAAATCAACAGAGGAACACTCAGTTTCAAGTTTCAAGCACAGAAGTTCGTTTCTGAAGAGGACGGGGTACCCGGTTTCGAAAGATCTAAAACGACGCACAAAGTAAATAACTAGGTTTTTTATTTAAATGTATTTAATTATAATTATACTTCGTTTTTTCTATTTATTATAAACCACTAGAAAGTTTCTACAAAGATTATTATTCAGAAATTAGGATACAAAACCGGTACATGCTTATATATGAGTGAATGCAATATTTATTAAAATAGAATGTACACTTGTGTCTATGTAGATCACTGTTCTGAAGAAATATTTCCAAATAGAAATTTTAGTTTAAACCAGAAAGCTTTTAAAAAGTTTCCCTACGGGATGTCTTTTGGAAATCATATTATGGAACAGAGGTAAACCTATAAGCCAGTTTATGTGGGGTTTATTCCGAAGCATACTGGGTCTATAAACAGTTCCCTAAAAAAAAAAAATATCCGTTAGCAAATTATTCAATATTAAATTACTGTATCATTATGCCATTAATGCTTATTATTTGAGTAAAAATAGATTCCTTATTATCGAATGCAATTCAAAATGGCATAGTTAAGCCTCAATTTCCTGATAAACAAAAACAACACTGCACTAGAAAAAAAAAAAAAAAATGTTTTCGAGCCTTGGTATTATTTTTGCTGATTCTTATGTAAAATGATCTCCTGAATCCGAATATGACACCCATTTTGCCCAATCACCCACCGTTTTTTCGGGACGCCAGACCCTCTTCTAATTTTTATCTCTGTTTGGTAATTTTATGGCCATCAGTTTGATTTGTAGGATGGAAAAGAATTATTTTAACACTTAAAAACAAAAAGCATAATGCATATTAAATAATAATAATAATATATTAATAAAATATAATAAATGTAATTGATAATTTCAGTGGCAAATCCCCCCCCCCTCTAAATTTTCCCTTACTACAAATGTTCACGTTTTAAAATTTTTTGCTTTTGTAATCCCTCAGAAGATATTCAACAGTTAAAACAATTCTTTCTCCCCTCCATATGTAATTCAGGCATAAAATTATCATACAGTGATAAAAATCATACAGTGATAAAAATAGGGGGCACTCCCCCCCCCCCCCCCCCCCCAAAAAAAAAAAAAAAAAAAAAAAAAAAAAAAAAAGAAAGAAAACGGTAGGTGATGGGGCAAAATGGGTATCATATTCGGATTCAGGTGATCATTTTACATAAGAATTTGCAGAAATGGTATTGAGGCCGATTTTCATGCAGAGCAGCGTAATTTCTTGGAAGATTTAAAATTACACATTGATTGGAAGATTTAAAATTACACATGTGAAATTTTGATTTTATAATTTTGGCTGATCTTTGTTTTTTGGTGTGCTGAAACCAAAAATGAAGCCAGTTTTTCTCTAGCCCGTATAGATTTTTGTTAATACAGGGTGCCTTCTTATACAATTTCTTCCATTACTCTTCCACCAATATAATTATATGGTAGCTTTTATAGTGTGTTTCCATGATTAATTAATCATGGATACCTACTCTTGTAATTGCACAGATCTAGTGCGACATAAAACCATACCAACCAACCAACAACCTATTGTTATGATAGTATATGTAAGAAATTGTGTCGGTAAAAACCCTGTTTTGACAAAAATTTATACGTGTTAGAGAAATGTGGTTTCAGCACATCAAAAAACAAAAGATCAGCTAAAATCATCAAGTCAAATTTTGTCAACTTCATTTTTGTAGACCTGTGTTATCAATAGAATCATAATCAAAATTATTTTTAAATTGTGCTAAATTTTATTTTCATCCAAGTACACATTCTCAATATGTTTTTACTTTAAAAAATATCTGAATAAAATTAACGTTTAATATGTAAGATTTAGTTACATTTTAAATAATTTTATTTTTGAAATAATTTATTTTGACAATAAAATGAATTATTTCAAATCCTTTGTTCTGTATAAGTTTATAATTATTTGTATTAGAATTGTGCCAGAATTTTTCTTTTAGCTTATTAGTTCAAATGCTTTTTTCGTTTTTTTTTTTTTTTTTTTTTTTTTTTTCCCTTTAGCTAAGCAAGATATTTAAACAAATACATCGCAAAAGAAAGAAAGAAAAAAGAAAATTATTGTTTGAGTAAAAATTTCTTAAAACAGAACCAAGGCAAGAGAACGGTGGTCGGACAACAGAATTCTTGAATTCTCTAGAGAATTCAAGAAAACGAGGGTCACATAACTGTGTTTCTACTATAAACAGGGTGGTTACAGATCCGCCTTCTCTTCCCTGACTCTCCCACCAGAATATTTATATAATTTTTACTTAATTAATGGTGCAAATATATTGTTAAAAATTCCAAAAGAAAAATATTGGTGGAAGAATCGGAAGGGGGGGGGGAATGTGGTCTGTGACCCCTCTGATAATTACAAAACTGTTTTCTTGTGATATAAATCATTAAATGATATGTGATTTAATTTATTCAAACAATAATCACCATGAATTTTATAATATCCGAATTTTTGCTTTCTTCAGGATATTTTAATGTTCATTTTTGAATAGAAAATATTTTTTGCTGGAAACAACATATTGAACTTGCACAATAATTTCAACTCATGCACAGAGACACAGAAGCAGATAAACATTTCAGTTGTTAGTATATCTCTATGAAAAAAGAAAATATATTTACTCTGTGCAAAGTGTTTTTGGAACACACATACATAAAAATGGCAATAGGTCTTGTTTTTATGATAATTATGTAGAATTTAGATAGTAACAAAGTTCTCACTGATTAACTTGATGTGAGGGGGTGAGGCCCGGGGTGGTACCAGCCTCATATTTTTATGCCCTCCCCTCCAATTGCACTGTGCACCAATCAGTAAATACCTGTATATGGGAGAAAACCTGTATATGGGAGAAATTATGATGATGTTACCATTATTTGCCATTATTAGGGACAAAGAGGCAAAATGGAACTTTCAGAGTCAGTTTTATAGTCTGTTGCTACTCAAGGCACAGAGCACATTCCTTACGTTAATCCGGCTCCGACATGGAGTACTAGTGAAATTAAGCTGAAACATGATTTGAATGATTAAAATGAAACATGCAACAGATTTTCTAGCACCGTACACATTTGTTCGGATTTGTCTGGACTTTCGAAAGAAATTGATTATTTAAAATCTCTTGATCTTTCTCGAGGCTATCTCCCTTCCACGGAGGATCAAAATTGTGATGGCATGTCTCTGGACCACCTCTAGGGGTGAGCCCCAGACCGTCGCCAATTGTCCATTGCGCAGCTTTAATGCGATGTAAAACCCAACCAATCAACTTCTCAAGGCTATAATTCTTCTACCATCGATAGAGTTCTTTATAAATTCAAAAAATCTAAGCATTCTGCTTCTAAATTGAATGATTACAGTCTCATTCCTGTAGTTTTCCTTTCTATTCTTCCCTTTCTTCTAAAACTTTTTAAATTCTTTCACAGTTTAATTAAAGTCATTTACAAACCCGTCATCAAAATTAAATTTTTTTTTGTCAAAGATCTCATTCCTACTGAAAATAAATTTGGCTTTATTTCATTTCGTGTTCTTCGTGTAATTTAGGTTATACTGGTCTAGTCAAACTAGGAGGCGTTTGAAATTTAGAATAAATGAGTCCCGTTGGAATGTTCATAATGAAGAGATTTCTAAGTCTTCCAATGTTTCCCACTGCTGTGTTGCTCTCATGGTCATTTTTCTTTTTTCTTTCTTTTTTTTTAACTTTTCTAAAACTAACAATTTTTTTCCTTATCTTCTCTTACCCTTTCGATTTCTATGAAGCTTTTAACATATTTAAAAATTCGAAAACTCTTATTAATGATATTTCTTCCACTTCTTTTCTGTCGGAATCTAGGAAATTGCTCATATAATTTTCATTTGGTTTTTATTTATTTTTATTGGATATATATATACATATTTTAGGTTTGTTATATTTTATTTTTTTTCTTTCCCTATTATAATTCTTGTCACATTGGTATTTATAGTGACTTTAAGTTTTATTTGTTTTAA
The DNA here is from genome assembly GCA_963930645.1 of Salticus scenicus. NCBI lineage: Eukaryota > Metazoa > Arthropoda > Arachnida > Araneae > Salticidae > Salticus > Salticus scenicus. Next base: position 21,813,818 of record OZ005659.1, on the reverse strand, counting down.
CTCATCACTCAAATCGGTTTTGTGTATTGCTGCTGTGTTCTGTAATACTTATGCCTACTTTCTTCGCCTGACAAAGGGTCGTGTTTTCTTTCAACCCGAAACAATTGTTGTGAGTTTTTTGCATTTTATGGTGTTTATTCAAAACTTTTTACATATAGTATAAAAATATATATAGCTGTTATTTATGAAAGTGTGGACAACTTTTGAACTTGACAGATTGATTTGAAAATTTTTTGAATGCCATTATCTTTGGAGGGGGCCAAGGCCCCCTCGGCCCCCTCCTGGGTGCGTCAGTGGTAATTCTTACTTGATGAATTTCTGAAATTTTGGAACAAAATTTTAAACATTACGTCCTATTTACAGGGTTGCCATGCTACCTGGAAAACCTGGAATAGTCAGGGAATTCTAAAATTGACCATAAAAATCAGGGAATTTGAATATTTAGCCAGAATCTGGAAAAGTCAAGGGATTTCATATGATGATTGCTAACAAAAAAAACAATTTTTCTGCCAACATAGGGTCATTTTTCTGCTTTTTTCTTAGTTTCTGCCATTTTTTGAAACATCCCCAGTCTTCCTTTCTGCTCATGAAAGAAATTTCTTATCTCGTTTATAAGTGACGGATGCTATCACTGTATATAACTTTAGTCATATGTATTTTTTGTGTTTTAAAGTAGTACCATAATTACTTTGCCTTCAACACAGCCAATGCTCAATATATGGTTAGACTGTAATTTTCTTAGAACCTTCTTCCCTGGAAAAGTCAGGGAATTTCATTCTCCTGTTTGAGTGGCAACCCTGCACTTGTTATAAAACCAAATCTATATTGACCCACTTCATCTTAAGTGCATTGAATTTTTTCATAGATATTTTTCATTGATCATGATGAATTAGAAAATTTTATTTTCATCATGCTTAACGAGCCACTTTTCTTTTGAAAAATCGAATAAGGTGATTTTTTACAAATTGTGACTCTCTCTCAATGTAAGAAAGTAATCTACTGGTGCATATGCTTTCATTTACATAATTTATTGCAAATAAATCACTCTGGTTTGAGATTATTTCCATCATCATTCCATAAATAGACAAGACAGCAGCAACAAATAAGCACTAGAAGTAACACAAATTATTACAAACTATTCTGAAATTAATGTAAACTCAAACTTATAATTGATTATTCATATCAAAAATCAGATTATGATTAAGTGGACTGGTTTCAGATGTTATATGAAAACATAACCTTAAGCAAAATTGCACATTGCAGCAACAGATGATAATGCTGATAGTTGATTTATTTTATGTGCAAATAATGATTTATATTATGTGCAAAAAACTAGTTAATTTACATAGGTCATTGGCACAAAGAAGAAACACATGTTTTGTTACTTTATTTCCTGCCTTTTTGATGTAAGTTACTTTTTTGTGACTCTTGTTAATATTTTATTTTTTTCTATACTTCTGCCTTAAAGCTAACATCACATTTATACAAATTGGAAAAAGATACATATACATTCAGAAATTTATTGTGACTCATAGTTTGATTCAAATCGAGAAAAGTCAAATAGTGAATGTTGTCAAAACCTCCAACTGAATAAGGGAATTTTTAAACTCCTATGTCTCAGTTCTGATGATTGCTCGTATAAAGTAGTGGGATATATCTTGATAACCTTTATATATCTGTAAATTTTGATTACAATCAGGATGTTACAATTTGAGAAACACACCACTGTGAACACACTCACCATTTGTGAGCGTTCCTTATTACAGTACGGAACCGTTTATCCGCAATCAAGTTCATCCGATTTATATTTTCAGACAATTTAATTCTGATATTTATATTAAGAAAGAAAAAAAAAAAAACATTTTTTCCTTAGGTAATTATTATTTTTTAAAAAGCAATAAATGGTCTAGCATTGTAATTTAAAACAAATAAAAGTAGATGAAATATTTAATAATAGTAATAAAAAAAGTCCATTTAATTTTGTTATATTTTAAAAGTAGTATTTATTTATTTATTTGGTACTAGCCACCTTCGGAGATCAGCTGGTTTGCAATCCTTGAAAAATCCGACTTAACGAAACTCCCGCTATGTGGTGCCTGCAACGCCTTTTTCCCATTTCAGCTCTTCTGTGTCTTTCACCCCCTTTCCCCCCTAATAATTTTATGTTTTCGAAAATATCTTCATCTGACTTGTAGGCTCCAAAAACCTATATATACCAATTTTGAAGGGTCTAACTCAATTTATAATTTTTTGCCCGTCTTCACTCCCTTACACCCCCCCTAATAATTTTACGCTTTTAAAAATATCCTGATTCGATTTGTAGGCCCCAAAAACCTATATATACTAATTTTGTATGGTCTAACTCAATTTCTAATTTTTTGCCTCCTTTGCCCCCCTAATAATTTTACACTTTCGAAAATATGCTCATTCGACTTGTAGCCCCCAAAAATCTGTATATATCAATTTTGAACGGTCTAACTCAATTTCTAATTTTTTGCCCCTTTCACCCCCCCCTCCTGATAATTTTACACTTTCGAAAATATCCTCATTCGAATTGTAAGCCCCAAAAACGTATATGTACCAATTTTGAATGGTCTAACTCAATTTCTAATTTTTTGCTCTCTTTGCCCCCCTTCTTACCCCCTAATAATTTTACACTTTCGAAAATATCCTCATTCGACTTATAAGCCGAAAAAATCTATGTATACCAATTTTGAACAGACTAACTCAATTTCTAATTTTTTGCTCTCTTTGCCCCCCCCCCTTCCTACCCCCTAATAATTTTACACTTTTGAAAATATCCTCATTCGACTTATAAGCCCAAAAAATCTATATATACCAATTTTGAACAGACTAACACAATTTCTAATTTTGTTGCCCCCCTTTGCCCCCCTTCCCAACCCCTAATAATTTTACACTTTCGAAAATATCCTTATTCGACTTATAAGCCCAAAAAATCTTTTTTACCAATTTTGAACAGACTAACACAATTTCTAATTTTGTTGCACCCTTTGCCCCCCTTCCCGCCCCCTAATAATTTTACACTTTCGAAAATATCCTCATTCGACTTGTAGGCCCCAAAAATCTATATATATCAATTTTGAACGGTCTAACTCAATTTCTAATTTTTTGCCCCTTCACCCCCCCCTCCTGATAATTTTACACTTTCGAAAATATCCTCATTTGAATTGTAAGCCCCACAAACGTATATATACCAATTTTGAACGGTCTAACTCAATTTCAATTTTTTTGCCCCCTCCTCCTAATAATTTTACACTTTCGAAAATAACCTCATTCGACTTGTATGCCCCAAAAACTTATGTATACCAGTTTTGAACAGTCTAACAAGATTTCTAATTTTTTGCTCCCTTTGCAGTATATTTTCCTACCGTTAATATTAGCTGCCATTTTTCAAAATGGTGGCCAAACGCCCAAGTTACAAAAAATGGCACCTATGCTAAGTTTCATTCTTAACATGCCAAAAATGATTTACAAACATAAAAGAAAAAGGTCCCCTTGAAAAATGCACGTACTTCAGTTTTATGACGGGACTATTAATGAGTAGCAGATGTTTTCTTTTCTGCCCAGATGGTAAATTCCAGATGGTCTGCTGTAAGTTTAGATTCAAGTGATTTGTTGCCACCTAAAATTCATACTTTAGTTAATTTTAAAAAATCTAATTGTTGTGTCGATAAGCAATTTGTACCCCTGGATTCAGAAAAATCGCCCTTCTCATTTGATACCGAATTTGTAATGATTGGATTGATATTTCTAATTTATTTAGCCATTTAACGTTCCTTAAACGCATCTTAAGCTCAAAATTGAGTTGTTTAGTAATTGACATAGGTTGACATTTTAATTAATATTTCCGCAACCAGGGTTTTGGACCCACCCACAAACCCCCAAAAACCCAGGTGGGTTTTTTGAGGTTTACCCACTTAAAAAAACCCAATAAATCCACTCTCTGGTGGGTTGCAACCAATAATACAATAATCTTAAGAAAAGCTTTTCTAATTCAATCTGGAAAATTTCTTTCAAATGACCAGTTTTCTCTTTCGAATGACCAGTTTTTAAAAAAGAAATATGAGAATAATTGATCAAAGTTGAAAGTTTTGTATTTGTAAATCATGATATATATATATAAAATAATAATTTACCTAAAATTCTAAGAATTTAACAACAATATAACAAACAAATATAATATATTGAACTTACAAGGTTCGATATTGGCAAAAAATGGGTTTCTTTGCTCCCCCTTACAAAATTCAAAGTCATAAAAACAGCTAGTTTTAAAATAATTAGTTTTATAAAAATGATCTGTTTATAAAATTTTTACATGTTCCCACAATTATTTTGAATTATTACCTATGCGTAGTTTATTTAAACTTGAAGCACTATAAATTTGATAATAAACATGTATATAGAAAGACTGATAAAATGGAAGGTGTTACATGATATTGTCCTCCTCCCCACCTTCAAGTATATTATGCCTTTTGTAAAAAGAAATAAAAATTTCACACAAATATTTTATTTTTCACAAAAATGGGCCCCAAAAACCTTGGATTGACCTCTGACATGAAAGTGTAGAATGCAGGCAATGATGATTTTGTTTTGTATCTATTTCTTTGTTAAATAAGTTTTTAAATATGAATAAAATATGTCGGTATCAATATTATAACAAAAATTTAAAAATAAATTTATTTTGCATACTTTTTTACTTTACCTATTCAAATTAATATTTATTTGGTAATATAAAAATCGTACATGGAAGATGGGAGGGTTAAAATATTTTGCTTTTGTTACTAGTTTTAATTTTACACAAAAAAATAAATTCCAAATTTGATAAAATACTGAATAGAATGAAATAAGAGTTCATTTTATGTTTATCCCTCAATTTAAACTAAACCAAATATTAAGAATTTTTGGTTAATTAAATTTTTAATTAATTATAATTAATTACTATATTTTTGTAATAAGTTTTCTTTTAGTCTAGAATTGTTTTCTTTTGAAGTAAAATTTAAATTTCAAATCCAGTTGTGTTATTCTATGTTTAATATAAAAAACCCAAAAACGCACATTAAAACCCAATTAAACCCCCCAAAAAAACCCACCCAGGCTGGGCTTTAAAAAAAACGTTATACAATTAAACCAAGCGAAGCGAAGAGAGGAGCGAAGAAGAAACAAGGAATAGACAAACTGCCCAGCATTAGTTTTCAAGTCATTCCCGAGCTCTGATGATGGCCCCGACTGGTGTGCCGAAATATATAGAAAAGCTCGGAACATTTAAGGATTTTAATAAGGTATTTAATTAATAAGTATGTTAATTTTAGTTTAAAAAATCAGAATCATATGCATTTTAAAAGTGATTAATGAGGGTTGCTTTGGTGAGCAACCAGTTATCCAGAATAGTCTTGTTCAAATCATTCCAGATAATTGGTTCTCTACTGTAGTATAGTCCCAAGTCTATGAATCATTACACACACACACACACACGCACAAGAAAAAGAGAATATAAATAAAATAAGTAAATAAGGAATAGTGCAATAGGATATTGTGAAGGAAATTTTTTTTTCATTTTTTCATTTGATATTATTTCAAAGTTTTTATTTATTTAACTAACTTATTTATTATTATTTATTTATTTATTTAGCTTTAGGGTCTTTATTTTTTTATTTATTTATTTATTTTTGCAGTGTTAAAGCAGATGAAAAATATCTTGATGTTCTCCCTTTGATGCTTGAGCTTTTCAATACGCCATCTGAAAAAGCTCATGTGATACAATCACATGAATGCATTGTGGTAAGAAATTATTATGGTTTGACAGAAATTATATTAATTTTTCTGCAACTGATTTTATGACTGGTGTACAATATTTTATTCTTCATGATGTTTGCTTCCTTCTGCTATCTCGGTGTATAATATTTTATTCTTTTGTGATGTTTGTTTACTTCTGCTATCTCTTGTCAATCTCTAATTTTGGCTGCAGATTAATGAAATAATTTTACTTGTAGAAAAAATTTATGCATTTCATTTTCACAAGTTTTACAATATGGTTTTCATTTGATTCATTGATTAGAATCTTTACCACTCATGCATATTTCATAAGCTTTCAAACTCCCAGAGCTTTTTATTTATGACCAAAATAATGCATTGAAGAATTTTTTTTATTTTAGGTACTATGATTGCATAATATAAGTAAAGTTTAGAAGTATCATGCATTAATTTGGGTTAACACTTTTGAATAAATCACCCCCCCCCCTCTCTCTCTTGCTCTCTCTTTTTATTAATCCTCTAACAGGATTATGCAAAAAATTTTAATGGATTTTCATATTTTTGCAGTAAAATGCACTTAAAATCTCTGTAAGCAAACATCATAAATTGTGAAAACTTGCAACAATTGTTTTGGATCAGACACTAGTTCAGCATTGTGTAGACATGAGTTCAGCCTGAAAATGGTTGCCACTTTCAAAATTTGCAGGCTTAGGAAAAATTGATTAGCTCTATGAATTTGTTCATTATCAGTATTCTTTTTTCAGACTGTTGGCACATGTATGTTTTGTTTAGATTCTTGAGTTCCTTTTATGCCTCAACTTTCATTCAGCTCACTTGGAGAAAGCTGATGGGGTATATATATAATAATGATGATCTATTAAGCATAGTAGAAGCCAAGCAACAGATACAAGATCACTGAAACACCAACAACCAATAAGATTAAAAATTCTTTGAGAAGTTCAGAAAAATGAAAAAAAAAAAAAAAAAAAAAAATTTCAGGGGATGAAATACACAAATTTAAAGAAATCAGATTTATTAATTAACAGCCTGCAAAACAAACGAATCCATAAAGTAACACAACAAATCTTAACTTAAAACCATAAACTTTATCAAAATTTATGAAAGAAGGAAGGAGGCAGGCGGCAAGACTTGTGACTTGCCTGTGGGGTTAAACTAGTTTCACGCCGGCAACACTCTCCCAGCCTGCCATGACCAGAATAGGAGTCAAATGGATTTAAAAAGCAAAACTTCAAAGCAGATGAGTAACAAGGAAGCCACAAAGCAACAATGATATTCACTGATTGATTACAATGTATTTAATAGTATGATTAGAATTTTAAGAATAGTTGACAACTCAATTAAGAAGAAACTGAAATTTTAATAGAAAAAGAAAGTTTGCATAGTATTACAAAGTAAATGCAACAAGCCTTCTGCTTTTTTTTTTTTTTAATATTTAATTTCACAATCCCACCCAACCATCCAGCCTTACAACACCACCTCACCTCCGTAATCAAACATCTGCCCACCCAACCGCCACCTTTTTTATTGTCTTTTATTATTTTATAATTTTTTTGTTAATAAACACAAAAGTGTACACAGTTTTTTTTTTTTTTTTTTTTTTTTTTTTTTATGTACTTACAGAGACATGGATGGTTAAGGATATAAAATAGAAAATACAAAGTTTTTAGGAAAACCCATTTTAGCAGTGGCTGTGATCACTTTATTAATATTCTTGTTTTTAAACTTCGCAGTGCATAAATTATTAATTTGAAATAAGTGGTTAATGATGATGTTTCTAAATACCGAAAGATGCAGACAGGAATTAAAATGTGCAAATAAGTTAACTTTAAAACTAAAATCTTGCCATTTGTCATAGATATCTGTGTAAATTTCATTACCATCAATGATTATTTTGAGATCTAAAAAGTTAATTGATTGATTAGTTAGAGTATTTTGAGTTAGCTTTAAATTAGGTAGATAATTATTATTATTATTATTATTTTCCCCATTAAAAGAATTTTTTTGGAAATATTTGTGGTCGAGATATGAAATTTAATCATCATATATATTAAAGAATCTACATTTCTCAGATGAAACCAAAAAACTTTCAAATATCTAATTACTTTTCTTTCTACAACTTTTTAAAATTAAATACAAAATGAAAATTTGAATGTGCACGCAAGTATACACATGTGTATGTGTGTGCGGGGAATAGTAATACTTACAGTACTTGGAATATTAGTATAGGATGGTTACAGAACCTAGAAATCATGAAGATATTATGTAATTTGATAAATCTGGAAAAGTCTGTAAAAATATCTGAAAATATACAGAAAATTCACGAGATAATGTGATCAGAAGACATAGAAATGAGCTAATGAAATAGACAACTAAAATTTTTCCAGTAAGAGATAGTTAATACACGTTTGCGGTAAACGCATGAAAACGTAAAGACATAAAATAGTGTTTACATGGGGGGGGGGGGGGGTTGATACACCAATTTTTTTTTATCTAAAACTGATCTACCTGATCAGGATGACTATTAATTTTTCTGTAATAACCACGTAAAGCATGAGAAAGGATATCTAAAATGGGTTTATGTAACAGTTTTCAAGAAAATGGTTAGAGCCATTTTTGAGACAGAATTTTTTACCAAAACTTGTCATATTTAGTTGTTGACCGGAAAATAACAATTACATACAAAAGGATATTTAAGAGGGTTAATACTGCAAGTTTGAAAAAAATCCATATCCATTTTGAAAGGAATCCACTTGCAGTACCTGAAATTCAGCTATTTATACAGGATGCCTATCAATTTTTGTGAACTAACCAACTATATCATTCGAAAGGACATCTAATAGCATGTTTATATAGCAACTTTGAAAAAAATCGTTAGAGCTGTTTTTGAGATATGGACTTCCGGCCCCATTTCTGGTTTCGAATGTTCCACTTCTGGTTTTCCAATTTTCACCCAAATTTGGAAAATTCATCTGTACACCAGTTCCATCTTAATTCTGAAGTTTAGTAGCTGTATCTTTATTAGTTTTGGAAGTATGATAGTCAAAAGTTCCTCCCCCCCCCTCCCCTCTACACACACACACACAGTGACCAATTGCCAAAAACCACTTTTTTGGTTTCAGGAGACATTAAAACATGTAAATCAGGTGAAATCTCAATATTGAATTTTTGGACCAAATGCAATACTTCCATTACCTATGGTAGTCGGGTAACTAAGTAAAAATTATAAATGAGATAGTTCCATAGTCTAGCTTGAGCGAAGCCTTGTTTGTCTGCTAGTCATAAATCTGTATCCTGGAGGTAAAGCACATCATGTCACGAAAATTAATTTTATTTTAGGAATGATGTTAGAATGAAAATGATTAATAACATTTGTCATGAATAAGGAAAATGGACATACTGTCCTATCTCCTTTATAATAGCTGGGCATAATGCTTAATGTCTCTGTATTAAGCAAAAAATTCACATCAATAACATAATGCTAACTGTATTCACAAAATGGACATGGTGTCCTTTACCTTCGGGGTACAAAAATATGCAAAAAATTATTATTATTTTTTAATTACTGTATGTTTAAAATTACTCTTTCATAATTTTAATCAAATCTCAGTACAGAGTTATACTAATAATATTTTTATTATTATTAATATTATTTAAAAATTCTAATTATTAGTTTTTTTTCTCCTGTTTATTGACCTGTATGTATGATCATTTTTATGATATTCTACTTGTTTATCTTATTCTGATATTTGATTATATTCAGTTTCACTTACTATAGTGTGTATTTGCTTTTTTTCTCAATTTTAGTCAATTTTACAATCTTTGTGCGATCCTGACGTTGGATTTATTACTTATGAAAGTGGAGTTCCTGTTAATGAAGTGGTAATGGTATTCTTATTATTTATTTATTACTAGCCGCCTTCGGCAACCAGTTGGCTCGCAATCCTTGAAAAATCTGACTTTACAAAACTCCCACTTAGTGGTGCTTGCAGCACCTTTTTCCAGTTTCAGGTCTTCAGCGCCTTTTGCTTCCCCTTCCGGCCCCCCCTTAATAATTTTACACTTCCAAAAATATCCTCATTCGACTCGTAGGCCCCCAAAACGTATAAATACCAATTTTGAACGGTCTAATTCAATTTCTAATTTATTGTCCCCCTTCCCGCCCCTCCCTAATAATTTTACAGTTTCAAAATTATTCTCATTCGACTTGTAGTCCCCAAATACTTTTATATACCAATTTTGAATGATTTAATTCAATTTCTAATTTTTTTGCCCCCCTTCGCCCCCCTTCCTGCCCCCTAATAATTTTACACTTTCGAAAATATCCTCATTCGACTTGTAGGACCCAAAACCTATGTATACCAATTTTGAACAGTGTAACTCAATTTTTAATTTTTTGACCACTTCTCGCCCCCCTAATAATTTTACACTTTTGAAAATTTCTTCATTTGATTTGTAGGCCACATAAACCTTCATATAACAATTATGAACTCAATTTCTAATTTTTGGCTCCCCCTGGTCCCTTTACCATCCCCTAATAATTTTACAATTTTGAAAACATCCTCATTCGACTTCTAGGCCCTCAAAATCTATATATACCAATTTCGAACAGTCTAACTCAATTTTTTATTTTTTGCTGCCTTGCCCCCCCCCCCTATTCGCCCCCCCCCCTATTCGCCCCCCTAATGCTTCACTTTTGGAAATAACCTCATTCGACTTCTAGGCTCCCAAAATCTATATATACCAATTTTCAGCAGTCTAACTCAATTTCCAATATTTTGCCCTCCTTGCCCCTTGCCTCTTTTGCCTCCTTGCCTTAATTTTACTCTTTCAAAAATATCATTAATCTACTTCTAGGCCTCCAAAACCTGTATATACCAATTTTGAATGGTCTAACTCAATTTCTAAATTTTTGCCCCCCCCCTGGCCCCCTCCCCCCCCTAATAATTTTACAATTTTGAAAATATTCTCATTCGAGACTTCTAGGCCCCAAAAGCCTATATACACCAATTTTTAACGGTCTAACTCAATTTCTAATTTTTTACCCCCCTTCCCCCTTTCTTGCCTCTCTGAATAATTTTACACTTTTGAAAATATCCTCATTCGACTTGTAGGCCCCATAAATCTATGCACACCAATTTTGAACAGTATAACTCAATTTTGTAATTTTTTACCCCCCTCCTAAAAATTTTACACTTTCGAAAATATCCTCATTCGACTTATAGGCCCCACAAACGTGTCTACCAATTTCCAACGATCTAACTCAATTTCTAATTTTTTGCCTCCCTTGCCCCCCTACCCGCCTCTCCCTAATATAGTTACACTTTCAAAAATATCCTCATTTGACTTGTAGGCCCCACAAACCTGTATATACCAATTTTGCACGGTCTAACTTAATTTCTAATTTTTTGCGCCCCTTGCTGCCCCCTCCCCTAATATTTTTACACTTTTGAAAATATCCTCATTCGACTTGTAGGCCCCATAAACGTATACATACCAATTTTGAACCCTCTAACTCAATTTCTAATTTTTTGCCCCCTGCCCCTCCCCCCCCTCTTAATAATTTTACACTTTCAAAAATATCCTTATTCGACTTGTAGGCCCCATAAATGTATACATACCAATTTCGAACCCTCTAACTCAATTTCTAATTTTTTGCCCCCTGCCCCCCCCCCCCACTTAATAATTTTACACTTTCGAAAATATCCTCATTTGACTTGTAGGCCTCATAAACCTATACATACCAATTTTCAACATTCTAACTCAATTTCTAATTTTTTGCCCCCTTCGCCTCCCTCCCTGATAATTTTACACTTTCGAAAATATCGTCATTCCACTTGCAGGCCCCATAAACCTATATGAATCGATTTTGAACGGTCTAACTCAATTTCTAATTGTTTGTCCCCTTTGCCTCCTTTTTTTTTTGGACTCAGGAGACCTTAAAACATGTAAATCATGCAAAATCTTGATATCAAATTTTTGGACTAAATACAGTACTTCCATTACCTACCGTAGTCGGTTAATAGAAGTATAAAGTAAAATAATTATTTTTACCTCCAAGTGTATTCGTTGCTATGGGAACTGGCATCCTCTTTGGAGAGAGAGATTATGTGTGTTGGAATAAATTTTAATTTGCAATTTTTTTGTTTAATAATCAAAATTGATGAAATTTGAACTGCAATTTAGTCTTGTGTTGTACAGGCTGTATATTAAGTTTTGTGTGCGTGTGAGAAAAATTGCAGAATTTTGAAATTTGCCATTTTTTATCCCAGTTCAAAAACATGTGACCTTAATGAGTTGCAGATTTTTCATTCCTTTGCTTGGCTGAGACAATCGTCTGCGAAATTTAGATTCTTGTAATTTGTTCTTCTTTTAATTGACATAGGTTGACATTTTAACTAATATCTCCATAACTAATTAAAATTTTTTAATTTTTTCACTATCCCCTCGGGAAGGCTTCTGAGCACCTGTATGTCAAATATTGTACTTCTACGTTCAGTACCCTAACAGCACAAAATGTTCCAGAAACGTAACAATCATATAACTTTGAAACATTATAAATATATCAGAAACGTTTAAAATCATTCAGATTACTTTCCGATTAGTTTCAAAAACATAGAAATGTACGCGATCGTAACAAAAAATCAGATACGTAACAGAAATGTTACAATCACTTAACAGTTAGAAAAATCAAAAAAGGCGAATGTTTCAGAAAGGTATCGGAAAGCATACTTAAATGTGTTACATTTTTGAAAGATTATGAGCTTTTTGCAACATAACTGAAACATTCTGTGCTGTATGGGTAGGGGTATAGATGCATAGACATACAGACATCTTCTTTTATTATTATAGAATAGACTGTGCTTATAAATATTTTATTTGTAATTATCTATATTTGATAAAAAGATTTATGTTGATCGGTATTAACTATTAACTTTTACAATTTTTGCTAGGGGTGGGAATCGATTAAGAGTTTTAACTGGGTTAATCGTAGTTCATTAATCGATTAATCGAATTTTTAATCAATTTTCATTTTTCTTTATATAATTTTATTTGAACAATGAATAAAACTCTCCTATGTATATATATATTTATTTATTTTCCTTCAGATAGTAGACAACAAACCATAAAAGTGATATAGATGTTAATTTAACTAGTTCTTTAAACAATAAATAATAATAAACATGCAAAGAAATAATGAAAAAACAGAACCTCATAATTTTTTCTAATAAATAAAATACTATTTTAAGTACGAAGATAATGCAACATTTTGAAAACCAACTGCAAATATTCATGCGTGATACAGCATTTATAAATAATTTTTTATCTTATGAAATACATTTCCTGGTTAAACTTATATTTAATTGTGAAGATATTTAATTAAAAATATTTAGTTTTATTGCCTCTTAATTATTGATATATAATAATAATAAAACATAATTAAAGAATATCTTATAAATATTATATTGTAGTCACTCATATATAATGAAAAATCAGAATGAAACTCACGTACATGTTTATTTCCAAACATTATAATACAATAGATCATTTAAAAAAAAAAAAAAAAAAAAAAAAGGTACTATTTTAACCAATCTCTTAAATATACAAAAACATTGACATTTTCGGGATCTAAGCTCGATCTTACCTTATTCACGATAAATCCCACACTACTAAATACTCTTTCTACCAGTACAGATGTTGCAGTCATGCATAACAGTCTTTTTGCTAATAATGATAGAGTTGGAAATTTTGCATTTTCTTTTTTCCACCAGTCAATCGGATTAATGAAATCATCATCAAGATTAGCCATTCCTTTATATAATTTTAATTCATTTTCATACCGGGGCAAAGTTTGAGGAGTTTCTACATACATTTCACTGCACGTTGAGTCAAAACATAATTTTCTTCGTTTGGCTTTTGTATCATTTTGTACATTTTGAAGCTCAGTAGTATTTTCAAATTCTTTCATCTTTTGCGAAACATTTTCCCAAATAATATTTCTTTGTTCCAAATACATACAAATTAAGAGACTTAACCGCGGATCTAGAGCTGTAGAAATTTCATATTTTTCAAGATGAGGCCAATTCATCATTCTTTCTTTTATATCATCAATTAAAATAGTTTTAAATCGAGCTATGAAACCTGGATCGTCTTCAGTCGTATCCATTTGGGCCTGCAAATATACAATGGCTGAGAACGCAACACTTGCTGACACATATTTTTTTTCCTAAACGTTTAGTAACTGCCAAACATGTTTTCAAAACATTTTTTAATGCTGATAATTTTTCCTATTCAGATGAGTTTAACACTCTAATGTTAATTTTTTGTCCATTCATAGTTTCTGAAACAGCTTGTCGATTTTCTAATAAGGAAGAAATCATGTGAAAAGTTAAGTTTCCACCTTGTTGGCACATCTTGCTGTACAGATTTTAATTTTTGGCCCAATTCAATTTGTTGATTTTCTAACTCAGATTTATTCACAGAACTGTGTTTAAAATGTCCTACAATTTTTCGGCAATGACCTAGTAAATTTCCAATTGCTGCAACAGAGAGTGCCTTATTTAAACTGAGTTGAAGTGTGTGTGCTGCGCAGAGTAAATTATCAAAATGGGCTTCTGTTACACCGTTTGTTATATTCCTTGCGTTATCCGTACAAATCGCAACTATTTTATGCGCTATATTCCAGTCATCTGCCACTTTTTTAAATTCATCTGAACATACTCTTGATGTGTGTTTCTGGCTTACTTCTTTTACCTGTTGACATTTTCCCTTTCTTTTCTCTGCATTCCCGTCCTTTACAAACGTAAGCTTCCTATTTCTAAGAATCCTATCCCCTCCCCCCCCCCAGCACGGACATAAAACAGCATTTTGTTTAAGAACTGTCTTTCCTCTTTTCTCTATCAACAAAAATATTACAACTTCTATTGAGTTTTTTTTTTAAAGATTTTTAGAAAGTATTTTAGCAAAATATGTGAAAAAATATTTTGTAGGCAAAACAGCATTTTAAATTTTTACTTGAATCAAGTTACTCATAATTTCAAAATTTTAATTGAATTTTCAAAAATTTTAATCGAATTAATCGGGCCGATTAACTCAATTTAAAAAAAAAACTAGTATGTTGTGGCCACCACAAGACTTTCTTCTATATTTTCCTATCAGTAACAATATTTAAAAAAAAAAAAAAGATTTTTTTTTTGTGAAAATTAATACATATTCAATCACTAACAATATTTTAAAAAAAAAAAAAAAAAAAAAAAAAAAGAATTTTTTTCTAAGTTTTTTTTTTTTTTTTGGTTAAAAGTAAAAAAAATCGATAACTTTGTTTTAAATTATCACAGATTTATAGTTCAACCATTCGTTTTAAAGGTATTGACGAGACCTTTCGAATGATACCCATCTTCAAAATTTACACCCCCCCCCCCCCCCCCCCCCCCCCCCCCCCCCGATACGAATTTTTGTCCTATGCTGCCATGTTAAAAATTTAGATAAAATGCTATCACAGCACCACCTGTTGAGCTATTAATCCCCAAATATAATCAGCAACAGTTTATGTCGGGGACCAACTAAATACCAAGTTTGGTAAAATTTCGTTAAAAAAAAAAAAAAAAAAAAAAAAAATTGTTAAAAGTAAAAAAAATCAATAACTTTGTTTTAAATTATCACAGATTTATGGTTCAACCATTCGTTTTAAAGGTATTGACGAGATCTTTCGAATGATACCCATCTTCAAAATTTAACCCCCCCGGGGGGTACTTCCCCCCCATGCACAATTTTTTTTTCCTAGTTAACTACTACTATCATCAATAATTCAAATTCATTTTACAATCACAAGTTTAAAATAACTCTCATTATGCCCATTTATACGGAATTTTGTCCTATGCTGCCATGTTAAAAATTTGCATAAAATGCGATTACAGCGCCACCTGTTGAGCTATTGATCCCCAAATCTAATGGGCACCAGTTCATGTCAGGGTGCAACTAAATACCAAGTTTGGTTAAATTTCATTCATATGTTCGTGAGATACAGCGTCCACAAAAAAATGATACAGACACACAGACAGACAGACAGACAGACAGACACACAGACAGACAGACACACAGACAGACATTTTCTAAAAACTATCAATTCGTGTTCAGGGCATCCCAATACGTGTAGATCCGTCAAAAAACGGAGGTCGAAAATTTTCGCGAATCCAATACTTTCTCTATATTACATATAGAAGAAAGTAATGATCGAGATTAAGCATTGATCGATTAACCGAACCGATTAATCGATTAATCGACACAGCCTTAATTTTTGCATAATTTATATATATATATTTTCTTCCCCTACCTTTAATAGTAATTTAAAAATAAAATATAATATTTAATTTTAGAATTTTCAACTTTCTTGCAGCTTTCTTATAAACTTACTTGCATTTAATATGAATTCATAGTATAATTACATTCAAAAGGGAAACAGCTCCTTAGTAAGATTAAAAAAAGAAAAAAAAAGTTAGTTTAAATATCTTAAATTATCTTAAAGCAATTTTAATTTTTCTATTATATCTATTATAGTATATATATGTATGTGTATTTTACACAAAATACAAAATTAAAATCCTTTTAACATGATATTTTAGATTCTTATTAGTATGGTTTATCAGTTATTTAACATTGCTAATTTATTTATTTATTCAATTTTTTTTTTTTTCTTCACAGTTGGCAAGTAGTCTTCCGTGCAAAGAACATATCTCTCAGATTTGTGGAGCTTTAGTGCAACATATAGGTTGCCACCAGCATAGCTATTCATCTGTTTTACCTTCATTGCGTTGCCTTGTCATGTTAACTGAACACGATTATGGATTTTATCATGTTAAACAGTACGTTTATATATACATATTAAGTATTATATATATTAAGTTAATATATTATATTAAGTATTGAGACCTTGATCTGTCATTTAGTGTTTACTTTATTGTGTGTGAATAGGTGAAAATGTTTTGTCTTATGCATTCACATTAACGGCCCTCTTCACTTACCGTCGCCGGAAGCCCGATCCAATGTTATTCTATGGGGAAATTTTCTTTACAAATAACTTATTAACTAATACATATTTTTAAATTCTGTTTTCACATTCAGAAAATTCCCATCTGTTAAATTGACGGACCTTTTCTTAAAAATGTATTTTTTTAAATTTAATATTTTATTTTAAAATCCAAAATGAAAAAAATTCAGATATTGAAAATTCGTATTTTACAGCTTCAAAATTAAATATAAAAAATTAAAAAAATAATTTTTTAAAAAAGGTGCGTCAATTTAACAGCTGGGAATTTTCAGAATGTGAAAACAGAATTAAAAAAAATGTATTAGTTAATAAGTTATTTGTAAAGAAAAATTTCCCATAGAATAACGTTAGCTTTTTCTTCCGGCAGCAGTGAGTGAAGCGGGCCCTTAATTTTGTACATAAAGAATTTCTTGGCTATAGTATATTTTACATTTTTTCTATTTGAGGACTATCATTTGGCGATTTAATAAACTTTTTTCACGCTACTTCAGTAAAATGTCAAATTATGTTTAGAACATTTGGCTGAATTTGAGGGTGAAAAATGCCAGAGCCGGAAATTTGAACCTAGGTACTCCACTTGCTGTGCCTTACCACCGAGCCACCCTGGCTGATTACCAACATGACATTTCTCACATAAAATCTATTCATAAAAACAAAAAATTTACATAAAAATAAATAAGGAAACATTAACTTTTTAATGAAGCACCAAAAGAAGAAAGTCTTTTAAGCTTTTAAAGTAAATGAAAACTCATAAAATTAATATTTCTTCCTATTAACTTGTTTGAGATATTGTTTCAATAGATTGTAATTGTTAAATTGTAATCAATTTAAAAACAGTTTTTTCTTGCTTAACAAACTTTTTTCTAGGTGGATTTTTACAGTAGTCTGATTTAAATGTTTATTAAATTGTTTAAAATAAAAGTATTTTATTCTTTCATTTTGGCATATGTAAATATGAATAATGTATTACAAATTTCAGTCATTTCTTTAAATTATATGTGTATCTGAAAATAATTTACATAAAATGTGTCTTTCACTGTAATAAGATACCGCAAAACGTAGTTTGTATTATTTTGAACGGAACTTTTTTACTACATTGGACAAACACGACGCACGCTTAAAGCAAGAATAAATGAACACATTCGAAATATTAAACAGAAAAAAAGCTCTATTCTAGTTGAATTTCTTTACGAGCACCCTGAAGCTATTCCTCTGTGGGCCCATACCGAAGTAATTTCAGCCCCTCGTGACTTTCAAGACCTTCTAATGACAGAAGCAATAAATATTATCAAGTACAATAAAGTTATTAACTCTAAGGATGCTGCATCTCTTCATAAAATATGGCACACGTTGTGCTCGTAAGATTATTGAAAATTGTATTGAAATCCTTTTTTTCCAAGTTTTTTGCCATGTAGTTCCTGTGCAACCTTTTGTGGACTGAACTTTTTTTTTTTAACTTTAACCGTATTGAACTTCTCAATTATATATTGCTGGCTACTATGTTACTTAAGTACACCTGATGATGCTATTTTGATAATAGCGAAAAGCTTTGTGTCTGGTTTTAATAAAGAAATTTTTATATACATGTTTTTAAAAGTGATTTTATACTTTATATAATATGTGTACACGTGAAACGCTTTCTAATTTTAAACTTTCACTAATTTTTAATTTTAACTATGATACTTTACTGTTTTGTGTTTCATTTTGTATAATTATTTTGCATATATTGTTCCACTTTTTTTTTGTCTTTTTAATTGCAGTGGTTTGGAACAACATCCTGGCGCAGTTTTCTCTCTTTTTACCAGATTCAGTTTGTCATTCAGCAAAGATTCTAGTGATTGTTTATCTACATTATCTACAACTCTTGAATTTCTTAGACTAATGGTCAATGGTTATGAGGATGGTGCTCAAACAGGACGCTCCATATTATTACCTACATCTGAACTGGCAGAACTATTAAGAGGAGATCCTACAAAAAATGAAAAGGATAAAAGTAAACCGAGTGAGCCATTCCAGCCTGTCGTAGAGTTAGGAAAACTTCTTGCAGTATGTATTATATATAGCTTTTCTCTGTGTAAGATGAAGTAAATTTTTAGTATTCTTTTATGTTAAGCCGCTATTACACGAAGTTCCGTATAAACGACATTAGCACATAGTAACTAATAAACAGGTTTTTCATGCGGCAAACCGGTGAAAAGCTATCGTTTGATGCTTTTGCCACACGTATATTCTTCAATCACGTATTTTCGACTGTTAAAATAACATACGCTAGTGTTTAGAATGAAGTCCTCCAATCAGAGAATTGCGATTCCAGAGTATCACCTATCCTCATTCCTTTTAAACTTCCGAAAGGGGAATTTTCGCCAAATGTTGCGCTCGTTGTTTACATTTGTGGATTTCATTTATGCTGAAAAATAACCCTTGACTGAGCACAAGAAAGTTGTTCAGTAGGTTTGAGATTCAATACATTATACTTCAGAATATATGTTCTTTCATGTGATAACAGCTTAATTAATCTCTCAAGAATATTTTATTATTCAAAGTGAAATAAAAAACATCTAGTTGGAAATTTATGTAAAGAATTACTATGTTATTTTAAAAATTCAATTATACATCCATGTAAAATTATTATTATGTATAAAAACAGGGAAGGAGGGAAGTAATAACTAGACAAAAACCACTGCTATAGTGTTCTAGTTTCTAAAAATTATTTTCCATACTTTGCTGTACATTGTGCTACTTTGAAATCTGTTATTACTTATGCATTTTTTTTTTTTTTTTTTTTTTTTTTTTTTTTAATGGTTAATTTTCTTTTATGACAGTGAATTTTTTCCATGCTGCTACAATAATCTTGACAAACTTTTATCTATTTTAGTGTAATGAGAGGGTCAGCAATTTTTTGGCAATTGATGGTTTTATCTGGTTGTAACAACATGTTACAAAAACTTGTTTTTGACAATATTTGTCATAAACCTAATATTCTGTGCGAAAAATGTCTAAAATTATTTTTTTGCAAAAGATTACCCCTAGAGTTGTTTATATTTTCTAGTTTTTAGATACTTGAGTTGACTTCAGATCAGTTTTGAACTCTAAAAATTGCATGTGCTATCCAAAATTTCAAACTTGATTTTTACCCAATAAGCTTCTTCAAAAATAGAGAATAATTATAGGTTTATATAAATATAGAATAGGAAAATTGTAAATGATGATACATTAGTAAAACAACTAATTTACTAATTTCTTTAGGTTTAAAAAATGAAAATACTTAGTGATATATTCAATCATGTTCAGATGATTAAATATATCATGTTCAATGTAAATTTATTTACGTAAAATACTTTTAAAAATTTTAGTTTCATACTATTATTTTTAGTCTCATTCTAGTTATTTTTCCTGAAGAACTACAATAACAAGCTACCAATTTTGATTAGGGATGCACCGAATAACAGTTTTGGCTGAATACCGAATATTCAGCCAAATACCAAATATCCTTCAAACTGAATAGTAAAAAAAAAAAAAAAAAATGAATAGTAACTATTCGGCCGAATACCGAATATTCAGCTAGCTGATTTACTCTTATGTTCAGGTGTCAATCACCTAATCTTTTGTGAACTTTTACAGTAATACCATTTACATTTAGTAATATTTTATTTTTTTAATTATGAAAAAATATAAAAAAAACTACTATTCAGAAACAGTGGTTGACATAAATGTAGAAAAATATTAGGAAATATTACTATACATAAGTAGTGGTGTAATGCTGAATTCACAGTCAAAGAAAATTAACAACTGTAAGGTTTCTTAATAAACACATAAAATTTCTTAAAAAACAATATCTTGTCATGTCCACACCAAATAATAATAATGATAATAATAACGTAACCCAGAAATGCAACATTTGAGAAAAATCAATTTAAAAGTAACAACGTATTTGTCAACCTATATTAAAGCTGACACAAATGCCTCTTACTCTCATGTGGATAAATTGTGGAATTGAGATGTAATGCTATTTGTGCATGTTGGGGTACTTCATATGCATTTTTCAATGGCAAATTCAAAATTGCTATTTTATGACTTGTGTCATTTTTCTTTCCAGATTTGAATGTGATCTTTGTTTGATCGCTTGAAGTTCCCTAAATGGTATCATCATGTGAATTATGTACGCTCTTTCTTAACTCAACTTTAGAAACATGCATCGTTGTACTGTTATTAATAAAGAGAAATTTTCTCAGATATTATTAATCGTTATAATTAATATAACTAATAATTAATTTTATTTAATGTTACTTGAAACTAGATAAAACAATCGTCTTCATTTAAGTATAATCTATTTCTTAATTACTCTGAAAAATCTTAATGATAATTAAAAATAGCAAGTTTTTTTAAATGATTAAAAATTTTTAAAAATTGAGTTTTTATATGTTCAACTAGCCGAATAGTTGCTGAATAATTTGATATTCGGCCAAACTGAATATTCGGTAGTATGGCCGAATAGGCCAAATACCAAATAGATAACGAATATTCTGTGCATCCCTAATTTTGATGCCATAGAGAAACTGTGCCACAGATGGCATTTCCTCCAGGCTTCAGACCCTACTGGTATCAATTAGCCTTAATGCTAACACCACCCAAAAATTCATTTTAGAAACAAAGTGTGTATTTTTGTTCATTTTATATTATTTCTATGTTGGAATGATTGTGAGCAATCATACTAAATTTTAATACATTATTAAAATTTATTGTATTATTTTAATTTATCATATTTTTTTCACTTCAATTCTGTGATACCAAATTTATAAGCAAAGCTTTTGAGTTTTTTAGATTGATTTTTCATTTTGCTTTTATTGAATAATGTGTCTTGTTTTTTTAAAAAAAGTTGTTATAAACTTTATACAATCAAATAATGTATGAAAGTTAGTTTGTTTATTTATTTTTTACTTAACTATTTAATTTATATTGTTAATCACTTTCTAATTGTGATTATTTTAGGAGTTCGGTAACGATGAAGAAGCAGTTGAAAGTTTATTAGAAAGTATATCTGGTTTACTTTCTCTTTTAAATAATGCAGCACCAAAAGAAACAAAACCAGAAAAAGGTGTGTTTTTAAAATTTTCCTTTGCTATTATATTCTAATGTTGTTGCAAGTTTTCTGTTTATTTTAAATTATTTCATGCCTTTAGGATTGCATTTTTAGACAAAATAATTCTAATAAAGTATTTTTTGAGAAATTGCAATGTATAACCACCCTGACACTTACTGAGATTAGTTTTTAATTTAAAAATCTCATTAAAAAAATCCAATTTTTCTGTAGTAGCCTGAGCACATGCAGACACACACAGAGATATTTCTCTTTATTTATATAGATTTGGAGAAAATATTTTCTGATTTTTTTCTATACGTAAAGATTAGGGCTGTGCCAATTAATCGATCAATGCTTGATCCCGATTAATTTTTTTTAAATCGAGTTAATTGACTGGTTTAATTTGATTAAAAATTTTCAAAATCTGATTAAAATTTCCAAATTACGAATTAACATAAAAATGCTGTTCAGCCAACAAAATATTTTTTCATATATTTTGCTAACAAACACTCTAAGAAACTTCATCTAATAATGGGGAAAAAAAAAAAAAAAAAAACCCTCTCAAAAGAAGTTGTTGCACTTTGTTAATAGAGAAAAGGGAGAGGAAAGTTATTAAACAAAATGCTGTTTTATGTCCATGCTGGGGCAACACGACTTGTAGTCTTCTGCAGGGAGCGTTGGGTAGGGCAATAGTTTTCCCAGAAGCAAGAATCTTCCAAAAAATAGAAATGCTCAAGATAAAGAAAAAAAAAAAAAAAAAAAAAAAGCATTGTGACTGTTTTCACTATCCTTTTGTTGGGGGAAATGTCAACAGTGTTTCGCAATATCTTTAAGCGTTTATTGTATGTTCAGAATTGCTGATAATAACTATAAGCAGAAACAGAAAATAACGTTCTGTTTTTTAGTCCGAAGTGATGAAGAAGAACTGCAATATAAAAATTATGAAGAATTTGAAATTTTTATAATAATGATATGGAATTTTGAGAATTCATTTAAAAATAGTGACAAGTGAGGTTGACAAGGCTTGCAAATATAAAACTAAAATATGTGCAACTTCATTTAAATTTTATTTCAAAATGAATTGAAAAGGAATTTATTAAAATAAAAATCAAATAAGCAAACATATTTATATAAAATTAACACTTAAAGTCACCAATTATTACTCTGAAAATTGATTTAGATTTCAGTTAAGAAACAAATATATTCGATTAGGAAAAAAAAAAAAAATCAGTCAAACATATGAATAAAATAATATGATGGAGAATTTAGTTTTTAGAATATAAAAGTAATAATAAATATAAGTTTTTTCTCAGCTGTACTTCCGAATAAAAATTTTATTTAAGAATATATTAGGAAGATATTTTTTCATTATTTGCATTATTATTATTATTATTATTTATTGTTTAAGGAACTAGTTAAATTAACATCTATATCATTTTTATGGTTTGTTGTGATCTATCTATGTATTTAACTATGCATATAATATATGAGAGTTTTATTCATCATTCAAATAAAATTATATAAAGAAAAGTGAAAATTGATTTAAAATCCGATTAATGACTAACTATATCGATTAATGACTAACGATTAACCCAGTTAAAACTGTTAATCGATTCCCAGCCCTAGTAAAGATGCATGTGTAGAAAAAGATTCTTTTTTTTTTGTTTGTTTGTTTCTTTCTTTTTCTTGTTTTTTAAGTTAAACAATGATAATTATTGAATGAAGCTTAAATTGTAGTTTTTTAAGTCTGAATATGAAAAGTTATATTGACAGAAATACCAAATTTGCACATAAACTTTTTTTGCTTTAATTTCCAATCAAAGAGATCCCGAAATAATTTTGTATGCTCCATTTTGCAATGTGCAGTATACTTTTATTAATAATAATAAAAAAAAAAAAGTTTAAAAATTGTAATTTTCTGGGGGGGGGGGGGGGGAAGTCAGAAATTGAGTTACAATGTTCAAAATTGGTGTATCAAGGTCTTTGGGGCCTACAAGTCGAATGAGGATATTTTCAAAAGTGTAAAATTGTTAGGGGGAGGGGCAAGACCGTACAAAATTGGTATATATAGGTTTGTGGGATGTACAAGTCCAGTGAGGATTTTTTTGAAAGTGTAAAATCATCAGGGGGGGGGGGCAGGAAGGGGAGCAGAGATTAAAAAATTGAGTTAGACCATTCAAAATTGATATACATAGGTTTATGGGGCATAAAAGTCGAATGAGGATATTTTCGGAAGTGTAAAATTTTTAGTGGGGCAGGGGGGCAAAAAAAAATCAGAAATTGAGTTACAATGTTCAAAATTGGTATATATAGGTTTTTGGGGCCTACAAGTCAAATGAGGATATTTTAGAAAGTGCAAAATTAATAGGGGGTTGGAAGGGGGGGCAAAAAATTAGAAAATGAGTTAGGTCGTTTTGAATTGATATATATAGTTTTTTAGGGCCTACAAGTCGAATAAGGATATTTTCGAATGTGTAAAATTATAAGGGGGGGGGGCAAAAAATTAAAAATTAAGTTAGACCATTAAAAGTTGGTATATATAGGTTCATGGGGCCTACAAGTCGAATGAGGATATTTTCGAAAAGATAAAATTATCAAGGGAGGCGAGAAGGGCGGCAAAAAAGTTGACATTAGAAATTGATTGTGGATGTTTTTGAAAGTGTAGAATTATTATGAGGGGTGGAAAGGGGGGGGGGACAAAAATATAGAAATTGAGATAGAACGTTGGAAATTAATATTATTAGGTTTAAAAGACCGAGAAAATGATTGTGGATATTTTTGAAAGTGTAAAATAATTAAGAGGGGCAGGAACGTCGAGTGATGGAACACGCGCGCTGTGCGCACGTGTATATGCTGTTGCAGGCAGTGGGGCCTCGAACCGATCATTCCACCAATGAGAGAATTTTTTTGCATTTTATATTTATGCTTTTCCCTTACGATAATATATTGATTCCTTAAAAGTGTCGAACATAAATGCGTGCGTGCAGCACACCATGGCCTGCGCTGCCAAAGGCAGTGTGGACCTGGTGCGACATTTTTCTCTATCAGAATTTTTTTCTTTTTTTTTTCATGTGATAAAAATTAATGCAATTTTGAGAATTCATTAATTATTGTGATTCATTTAAAAATAGTGGCCAGCGAAGCGGGCGTAGCCTGCTAGTATTAAATAAAATAATTTGGTGTCTAATTTTCCTTCTGAAACTTCTCATCTTTATCTTATGCTTGTGCATGTCAGAATTTTGAAAAAAGATAAGATTTCTCTATGTTTCCCAACAGTTATGTTAACAGTAGAAGAGGGTGATCATAATATTTTTTTTTCTTTTAAACCTGTATGCAGCATTGAATTGGACAGTCATGTTATTTTCTGAATGGAAACAGTAGTTCTTCAAAATAGCATTCTACTTTTTTCTGCAGTAGATTCAATGGATGCCATTGGGATTAAAGAAGTAGAAAAGAGAGAGTGAAAAAATTAAGACTGATCAACATGCTGCTATTTAGTAATGAAGGGGAGAGGGGGAAATTGATAAATTGCCTTAATCTTTCCTATTTAAAAAGCCTGTTATTCTTTGGATTTGATGCAGATTTTATTAGCATCTAAATATAGCCTATCTAGTTGTTGCTTTTACCTGTTGTCTTGCTTTAAATATAAAAATGCTTCAAAAAAATTCTTTTCTTTTTATACAATTGACTTCCCCCCTTTTTTTTTTATAATTCTGAAATATGCTGTAATTTTTTTTTTTTTTTTTTTTAACAGTATTCTTGTTGTATATAATTTTATCCCAGATACACAAACATTTTGTAAATACTATGTAGCTGTTTTAATTAAAAGCATAACTAAATAAGCAAACTCAAATTAATTATCTGTATTATTCTCTATTTCATTGTAAAGCAAATTTGTTTACGTGACTCACTTTAGCAACAACCTGTTTCAATATACTTTAATTTCTGCTTTTATATATATTTTTTTAATTACACATTAATGTAAATTTGCAGATATTTTCAACTGTACTTTATGGTGTGTGAAGAAGCTTTTAAGTTTAAGTAGTGCTGTAGTAGTGCCCACCTTTTTAAGTGTAATATTTGCAATAATCTATAGTTATATTTATGTGTACAAAAATTAACTTTTATTATTATTATTATTATTATTATTATATTTATTTATTTATTTATTTATTTTTGCTGTAGAAATAACTGAACCAGTCCTTCCCCAGCCTGAAAGTCAATCAGCACAATTTGCATCTCGACCTGTTTTTATGGTTGGAGAAGTTGAAGAAGGTCGGTTGAGTCCTGCCTATTGGCTTGCGCTACCAGGAGCAGATGATGCAGATCAAGAGCAAGAGCAGGTATGAATTAAAACCTTATTTCAAAATTATATACATATATCTAGTGACTGATCAAATTATTAGATTTTTTTTTTTTTTTCTAAGGAATTATTGGATGAAATATCCTCAAACTTCAGGCATGCAAAGAACATTCATAAACTCATACTTTCCAGCATTGATTTATTTACAAGTGCAATTAGGGGACCAATCGCAAATTAAAGGAAAACCCAAAAACGTTGGATTATCTTGTATCATAAAAAGTTACAAATGACTTGTAACTTGTAACTTCACCACATGATTTTGCTCATTATTTGTATGCTTCCTTGTAGGAATACAAGGAATATTTAGACAGATATCATTTTTTTCTAAAATTATTAATTTTTGTTTTGGCATGTTTATTACTTATAACAAGAACGGATTTCGACAAAATTTTTCAAAACTTGCAGAAAAATTAACAAAGCATTAGAGAAACATTATTCTGAAACATAAAATCATGCATACGTTTAATTTTCAATGAAATATGAAACTTATGAATAGTATATATTATATGGTACATGTGAATATATGGATAAATGATATATACTTGTAAATATTTTATTAATGTAAATGCACAAAAGATAGCACTTTTATTAATACATATGTTTGAAAGACAGGGCAGCTTATGTTAAAACTTCATTTGAATTGAAATCTTCACTCACATGTATTAATTAATGTGGATGTGTATTTATGAAAATGATTAAAAATTCTAATGTACCATTAAAAAAAGTTTTGAAGTCCGTTTTTATAGATATTATAATAGTATTTTGAGTTGATATTTTATTCAGACTTCATTTTACAGTTTTTCAGAAATGATTTTTAAAACTTAATATTGTAAAAAAGTAGTTTATGAAATTTAACAAGCTTCCCTCTTTTCCCTCTTTCTTTCCCTTTTAAGGTACCTGTTGATTTAGTGGCCATAGCTGAGAAAAGTATACCTGGTGAATTCGATTTAAAACTGACTCTTGAAAATATATGTCTCAGTACTGATGGTGAAGGCGATATCAAATCAAAGAAAAAAAGTATAAGGTATTTAAAGTTGATAATTTTCAAATGTTAATTTATAGTCATTTAAATTTTTGTAATCAAGTAAAGACCGCATTCATTTTAATAATAATTGTCGTTTTATCCTATTACAGTACAATTGGAAGCAAAAGAAAATATCAGCCGTTGATTAACCCAGCTCTTGTTGATGTTAATACTAAAAGACCTTTTAGTGAGTACTTGTAGTAATAATAATAATAATAGTAACATTAATTTTATAATTGTTTCTTTTATTTGAATGTTTTTTACATTAAATTGTATTTACAATAAGTATTATTTGCATGTGTATGTTAGTTAATTATTACCACCCAATGTCTTATTTTTAGCCTGATAATAAAATAGCTAGAAGAATCTTTGTGGTTTCTTAGAGTTATTTTCTCTTCTGGGTGATAATAGAAGGCAGTATTAGGAAGAATTCCTCAAATTTTCATGTGTTTGCTAAATAATTTCTTGATTTGTATTGTAGTTTTACAGTTTTTTCAACTCTCATTCATGCATTTGTTTTTGCAAGGATATACCAATTGTGGCTCCAGAGTACTCAGGACTTTAGGGGCCCACAACAGAGGAAAAGTGCAAATAAAAAATATCACATAGTTTTTTGCAAATAAAAGAATGTTTTTTAAGCAACTATGTTGCTTTATTATAAAATTGTGGAATTTCTTACCTTCATATTTTGTTGAATTGGCAGTGGAGAGTTTAAAATAAACATATCAAATGAGCTATATAAATTTGGTAAGTTTCGCCATATGAACTTTCAACTTTTACTGCATAACAATTTTCCTTCTATAATCCCTAATAACACACTTATCCATAGTACATCTTCAGCTGGGATGTCTTTTCATCCTGAAGACATCTTGAAGATATCCTGGGAAGAAGATGGGCTATTTTTTAAGTCGCTATCTTTTATGTCATGAGGCAAATTTTGTGACCTGGAATATTTAAAAAATAGACCTGGAAAAGTCAGGGAATTTTATTTTTGAAATTCAGTGGAAATGCTATAATTCTAAAATGCTCTTAAATGGTTATTCGCAGAACTAATGTATAGTATCTCTAGGTAAATTGATTATTGGCAGAGAGAAAAAAAATAGTCTAAAATTTTAAAATGTGATATATAGATTTTAAATGGCCTATATTGCGTACATTATCCTTTGTACAACTCCAAATCTACAGATGACTGTGACTGGACGTCTCGCCAGCAGTAGTCATTGGATCAAAATTGCAGTGGAAAGAAAATAATGATTTTTGATTGGTGGTTAAAGAGGGAACTTGACTCTCTAATTGTGTATAGAAAAGCTGGATTGCAGAAGAATAAATTTGTAGAGAAATAATCACTATTTCAACTATTTTTGAACTAGGTTTGTGTTAAGAATCTTGGCATATATTCTTAAATAGAGGATTAATAGGGGGGGAAAAAGAATAGACTTACGGAAGTACAACATTTAGTCTAAACTACTGACTTATTAAATTTAACTAAATTTTAATATTTTTGAATTGCTAATTTATATTACAAATATTATACAAATATTAATCAGAGATGCCAACTACTACGGTTTGTCCATAGTTATTACGGAAAAATGGTGGTAATTACGGCCTTACGGACAACATATAAAAATTATGGATTATACACTTTAAAAAAAATCGTGGATATCATTCGTTAAAAAAAAAAAAAAAAAAAAAAAAAGAAACCCTGTTAACGATCAATGATCAAGTGCACGAGGGAAGCCTTTTGATTACCAATCTTTTTCCATCCATAACATAAATGTCAATATTCATTTTAAACTTGCTTTATAAGATACTAGGAACTATAAAGAAAGAGAATTGTTCAATATTTCTTGCTCATGTAATTATTTTTTTACCCCACCCCCTCTTTTCTTATCTCCAACTACTAGCAATCGTTGATTAAAAGCTCTGCAGAAGCCTTTTTTTTCCCAATCTTTCTCCATCAGCAATATGAATTCAATGTTCATTTTAAACTTGCTTTATTAGGTTCTAGAACTTATAAAAAAGTAGTATTGTTTCATTTCTCATACATTTATTTATTTTTTGACTTCCCCCCCCCCCTCCCCTTCTCATCTGCAGTTAGTGATCAAGGGATATCTATTTACTGTAAATAGATATTACATGTATTAGATAACCAAATTTGTTTAGAGTATATCAATAAATTATTTTGAGTGATTCTTTCTAGCAGTTTTGCAATTCTGATACTTTATGTAGATGTTAATATAACAACAGAGTTTTGAGTTGTGTAGCATGAAATTCAGTGCTTGAATAATTCATAATTAATTTCTTCATTTTTTTTTTTTTTTTTTAAAGTTAGATTTTTTTATGATTTTTAAAAGTAAATAACAAAACAATCTTATTAGTCTAGTGCATAAATCATTTTTGAGTATATAATATTTAAAATAGTTTTTAAATCTGAACTTAAATTTACATCAGTTAAGACCGACCGACCGGACTACTGACAAGTACCCAAAACTACTGAAAAATTTCTTGTCTACTACTGAAAATTGTCCTACAAGGTTGGCATCTCTGATTAATATTCAATTGTAAATGGCATTGTTTATAATGAATTAATATGTATATAATATGTAAGAATTATACTTCTAGTTGCACCAATGCGTGGTCGAGGCTTTACTCGTGCAACATCACATTCTTCTCGAGCAAATGATCCCTTTCGTTCTCGACCACCAAACACTAGTCGCCCTCCTTCAATGCATGTGGATGATTTTGTTGCCTTGGAGAGTCATCATTCTGGCTCTAATTCTCAGACACCAACTAAACGTCCAACAAAAGTAAGTTCAAATTTCGGTTTTACATTGTGTAAATATTCGTTATATATTTTTCCTTATCAAAGCTTTTTAAAATATTATATCTGATTAGCATAACAATTTTCATTCCAAAATTTTTTTTTACAGAATGTCGTATTCTTATTGGATGAGAGCACTGTTTCTTTAAAATAAAACGAACCAAATATAAACAGTCTATTTATTTATTTATTTTCTGTTTGGAATCAAGTTAAAATGAACAATTTTTAATAATAAGGCAGGGATATAATGTGAGACATTATCTGCAGGAGGCTAAGGTGGCTTGGGGAAAGGGGGTGCCCAAGACCAACGTACTAATTTGTTTCAATGGTAAAAAATAAAAATTATATAATTTCGAAGAATCTCGGGTGGACTCAAGCTGCCATATGGCTGCTATTGGTTGTGCCTTTGCAATGAGATAAATAAGGTATACTTATCTCATTGATTTAGAATTGATTGCAGAAAGAGAAACTTAGACAATTTACTCTGTAATTTTTATTTTACTATTAATTTTCTTTGCCAGAGAATAATATCATCATCTGAGTGAAAATTAAGTGATTTTGACACAGTCCTAGAGAAAGTGTGTGCAAGCAATTTTTTTCCTCTGTACTTCTGTCTAACACAATATTAAAAAAAGAATGTTTTTTATATTTCCATTTACTACATGCAGATTTAATAAAGCGCTGCTGAGCTACACATTTATTTATTTATTTTATTTTTTGACGGCTCATCTATGATTCCCCCCCCCCCCCATTCCACACATAGCAGAAACAGCCAGGATATTTTAAACCGGGATACATTTAAAAGTTTCAGTCTTGGCCAGGCTTCTCACCTTGTACCCATGAGGTTAATTTGGCAGTTCCCACATGATGAAAGAGTGATTTTTCTTATTGGATCTGTTTTTAAAGACCTAATTTTAGTATTAACTGCCAGGGGCTTGAATATCTTACTATAATTTTTTATTGGTTACTTTATATAATTATGGTATAATCTTTGTCTGATTGGCCAACTCCTTGGCAGCAGCTTGTTGAGACACGCAGACATGCTAAGTCATTAAGAGAAATATTTCCGAGTTTTGAGTTATGACACAAGTAATTAAAAAATTAATTTCCATCAGCTATTTTCAATTTAAATTCAATAATCATTTATTTATGTAAACGTTGTTCATCTAAATATTCTGCTTTTTTTGTATTGAATAATTTAATCATTATTTATTTAATCGAGTTATTAGAGGAAATTATATTGATGCATTTATTTTAAAACATCTTTAATGATAGATCCTTTTTTTTCTATAATCATTGTTTATTCAGTGAAATAGGAAGTTTAACTTTGCTTTTTGTTTTGTTAAAAAAGTCATTGACTAATAATTTTAAAATGCATATTCTTTCATGTATATATATATATGAAAGGATAAAATAAGCAAGATTCTAAATTAGTATTTAAATTAATATTAAGTGATAACTTAATATTAATATCTCAGAATAAATCTTAATTTTAAGAACAATTTTATGAGAATTCTATTTGAGTGCCCAGGTAAAGTTGTTTTCTCAATAGAGCTTCATAGCGCGGGAATCTGATTTCAGAATAAGTTTCGTAATCAAAATTATGCAATAGTCGGAATAAACGGTAAAGCATTGCAAAATAATAAATCCTGGATGCCCGGGTCAACCAATCGTAAAAGGTAGGCGGATTTTAGATTAGCTAATTATCCAATAAGCATTCATAAGAATAGTCTCAGTTCCCGCCGAAATATGCAGTATAAAAACGGGAGCACGTGAAAACTCGTGGCTTTTTAATACCATCATTTGTCTAGTAAATTCACGTCAACTAATATTCCATCATGTAATAGTCGTACTAGCTAAACTCGCGCGGCCCTTCGGGGTTCGCCGAAAGTGCCGGCCATCGGCACCTTTTACCGGGATATACCGCTCCGGATGTCTTCGTACCGGCCCATGACTGCATCATCATACATTGTCACTGTCTTTAGAACTTAATAAAGGATATTCGTTGCTCAAATGGACTCCTATTTTCTTATATAAGATGTCTGGACTTCTATTTTACTACATAAGAGGATCGTTGCACCAGTCCGTGTAAACCACCAGAACTCATCATTTTAATTTTAATATTATTTATAATACATAACAGGAAGCCGACTAGGATTATGTGTACCTGTTTGCGGAGAATCGATGAAAAGTTCTTCCAGTATAAGAATTTCCAGACGATAAAAGATCGATGGATATTAATTTTGTGTGTGTTACTGCATTATTTCCCAAAACAAATTCTTCAAAAATTTTTGCATCTTTTAAATAGCGATAAACTAGATTGAATATTTCACGCAAAAAGTCAACGAGAATTGTATCATACGTTTTGTCCCACCCAAGTTCTGCTTCGTCTGCTACGTATCGCAACCATCAATATTTTCCGATGAAAGATTTGCGCCGATAATGTGAAGCGCTCGCACCTTCGTTTTTCGCTATCTACATAGCTTTTAGAGAGAACAGAAAAAGAAGTGACTACGTTTCCATGGTAACCAACTCATATGGCAACTTTTTTGATGATCGTGAAAATGACTCAGTTTGCACTTTCAAAACATCTGTGGCGTTTTGTCTCATCAGGTGCTCAACATCTAAGTATAAACAGATGTTCGAGCGTAAACAAATTCTTATTAGGGAAACTGTCCGTCAGTGATTCAAAGGAAAAAAGAAAAAGTAGAACGATTAACAATAAAGTGTGTTTTATTTTATTTTTATTGAGGCAAAGTGAGAAAAAATTTATTTTGTGGAAAGAAAAAAAAAAAAAAAAAAAAAAGAGTAGGGAAAATTTTTGTTTTCTTTATTTTTTCTTCTTGTTCCGTACAGATTACGTAAGTACAGTTTTAATTTATATCAAATCTTAAAAGTTCATGTTTGAATTCTATTAATAAAAATTAATTATGCTACTTAAAAAAAAAAAAAAAAAAAAATAACAACAATAAAATAAAAAATAAATAAATATTATTTACCATCAAAAAGTTTATTTATAAGTTTGCATTGAAATTTTTAGGGATTTTTGTTAAAGTTGCAAAATTATTTACTATATTTTATATGTTAAATTTAGAGAAAATAAATTTTCAGAATTACTTATATTGAAAAAAAAAAATATTATATAGATCTTTATTAAATGTTCATATTAAGTTAATGCTAAATTTTTATAATTTTTAAGAGTTTCAGTATATTTCTGTTTAGTGTTAATTTTTCATAAAGGTTTTAAATTTTAAAAGCATTGTCAAACATTGTGGAATTAAAATTATCTGATTATTTGTTTTCATTTATTATCTAGGAAATTTTTATAGTTCATTCAGCTGTTGGTAAAGGCGCATTATCAATTGTTGGTTTGAAATGTTGAATTTTTTAATTTTTAAAATAAGAGTAAAATAGGTAATTTTGAAGTAAATTTCGAATTTAAAAAAAAAAAAATAATAATAATAATAAAGAAAGAAATAAAGAAATATGGAGTTTTATTATATCTGTTAATCTTTACATTTGATTTTTAAGAAATTTTTCTCACCTATTTCTGTTTAATACTTTTGCCTATGAGTGCATGGTGTACATATTTTTATTTTTGCATGTTTGTGTTACTAATTTTATATTTTCAAATATTAACATTGCTTTTATCTTCATAAAATTTATAGTTACTTAATTTAATATTCAGGCAGTGTTATTATCAGTGTTTTGTTTAGTATTTTTACATGCTTAAAAGTTTTCATTTTTATAAGGCATTTTTGATATAATGTGTACATTTTATACTCTTATTTTTTATTATGTGTTAAACATTTTATTATAACTGGGTACATCACTTCTCATACATATCAAAGTGCATCAATGTATTTAGTGTAAAGAGTTTTAACTAAGAGTTTCTACAGTCATTGTTTTCAAAATTCACAGGACCAATATTGCGTTGGTACAAGCCAGCCTCATCATGAGCATTGCTAACTAAAAGTTGCATCATACATCAAAGTTGCATCATATATCAAAGTTGCATCATATTCATCACACATTACTTATCATTTAGAAAACGTTGTTTTATTTTTTATCTCAACACGAGTCCAAGCATCAATTTTACCGAGACAACAATATGAGTACTAAATATTTCTGAGGTATTTTTGGCATGGAACCGGTCGCAATACATTAAATTGCTCTGATCAACTGGATATCCTGATCAGAGTATAAATAATCCTACAGCCTTGAAACCTCATAAACAGAAACTAAATTAATACTCATAAAATTAAGTCTCCGGGAAAAGATGTCATTTAAAAAAAAAAAAAAATTATTATTATCATTCGCAATTCGACATAGGGAAAATTCAACAAAATTGCAGTGTTAAATAATTGTTGGAGTTGTTTCAGGCAAAATTGTGGCAAAAGCCATGAAAACTTCACAATTAAATAAAATACTCATTGTTACATTTCTCCTAATATGTCCGGGCCAAGCGCTCTCAACTCAAACTCATTTACAAATTCGTCCTGTGAAATAAACAAAAAGTCACTTCACTCATTAGCATTCAAATAAAATGACTGTAGTTAAACCAAACTGTTAACTTGTATATTAGTGTAAATATTTTTTTTTTTCTCTTCCCTTGTGTATAGAAGTAGTAATTAATAGTAAATTTTTATGTTTTGTTTATTTATATAAGATATCAAAGGGAATTCTAAACTTTAAAAGGTTAAGTTAGGGACTTTAAAAGTCACTGAGCAAGACTTTCGATGCTCAGTCACTAAATTAATGTTGGGCTTTAATCTTGTCCAAATATAAAGTGAAAAGCCACTTAGTTGCATACAATTGAAATTAAGTTTGCAAGAACACTTTGGATTTAAAGTACTTACCATGATCCCTGGTCACGGGGGGTATCCAATCGTTGAAGCCACTGCAGAATTTGAAAATCTGGAGACGCTATCTGAAATTGGATACTCACCTGCAGACCTATGATATAAATTCTTTTTTATTTACTTTTTTTTTCTTTCCTATTTTATATGTTGATATTTTCTAATATAAGATTTTTCAGGTTTCAAGTTGAGTTTTAATTGTACAATTTAACATATACTAAGTTTTCCAAAAAAAAAAAAAAAAAACTGTCTAGTGTTCTTATACTTTCATATACTATTATTCGTTTTATTCACCTTACATATTTAGTCTCTTTATTGTATTTCTATGTTAATAATGCCACTATTATACTAGAAGAAATATTTAGGTGTCATCATATTGCAGTGTTGTTAGATACCAGGACTTGAATACATTGTGGCCTACAGGTTCTGTTAAAATAAAAGTCATATTTCTTATGTTGTATAAATTTTCATATGTTTTAAGTTTTAGTGTACTTTAGATGTCATGATGTTATATTGTTTGTATACCATATTTATATAAATTTGTCAGGTTGTGATGGAGTACAACAGTATAGAATATTTCACTGTTAATCGTGAAAGTCTTGTGTATTTTCTGTCCAGTCATTTTCATAACATATGTTTGTATTCTTCAGAAACTGTATTAATATTTTGTATTTATCATGTACAGGCCATGGACATCCTGAGTTGGTTAAAATTTAATGCAGCCAAATTTAAGATTTTATAAGCTAAATTTTTATTTTTATTTTTTTTTTAGAATTTTTCTCGTGACAATACCAATAATAATGATTCCATAATAAAATTTTTCAGACAAAATTTTCTAAAAAATAAAATTTTCCAGTTTTAAATAAATTTTCCATTTTTAAATAAATTTTCCAAAAAAGTTAAATTTTATAACTTGTCAAATTTTCCATTTTAAGTTAAACTTTCTCCTGGAGTATATTCTACTTCTGAGGGACTTCCCACAAATTTGCAGGCAAATATGGGGGAGCGTCGGCTTGGAGGGGGGGGATATGAAAGGATAAAATAAGCAAGATTCTAAATTAGTATTTAAATTAATATTAAGTGATAACTTAATATTAATATCTCAGAATAAATCTTAATTTTAAGAACAATTTTATGAGAATTCTATTTGAGTGCCCAGGTAAAGTTGTTTTCTCAATAGAGCTTCATAGCGCGGGAATCTGATTTCAGAATAAGTTTCGTAATCAAAATTATGCAATAGTCGGAATAAACGGTAAAGCATTGCAAAATAATAAATCCTGGATGCCCGGGTCAACCAATCGTAAAAGGTAGGCGGATTTTAGATTAGCTAATTATCCAATAAGCATTCATAAGAATAGTCTCAGTTCCCGCCGAAATATGCAGTATAAAAACGGGAGCACGTGAAAACTCGTGGCTTTTTAATACCATCATTTGTCTAGTAAATTCACGTCAACTAATATTCCATCATGTAATAGTCGTACTAGCTAAACTCGCGCGGCCCTTCGGGGTTCGCCGAAAGTGCCGGCCATCGGCACCTTTTACCGGGATATACCGCTCCGGATGTCTTCGTACTGGCCCATGACTGCATCATCATACATTGTCACTGTCTTTAGAACTTAATAAAGGATATTCGTTGCTCAAATGGACTCCTATTTTCTTATATAAGATGTCTGGACTTCTATTTTACTACATAAGAGGATCGTTGCACCATTTCTGTGCAACACCGGAACTTCATTTAAATAGTATTTTTATAATACATTACATATATATATATATATGAGTTATAAAGCAATATATTTGAATTTTGTTTCTTTCATTGTATAATTTTTGAGTCAGGAAAAAGCTGATTATACTTTGAATAGCGATTCTCCATTAAGAAAGTAATAACAAA
Organism: Salticus scenicus; assembly: GCA_963930645.1. NCBI lineage: Eukaryota > Metazoa > Arthropoda > Arachnida > Araneae > Salticidae > Salticus > Salticus scenicus. Next base: position 21,776,943 of record OZ005659.1, on the reverse strand, counting down.
TATTTACCAAGAAGTATAAATCATAAATCTTTGTTGATCCATACTTGTTTCTGCAAATAAAATAATTCAAGATGACTTTTCTAGTGATACTGTTGCTTGTTTACAAGGTGGTGATGTGGACTAATAGAGGTATTGAGAGAATAATTTTGATGATTTTTTTTTTGTGTGACAGTGGAATAATATCAAAAGCAAAAGAAAGTTTTATATACAGTGAAGCATCGATAATCTGGAAACCTATAATCCGCCAATGATGAATTTTTTTTCCCTCCCCCCTTTTTTTTCTCCTTCTATAAATTGTAGTACTCAACGGGTTACTTGTAGATGACCATGAAATAGCATGTTGGCCAACTTTTATAGACTGTCAGTAAAGTTTACAGATTTTCGTTTAATTTTACTGATTTATGGATTAACGTGAATTTTCTACAGAGTTAACTAGATGACGACGGAATTCCAAAAAAGAACAATGAATTTTTTGTCTCACAATCGCAAATCTAACTTATTTGAAACGTTATTTAAATTATTTAAGTTTTTAATGGGTATACATTAAGCTAGTATACGTTCTTTAAAACTATTTCTTAAGAAATATTTCTTTGGATGTTGTGATTGATCAACAATGATTTTGGCGAGTTTCGTCTTTTTATACCTGTAATTTTTGGTGTAATTTGGCATATTTCTAATCTCCTCCCTATTTCTTTTATTAGTTACTTGATTTAATAACACACCACTTCTTTGATCTGTATTGTCTGTACTTTCATTTTTTTCAGACAGTCTGGCTCCTTAATCCGCCAAGGTCGCTAAGTCATTAACACAATATTTATTGTTTTACATCTGACATAAGTAATCAAACTCTAATTTATAATCATAAATCTTTTATTTCTTATAATATCATTCATTTACTTTTTATATTGAATCCTTTCGGTGCCAGACATTCATTAAACCTAATTTATAGAATATTTCCAGCTATCAAAATGCTTATTCAATTTAAATGATTAACTTGTTTATTTATTTTCGAATTATCCTGATTACAATTTCCGTTTGTTATTTTTTATGCTTTTAGAGTAATTTACAGCCTAATATGAAATTTCCTTTAATGCATTTTGCAATATTAATTTGCAATATAAAAAGAATACCCTAAAAGGTGAAAACAATAATTTAAAATATAAAAATTAATTCTTACCTCTTTTTTATCCATTATATATCATATATATATTTTTAAAAACAATCATAGCATTTCTTCAATTATTAACTTTATGGTGGTTTTTAATAATTTAAGCCCCATGTATTTCAAATATTAATTTTAACTTCACTTTTAGAAACTAGATTTATGTTGAGTTAGAGGCAGGGACACACAGGGGAATGATATTTATTAGACATAAAACAATCGTTAAGTGTCCCTTATTTATTTAAAAAAAAAAAAAAAAAGTATTTTTAACCATTATATAACATGTAATTTGCAATTGAAAATTTCTTATGTTTGTTTCATTTTCATACAACTTTAAATGTGTTATTTTTGAGAAACTTAAGAAAAATTTTCGTTCAGAGAAAATGGTTGTAGATATTATGTTCATCTTAAAGACTGTTATGAAAGTACTTTAAATCATAACTATTATTTCTCTGTTTATTAGGAAGGTTCTCGTGGTAGAGGTCGTGGATTTGAGCGTAATTCAACATTCACTTCAACCAGAGGAACTGGCGGTCGATTTTTCAGTCCACCTGGGCCTTATGGTAGGAGAGAATCTAATAGAGGTTTGTGTTATATAATGTAGAATTTTTAATGTAAAATAAGAGAACATTTAAACATTTAATTAAGGTAATGGATAATTTTACAACATATTAATTTGTTTCTAATCAACAAATTAGTCAAACACAGCTTCTATTTTTAAATGTTATACAGTTTTTTATACGTTAATTCTTTATAAATAAGAAATAAAATTCTTAGAAGAGTATACATTTATACTCTGAAAAATTGTGCTGTGCAAAACGGTTAATCTCTTATTAAAAATTACAGCACTATGATTCAAATTATACTGATTAAGTAAAAATGGGCATTACCAACATCTAATTTAGGAGGAGAAGATGTAATTGATGCCTGACTGAAAAACAAGCAGTAAAATTTGTTGTTGATGTATTTTTTTTAAATACTTAAGTGTATATGTTTGAGAAAGTTATAAAATTAGCTTAGAGCAATTTAAATATTAATTTATTATCTTAAAAATCTAAATTATGCAAATCATGGTGAAAAGAATGTTATGCATTTCGTTTTATGTTTTTACTTATCTTTGCATTTTGAAACACACAAGTTAAGATAGTCTTTAATGTATGTATTTAGTGTTTTTGTAATTATTTTTATTTATATTACCCTAAATTTTCGCTAACAACAATTCATTAAATTCAAGTTTTAAATAACTTAGAATCAATTTTAAGAATTTTTGAGTTTTCTATTTCTGTTTTATTAGTATTATTTTTATTTGTTTGTTTTTATTTTCAAGGAGGCAATAGAGGTACTTCTCGTCTTTCAAATAATGCTTGGAATAATCGATCAAATCCCAACTCAGGACAAAAGCTATCTCCTGGATCTGGACAAAGGAATAACTTTGGAAATCATAGGTAAGAATGGATCACATAATTTCTTCTCTTGCCTTTTTTTTTCCTTCAGATACATAACATCAACTTTGTCTTTCATAGATAACATTGACTTTCATACATAACATCATGACTAAAAGAAAAATTAACAATAGAACAAGAAAATTATATAAAATACGGAAAAATAACTGAAGCTTTAACGAAAAACAACAAAAATTCAGTGACCATAGATTTTAAAAATACCCACAAACTGTCTTTAAGATTTACTCATTTAGAATTATGGAACTATGTTAGTTAAAGAAGTCTGCCTATCATTGGACCATCAAATTTCAAATTACACACCGGATGCAAACTATCTAATTATAATAACTATAAATATGCAACCATGCATGAAACAATAGAAATTATGACCAGCAAGTGCACTTGCAATGATTTAGAAGCAAGCCAGCAACTAGACCAGAGATGGCACTACTTATTAAAAGCAAAGAACAACAGGAGAATTAGCAGTTAACAAGGAAAGCTCACTGAAGATGGCTTGGTGCCTGGCTAAAAAGCTTAAATGGAATTATAATTACAGGAGACTTGGCGTTGGAATATTAAAACCCGAATAAACTACTACGTCAGAAACGCCAAAGAAAAATATTTGAAATACATACAGCTGTTTCAGTAGCCTTAAGCATGCCGTCTTCAGTGCAAAAAGAATTCTGAATCTGGAGAAGTGCTCTCGTATATATAGGAGAGGGATTTTCTTAATTTTTCTACTGTTTACACAGCTAACATTCCTAAATTCCTATTGGCCACACTCCCCACCTTTCCCGTAATCCTATTGGTTGATCTAAATCCAGTCCCTCTCCTATATATACGAGCACTTCTCCAGATTCAGAATTCTTTTTGCACTGAAGATGGTACACTTAAGGCTACCGAAACAGCTGTATGCATCTCAAATATTTTTCTTTGCGTTTCTGACTTAGTAGTTTATTCGGGTTTTTTAAATTATATTTTTCATTAAGTTTGAAAAAGTTTCTCCTTTAAAGGACCTTAGTTATGTTGATTAACCACCTGACCAATGCTGATAGATATATCCGGTCACTGAGCTGTTGTTTTTTCCACAATACACTTGTAATTCAAAATTATTTAATTATGAATTTTTAGCTTGTTTTTAAACTTTGAAGGTCTTAAATAATAGTCATAAGGATTGTAATCAAGTGCACAATTTCATATTTAATCTTATGTTGAAATAAGCTTTATTTTGGTAATTCAAAAACTCTGCTGTGAAAACAATACTATTACAATTTTGCCCTTTTCAAAGGCAGGCAGAGGGTTAAAGCTTAATGGATATTATCCAACAGACTGCCTCCTAATATTATACAGTTTTTTTCATTTTTCATTTTTTTTTTTTTTTTTTTTTTTTTTTTTTTTACTTCCATTACTCTACTACCGTAGGTAGTAGAAGTATTGTATTTGGTCCTAAAATTTGATATCGAGTTTTCACCTGATTTACATGTTTAAGGCCTCCTAAATCCAAAAAAAGTAGTTTTTGGCAATTGGTCAGTGTGTATGTATATATGTATGTGTGGAGTTATCTGGCTATCATATCTCTGAAACTAATATAGATAGAACTACGAAACTTCAGAATTGATGCAGGTCTGGTGTACAGATGAAGTTTCTAAATTTTGGTAAAAATTGGAAAACTGGAAGTGGGCCATCAGAAACCAGAAGTGGGGACCGTAAGTCCATATCTCAAAAATGGCTCTATAATGATTTTCTTCAAATTTGCTATATAAACACTTTATTAGATGTCCTTTCGAATGATATAGTTGGTTAGTTCAGGAAAATTGATAGGCGTCCTGTATAAATAGCTGAATTTCAGGTGTCTCAAGTGCGTTCCTTTAAAAACAGCTGAACGGATTTTTTTTTAACTCGCCATATTAACTCCATTTTAAATATCCTTTTGTATGTAATTATTGCTTTCCGGCCAATAATTGAGTATGCCAAGTTTTGGTAAAAGTTGTATCTCAAAAACGACTCTTTTCGTGAAAATTGTTACATAAATCAATTTTAGATACCCTTTCTCATGTATTATGTGGTTATTACAGGAAAATTAACAGTCATTCTGATTAGATAGTTCGATTTTAGATCCCATAAATTGGTGTTTAAAAAAATAAATAACATCATTTTTTTTCTTATTTTTTAACTCGCTGTGTAAACTTTGTTTTATATGGCTTCACACAGGTATCAAGTTTCTGTTACTGGAAAATTAAAAAAAAATGTATATAATATGTGTATAATAGTGGTTAATGGAAGTCCTGTGGTTGTTTCACACCAGTTTTTTTTTTTTTGGTGTGTGTGATTTTTTTCAACTATTATTTATTATGATTACATATCTAGTGGATATAATTGCATGAAATTTCATATGTAAGCACAAGCAGACTTGCCAAGTCTCTGGATTTTTGTACTTTATTTTGATCTCTGAATTCCTAACGAAAATGTCCAGCTTTTTCCGATCTCGAAACGCAAGTTTTGTTTCCATTCCGTGTAGCAGACGACAGAGATCTTCGAAGAACCGCTCCGCGTGATGATGTCCTTGAAGAACCATGTAAGCCTAAAATATATTTTAGCTAAAATTGTTGCTGATCAGTCCCTATATCGTAATAAGGAATCTTACTACCTTACAGCAACTAAAGTAATAAATATTATACTCGGCAGCTAATGGCAATAGAAGCCAACTGGAAATTAAGGTAGTGATAACATGTTGACAGTAAAAAGCAAAGATGACAAAAACTTGTATAAAACAACTAACGTTTTTTAAATATTAACAACAACAACAAAAAAACTAGTATGTTGTGGCCACCACAATACTTTCTTCTATATTTTCCTATACACATTCACTCAGTAGCAATATTAAAAAAAAAAAAAAAAAAAAAAAAAAAACAAATTTTTTTTCTAAGGTTTTTTTTTTTTTTTTTTTTTTTTTTTTTGTTAAAAGTAAAAAAAATCGATAAGTTTGTTTTAAATTATCACAGATTTATAGTTAAACCATTCGTTTTAAAGGTATTGACGAGACCTTTCGAAAGATACCCATCTTGAAAATTTATTCCCCTCGAGGGGGATATCCCCCCCAGGGGGGGTGGGGGTGGCGAGGCTCCTACACATACAAAATTTTTTTCACAGTTGACTATCTCTATTATAAATAATTCTTGTAAATTTCATAATGATTACTAAAAAATAATTCTCTTTCTGCTCATTTATACAAAATTTTGTTCTATATATCACCATGTTAAAAATTTAGAAAAAGCGGGATGACAACGCAACCTGTAGGACAATTTTTACCAAAAGTTGATAGGCTTTAATTTATGTCAAAGTGCAATTACATACCAATTTGTATGAAATTCTGTGCAGTAGTTCCTGAGATACAGTTGCCACAAAATTTTGTCACACACACACACACAGACAGACAGACATTTTCTAAAAATGGTCAAATCGTGTTCTAAAGCTTTCAAAATGTGTATCCATCAAAAACCCGAGGTCGAAAATTTTTACGAATCCAATACTTTCTTCTATTGAATATTGAAGAAAGTAATAAAGTAACATCATAAATATCACAGGTTAAGTAGCTTTTAACATACTAATAAAAAATATTAGCTTATGAGGAAAAATTAAACTGCTATTTTATTCAATGTATAAGTGTGGAGATACTGACTATTATCATGCACATGATGTTACATCTTGTCAAACTTGGATATTCCGATAGCCAGCAGATAAAAATAGTACTTTCAGAACAAGTCCACATATCCAGCAGGGAAAAAAAAAAAACATAGGCTATTTAAAAATAATCTTCTTAAAATTCAACATCCTCATTACTATTTAACCTTTTCAGCGTTAGCTGTTTTTCGATATATCTTTTTAATGATTCATAAAATTAATAGTATGCACAGTATAAATATGAGAATTTAATATTATATACTACACATGTTTATTAATCTTATTTTTTTGAAAAAAGCAACATATGTTTTAAAATTTAGCTACACCAGCCTTTTATTTTGACTATGCATGCCGTAAAAAGATGGGCTTAACGCTTACAGGGTTAAAGAAAACAACTTATACAATTTCACTTTAGTTCTTATAATAAAACGAAAAATTAAATCCATGTTTAATTACACAGTTACCACCAGCAGTCAAAGAAATGAAAAAAAAAAAAAGAAAAGTGCCACATTCTTTGCAAATTAGTTCATATTTATACTATCGTCTGTCAAAAATATCCGTGCGGTTCACTGTAAACATGAAACGCCCACACAACTAACCAATCAGAAAATAGATGGTTGAAGAATTGATTGTGAGCGTTCAAAACTTAAACAGGCGCCACCAAACGGTGAAAACTAAAAGTTCCGCGGTGATGAGTTAATATCGCAATGGACCCAACCAAGATGGCGACGTAAACAAAACTGGAGTAACCGCATCACGGTACTTCTGAAAAATTATCTAATAAAGTTAATAACGTAAGTAATGCAATTATTTTACACTTCAATAAAGATTTAATGTATTTAAAAGGCAATAACTTCTATTTATGATTAAGTAAATTAAGGACTTGAAAGAAAAACTATGTCAAGTACAACTTTTTATGTTTAAGGAGGGTCAAAAAAGCTAACAAACCACCCCACTTGTTGACATCGGTCAGTTTCTCTTGCGGTGTTGTGTGTAGTGTGTGTGGTTTTGATCTTTTCTGCACATTCAAAACTATAACTAGACCAGAAATGAATGAAATCCCATCATTCAGTGAAAGGCTAAAGTAGTTTCAACCGGATTTTGTTTAGCTTTTTAGAAAGGTTAAGGAGTTTATGTGGAGACTTTGCTTTTGTAGAATTGGCAGTGCGATAAAAGTTTGGTTTTGTTCGTGCTATGTTTATATTGATCGCGCGATGGTTGCACTCTATATTTATTGTCTCAAGCATGTTTTAATTATTGTTTTACGAATTAATATTTTATTACTTTCCGAACACTATAGTGAGGAAAGTATTGTAATCATGTCAAAAATCCGAATTTGAGATTTTGATGTTTCTATACGTTTCAAGGTCCAATGAGTCCGTTTTCACTATTTTTGTGATATGTGTGTGTGTGTGTATGTATGTGTGTATGTCTGTGAGTGAACACGCTAGCGTCTAAACGCTTTGTTCGAATAAGCTGAAAGTTGGTACGTATATTGTAAGTCACCATAGTACGAACCCTATAGATTTTGGTGAATCTAGCACTTATAGTTTTTTTTACAGGGACACAAAGAAATATTCTTTATCATTATGGCCTATGGGACCAAAATCTTAAAAGTGCGATAGCATCTAAACGCCTTATTCAATTGAGCAAAACTTTTATACACGTGTTATAGGTCACAGTTGCACCAACTGTATAGATTTTGGTTAATCTAGCACTTACCGTTTTTTTACAGGGACACAAAGAAGAATTCTTTATCATTACGGCCTATGGGGTCAAATTTTTAAAAGTGTGATAGCGTCTAAACGCCTTATTAATCTGAGCAAAATATTTGTACACATGTTATAGGTCACAGTTGCACCAACTGTATACATTTTGGTTAATCTAGCACTTACAATTTTTTTATAGGGACACAAAGAAGAATTCTTTATCATTATGGCCTATGGGACCAAATTTTTAAAAGTGCGATAGCATCTAAACGCCTTATTCAATTGAGCTGAAAATTTATATGAATATTATAAATCACTGTTGCACTAACTATAAGCATTTTGGTGAATCTAGCATTTATAGGTTTTTACAGGGACACAACGAAAAATTCATTATCATTATGATCTATGGGCTCAAAGTTCAGTAGCGTTAAATAAAACCGTGTACTATATGGAGAAAAATACTCAAACACTCTGTTATGGTTTTCACTCTTTTGTTTGTTTAACAACTCCTCTTTCTTTATCTACAAAACTGTTAATTACTCAATGTTCGGAAAGTCGAGTGGGGTCACTCCAGATTTTTTTTTAATTTACCATGGTAGTCATTAAGTATTAAATATTTCTTGACATTAATGAATTATATATTTTTAAAGTAAATCAGAGATGCCAAGTTATTACAGATTGTCCATAATCTTAATACCAGAAATTTTTTAATGTATTCTTTTGTAATAATTTTCTGCAATTTAATAGGACAAGTTTTACTGTTAATGGACTTGAGATATCGGCATCAGCCTTTAAGGCTGCTGATTCCGTAAATCATACTCAAAGGAAAAAATTATATAATATGGAACTGTTTTTAATGAGTCGTATACAGAGGAATTTACAAGCTGCCAAAAAGTACCAGAATATTGGTCAATTTTTCCAGGACATCGATAACTTTTCTGTTATATGATCAGAATAGTTTTTATAGGGCATATTCTTTTAAAATAATTTGCCAATTACTTCATCTTACCACATGTCACTGCTATTTAAAAAAAAAAAAAAAAATCTGGACACCCAAATTGCCAGTAATTATGTCTGGCAGGATGGCAGGACAAAAACCACAGTTATAATAGAATGATCCATCATGAATCATGCAGAAATGGTTCAACTATTCTTTCTTAAACATTTTCTTCTTTACTCTCTGTCTTTTTTTTTTTTTTTTTTTTTTTTTTTTAGTATTGAAGAAAGAATATAAATAAAATCCATTGCTCAAGATTGTAAAGTTTAGCCTACTAATCTACCTCTAGTTGTTATAGCAGTGTTAAAAAAAAAAAAAAAAAAAAAAAGCTTATTTTAATAAGCATAATTTTAAAACAAAAGTGATTAAGTTAGAATTTAGATATTGAATTATATAAAATGTTCTCAAAGAATTTCTATTTTTAAATCCATTTTTGTTTATAAATGCTCTTGCATTGATCATTTTTTAAGAAACCTTCCAGTAAAGTTAACAGAAGTATAAATATTGGCATAAATATTTTTTTTTTTTAATTCATAAAAGCAATGGAAAATTAATGTACAAAAAATGTTTTTATAATTCTCTCTGATATATATATATATTTGATTTCAGTTTCCAGAAAAATATGTTTGATAATTAGCTGACATTTTTCTGATGTTTTTCTCGTTTTCAAAAAAATTTCTTATTTATCAGGTATGCTACATAAATATTGTTTCACACTCATATTTCAGAGAAACAGATAATTTACTTATTTTTAACTAATCATTTTATTGTAGCATTCTGGCAATGTTTCAGCTTCAAATTATTAAACATGGATTGGTTTAAACTTTTAGCAAAGGACAGTTTTTATGAGGAATTGTCAATGCTTAAGTCATGAATCTGAAGATAAAAATGCCGGTATGTCGATAAAGTAACCTGCAAAATGTGTCAGGCTTTTTCATTTTGGATACTTGGCAAGTCTGTGTAAGATGCTTATTATGCAGAACTATGATATTTTTATTTGGGTGCATCTTACCCAAGAAGTAGCACATTAATTAAGAAAAGGTGAAACATAAAGATTGTACCAGGAACTTATATAAAGTACCGACACTTACACATTCACTGAAAAAGTGAATACTTAAGAAAAACCTTAAAAAAATAAAAAAATAAAACATTTACTTATTTTATGTATTAATTAAAACATTAACAAAGGAAAATGTTGTTGTGTAATATTTTTTTGATAATAAATATAAATTTTAAATATGACGTACGTTCATTTTGCAGATGTGATTATAATTCTCCTTTCAACACTTCTGAAACTAGACCATCTGGACAAAGAAATAGGGATCCGTATACAGAATTGGGCAGAACGTCCAATGTCATCTCAGTAAATCGATTTCGAGGGTTGAGACCTGGAGGTATGGGACAAACTAACCAAGGTCACTGGCAGGATAGAAATAAAGGACAGAATCAAAGGTAACTTCCATTAAATATTTACTTTGTATGTTTCATGCAACTAATACCTTATGTTAAACTGATATTCTGCCTTAATATCCATTGATTATTCAAATGAAGGATACTCAGTAAATTTAGTTTTATTCCCCAGATAATTTTAAAATTGAAACTAGATTTCTAACTGCACAAGCAATTGAATTCATTATTACATTCCTTTAATGAAAAGAATATAATATGGGTCAAAAAAGCTTCTTTTCTTCCAAATCACAAATAATTCTTCTAATTGATTTGAAATAGATTTGTTGTTGATTGTTTTTCTGTATTTCAATAAATAATAATATTAATTAATAATACAGTCCTTGTAATTGTGATACTTTTTGTCAAGTTATATATTTATCTTCTCATATACATCACAACTGTCCACAAATATACATCACAACTGTGAAAGTAACTTTTATAATTTTTCTTCTTCATTATTTAAAAAAATTTCTTCTTTATCTCTCATATCAGTAATATTTAAATAAACATAACTAAAATATTTTTTATTCTTTAATATTACAGTTAACTTGCCTACAGCTAAATAAAAAATTCAGTAACTGAGAAAACTATTTTATTACTTTCTCTTACCCATAAGGTAGAGAAAGTATTGTTTTCAAAATTGAGTTTTTGTTATATTTACATGTTTTGAGGTTCCCTGAATCCAAAAATCATGTTTTTAGCAGTTGGTCTGTGTGTGAGTCTGCTTGTTATCAGCATATCTCAAAAACAAATTATAGCAGAAAGTTCAAACTTGGTATTCTAATTGTGTATCATATAGGGATGCTACACTAAACTTTTCGTTGAGATCAAGCAAATAGTTTATGTACAGGGACACCCAAGACAATTTAAATACATTACGTGTATGGGGGAAATTGCTGGTAAGTAGAGTACATCTATAGACTGCACTAATTTAAATGGAACAAATATATATTTTTTATATGTGTAAAAGCATGTTTCATGTAGAATATGGTATAGAAATCATTCTCTGTTCGTGTATAGAGCTACACAAAAGAACTAGATTATACTGTGACAATACTTGAAAATTGATGAAAGTGTACTTCAGGTTGTGCCGAGTGTTATTAATATAGGATTATATTTATGTGCACCATGTGATGTGTACATAATTTTCAGAAGTATGCAGGGCTGCCAATTTTTAAGCCATAACATTCTTTTATATTGTTAATGGAAGTGTTTTAATATAATATTTTACCATGTCCAAGAAATCTGCGCAGGAATTGAAATAATGTATATTTTTAGGATAAATATTCATCGTTTGTTTTTTTTGTATATTTACACGTTTTGAGGCTCCTGAATACCGAAAAAAAGTTTTTAACATTTGATCTTTGTCTGTGTCTCTTAGAGTAAATAAGAAACAAATAAATTCAGATGATCCAAATGTTGTGTTTTTAAGTTAATACGTTTGTTACTAGAAAAGTTTGTTCAAGATTGATAAATTTCAAGGAATGTTGCGTGGGAAAGTTGACTGAATAATTTTAAATGAACTTTTGAATTTAATAACAGATTTGAATTCTACCTAAACGTATGTACAATAATAAAACGGGGGATTGAGTGGGGCGGTAGCTCCCCCTCACCTAGAATTATTTGTTAAATAAAGATGTCCTGAAGCCAAATTTGAATTGTTGTAACATAGGTTTACATAACAGTACTCGTTATCTTACACCTTAATCTCTAATCTGTATTTATTCAAATTAATATAAGTTCATATAAAATATTTAACAAGGTCTGTAACTCTTAAAGATATTATTTATTTAAGTTAAATTTTCTTAAAAATAGACAAAGGACAAATACTTATGTTTCAAACTTATTCATAAAGTACTATTTTTTCTATATTAATATAAATGAATCACTAACATATTCCCCATTACGCAATTTAAAATAACATTGAAATATATTTAAATGCTATTTTAAAATACTACTACATGAAAGTGACTATATTAAAATAATATTGTTGTTTTTCTGCATATAATATTTTACAATCTTACTGTCTGTAAATCTTTAGTTTAACAGATATAATTCAGCACATATAATGTTGAATAAACAGAAAATAAGTTCTTTCTGATTCTAAACATAGTTACATTTTAAATTTAAAAACCATTTTTTACATTTTCTAAAAAAACCCACTTCTAAAATTTGTCTACTATAGCATACAGTAGACAGTAACTTTGTCTACTAAGCATACAGTATTCTTATAGATTAAGAGCTGACAATACCTAATCACGCCAACAGCCAAGGAAAATGAGAAAATTTTTTCACAGTTACTCATTACTTATTGTATTTTTTTTTTTTCTTTTAATTCCAATTTCACATTCAGAAAATTCAGAACCAGTAAATTAGTACTTGTTTTCAAAAACTGCACTTTGTTATTATTTTAACTGAAGAATTAAAAAAAAAAAAAAAGTGCTAATTTAACGGTTGTAAATTTTTTGAGTGGGTAAATGAAATTTAAAGTAGTTGTGGGAACAAATTTTCCTATAAAATAGCATAGACTTTAGCTGTCCACTAGGTATTGTCCACTCTAAATAACAAAAATATACATCAATTGAAAAATGTATAGGATATTGGCAAGTTTTCTTTTTTTTTTTTTTTTTTAATCTAATGAGTGGGCACAGATAAAAAGTTTGTTAGCGAAGATTATTATTATTATTATTATTTTTGCTTAAAAAATTGTTAGTATAATGCATCATTACACAGTTTTTGTACTATATATATATACACTTTCGAAATAATAAAATTCATTACTACTTGTTTTTAAAAGGATTATACTTTTAAAAGTTGAAAGTAAAATTTATTTCATTTTACTTATTTTATTTACCACAAAAACTTCCTCCCTCCCCACCTATTAAGCGCCCCCTGCTGTTTTTCACAGAATTTCATTTATTCAAAAAATACGAAATAAGCGCCCTTTTACGTTCACTGGTACACTATCTGAATAGGAGACAGCTTTTATGTTATTTATTTCTTTTATAACATTTGTCTCTATAAATATGAACACTGGTCTATTTTATAATAAATAAGACACTGTGATTATCTAAAAATAGAAAACGTAAGCTTCCTAAATAGCAGTAATTTTTTTAAAACAATGCTTTGGAAGTGAGAAAAGGTGTATTGCCAAATTTTTTCAGTTAGTTAACTGGTGATTAACCAAGAATTTACTGTATTTAACTTTTTTTTACTGCAAAATATAGATACATGTTTTGTTTTAAAATAATTTTTTATGCCATTATTATGTCTTTTAACATGAAAATACATGTCAGTTTCTGTATTTTTTCTCAATTTTTACCATTTATTTGCCCTTTCCCCAAATACATTCTGATTTTCCTTGAAGATTGAGGTGTGCATTTGATCAGTATTTTATGGTAGTATTTCTTCTGTGTAGTAAAACTACACACTAAAGTATTCAACAGCCACTTTCTGTATTGTTAAATAAATAAATCTTTCTAGATAATTAGAAAACACGTATGTTTCCATTTACATTTTTACACTGGCCTTTTTTTTTTTCAGAGGGGGGGGGGGGGGCAGTACTAATAGTAGTAGAGTGTTAAGTGCATTTAAGAGAATACATTATATTCATTGTGCTATTAAGTTTATTTTCTTTATTTTGAATTTAAATAATTTCATAATCAGAAGTTAACTTTTGTTAATATGCTCAAAGCTATTAACAGCTATATTTAGATTAAATGAAATGACAGATTTATTTTGTTAAAACTTTATTATTAAAACTAGCAGGCTTCGCTGGACCCTATTTTTAAATGAATCACTATAATTACTGAATTCTCAAAATTTCATTAATTTTTATCACCTGAAAAAAAATAAAGCGAAACAAAATCTGATTAGGAAAAATGTCGCACCGGGTTCTCACTGCCTTCGGAAAAAATTCCCAAAATGCTCTAACTCTTATTTCTGTTATTTTCCCCCTTCGCTCCCCCTCCCGTCCCTCCTAATAACGTTACACTTTCGAAAATATCCCCATTCGACTTGCAGGCCTCTAAAACCAATCTGTACCAATTTTGAACGGCCTAAATGCATTTCTATTTGTTTTTCCCCATAGCCTCCCCTTACCGCCCCTCCTAATAATTTTACAAATTCAAAAATATCCACATTTGATTTTAAGTATCGAAAACCATTTGTGTACCAATTTTGAACGATCTAACTCTATTTTTATTTTTTTGTCCCCCCCCCTTCTCGCCCCTCCTAATAACTTTACACTTTCGAAAATATCCCCATTCGACTTGCAGGCCTTTAAAACCTATCTGTACCAATTTTGAATGCCCTAACTGTATTTCTATTTGTTTTTGCCCATAGCCCCCCCCCCCCCCCCTTACCGCTCCACCCCCTTACCACACCTCCTAATAATTTTACAAATTCAAAAATATCCGCAATCGATTTGTAAGTATCTAAAACCTCTATATACCAAATTTGAACTATCTAACTCTATTTTTATTTATTTTTTGCCCCCCCCCCTTCTCTCCCCTCCTAATAACTTTACACTTTCGAAAATATCCTCATTCAACTTGCAGGCTATTGAAACCTATCTGTACCAATTTTGAAAGGCCTAACTGTATTTCTAATTGTTTTTGCCCCTGCTGCCCCACCTGGGGGCTGAATTTTTAAAATTCCAGAAATTGGTTTTTAGATATTTGTATTAGCTATATTTTATAGCAAAAATTTCACGTATATCTGTTTTTTTTTTTTTTTTTTTTTTGTTTGAGATATATATAGGATTATGCGAAATCGCATTGTACGCATGTGAAATCCCGTTTTGCCTCCCCCGCCTCCCCTTGGGGACCGAATTTCAAAAATTCCAGAAATTGGTTTTTAGACATTTATATTAGCTATATTTTAAAGCTAATATAAATGTATTAGCTTAAAATGTAACTATAACATAATAAAATATAAATATAAATAATATATATATATAAATATAATAAAATAAATAAATGTATTATGTTATTTTATTTATTTTACCTGGGGCGAATTTTTTCAAATTTTTTTTTTTTTTTTCCTAAACCATCCCTGACCTATAAGGAAAAAAACAAAAAAAGAATGATTGAAATCGGTCAAGCCGTTTACGATTTATAAAGGACATACAGACAAACATTCATTTATATATATATAGACTAGCAGACCCGGCCACGCGCTGCTGTGACTAAATTATACGTTGAATTATACGGCTGTAAACTATTTAGTACAGTCAAATTATTATTTACGAACAAAGACGAAAACGTTGTAGCCGATGTCAAAACCCACAGGGTTGAGATTTGAAACTTAGGTCAAAATTTGGAAGCGATTGATAAAAATTTTCGTAGTGTTGATATTAAGCACAAATTAATTTTATTGTAGGGTCCTATAAATTTTAATGGAGAAGTGATATATATTATTTCTAATGCTACTTTGGATAAAATTGCTAAAATGACTAATATATAAATTAAATTCTATTAAAATAAAAGTATAAAAGAAACAGACGATTTTAAAATCAATTTTTATGGAGGAGTGAAATATAATATATGCTATAATGGATAATTTTACTATAAAATGACCTCATCATTTTAAATACTTTAAAGAGGGCAACAGCTGTAGTTATAAAAAGGAAAACAATAAGGCTAAACCAGAAAAATAAGTAAATTTGATAAATATTTTAAAACTTTAAATTTGGAAATCTTATGAAATATTGGACATTTTAAGTAAATACATGTATCATTTTAAATAGAAAAAGATTTTGGAAAAGTTTAGTGTATTTTAACGAAGTGATGAGAAGCTTTTGAGTATGTTAAAATTTTAATAGTAAATTCAAGTTAATAAAGATGGGAAACATTGAGGATTAAGATAAGAATAATTATAAGATTAAAAAAAAAAAAAAAAAAAACTTTTTTATATACCATGCTTTTAAATGTTAATATACTAATAATATACTAATTAAAAGGAAAATGATAAATATTCTATCATAGTTTGAAGTCAAATTTGTTTTCAAATGTCTAAATAAAATATATGATGTAAGATACTAATATTTTGCAGCGGAATAGATTTCATTTCTGTCATCCTTGGCGAAAAAAAAAGAATATCGCCAAATTATCTGGCGAAAATATTTAATTCCTTTCAAAAATCATGGTTATTTTAACAACTTATATTAAAAGAGTAATGAATAATATGAAACAATATTTCGTACAATACATATTACATGTCATACATACGTACAATGAATAAAATATATTACATTTGCAAATGTATATATATTTACAATGAATATAATATATTATATTTACAATGAATAATTATATTACAATGCATACATCTGGCATGTATATTTTCGTGTTACGCTTTTGATCGCCAAATAATAATAATAATAATAATAATAAAAGCCAAGGGCGACAGAGTTTTGAAATTTAAAATTAAAATTTTGTCAATTTGACAGCAAAATAATTCAATCTAACACCCGCGATAACTAATACATATCTATACCCAAATATAAGGATTAAAATAGGGAAATAAATTTCCTCGATTTTTAATAATTTCTTACAAAAAATCCAGTGGGCAATTAACATAGGAAATCTTTTTCTTGGCTGCACAGACGGTCAGTGAGTCACACTTCGCTTGCGTATAGAACTCATAGATATAGTATAGCATATATAGAATAGAGTGATCATTGGGGAGAAAAAAGTTATTCCTTTTCATTTGGGAAAAGACGACGTTTTTACCAAAATATGGCCGTCTTTCCCCGAGTGAATACACACGGGAATACATACTAATATTTTAGCAAATAAAATTTATGAATAATTTATTTGCTAAAAGGGAATGGAATACTCCAGATACAGTTTCAAATTCATATTTCTTTCTTTCTTTTCTTTAATTTTTTTTTTTTCAATACCACTTAATGGCTGTTTCCAAAGCTTTTATTTATTTATTTATTTTTTTTTTTTTCGGCATCAAAAATCTTTGTACGATAACATGGGGATGAGAGATCTATATATATTACTATATCTATGATAGAACTGCATTAGCACTTTATCAATGTGTATAAAATCTTTAAATTGATTATGACGTCAATTTTCGTGAGATGCATAATTTAACTTTTTATAATTTTTTAACGTTCACGTTTGATTAAATGTATTTATTTTTATGTCGAAAGAAAATGAACTCGTATTTTTTTTTTTTTTTGGCAACAATTAAATTAATGGAACTCACAGATATTTTGGAGCAACTTTAATAAAGGTCTATAATTAACAAATAATTGCAATAAAACAATATTGTGACAATAAATTGAGATAAAAACTATCCTATCTCTCAAGTTGGACCAAACTGCACACAGTGTGCAAAATTTCATTAAAATCGGTTCCTTAGTTTAGGAGTTTACCCCGGACAAACATCGTGACACGTAATTTATATATATATACAGATAAATAAATAAATATATTTTTTTTTATAATCATTGCAAAAGTGTTTTAATTTAAAAATATCTGTTTTGTTAAAGCAGTTAAAACTTTATTTACAATCAAAATGTATTTGATATAACTGGACTTGTTACAATCATTTTGTCTTACTTTATATTTTTTTAATTCAAATTTGCCAATATCCTCTCGTTGATATTGTATTTTATATGTGATTTTAGTTAAATATGTCAATATTTAATTTAGTGTGTACATCTTAGTGTTTTCATTTGAAATTATTTATTTTATACAGTCAATCCCCAATTTAGCACCCAGTGAAATACTGCTGAATGTGTTCAGCTACCAAATGTGTATAAATAAATTGTCTGTATAGGAACAGTGCAATATACAGTGTAAAGTACTCATTGCAGTTCCAACCTACATTTCACCCTAAAAAATGTATCACGTTTTAAAAATTTGCCAATTTATTTATTTATTTATTTTTTAAATAACAAGATACTTATACTTTTTCACCTACTTAAAATCTTTTTATATATCCATCAATACTATATACTCATTGTGCCAAGTGTATAAAATTGAACTTATGGAAGGAATGTCAAAGATACTTATAAGGAGATCTAAATGTATATACTTTATTTTAATCTCATTCTATAGCACTAGACACTACATGAAGCCATTTTTCAAGAAAAGGTTTTATAGCTGTTGTAGTTTCTAACTGCTATTTTTCCTAATTTTCAATTGTTTTAGAAATAATTTATATTTTACTTCAAAAATCCACCATTAATTTTATGTTACATCCTCTCATGGCAATCAAATATATTCAAAAATGCTTTAGCATTGGTTGAATTGTTAAATAAATCCAGAATTTTCCGAAGAAGGAATTGATTTAATTTTGAGGAAGCAAAAGTTTGTATCCATAAATTGTGAAAATATTTAGAATACATATCAGGGTTCCCACGGGTCAGGGTTAATAGGGAAAACCTGGAAAAGTCAGGCAAATTTCAGGGAAAATTGTAAATATTGCTCAAAAACCTGGAAAAATGATGATATAAACATGGAAAATGCTTTTTGAGCATTTAATTTATATTGCAAGTCACGTTACTGTGTTGTCTTTTATGTCGCGAGCTATGTTCTGTTTTATACCGTGAGCTATTTTTTATGTCACGAAGACTGGAATTTTCTAAAAATAGACCTGGAAAAGTCAAGGAATTTGATTTTTGAAATTGAGTGGGAACCCTGATATATATGCATACCTTTCAGCATTGAAGGATCACAATAAGGGAGATTCTACAAGCGCCGCTTTCCTACACAATGCTGACAGATTTGCAACATAAGCAGTTTTTGAGAATTTAATCCATAGTTTAAATCATTAAACACATTTATGTGCATAAGTGTGTATTAATTAATTATAAATAAGTTATTAACTTATTAATACTTAATAAGTTAATTAAGTATTAATAAGTTTTAATATAGTAATTAATAATTAAAAACAGTACTGTCTGTTGAGATGCAAGAGAATATTTTCAGCAAAAGCAAAATTCTTGCTTAAAAAATTGAGGATTTGTTAAAGTTTTTGATAAACTATATGTATACTTTTAGAATGTTTAGAAAAGGGGAAAAATGTATGATGATGAGGGAGAATAGAAGATAGTTTTAAAATAAGGGAGAGTTGGCAAATGTATATGTGTGTGTATGAAAGATAAAAAGATTATGGACAATCTTTTGATGTAGAGAAAAACAAAACAAAACAACAAAATAAATAAATAAATACATAAATAGAGAGGAAAAAATAAAATAGCAAGCAAATATTTTAAAGTATTTCTTTCTCACAGAAAATCTTTAGATAAAAATTAAATGATTATTATCAATTTTTCCTGATGTTTAACTTTTCTGATATTGGTAATCTAAAAAAAGAATAAGTGAGTATTGAATTTAATTTCATTCATCAAGTTAGAATTCTGATCCTATGATGGTGCTAAATTGGAGTTTGACTGTGTTTTAGCATAAACGAATAAGCAGTAGTCTCCTTTCTTTGTATTGTAGTCTTTTTAGTCTGTTGTAGTTTTAATTCTGTTCCCTGGATAGTCAAGCTGAAACATACTGTTTGAATTATAAAATTTAGTTTCTAATAAGTAAAAGTAAAGACTTACATTATTCATAGACTTCTTTAATTAATTCTTTATTATTTAATAAATTTTGGAGCTTAGGTAAAATTTGCTAGAAATTTTGATAACTATATTATCGTATCATGCTGAAAAGTTGCTGCTGATCTTGGTGAAAATCTGCTCAGTATTGAGATAGTCAAGAATTTTGCAAAATTATTGAAATAACAAATAAGACTTCTGATCAAATTTATTTTGATAGCTCATTTTAATCAGACAATAATTTAAATAATATTATGCAGGTCTACTGTGTTTTTCATTTTGCCATTTTTCAAATTTATCAATAACTAATGGATTTGAAAAGAGAATCCATATAGAGCTCAACAAATATTGAACTGGAAGATTCAAACAATCAGAGAAAATGTATTTTCATATTTATATATTTTCATTGCGTTCAATATGAAATCTTTTGAAAAAAAAAAAAAAAAAAAAAAAATCCTAATTTATGCATTGATCATCTTGCCTTGAAAAAAATAAAATATAAAGTAAAGCTATTCAACATATTTAAAAATGAAAAAGAAAAATGTGTTTCTTTAGTGTATGAAGAAATTTTAGAGATTATTTCACTGATATAATACATTAAGATCAGTACCAATTTTTCTCGACCACGAGATAATATAGAAATATCAGCTTTTTTTTTTTTTTATATTGTTAAAGATTGTCATTGATTTGCATTTATTGATGTACTTAACGCAGATCATATTGGTAATTTCAAGACTATTGAATTGGAAGTGATCAAGAAGTGATAAGACAGACTAAAGGACTCGATGATTTAATCTTGATTCACGAATCCTCCAGCCTTTGTGTGTTTTCTTTTGTGCAAATTGTTTCCATCCTTTAATATCCACATTTATACTTTATGGTTTAGATTTATCATTCCTGGGAATCCAAGCCGAGGAGGTGGCCGCAGAGATATGAATACAAGACATAATCGCACATTTACTCGATAGGACTTACATGTTTAAAAATTTCTCATCAAGATTCTTCACTAATATGATGAATATATTGTAAAGACCTGTGAATATCCAAACGTAATAAAATATGTTTTACATTTATGGTTTGTATTATTGCTCAAGATCAGTGATTGCCCTTTGCAAATTTCATCAGAGGTATGAGAAGTTTTTCTAGTTGCTTCTGTGAAACTATGTCCCTTGTGCCAAATGCATTCTGTGTTTAGATTGCATTTTTGTTGTGTACACTCACATCTGTCTATTAAGTGTATTTCTGGCACTGAAGCAAGTATTGCTTTGCAAGGTGAGCTTCTCTATGCACTCTGAGCTATTGCATAATTAATTAAACTGCATTTTCACAAAATGGCTTTTGCTGTCTGTATGAAGTAGCACTCAGTGTTTCATGCGATTGCTGGTAAGTATCTATCTATATATCTATCTATCAGTTCAGTGGTGTCTTTTGAATTATGTTTTGGGCTATATCCATTGAGGTGGCTTGAAACAGTACTTTATAATGGAATATTTATTCTTCCTATTAATTAATTTATTTATTTGAAGAAGAAACTTAGATATGGCAGTATCTCAGCAAATAATCAGATGAATGAATTTTTCATGATAATGGACTGTTTCTAGTCACTCGTATGGAGATAGTCCTAAATGTTGTTTACACAACGCCACTGAGATATATATATATATATATCCATATATTTGCTACTGGACAGTGCTTTTTTTTTTTTTTTTTAATGCTTTGGTGTTTGTTTCTCATGTCTGTTTCCTGTGATCTTTGTTAATGCTTAAATATTGTTAAATTCAAATTTTTATTTTGTAAATATAAAGACACATAACAGTAAATTTTTAAATACACTGTATAGTCAAAATTTTAAGCTTTTTCTGTTTATTAGAAGCTTTTATATGAAATTGACATTGTCCTCACTTCTTTATGTCATGCTAAACAAGGTGCCTCCATTTTAAAGTAAATATAAGTTATTCCATTTGTTGCTCCTTGGCTTAGTTGGTTAGAGCGTCAAGTCGCGGTGGTCAAGAGTTAGATCCCAGAAGGTCTGGCATGTTAATTTTTGCAGATAATTACTAGAAAAGGTGTCAATTGATAAAAGAAAAATTTTCGTTGACTACACAGTATCCTAAGAATTTTTGAAGAGTTTTTTTAAGAAGCTTTTTTTTTTTTTAGATATTAAAAAACACAAAATATTTCAGATATTAAAAAAGCAAAAAATAAAGTTTTAAGTAAAAAATATATAAATAAATATATTTTTTAGAAGATTTTTATTGAAATTGGATTTTGTCATCATGTCACTCTGGAAAACAAAATGCCTCCACTTTAACTTAAATGTTAGCACTTTTTTTTTTTTGCTTGTTAGCTCAATTGAATAGAGCGTCATGTTGATAACGTGATGGTTGTAAGTTCGATAATCGAAGGCCGATGTGCTACTTTATTGCAGATAACTAATAGGAAAGATGTCAAATGATAAAATAAAGATCCTTCTTTGTCTACACACAATCCTAAAAATTTTTGATTATTTTTTTTTAAGAAGCTTCTTTTAGTTACTAAAACAGCACAAAATAAAAATATAATTAAAAAAAAAAAAATGCTTTAAGTTTTTATTGTGTAGCCCTAAAAGGTATTGAAAAAAATATATATTTTTGCAAGGACATGCTATAAAAAATAAATAAATGTTTCAACAATAAGAAAATTGTTGAAACAAAAATATAAATATTTAAAGAAAAATATAAATATTTTACTTTGTAAGAGATGAAAAATTTTAAATATTCAAAATACTTTAAAAAGCATTTGAGGACAATATTCTTTTTGTATTAAGTATTTGTAGGAAACTTTTAGCATGTTCTATGACTTTTCTTTACTATTCTTTGATTTTTGGTTAGAGCATGTCATGGTTTAGATTCTCCAAGGGCTGGTGTGTTAATTGATAAAATAAAATCTTTCAAAGCCTACACAGTATCCTTTGATTCATTTTTTTATAACTAAAATGCAGAAAATAAAAATTTAGGTAAAAAAAACATTTTTTAACAGTAGAATTTTTTTTTATTGTGGAACCCTGAAAATCACAAAATAAAAATTTATTCTTGCGAAGACATGCTATAAATAAATGGAAGTTTCAACACTAAGAACGTTTTAGAGAAAAATATAGATATTTCACTTTTGCCAGACATGAAAATTTTGAAATTTATGGTTTAACAAATACTTATGTAGAAACTAATGACTATTGGGTCTTGATAGCTTTTTAAAATATTTTGAACATTTAAAAAATTTCGTCTCTGGTAAAAGTGAAATATCTATATTTTTCTCTAAAATTTTCTTCGTGTTGAAACTTTCATTTATTTATAGCATGTCTTTGCAAGAATAAATTTTTATTTTATGCTTTTCAGGGTTCCACAATAAAAAGCGTCTACTGTTAAAAAATGTTTTTTTACTTAAATTTTTTAGAAATCTCTTCATATAATGAAAGAAGTTGTGTGTGTGCGTACATGTCCATAGCTTTGTAGGCAAACGGCAGATTGCAGAGCTAGAGAATTTTCCATAAAGGTCCATTTTGGCCTCTCTTGATGTACCTTGAAGCTTGATTTTTAAGTTTTTGAAATAACTGACTCTAGAGATAAAAACTCAAATGCAAAAAGTTGTCTCGTGGCGCATTAGCTTAATTGGTTATGGCATCATGCTAATAACGTGAAGGTCATGAGTTCGATACTTCAAAGGCCAATGTGTTACTTTTTTCAAATAATTAATAGGAAAAGGTGTCAATTGATGAAAAAAAATCTTTCAGTGTCTTCACAGTATCCTAAACCAGGGGTGATTGTGTGTAGGATTTTTTCCTGATTTCAGGAATTTTTGCATAATATAAATCCTGATTTCAAGAATTTTTTGAGTGACTGTTAAGAGAAAATTGTTGTGTAATAGAAATTTAGGTATATCTTTTGCAATTTTCTAGCACTTTTTTTAGATTTTTCAGCAATTTTACATGTGTTTTATTGGTTACAGTCATAAAAAAATTTTCTATTTTTCTTTTTGATCTATTTTTTTTTTTTTTTTTTTTCATGTAAGGATTTTTAAAGTAGGGTCACAATCAGCCCTGCTAAACCATGTGGATGATAAGAAAGTGACAAAAAACAAAGTTAAACTTATCTATAGATGTGTTGATCACTTTGAAGGTAAATGGCTGATTGCACACTACACGACTATAAAATTTTCCATGGATGTCTGTTTTGACTTCTCCTAATGCACCTTAAAGCCCAATTTTCAAATTTATTATTACTATTATTATTATTATTTATTAAAATTTTTGTAGCTGGTAGATTCTAATGCTGCCATCTTATGTCGTAGTGTAAAGATTATAATTTACCTGAGAAATGTATGTCCAAAAAACATAGCTTTTGGATAATCACAGCATCATTTATCGTCCATTTAGCACCAAAATTGAAATATCCGTTTAAGGTGCAAATGCAAGCAGTAGGAAACTGGAACCAATATATTGCAGGCTGGAAAGATGTTTTCGAAGGCAGACAGAGAGGATGTTTTAAGCGATTTAAATGTAAATTTATTGTAAATTTTTATTTGTAAAGTAATTTAAAATATAGTAATTAATGTTTTTTGAAACTTCCTTTAAATATAATGACTCGCAAAGCAGCCAAAGCCTGCTAGCATTTAATAATTGATTTTCAGTTTAGATCATGTAAAATGCATGCTGGAACGCATACTTTTTAATAAAAATTTAATCTCAAATACATTTTGGAATATCAGCATTAAGTTGAAAAAAAGTTGATTTTATATCACTTTATATTATTGCTGAAACTATTGTTGTTTATACAGTCGACTCGCGTTATAACAACTTTGTGTTATAATGACCCAATGTGATATAGCGACCTCTTGAAAAGTCCCGATTGATTTCCAATTAAGATAATGTTATTTCATATTTGATATAACGATCAGGAAAAGACAACACTCTTGATATAATGAATAACGACCCAGGAAACGACTGTACTTCCTTCAATTTATAGTTTAAGATGTGATCTTTACTTAAATTAAAAAAAAAAAAAAAAAAAAAGAAGAAAAAGAAAAATGGAAAAAAAAGAAAGAGAAGAAAAAGACAGAGAGAGATAGAATCTGACGAATTTTACTTCATCAAAAAAATGAGATGAAGTTTGATGTTAGCCTTTTAATTGCAATCCAAACCACATAAGTTGTTTGGTAAGAAATTTACAAAAAAAAAAAAAAAAAAAAATCAGAAATCACTTTGAACAAACAGATTTTCTCAAATTCAGGGAGTGTGAAGAAAATTCATCGAATGTTCCTCGTCAAGATTATTGACAGTGGAAAGGCAAAAGGGGTATTAAATGTAGAAAACAATGAAAACATGAATTATATTCCAAAAAGTAATATTACAATCGAAAATGAGCTGCAGAAATATGTAACAAACGTTCGGATACTTTTGAAAATCAAAATTATGGAAATGAGTAATTTGAAAACACCATTCGTTTTAAAAATGCTTCTTTCCAATTTCAAAATAATATCAAAACTCGATTATTGCTTTCTTCATAAAATATTATACGTGTAATTAGTTGTTCATAAATTGATAGGAGAATTTGATTTTTGTACACAATTCATACCCCTTTTTTTCTTTTTTATTATGTAAATTTTATCAAAATAAAAATATTCTTTCATTTAAAATTTTTATGGTACCATTTATACTTTATGGTACTCATATATAATGTATATTTCATTCAAATGGTCATCTGGAATCATTATTTCCATTTTCGTCAAATTTGAGAAAATTATGATGTTTCTCATTTGTTAATATTTTTAATTGATTTTAATTTTAAAATTTTATTTCACTTATAAATTCTAATACAGTTCATATTTTACAAGCAGTATGTCATTTGCAACCATTATCAAACCAAATTTGATGAAAAGGCATCATTTGAAAAACTATTTTTGATTTATTTGATATAGCGACCATTTGATATAACGACCCAAATTCAGTTGTCCCAATTGGGTCATTGTAACACAAGTCGAGTGTATATGATTTTACCTTTATGTGCAATATTTGCATGCATTTATACAAAAATAGTGCAGATATTTAGAAATACAGTGAAGCATCGATAATCCGGCATCGGTGGGAAATAGACATTGCCGGATTATGGATTTTTTCGGATTATAGATGTTTCGAAAATGTACAGGGTGACAAGAAATAACTTGGACACACATGATACATTATAACTTTAATGCTAATGAAAATATTACGACCAAACTTCAATAAATATGAATTCATTATTTTGTCTATTATATTTACAAATTTTCAAAGTGGCTACCTTTAGCCTTCATACAGAGCTTTAAACGTGTCACAAAATTTTCGGCTATGGGCCGCAACTCACTTACTGATATTTTATCCCATTCCTTGCATAAGAATTCCTTTAGGGATGCCAAAGTTTTATGAGGTTTAGCACACACCCTTGTCTCCAAGATGGACCAAACAGAATAATCCATTGGGTTCAAATCTGGGGAATACGGGGGCCATTCTTGAGCTCCAATGAAGTTAGGAAAATTTGTCTTGCACCAATCTTGAGTGCCTTTAGCTCTGTGTGCAGGTGTTCCTGTTGGAAGGTCCATCTTTTATTTCCAAAGAACTTTTGCAACCAAGGTAAAACAACATCTTCCAAAATGAGTTTGCGATAGTGGTAGTTACAGATATTTGGTTTGAAACTTCGTCCAAGTTATTTCTTGTCACCCTGTATACATCGAAATCATATATCAGTCACAGCATTTAAAGAAATACTTTTTAAAAATTGGTTTTAAAAAATGTATGCAAACTCTTATCAAAAACAAAAATAAATAAAATAACATTTGAAATAACTTAAATTTTTTAAAATAACAATTATAAACCAGTAATATCGATCATTTATTTTTGTGCAAATAATAATCATAATAATAAATTGATATTAAAACTGGCTAAATAACATATAAGATCAGGAATTTGACAATGCCACTTTTAATTAAATATGTCAGTCAATTTCATTTATTTCATTCTTTTTTGTTTTTCAGTTTGTGGTTACTGTTAACATATGCACATTCATTAGTTGGTTATCGCTGATAAAATCATATTTTTCAAGTCCTTCTAAAAACTGTTGACTGAGATTTCGGGTGGTCATGTTTATTTTGACTTTCGGTATCAGGAATAGGAACGATGTCTTTTATTAATAACTTTTGGATTTGCCATTGTGAGACAAAAATTTTGTTGTTCTTTTTTGGAATTTTTGCCATCATCCTGGTTAATCTGTGAAAAATTCAATGAAAATCCATAAACTTTACTAACTATTCATAAGCATCGACAAGTATGCCCCACAAATAAAATGACTACTTCTACGATTTAAGGGCGGAGGTTTAAAAAAAAAAAAAAAAAAAAGAAAGGTAGCAGAGAAGAAGAAGAAGAAAAACAGAAAAGGTCATTAGTGCCGGTTTACATGTGCTTCTGGATTATGGATGCTTCACTGTATATAAATTTTTCATTTCTTTTTTTGCAATTACAATATTTTATTTTTTTTACATTATATGTTTGGAAAGTTAAAAATTTAAAGCTTGCAACTCATATAAGGGGTTTTTCCCAAAAAAGAACTTTTGCTAAGTGGTTAAAATAACTGGATCTTTAAATTAATTAAACAGCATGTGAAAAACCCTTAAGAAATTTCAACTCTTGGAAAATATCCAAAATATAGCTAGTTCTTTTCCAGATAATTTGCTTAAATTTTTACTCTATTTATATGCACTTTTGACAAAAGTTGCCCAATATATCAAGCTTTCAACCTATACAATAAAATTTTTTTATCTTTCGCACATGCACAGTGAAAACGTTTTTCATAAAAATGTTAATATTTCATGAAATGTTTGAGACATTTGTATTCTGATTGCAGTATATTGTTTTAAAAGTGTTTTTCCAACTTAATCTGAAAGTGGGAATAATGTTCGCTAAAAACTCTGTATATTATAAACAAAAAACATGCTGATTTTTTTTTTTTTTTTTAGTTTTAAAATACATGCTTGTATCTCCGTTATTTAATAAGCTGTTGTCACACAAATTCATCCACAAATTAAACTGGGTCTATATTATCATATCCTAAAATTACATGTCATTTCATTCACTTAAAGATACAGAGTGATCACAAACATTATTGTTTTTTCTCAATTTGGTACCAGTCCCCTAAATGCTGTCTTAAACCAATCTTCACTAAAAAACATGAGGAAGATCCAGTTCTTTAAATACCCAATGTTTGAAAACATTTCATCAAGAGATAATTTTTTTAATTGAAAATAACTGATCATTTGAAAATTTAGCTAAACTTCTGAGCAGAAGTGTATTAGCAGAGTGTGTATGATGAAGCTCTTTAGTTTTGCTCTATAATATTTCAAGTCCTCAAAAATACTAAAGTGTTGCTGTTAAATTAAAACCAGAGAATTTAAGTAACAAAGTAAAGTTTATTAAATATCAAACTTAACAAAACAACTGTGAATAAGTTGTGAAATTTTTACTGATTGTAAGTAAGTCAATAGTAAATTTGAATGAAAACAAAAATTAATTGAAGATATTACAATACTGCCAGTGATCATATTTTGTACTGCCCAGAGGATCCAAAAACTTATTTATTTGAAAATTTTAATGAAGATTTAAATAAAGTCATTTTAAAAGTCAAACATCGACGAGATTCAAATTATAGCCAGGCATAAACATTGCCAGCATCTCTAATCAACTATTTAAACTTAGTGACTTCATTTAAAAAGAATGAAAACGTTTTACTATAAGTTTAAACTTCTAAAAACGAACTCATAACTTTGAGTTCAACTAAAAATATATTTTAAAAAATATAAGAAGCATTTCAATACGTGCTAACAAAACAAAACAATAACAAGAAAAGGTAACGGTCACCTTATTTATATTCTAGTAGTAGGATTACACAATAGCCACTCAGCAGCTACATTGGGATAATGCTGCTGATTTGGCAACTCCCTTCACGTGATTAATCACTGTAGCAACGTTACAACTCCGATATTATCACGCCACCTAGAGGCCAATGATGAAAACTTCATTTGTACTTCTATTGTTAACGTGTTACGTTTGAAAAACTTAAACACAATTTTAATTTTTTATTAAAAGACTCCTCATATAAAAACTGCTTTTTAAGAAAAGTTAAATTGAAAAAGATAAGCTTTAAGATGTGAAAAAACTTTTATATTTTAACACTTTAAATGTGAATTCAAAACAATATTTATATATAACTCTTAATTCTATAACTAGCATTTTAAACTTAACTATTATATAATAAATTTGCAATTAATGATCCATAATAAATGGCAGTAAAAGAAACCCAATTTAAATATGATTTCAAAAGAGAATCTCTCTGGAACAGAACTTAGTTTTACATCAAAAGCTCCCCACTGGAGTAATTCGAAAAACAAGATTAATCGCTAGCAGTTTACAAAGAAAAATAAAACTTTATTAAACACAAACAAAATATCATGTTCTTCTTCAGAAGTAACATCATTATCTAAATGACTTGACATCAAATCTTCACAAAAATGCACCAAACTTGTGAGCTTTCAAGAAAAGTCCATACTATTCATTACTTTAACTCAAATGGTCAAAAATTTAATAATCTGCTAAGAGATTAAAAAAAAAATAACAAACATATTAATTAGAAGAACATGCAAATATAATTTCAGGAAAAATTTCCCCCATTCTTATTTACAAAATAAAAGATGAAAAACTCTTAAATGATTTACATATATATAGCAAATACATAATCACATTTACGCAGCCGCGATTTCATGCACTCATTAAATATAAAATGATTAATTTAATTAAATATGGTATAATTTCAAAATTCATGATCAATACATAATCTTACTTTGTCTTTTTATTATTATTATTGTATTAATTTAACCATTCCATGGCTTATTATCACTTTTATTATAGCACTTTCTTGTAATATAGAAAAGTAATAGATTATGAATGATGTTTTTGAGTGAGTTTATGAATTTGAGTAACATAAATTTGTCTTATACACGTGTAAACATGTATTAACTATTCAAATTTTTCAAT
Source organism: Salticus scenicus (assembly GCA_963930645.1). Classification (NCBI taxonomy): domain Eukaryota; kingdom Metazoa; phylum Arthropoda; class Arachnida; order Araneae; family Salticidae; genus Salticus; species Salticus scenicus. Next base: position 21,746,845 of record OZ005659.1, on the reverse strand, counting down.
TTTTAATTTTTACCAGTTGCAATTACAACTATATCCCATAATATGGAAAAATGTGTTCTTCATTTATCAGTGATGCATACTTTTTTTATAATGATGATTTATCTGTAGATTGAATGAAATAATCATTGTCCGTGATGGTCTAACTAACTGCCCAACTGTCATGCATATAAATTCAGCGAAATATCACGTTTTCAGGATGAAAGTACTTGGGGGGGGGGGGGGGACATAATCTTTACTACTTTGTTATGAAAATAAATAAATCTTGCAATAAGTGAGAATTTGTTTTCATTCTTGGAGCAACAGAGAGAAAAAAGTAAAGAAACATTTTTTCATAATAAAACTAGAGAAAAATTGATTTCGTTGTTAAGGGTTAAAAATAGATGATTAAATTATACACACGTGTTCATTGGAACATTTTTAAAAAATCGGTTAAAAAATTAAGAAATTTTTCACATTGTCTTCTAATATTGAATAAAAAATATTTTATTGTCATATTTTTTTTCTAACGAAGTATATGAAGATTCAAGAAGCAATATTTTAATAATTCAATATTTTAAAGATTTACTACTAGGTCTGCAAAACTTGGCTCAATTTGGACTTAAGGTGCATTAGATGCAATAATTTTATGAATGCCTCTTCATTTTAAACATTTAATTGAACAAAAAAAAAAAAAAAAAAAAAAAAAAAAAGGATTATAATTATTATTTTGTTTGTTTTTTGTGGAAATGAAATAAAGTTATCCTAACAATAAATAAAAGCATTTCTATTAATTCTGGTACTAAAATAACTTTTTTGTGTTCGATACACACACACACAAAAGACACATATTCTCGAATTTTAAATTCTGTATTAAAGCCGTAATTTAACCTGCTGAAATATCCTAAATTATTAAATAAAATTTCATAAAATTATTTTGAAACTAAATGTTTCCTATTGTCCATACACAGAGCACAAAATATCATTACATTAAGGATAAAAATCCTTACTTAAATGAAAAGTCACACATAAAATAAAATAAAATAAAATCTCTGATAAAAGACTTACATAAGACCACAAAAAACCCCTACAAAGTAAAAATCTGTCCCTACATCCTGAAGGAAACTTCTGTAAGTCGTTATACATAGGAATAAATCCCTACAGTTCACAACACTGCTCATTTTCCTGATCTAGAATCGCTAAAAATATAGATGACAAGCACCCGGTTTTTTAAGATTTTTACGCTATTTGATAGGTTGCAGATGAAAAGTGTTTGTATGTGCAGGCTTGCACAGATGTAAAACAGATTCACTCCAAGAAACAAGGACTCGAAAATCTTTTTGAATGGTTCTTTGTATAACCAATAGGTGGCAGCACCAGATAACCTTATATGTAGAGGATAAGAAAAACTCCAAAAAAAATGGTATTTTAAAGTATGATTATGTAGATTTAAATTTACTTATGTTATTTAATATTTTCTATGGTCATCGACGAATCAATAGATGACCGGATGCCTCACCACTGCTTCTCAAGTGCCACCAAAATTTGGCGATTTGGGAGGAATAAAGTCACACTCAATTCCTTCTTTGGCTAAAAAAATTACCCAATCTCTCATCTGCAGAACTAACCATTTTTAGTAATTTTTTCAATTCAGCATCTGCTTCTATAAAAGTCTTAGAATAATCTGACATGATTTTGGCACATTTGCCTCTTCTGCCAAAAAGACATTTCAAACTGGCTATAAAAGCTTGAGTTGTCAAATCTGACACAAAGTCCAGGTGTATCACCTTTGTACATAAGCAAACATAAAGAATTACATAAATCTTATTCAATACACCCTTCCTTTGTTTTTTTTATTTTACAAAAAAAGGACCACAATAATCTACGCCTGTAACGAGAAAGTGAAAATTTGAAGTCACACGTTCTTTGGCAGATAAGCCATTATTTAAGATGCTGATACAGGTTTATTTTTAAAGTAATTAATGCAGTTATGTACTGCTCTACGACAATTGTTTCGAACTTTGTCGAACATGAAAAAGTAAGGCTTGTGAAGGCTTGTGGACCCAAGTGAAAATACTTGAAATGATAAAACCTTAAAAGGATATTGGTTAACTGATGATTAGTGGACAAGACGATTAGAAACGTAGAATAAATAGGGCAAATCTGACTGGGACAAATGCCCTCCAACTCTTATTAGTTTTTCCTCAACTAAAAAGACATTCAAAGAAGCAAGTCTTCTTTTACCTTGTATGGGATTGTATTTCCAAAGCCTTTAATTCTTCATTAAATTAGATCTGACTAAAAAGACTTTGGCAGCGTTTAATTCTGAATGTTTCAATAGCCCACTCCTTTTGTCCTGGGGATGTTTATAATTATAAATAAATCTGTAAATAAAACTAGTTATACTTTAAACAATATTAATCCATGAAGTAACTTAATTTAGAAAAATTTAAAAATACCCTTTTACTTTCTTCATGTCTTCCTTTACTCAGACTAGTTTCGCTTGGGGCGCCCCAGCTTGGTCTCTGACTTCTCGGTGTTCGAAACTGAAGTTTTCACGCCTCCTTCCTCTTTTAAAAAATTCTGCGCCATTGACAATTGAGCAGAGCCCCATCGTTGCCATTGCAATTGTTTGAATTTGTTAAAATTTCGACTGACTCCCTGATTGCTGCGCAACCGTGGTTGTGATAGTTGGCCAACTTTTTTACTTGTTCAAATTTTATGTTAATCTCTTCATTTTTGTTTACTTGGGTTAAAGCAGTTGTTATTTTACCAGTTTTTATATCGTGACTATGTTCTTTAATACGCGTCTTTATTTTTCTTTTTGTTTTTCCTATATAACACATTTCATTTTCTTGCTTATTAGTGTATGGTATTTTATATATTCCTGCAGTTTCCAAAGGATTTACTTTATCTTTGTCACTTCTGATTAGTTGAAAAATGTTAGGGTTAGGCTTTATAGGTACGTTTATATTGTGTTTTGCTGCAACTTTCTTAATTTTATTTGATATTCCGCGATCATAAGGTATGGAAGTAGTATATTTAAGTTTTGGTTTTTGAAAATTATTAATTTTATTTAGACATTTTAATCGTTTTTTAAATAACTTATCTATTAACTTGTTTGAATAGCCTGCTTTCTGTGTAAATTGTTTAATATTTTTTATTTCATTTTTTAAAATTTTATTATCTTTACAAATTGTTATTGCGCGGTTGATATGGGCTTGGATAGCATTAATTTTGTATTTAAAAGGGGTTTTGCTATTTTTATGGATTATTTCATTGCTGCTATTAGGTTTTCTGTAAACTTGGGTAGTTATTTTATCAGTATGGCGATTGATGGTGACGTCTAGGAAATTTAATTGTTTATTATTCTCTTCTTCAAGGGTGAATTTAATGTCTGGATCTATTTGATTAAAGGCGTTTAAAATTTCTGTGGGGTCTGTTTTTTGATCTATTATTGCAAAAACGTCGTTTACATAACAAAACCAATAAAAAATTTTACTTTTAAGTTTTTCATCAAAATTATTTTCAATTTTACGTAGTTTATATTCTGCTAGAAAACCTGAAATAGGAGACCCCATTGGGACCCCCTTGACTTGTTTATAATATTTTCCATTAAAAGTAAAATAATTTTCATTTAATAAGAAATTAGTAGCAATGTTCAAAGTTTGGGCTATTGATGGGTTCGTGTACTGTTCATTTATTTTTTCATTTATTAATTTAGCAATATTTTTGATGTCTATTGATGGATAAAGATTTACTTCATCGAAACTAACAAATTGAAAATTTTCTTGCATTTTAATATCATAAATTTTACTGATGAAATCTTCGGTGGAATTCAGGCTATGGAGTGAGGGGGGAAGTAAATTTTTATAAATTTCTGCCATATATTTTTCCAATGAGTATGTGGGTCCTTCACTTTTACTTACTACGGGTCTGATTTTAGGGAGATTTTTATGATCTTTATATCTGCCGAAAATTCTCGGTGTATTTGGTGCAAGTGAAGGACCCACATACTCATTGGAAAAATATATGGCAGAAATTTATAAAAATTTACTTCCCCCCTCACCCCATAGCCTGAATTCCACCGAAGATTTCATCAGTAAAATTTATGATATTTGTGATGTTAAAAACATCACTTCTTTCTAAATTTTAAAATAAGATCGTTTTTCTGCACTTAAATGCATTGTATCTCTTAGCTGGCTCAACTCACCCTGTAATGTTTGCTTTACTGCAATTCACGGAGAAAATTTGGTTCTTCTTTCATAGTGGTGATGTCATCTCACACCATTCTGAGAACCAATAGGGTGATGGTTCTGACCCCACCTTCTGTTATCCCGTCAATTTTAAATTCAGTTGAGTTTGAGCAGGACTCTAGAGAGGAGTCATGGGTACTTGTTGATGGCATCAAGACAGCTCTTGCCACACAGTCGTAGACGTCAGAGTTTGGGGCAGTAGTGCACATGCAGTTTTTCGACAGACAGGCTATTCTTACAGCACCATCCAAAAAGTGCTCAGAAACATAATGCACTACTTCCCATACAAGAGCTGCTTGATAAGGACAAGCCATCTCTCATTTGCAGTCAGTTTTCTCAACAGTTGATCTGTCATGGCCTTGGAATATTCTGTGGAGTGATGAGGCTCATTTCTACCTCAATAGGACAGTCAACACACAAAATTGCCGCATTTGGGCTAAGGAAAATCCGCAGATGCACACTGAAATTCCCTTACATTCTCCAAAGGTGATTGTCTGGTGTGGATTCACGACAACATTCATTCTTGGGTCATTCTTCTTTGAGGAAATAACTGCACATAGTCCTGTCACATGTTCCGTTACGGGCCATCGTCACCATGACATGCTGTAGACATTTGTTGTGCCGCAACTATGTCAAAAACTAGTCCTTACATCGTCTGTTTTCATGCAGGATGGTGTGCCTCCACATATCCATGCAACCATGAAGGTGCTATTGCTCCAACACTTCACAGATGAACATGTTATTAGTCACTACTTTCATAATCTATGACCACCGCATTCACCAGATTTAAATCCATGCAATTTCTGTTTATGGGGCCACTTAAAGTGTGCGGTGTATCGTGGAGGTGTTAGGACATTGAATGATTTAAAGAACTTCATAACGCTTCATGTGTGAAGCATCGCACAACTGAATTTAAAATTGCCGGGGTAACAGAAGGTGGGGTCAGAACCATCACCCTATTGGTTCTCAGAATGGTGTGAGATGACATCACCACTATGAAAGAAGAACCAAATTTTCTCCTGTGTGTGAATTGCAGTAAAGCAAACATTACAGGGTGAGTTGAGCCAGCTAAGAGATACAATGCATTCAAGTGCAGAAAAACGATCTTATTTTAAAATTTAGAAAGAAGTGATGTTTTTAACATCACAATATTAAAATGCAAGAAAATTTTCAATTTGTTAGTTTCGATGTAGTAAATCTTTACCCATCAATAGACATAAAAAATATTGCTAAATTAATAAATGAAAAAATAAATGAACAGTACACGAACCCATCAATAGCCCAAACTTTGAACATTGCTACTAATTTCTTATTAAATGAAAATTATTTTACTTTTAATGGAAAATATTATAAACAAGTCAAGGGGGTCCCAATCGGGTCTCCTATTTCAGGTTTTCTAGTAGAATATAAACTACGTAAAATTGAAAATAATTTTGATGAAAAACTTAAAAGTAAAATTTTTTATTGGTTTCGTTTTGTAGACGACGTTTTTGCAATAATAGATCAAAAAACAGACCCCACAGAAATTTTAAACACCTTAAATCAAATAGATCCAGACATTAAATTCACCCTTGAAGAAGAGAATAATAAACAATTAAACTTCCTAGACGTCACCATCAATCGCCATACTGATATAATAACTACCCAAGTTTACAGAAAACCTAATAGCAGCAATGAAATAATCCATAAAAATAGTAAAACCCCTTTTAAATACAAAATTAATGCTATCCAAGCCCATATCAACCGCACAATAACAATTTGTAAAGATAATAAAATTTTAAAAAATGAAATAAAAAATATTAAACAATTTACACAGAAAGCAGGCTATTCAAACAAGTTAATAGATAAGTTATTTAAAAAATGATTAAAATGTCTAAATAAAATTAATAATTTTCAAAAACCAAAACTTAAATATACTACTTCCATACCTTATGATCGCGGAATATCAAATAAAATTGAAAGTTGCAGCAAAACACAATATAAACGTACCTATAAAGCCTAACCATAACATTTTTCAACTAATCAGAAGTGACAAAGATAAAGTAAATCCTTTGGAAACTGCAGGAATATATAAAATACCATACACTAATAAGCAAGAAAATGAAATGTGTTATATAGGAAAAACAAAAAGAAAAATAAAGACGCGTATTAAAGAACATAGTCACGATATAAAAACTGGTAAAATAACAACTGCTTTAACCCAAGTAAACAAAAATGAAGAGATTAACATAAAATTTGAACAAGTAAAAAAGTTGGCCAACTATCACAACCACGGTTACGCAGCAATCAGGGAGTCAGTCGAAGTTTTAACAAATTCAAACAATTGCAATGGCAACGATGGGGGCTCTGCTCAATCGTCAATGGTGCAGAATTTTTTTAAAGAGGAAGGAGGCGTGAAAACTTCAGTTTCGAACACCGAGAAGTCAGAGACCAAGCTGGGGCGCCCCAAGCGAAACTAGTCTGAGTAAAGGAAGACATGAAGAAAGTAAAAGGTTGTATTTTTAAATTTTTCTAAAACTAGTTATAATTACATTTAAAAAGTTTTAAAAAAGGATTGAGTTCAATATACTTATTAAATTAAAAATACCTTATAAAATTTGAGCCTTTATATATTTCGGCGCCCAGACGGGGCCATCATCAGAGCTCGAAATGACAAGAAAATCACTGCTGGGCGGTTTGTTTACTCTTTTCTTCTTCTTCATCCTTCTCTTCACATCGCTTTGTTTGCTGATATAGGGGTTGCCACTCGGGTGGAATAATGCTATGCTCGACGTCATTCACTGAATTGTTAGAGGTTAATATTTCAAGTGTTTCTCTTTTAAGGGCATAATAATGAGAGTTATAAGGGGCTATTTTTTGATAGTTAATTGAATTAGTGTTAATTGGTTTAATATTGTTAAATCTTGAAAATGCTGTAGATTGTTTATTATATTTTAGGTCGGCGAGATGTTCGGAGATCCGCTCTTTAATTTTTCGTTTTGTCATACCAATGTAGTTAGCGTTATTTTTATCGTGGAACTGGAAATTAATTTTGTAAATACCTGCGCCGTGTTTAAAATGGATGGGATCTTTTTCATTACGTATGCGTTGATATATATTTTTGTTTGGTTTTATCGGAATATTAATGTTATGTTTTTTGGCTTCATTTTTAATTTTTACGGAGGCACCTTTACAATAGGGGATCACGGGGGTGAAAGATTGTTTTATTGGAATACGGTTGAGAGATTTAATATGTTTTTTATAGAAATTATCTACTATGGTGGGGTTATAATTACCCTTTTTAGCAATATATTTTATAAATTTTAATTCAGAATTCAAATATTTTTTATTGGAGCAAATGAGAATAGCGCGGTTGACATAAGAATGAAGAGCGTCGCGTATTTGTAAGGGAGGGGGAGGGGGGTGCGACATTTATTGTTAATAATTTTGTTATTGCTAGTAGGTTTTCTAAAAACAGTAGTGTCAATGGAGTGATCTTTATTTTTGATAATGGTGACGTCGAGAAAATTTAAAATATTGTTGGTTTCGGTTTCATGTGTTAATTTGATAAGAGGGTCAATTTTATTAAGGTCAGCAAGGAGGTGCCAAACAATAGTATGCTCTTTAACAAAACTGCTGAACTTTTAGAAGATAATTATATATAAACAGAAATTCATTATTATAGACGAGGCACAAAGACAAACAGAAAATCAAACCGAAAATATTAGCATTCATCAAACAATACAGGAAGCTATTTAAAATGGTTAATACTACTAAAAATGTACTTTCCTCTTATATATCGTAATGTATCCGAATCTTTCATGCGATCCGGTAAACAAAACTTTAATGTTAATCCAACCATATTGAATGGAAAAGTTGTTTCTGATCATGATAAGAATGATGCTACTTTCATCCACTGGAGAAAAGAAAAAGGAGCTTTAGAGAAAAAGTTACAATGGAAGGATTTTTATAGCCTTCATACAACCTAAACTCAACAGATCATGGGAAACAAAGCCTTATACACAGTAACGTATCTAATTTATTTTGTTACGTACATATACGCAAACTGGTAGTGACATGCATACTATTTTGAATAGAAAACCATCTAATATTACTTTAAATAAAAGATATTAATTTCGAAGCATGCTAAAAATATTTGCGAAAAATCAGATTTCGAACAGACAGACTGATAGACAATTAAATTGAAGTTACAGACATTTTTAAACAAATTGAACTTTATGTGACATACCAGCCTGTAAAATTATGTAAAATAAATGACTGAAAAAATATTTTTATCATTTTCCTTTTTCGTTGATTAACGAGGAAACCAGAAAGAAATTTGGCCCAACACAGCCCGGAGAAAATTTCATTCAGGCCCGGCCCGAGTATACACAAAAAAACTGAGCCCGAGCCCGGCCCGAGAACAAATTAAAAAATTCGGCCCGGGCTCGGGCCGTAAGCCCTGCCCGTGCAGACCTCTAGCGCCAACTACCATTGGTGTACACGACGGTCTTTGGTTGGCTCGAGAACCGAACCCACAATCTTCCAATTACGAGCTCAGTGCTCTACCGACTGGGCAGGGGTGGCGCCAGCTAGGGGGCCGGGGGGGCGTCGGGGAGTCTGTGACCCCCCATCGGGGCATACTCCTAAAATCTCTCAGGGAAACAAATACAAAATTTTCAGTTTTTCTACTTTTAGCAGCATTTTTCCTTTTACAAATTTGGAGCATTCCAGTTTTTCCATTCTATATTCAATAGAAGAATGTATTGGATTGGTAAACATTTTCAGCTTCCAGTTTTCCATGAATATACACGTTTTGAGAGGTTCAGAACACGTTTTGGTCACGATATTTTTAGAAAATGTCTGTCTGTGATACGATGATCTCCAAAAGCACGAGGAGTACTAACAAATGGAATGGTGCAAATATTAACAGCATTGCAGTTTTTGATAAATACTCATATAATAAACTCTCTTTATGTAGTGCCCCCCTGTCGGGGAATTTCTGGTGCCTCTACTGCGACTGGGGTACCATGGTCCGGATTTAAGGTTGTAAAAAAGAAATAAAAAGGGTCATATACTAAAGCTGTAATGCAAAATAGTCTAGATATTATGATTTTCTTTCTATTAAATATTTATATATATGTTACATACTTGCCAACTTTTCCGGTTTTCCCGGAAGACTTCCGGTTTTTTAACGTATCTTCCGGTCTTCCAGACAGATGATGAAATCTTCCGTTTTTAAAAAAGTCGCGGATATCGTTCATTTTAAAAAGAAACCCCAAATGTTCTACGAAAACTCGTGATTCGCAATCTTTCTCCATCCATAACATAAATGTCAGTATTCATTTCAAACTTGCTTTATGATATTCTAGAACATGTAAAGAAATAAAATTGTTAAATATTTCCTGCTGATGTAATTATTTTTTGCCCCTCCACCCCCTTTATTTATCTCTTAATTAGTGATTAGCAATCATATGTTCTACAGAAGTCTTTTTAACCGACTTCAAAAAAGAAGGAAGGTTCTCAATTCAAACCGTATGTTTTTTTTATGTTTGTTAGCTCATAACTTCTGAACGGATGCTCCGATTTTGATACTTTTTGTTTTGTTGAAAAGGTCTTGGTCTGCAATAGGTCCCATGGTAATATCTTTACAATCTAAAGAAAATACAGGGTGCCCAAAAAAATCAGTCCCTACTCTTTTAACTGTTAAACGGCTGCAGCTATAGTGTTAAAAATGGTATGTAAGTATAGCGAAGTGGCGATGCAGTACAAGGTTAAACCGCTTGCAGCACCACCTGGTGGAAAATAGCGGAGTTAGTGTTACTATCTAGAAATCGGTTCTAGAGAAAAAAGTGAGTTACAAAGTTGAAAAGTGTCATCGATTTAGTACAAAAAGATAGTTTAGACATTCATGCTAGCGTTCCTATCTCGGAAACGGTTCAAGACAGGGGGAAAAAGTGAATTATAAAATTGCAGGGCATCATCGATTTAGTACGAAAAGACAGGCCCTGACTTACGGCAGGGCATACGGGGCAAATGCCCTGGGCCCCCCGTCTGGAAGGGGCCCCCCTACAGGCAAATGCAGATATTCTGCAACCTAAAGACCTCTTATGCCACTGCAAGGGGGGCCCCCAGAATAGGCTTGCCATGGGGCTCCAGGTAGTCTAAGTCGGGCCCTGCGAAAAGAAAGTTTAGACATCGATGCTAAAAGTACAATGCTAAAAACGTGCATTTGTTTGTTCGCAATTTCTTACACTATGCATACTTGAGCTACATTGCACACATTGTAGCGTAGCTGGTGAGACATACGTTATATAGTTCACAATACGGTTACTTGATATTTTTTGTTTTGTTGTAAAGATCTTGGTCTGAAATAGGTCCCATTGTAATATCTTTACAATCTAAAGAAAATAAAACGCCATCTGTGGAAAAACAGCTGAATCAGCGCTCCTATCTCAAAAACGGTTCAAGATGGGAGAAAAGTTAATTACGAAGTTGTAGAGCATCATCGATTTACTACGAAAAGACAGTTTTTAGACATTATCAAGGCAATACAATTAATCAGACAATATAAAGGCTCCCTAGTTCAAAGTACTGTTACTGTAAGCGGTCACATCGATTAGCGCAAAGTCGTTTTCAACCAACTTCAGAAAAGAGGGTGTTCTTAATTCGAGCTATGTATTGTTGTTGGTGTTTGTAAGCTTATAACTTCGTAAGAGATGCTCTAATTAATCGACTTCAAATAGGAGGTGGTTCTCAATTCACACTGTATGTTTTTTTTTTTTGTTGTTGTTGTTTGTTTGTTAGCTCATAACTTCTGAAGAGATAATCCAATTTTGGTACTTTTTGTTTTATTGTAAAGGTCTTGGTCTGAAATAGGTCCCATTGCAATATCTTTAAGATCAAAAGAAAATACAGGGTGCCCAAAAAGTCAGTCCCGACTCTTTTAACTGCTGAACAGCTGCAGCTATGGTCATAAAAGTGGTATGTAGGTATAGTAAAGTGGATATGTGCTGCGTGATTCGTACGCGTACAGCGTTACCTGGTGGGAAACAGTGGAGTTAGCGTTCCTATCTCGGAAACAGTTCAAGACAGGGGAAAAAAGTTAATTATAAAATTGCAGAGCATCATCGATTTAGTACGAAAAGATAGTTTAGACGTTAATGCTAAAAACAGAACGCTTAAAACGTGCATTTGTTTGTTCCCAATCTCCTATTTTGTGCACACTTGAATGACATTGCATATGTTGTAGCGTAGCGGGTGACTTTTATGCTATGTAAATTTCAAAGTATGGTTATTATAAGCGGTCACATCGATTAACGCATAGACGTTTTAAACCGACTTCATAAAGGAAGAGTTTCTCAATACAAACCATGTTTCTCATTGTCGTTGTTGAAATTTGTTAGCTTATAACTTCGTAAGAAATTATTTAATTTTAATACTTTTTTTGTTGTCGTAATGATCTTGGCCTGAAATAGGCTTCATTATGATTTCATTAAGATATAAACAAATTACAGCATACGCACAAAATTATGTTCTCATTTTAACTGCTGAACGCATGCAGCTACACTGGTAAAAGCAGTATGTAAGTATCGATGTTGAATCTTCTGTCCGTCAGCTGCAATGCATATTTTGCTCTTTGTTTGAACTTTACGCTGCGCAAATTCCAGAGTAGCGGGTGACACGTATTCACTGTAAAATTTTTGAGAAAAATCAATTTAAAAATAACTTGACTAGATTAAAACTGCCACAACTGTTTCTCGAGTGGATAACTTTCTAGATGGAGATGTAACTTTTTTGTTCAGATTGTGTGCATTTCATGTATTTTTCAGTGACATAAACCATTTTTTGAGTTATGTCACTTTTCGTGGAAGTTGTGATTTGTGAATCTGCCGTCGAACGTCTTTTGATGTTCTGCTATATGAATAAGTTTTCACTGAAAAGAGAAAAATAAAATATTTTTGTAAAAAAAAATAGAACCGACTCCAAAAAGCAACTACTATTCAAACAAATAAAAAAAAAATTGAATGAAATGAAACTAAATTGCGCCTAAAAGTATAAAATAATTTCCTTCGCCAAACAACCTATAACACTACAATTAATCATAAATTTTGAAGTCGGCGCAAAATTAAATAAAAATTGATACTTTTATTCAATACAAATATCAAATCCTATTCAAAATACACATCTCACATTGTCACCTGCAAAACGCTGCCGAAAACTATTTTGATTCAAGAAAACAAATAAGATTTCGTAAACAGCAAAAGTTGGCGAAGATGCTGGTATCTGACGTCCTTGGTGAAAGAAAAATCGCAAAATTATCTGGCAAACACATTTAATTTCTTTGGGATATCATGATTAATTTGATAAGGTATATTAAGAGAGTAATCAAGAATATGAAACAATACTTCGTACAAAATATATTACAAAAATATACATCTTGCGTGTACTTTTTGGAATACGTTTTGAACGCCAAATCCAAAAGCCTCCAAGGATGATAGTTATCAAAGTTATACCAAATTTGCAAAGGAAACTCTAACTTCGTAGAACCATAAATACCGCATTGTGAAGAAAGTTCACTGTTCTGTGTAGATGCTACCAATGGACCAATTGTATACAGTGATAAAATATTAAAGGTAAAATAAAAATGGATCATTCGAGACAACAGCATTTGTTGCTACCGATCTAAAAACAAACCTTTAAAAACTAATTAAATTTTATTTAATTTTGCGCCGACTTCAAAAGTTATGATTAATTGTAGTGTTATAGGTTGTTTGGCGAAGGAAATTATTTTATACTTTTAGGCGCAATTTAGTTTCATTTCATTCAATTTTTTTTTTATTTGTTTGAATAGTAGTTGCTTTTTGGAGTCGGTTCTATTTTTTTTTACAAAAATATTTTATGTTTCCTAATCTTTATCCATCTGCAACATAAATGATAATATTAATTTTAAACTTCTTTCATTAAATCCTAGAAGTAGAGTTGAAAGAGTTTAATATTTCTTACTCTGTAATTATTTTTGTATACCCCCCCCCCCTCCCAACTTCCCCGGATTGTGATCAATGATCAATTCTAGAAACAATAAAGCAATGGAAGTGCTCAATATTTGTCACATATGTAATTAATTTTAGATCTTTATTGCTAATTTAATGAATCTGTTTATTTTTCCTCAATTAAATTAAATATTTGTATGTCATATTTATACCAAATATGTAAACATGGGGAAAAAATGAAGAATAATTTTTTCAGGTAGGAAAATTTTTCCCAAATCAGTTTAAGAAAATTAATACTCACTTGGTTTTATGCATGTTTGAAACTGATAATTAGCTACTGCTACTTTTTTTTATATGTAGTATGATTAATGTACATACACAAAAATCATATTCGATATTTGTTTAAAAAAATAGTTATACTTTAACTTAACTAAGTTTTTTTGTCTGTTGTTAAATAAATTTCTTACAGATTCTGTTTTGTAGATATTTATATGTTGAAGAGGAATAACTTCATTTAAAACTTTTATAATTTTAGTATAATCAATCTATAGTAAAACGTTTTTATAGATTGCTTCAAAATATTAAAACTGTATTGTTTAACACGTCAAAGAAAAAAAAAAATCTTCCCTTTTTTTATTAAATCTTCTGGTTTTTCAACAAAAATCTTCCCTTTTTTTATTAAAATTGGTTGGCAAGTATGATGTTACCGCTAAAGTGCAGAAATCAGTTAATCTGCAGATTAGCTAGGTAATCTGCACATTAACTAGGGTGATCCGTTAAAGTCAGGAAAATTGTTTCATTTCTCAAATTATCTAGGTAATCTGCGAATTACCTAGGTAATCTGCACGTTACAGGCACTCGTTAAAGTGAAAATAAGATCTCTTGTGTTGTAATTTTACAGCATGCTGTGTTATATTTTTTTTTTCATTTGTGGGAAAAAACTAGTTTTCTTTCCTTTTCTTTCTTTCTTTCTTTACTTATTTTAATTTTTATGTCTTTTAAAGTTATATTTGTTTTAATTTTTTATTTATTTCATCTTTTTTATTCTGTCAATATAAGTTTGAAGATGTTATGCATTTTTAATATGAAATATAATAACTTTAATAGCTTTCAATAAATTCTATTTTATAAATGAATATTAGAATTGTAATACAGTAACGATTTCTTTTCAAAATAAAAATATTTAACCATTTAAATAAAAAAATATAAAAAATAAAAAAAGTTTTATTAACAACTTACATTGCTATTACTATTTTTTTTTTTTTTTTTTTTTTAAGTTATGCACCAATTTTAAATTCGATAAAGAAATATTAAATTAGACAATTCAGAAGCATTATTTAAAAAGTACTTCAAATAATTAAAATTGCTTTAATAATTTTAGAAATGCATGAAAATTAAATTGACTGTTTTCCAATGCTTTATTAAACTATATTTTGCAGCACACATATATCTGTACAAGTTTAGCAAATATATTAATTTAAAAAAAAAAAAAAAAAAAAAAAAAAAACTTTATTAACACATTTTATGTGATAAACTACAACGAAATTATCCGAAAAAGCCAACAAAATAAAAATAAAAATGTAATCATGATATATAAAATATATAAAGGAAACTTGAAATTGAAAGAAACAACAACAACAAAATCTAATGAAATGCTAAAAAATGCATAAAAATTTCATATTAAGTATTTATTAAAGAAAAATTAGTTTTAAAAAGTTGTGTTTTAATAGTTTTATTCCGTGAGGAAATAATTACGGTGTTGTAAATTTTAATATTCATAATTCAAAATGAAGTTTCAGGAGATAGAGCGGTTAATTAAGGTTAGATTTCAATAATAAAATGCAGTGCAGACCCTTATCAAACTTATACTGACAGAATTAAAAAAGAGAAGAAATAAAATCAAAATTAAAATAATTATAACTTACTTGTTACTTTAAGTTTTGTGTTGGTCATAAAAAGAAACCTATAATAATCATGTGTTCGATGCTCCACGTTTTGCGTTTACCAATTATCATAGCAGAAGAAAGGATGAAAGTTTTGGTTTGTGTTTGAAGGTCATTCGCGTATCTGTATCACATGACTATTTGACGTCATAGTGAATGTAAAAAAACTAAGGCTCGAAACAATCATTTGAACTTTAACGACACAGAAGCTGCTAATCTGCAGATTACCTAGTTAAAATGCAGAAAACTCTTGATTCCACACTTTAAAGGGTCATTTTAGTTAATCTGCAGATTAGCTAGGTAATCTGCACATTAATGGATTTCGAGCTTTAACGGTAACATATATATTATATATTCCAATTTGACATTGAATATGAGGATTTTCATAATAATTTTCTGCTTTTGTCTTTTAATATGCACTATTAAAATTCCTTTTCAGTGAAAGAAAGAAGCGAATAGACAGGCAGAGTTCTGCATGTGTTAATAAGTAAATTGAGTGGGGGAGGAGGCAAAACCACCTTTGGGGGTTGGTGAGCGAAGCGAGCAGGGGGCAGAGCCCCCTAGTGCAAAAAAAGGAAAAAGCACTTTTTAGATTCTTGAGGGCAGATTTGAATTTTTAAGGAAACAGTTAATAGTTATAAATATGTATACAAAAAAAAAAAAAAAAAAAAGTCTATGTTTTACTTTTTTTACTTGTTGCTAATATGCTGATTGTCACTCACAATAGTTTTATTTATATTTACAGCATTTGTCTTCAGTTTGTTGGTTATTTTCGGAAAAGAAATAGATTGGGACAAGAAAGGTGCTTTCTTTCTTTCTGTTTGCTTTCCGAAAACTATAGTGAGGAAAGTATTGTAATCATGTCAATAATCCGAATTTGAAATTTTGATGTTTCTACACGTTTCGAGGTCCCCTGAGTCCGTTTTCACTATTTTTATGATGATGTATGTATGTGTGTGTGTATGTCTCTGAGTGAACATGCTAGCATCTAAACGCTTTGTTCGAATAAGCTGAAAGTTGGTACGTATATTGTAAGTAACCATACTACGAGCCCTATAGATTTTGATGAATCTAGCACTTATAGTTTTTTTGCAGGGACACCAGGAAAAATTCTTTATCACTATGGCCTATGGAGCCAAATTTTTAAAAGTGCGATAGCGTCTAAACGCTTTATTAATCTGACCAAAAAATTTGTACACATGTTATAGGTCACAGTTGCATGAACTATGTAGATTTTGGTGAATTTAGCACTTACAGTTTTTTTACAGGGGCACAAAGAAAAATTCATTATCATTATGGCCTATGGGGCCAAATTTTTAAAAGTGCAATAGCGTCTATATGCTTATTTAATCTGAACAAAAAATTTGTACACATGTTATAGGTCACAGTTGCACGAACTGTATAGATTTTGGTGAATTTAGCACTTACAGTTTTTTTACAGGGACACAAAGAAAAATTCTTTATCCTTATGGTCTGTGGGACCAAATTTTTACTTTCTTCTATATTCAATAGAAGAAAGTATTGGATTCGTAAAAAATTTTTGACCTCAGGTTTTTGATGGATTTACACATTTTGAGAGCTGTAGAACACGATTTGACCATTTTTAGAAAATGTCTGTCTGTTTGTCTGTCAGTCTGTGTGTGTGTGTGACAAAATTTTGTGGCAACTGTATCTCAGGAACTACTTCACAGAATTTCATACAAATTGGTGTGTAGTTCACCTTGACATAAATTAGTGCCTATCAACTTTTGGTAAAAATTGTCTTACAGGTTGCATTGCCATCCCGCTTTTTCTAAATTTTTAACATGGTGGTATAGTACAAAATTTTGTATAAATGTGCATAAAGAGAATTATTTTTTAATTATCATTATGAAATTTACCAGAATTATTTATAATAGAGATAGTCAACTGGGAAATTTTTTTTCTATGTGTAGGAGTCTCGCCTCCCCCCCCCCTCCTGAGGGGGAAGTCCCCCCTCGAGGGGAGTAAATTTTCATGATGGGTATCTTTTAAAAGAGCTCGCCAGTACCTTTAAAACGAATGGTTGAACCATAGATCTTCGGTAATTTAAAATGAAGTTACCATTTTTTTTTTCATTTTTATAAAAAAAAAAAAAAAAAAATTAATGTAATATTGACAATAAAATTGACTTTTTTTTGGATATTTAGTGTTATACTACTTCTCTAATATGGAAATCGTCTGCATTATCATGGAAGATAATTTTTTTAAATAATAATTTTAATAAATTATTTTTACTGAGTGAATTTGTATAGGAAAATATAGAAGAAAGTCATATGGTGGCCACAACATACTAGTTAAAAGTGCGATAGCATCTACATGCCTTATTCAATTGAGCTGAAAATTTATATGAATATTATAAATCACTGTTGCACTAACTATAAGCATTTTGGTGAATCTAGCATTTATAGGTTTTTTTTACAGGGACACAACGAAAATTCTTTATCATTATGATCTATGGGCTCAAAGTTCAGTAGCGTTAAATAAAACATTGTGTAATATATGGAGAAAAATACTCAAACACTCTATTATGGTTTTATCTCTTTTGTTTGTTTAACAACTCCTCTTTCTTTACTTTATCTACAAAACTGTTAATTACTCAGTGTTCGGAAAGTCGAGTGGAGTCACTCCAGTTTTTTTTTCTTTCTTTTTCAAACAAGGAGCAGCACCCTCCTGAAATTATCAGGGGAAAACTCTGGATCAATGTTCATGAAAACTTGTTTTATTAGATTTTAGAATCAACTGAAGTGCTCAATATTCTTTACATATGTAGTTATTTTTAGACTTTGTTAACAAACTTGTTAACTATCTGTTTTTCCCCAATAAATTTAAATCATGAAACAAAAGTTATATTAAGTCTTTTTAGTAAAAAAGTATATATTGAATAAAAAAGATTTTTTTTTGTTTTTTTTTTTAAGAAACTATTGTATCTTGATGAATATATGTGGTAGTCTCCTAAAAATTTATACAGATAATAATAAGCCTCATAATCACTTGCTAGATTCAAAATGAATTTCAAGCATTACATTTTACAGGGTGTTCCAAAACATTTTGACTTTTGTTTAATTTTTTAGTGGTCCTCTCTTCCTTTTCAGGACAAAACTTTTGCTGAAATATATGAGGTATAACATGTTTTTTTATGCTCTCAAAGTTTCAAAATAATTCCTAAAGAATTTGAAAGTGTCCAAATATTGGTAGATAATGTATTCTGGAAGAAAATTTGACTAGATATATATAGTCTAATTTTGTGTCATATTCTAAATGGTGACATACATGATGAATTTCATGTACATCATCCAATCTGAGTGCAAACTCGCTTGGATGGCAATGCAGTTGTCAGGAAGGCTTATGAACTTCACTTCTCTTTTTCCAAGTTCTCCAGGTGGCATTAGCAACCCTAAATTTGAAAGAATAAATATAATTTTGATATTTTGTAGAAACTATATACTTTTCATTGCAGACCCGTCAACAGTTACGATTTTATCATATTTAGTACGATAATTAAGCAGGGTTGCTACACAAATCAGGAGAAAAAATTCCCTGAGTTTTCCCTGTATCTTTTAGAAGTAAAATAGATGACACGCAATCATGCAGCATTAGAATCTAACATGTTTACAAGTTAATTGAACATATTTAAGGTATATTAATTTTATTAACTTACTATAGTTGAGGGAAAAAAAACATAACATTCATGCCAAAATAGAAAAAAATAAATAAAATAAAGTCTCGTTTAAATAATATATCTATATATATATATATTTTTCTAATATGGACCAATTCTGATTAAATTTTGTCTAAACAATACAATAGTGATGTAATTAATAAAATAATCAAGGATTTAAAAAAAATAAATACATGGTCAATTTTTAAGCACGCAGACTTCGTTTAATGATCTATAATCAGAAAATGACAAAAAATTTGTCGTGATGAGATCATTTCATAGAAAAGTGTATTTTTAAAAGTTGCATCTTTACATTTTGCAAGTATAATTCAAAACCTAACAATACTGTAAATATGCAAACAGAATATGAATTATTGTCCTAAATTTATTAAACACACAATGATAAAAAGTATAATCAAAATAGGTGCTAAGCTTTTAACAAAAAAATTATGCCAAAATAGATACAAAAAATTAAAACAACAGGGCAACAAAAATTTAAAAATTGCCATGAGAGTGCTATACTAAAGCTGTACTGCGACAAGAAACGCCAACTAACATTGTGCCTGATGATATCAACAAGATTGGAGGATTACAAAAGGAATTAGAAATTTTCATTGGAGTCAGGACAATGCTTTGAACATTAACATAGAGAAACGACTTGTGAATGGTGCAATGGGCGCTATTACTAAAGTTATTTGGCTTTCACTTCGTTGGGATTAGATGTACGATACTGACATTTCATCTGTTTGTATCGACTTTAACAAATATGGAATTCATTTAGCCAAAATCAATACAGTTTTCGGCACTGTGAAACTGTGGATCAATCGAGCAAACACAACTCCAATAATACTGTGTTGGGCATGAAATCTATAAAATGCAAGGATGTACAGTGAACTATGCTGTTGTATACCATGGATCTAAATTATTTGCTAAGCATATATTGAGCCGAGTCAGATTATTGGATGGACTAAAAATAGAGGGACTCAATTGCTCAAAACTGACTGGCAAGACATTTTGCAATGAAGGAAATAAAAAGAATGAGACAACTAAGACCTCCAGCACAACAGGAAATTCATAAATTTAAAATATATATGGATCTGGCATTAATTTGCTTTAATATAGAAATAAATATCTTATAATATCAATTTTGCTTGCTTCTTTATTTTATTTTTTAGAAAAATAACATATTATCATATTATTGCTAGGTAGGTAAAACAATTTTCTGTTTTTATGTAAAATAAACTTCAAATTTGCCAAGTAAAGTTATTTAAAATCGATAACAAAATTTCACACACACAAAACTAAAAAATGTTTTTTATTCAAATAATTATTTTCTAAAATGGACTAAAAAGTATAAAAAAATTTCGTGTAGCCCCATACAGATATATAACCCATAGAGATTCCCCTGATAATTTTGGATTGTAAATTTTAATACCTATGGAAATATTTGTAAGATTTAAAACTAAAAACATGGGGCGCATGTGATAGATAATTGATGCATGAATAGTACACCCAAGTCAATAATAATTTTATTATACTGCAAATATGAATTATTGCGTGAATTTTTCTCACCAACTATTCCCTACACTCCTTACTATTATCTACTGCATGTGCCCCATGTTTTTAGTTTTAAATCTTGCAAATATTTTCATAGCTATTAAAAATTAACCCAAATTATCAAGGAAATCTGTATGGGGTTACATATGTGTATGGGCTAGGAGAAATTAGTTTATACTTAGTCTGTTTTAGAAACATGGTATATTTAAAATAGTGATTTATATTTTGTGCAGTATAAAGATATCAAGTATTCTCTAAAAAAAAAATCGTAAGTCATTATCTATTTGAATTATTTTGATTCCCTACCACATAAAGCAATAGTACTATTAATATTATTTGTTACAATTTCTATGTAATGGGCTCTTCCCACCATCGTCTGCTCAATCACGTGATAGAGGAAAACGAATAATCGAATTCTGAGAATCGAATTAAATATTGTTCTTAAGAACAAAAATTTTAATATTTAATATAAAATAAAATAAAAGTAATATTGTGCATTTGTAAACAGTAGAATAATTGTATTTGTAAATTTAATAATTTTTAAAAAACATTTTATGTGTTTATTTATTTTTACCTATAAGTGTTACATTAACTGATCTAGCAATAAATAATAGCTTCTTGTGGAATGTTTACGGATTATAAATTGAAATTTTAAAATGTTTTCATTTAATTTAATTGCATAAAGGTGTTACAACAAGTTAATTAACTTAGTTACTGGTCTAAATGGATGTACGTAGTACGATATTGCACTGTCACTGAGTAAAGCACCAAAAATCAGAGTACTTAAACATGGTCTTCATGAACATCAATAACAGGCATAAACTAAATGATGATTGTAAATGTATACAGCAAACAAAAGATGATGAATAATGATATAAAATGGATTAAAAATGATGATGTATAAAAAATAACACAGATTAAGTACGTTTGATCAAAAATAAGAATAGAAAATATGTTATTTCAGCAGTCGCTCTAGATAAACAAGACTTCGTCTGCTATTTGTTTTTCCTCTATCATGTGATCTCTGACGTCAGGTGGGAAGAGCCCATTGTAACAAATGATATAAATAGTCCTACTGGTATTTTAATGAACTGAGGTTAAATGTTTTCTGAATCATATCATAAAATATATTTTAATTATGGATAATGAATTACTTTTAAAGAGAAAACATAAATCAGTGCTTTTGTGTTATAACTTTATAATCTAAAAATATACCCCCATATAGAGTACTAAGAATTAAGAGGGCACAATACCTAACCCCGCGAACAGCCGTGGCCAATGTTATTCTATGGGAAAATTTGTTGTGACAATTACACATTACCTAATGTATATTTTTTAATTCTGTTTTCACAGTCAGAAAATTCATAACCGTTAAATGAGTACTCATTTTTGAAAAATTCATTTTTTTTTTTAATTTTTACATTTTAATTTTGAGTTCAAAAATGCAATTTTTCACAAAATGCATTTTTCTTATTTTCTTGTCGCAAAATGAAATACTAAAATTTAAAAAAATCAATTTTTGGAAAACAAGAACTAATTTAACACTTATGAATTTTCTAAACGTGAAAACAGAACTGGAAAAATATTCATTAGGTAATGAGTAATTATGTAAACAAATTTTCCCATAGAATAACATGGGCCAAGGCTGCTGGCGAGATCAGGTATTGTCCGCTCTTGAAAACAGTAAAAAAAAAAATCTGGTGTGAAACAACCACACGACTTCTATTACCCATTATTACATGTATTATATGCACTTTTTGGAGATAATATGTTCCCAGAAGACATAATTTGACCTAACGAAGTAGACACCTAAAAATTCTTTTGTAAGAGAAAACTGATACATGTGTAAAGACATATACAGTTTACATAGCGAGTTAAAAAATTGGTAGAGTTATATTTTGAAACACCAATTTCCGAGATCTAAAACTAACCTACTTAAGCAGGATGACTTAATTTTCCTGTAATAACCATGTAATACATGAGAAAGGATATTTAAAGTGAGTTTATGCAACAATTTTCAAGAAAATAGTTAAAGCCGTTTTTGAGATACCCACTTTTAGCAAAACTTTGCATACTCAATTATTGACCAGAAAACAATAATTACATACAAAAGAATATTTAAAAGGGAGTTAATAATGGCGAGTTAAAATCCATACAGCCATTTTTAACCCCTTAACGCACGCTGTCCTCGCTGCGTGGATGCAAAATTTAAGATCCAGCTGTAAAAATTCATCCCGGAAAATTTTTAGCAAAAACTTACGTTAATAACATCAGAATTGGCCAGTTTTTTAAACCTTAAAATTTAAAATTACTTTTAGTTTAATTTAGTTCATGAATTCCGGTGGCAGTATATTTTAAATGATCCGAATTGTCTTGCACCGCAAAGGGTTAAAGAAACGCACTCATGAGACCTGAAATTGAGCTATATATACAGGATGCTTATTCATGAATTAACCAACTATATCACTCAAAAGGACATCTAATTGAGTGTTTATATAGCAACTTCGAAGAAAATCGTTAGACACATTTTTGAGATATGGACTTAGGTCCTACTTCTGGTTTCCGATGTCCCACTTCCGGTTTTCGAATTTTCACTAAAATTTAGAAAATTCATCTGTACACCAGACCTGTCTCAATTCTGAATTTTTTGGACTCGGGAAACCTTAAAACATGTAAATCAGGTGAAAACTCAGTATGGAATTTTTGGACCGAATACAATACTTCCATTACCTACCATCCACTCCTGCATGGATGTGACTGGTCTTTGAAAGATAGCTGACAGCAATCAAAAATAAATTTAAACTTAACTGTGATAAACTAAAAGAAATAAAAACATAATTTTCTATATAAAAATACATTTTCTAGAGTTATTTTATTTACACAATAAATAAAGTTGCAAATAAAGTACATCAAACATATAGCATGAAAAATACTTTTCAGGTTTATGTTTCTTTGATCCATAAACAATATAAATATTACATACTAATTTTTTTTCTTACAATCAATTGTCTGAATATTTCATTGTCTATAAAATAGGCAAATTTACATATTATTTAAAAAATACTGAAAGAAAAAATTCTTAATGGAATAACAATTTTTTGAAAAATTGATCATAAATGAAATTTGAAATATTAAGAGTTTGACGAAAGGATGTATGTAAAGCTAATTGAAGATTTGGAGCTTATCTCTGCATGTCATTTAATGAAAAAAAATAATTCCAGTTCAGAAATAGGCTAAGAAAAAGAGAATTATATTGAGATTTCGATTCCAGAACATACAGTTTCTACATATTCATTTTCTCAATATTTAAAGGTATTTACAATAAAAGATTTTTTTCTAAAAGCAAATAGTGGTAGCATAGAAAAAACAAAAAAATATCCTTTGGTAATTAATGTTAAGTCAATAAAAAGCAAAAAATGGGTAATGTTGCATACAGATAATAAAATCATATTCTAAATAAATTTCTGAAAGAAATACATAAAATTCAAATCACATTTCATTTATAATTATTTATATTGCTGGATTCTAGTGTAATATAAACTACCCTAGCATAAATGACCTAAACTATATGAGGTTTTAATCAAAATTTTATTTTTATTTAATCAATGGAAATACAGTGTGTTGATTATACATAAAAATTGATGAAAAGTATATAATTTTTTTTTTTTTTGTGAGGAACTGAAATTTAATTCATTCTATCGACAATAACTTTTAGAATTTATATGATATTTGTTTGAAGTTTTCACATAAATAGTTCAATACTTTTTGTAACAAATTATTCAGATGAAATTTATTTAAGTAAAATGTTGATAATTTTTATATTCTGATAGCAATATTCCATGTCTAATGTAATAGGTCAAGTTTTCTAAATATGACTTTACACTGTGTGTAATACCTGCATGTTATAATTAAAACGAGGCTTGCAAACACACAAAATGTTCGGGGATAATTCATCAAAAATTTTTCTAGATATTTGACGAAACATCATAATTCAGAAATGTCTGGTCATATATGGTGTGGCAGTGTATAAATCTATACACAAAGAATAGCTCAGATACTGTTAATATCTGGGGTGAAATTATCTTCTCTTAAAAAATATTTCAATACTGAAAGGTTGAAGAAGCATACATGAGCACCAAATGTAATTTAATGTTAAGAATTTTGTTTTGCTTTTAAATATTTCCTAAGGACATTGGACATGGCTGAACAGAATAATTAAAACAAAAAAGCTTTAAAAAAAAAAAAAAAAATTCTGTTTTCCCAATGAAGATTCAGAATTTTGTAAGGAAACGCTATAAAGTGCAAAAACACACAGAAATTATTTTGTATTGAAATAATTAAACAGCTCTTTATCAAGCGAAGAAAAAAAAGTTAATGTTTTTGTTACAATTCGTTTTTTGCTTACAAAGTTCTTATACTCCAATTTTTTTGTATACTTTACTGCAATTTCCCTTTATGCTTTAAAATTTGATAAAGTCTGTATCATATCCTATATTAAAATAAAAAATAAACATTTGAATCCCAGTGTAATATGACATATTAAGATTAAAAACACCTAATTTTTCAAAATTAAATAAAAACTTCATAACTTTTGTAATGTTGATTCCTTTTTACACTCACATCCTCATATATATACATATAGCTCAAAGCATTAACTCTCGGGGGAAAAAAAAAAGTTCTACAAATTATTTTAGCTTTCTTTCCTTTCTTTACTACTGTTAATTTCAGATTAATAATTTTCATAATTTTACAAAAATAATAATAATAATAATAATAATAATAATCTATACATATAATAATTTACAAATAAATTAAAAGGAGGATGGCTAGCATTTTAACTTTCCTAAATTCCTTGACTTTTTCCTGATCATTTATGGCCATCCCCCCCCCCCCCATGAACTTGTAAAATTTTCATGAGAAATAAAAGAACATATTAGAAATTAAAAATTTACTATAATGAACTTTCAAATATGGGCTTACTTCCGAAAAATGTATCGAAATTCTCTGACTTTTCAAGACTCAAATTGCCTGACTTTTTCATGATTCCCTGATTATTAGCCACCTTGTTATGTCAAACATTAAAAAAAAAAAAAACTGGAATTCTTGAATTTCAAAGCAAAAAATAACCTGAAACAGCACAGTAGGACTAGAATAGTTTCATCAATGTAATAAAATCAATGATATGACAACATAATTGAAACTATGTAGCTTTAATATGTACAGCTTAATATTAAAATACACATCTCAAATGCTCAGCATGAAAATTTCTTCAAACAGTATACACAGTAAATTCAAAATATACAAAATTATTAAATAAAATATATTTGTTCGATTTCAAAAAAAGATCACTTATATGGTTACTAATACTTGCTTTCTTATGGACACAAACATATAAAATTTACATTACATGAATAGCCAGTATTTCACTGAAGTGTTCAGCTCAATATGAGGAAATTATAAACAGCTTACAACATAGCATAGCTATCAACCTTCGAGAATCAAAATTAGGGAGATTTCACATATGACATAATTTCTGACGTAAATAGAATATTAATAGCATAGTAATTATTGGAAAGAGAAGGAGCAAATAAAAGGAAATTTTTGCAGTATCTAGATGCTCTCTCCTTATTGCAAATAATGAGATAAATAAATAAAACAATGAATTTAAAATACTACTAGATTATATCAAATTCTAACCACACTCTAATTATACATATACACACAATTGATTTGAGAAAATTTTTCCTACCTGAAAAATCTATCTCCACTCCCCTTCAAAAAAAAAAAGCATGATTCAATAAACAAGTTTTGCTGATTTATGGCTAAATAATCATGTATTTTGAAATTTAGCTTTGTTGATTAGCAGTAAAATAACTGCTTATTTTAGTAATCAGCAGTGTTAAATAAATAAATAAATAAACGTAGTTGAGCAATTAGCTGCAATTGAATATAAATTTTATGAATTGGTGACAAAACAATCCTGCATCATGACAATCAGCTGCGAGAGTATCACTCAATTTAACAATCAGACACACACAAAAAAAAAAAGCACAAACTTTGTTAATATTAGGTGAAATAATCATATGTTACAACAACTGGCCATACACACACAAAAAAAAAAGTCATATAATTTGTTAACTGACCTAAAATAAAAACAAACACAAAAGTTATTTAATGACTGTGGAAAAATTACATTTTATCTATTAGTAGACCACATTTTATTAACTATTATAGATTCATAATGGAATGATTAAACAGCTTCAAATGATTTTTTTTTTCTTCACAAATTTCTAAATCAGATTCACAAAAGTATAACCCTGACAGAAAAAAATGAAATTCCTAATCATATTATAATATGTAACATTTTTATTTTCTCAGCTTTCTCACTTATCCGACACATTTTTAGATTGAGCATCGAGGCATTAGAAATAAAGGCTACATTTTAGTAGTATGAACAGGGAGGGAATCAAATATATATATATATTAATAACAACAATCTTAAAAAAAATGAGCATAAAAAATTTATAAGCAATATTTTAGCAGTGCATTTAAGTTGAAATAATAACAATCCAATTATTTTGAATGCATATAAAAATAGCTCAATTTCACAAAATAAAAATCTTTAAATCTATGTAGTAATTTTCTATATGTAATTAACTTTTTTAACCCGTTAGTAGTCGCTATCGACAGCGCCACCTATTACAGATTGCGAACTTTTTATTTAACTGTCACCAATAATTTTAAGAAGTGATGTGATCAACGTTAAATCGATTTTATTCGCGTATTATGTATATCAAATGCCACTTCTAAAAATTTTTGGTGGCTATTGAATAAAAAAAATCTGGAAAATCTAAAGGATGGGCGGCAAATCGACCAACTAGCGACTACTAACGGGTTAAGCAATCAAAAATACATTATTCAAAAACTTTTATGTTACAACTGAATAAAGTTGTGATAAATTAGACAATTTCAATAAATAGAAATACCACACATATCCTTTTACTAAAAGACACTACACTAAATTATACAGATTTAAGTGATTTCAACTCACTGACATATCTTTGAGATTAGCAATCTGACATTAAATATGAGATGGCATAGATAAAAACAAAATAATAAAATAGTTTTAATAAATTAAACTTTTATACACATTTGCGATAATGATGATAAATTATAGTCTACAAAATTTATTGAGAAATGCAAGATCAATAAATAGAAGCAATATTAGAAATTACAATGTCTCAATTCAAGTTCTGCATTTCAAAATAAATAAAGTAAAAAAGGTAATTTATTGCAAATAAAAATTTATAATGATAATGTCATGAAAAAGATGATCAGATCTTAGAGAAGGAAAAATAGAACACTTTCAATTAAGAATCAGTCACTTAATTTACAATTGTAAAGTGACAATAAGAGAAAACAACTTGTTTCTTTAAAAGTTTGACCCCGTAACTGCCCTGGGCATATATATATATATATATATATATATGTTTTTCTGAAGTACATTCCTTTGTATTGTACAAGCTACCAGTGAAACTATTCACACAGCTTGGGAATGTAATAAAATAACCTTGAAACTGTCTTGAGGATTTACTCATTTCAGAGTTGAGAGGAAACAGGGGAAGCAAATCTTTTAAGTTTTCCTCGGCAAGTAAGGGGTTAAATTAATGTTTTCAAAATCAATTACTTTTATAAGTAAATTAAAAATTTCACAAGTCAAAAATAATACTACAAAGTCCATTAAATAAGAATTTATTTTCCATTACTAAAACTTGACTAAAATATAATCAACTCTCCCCCTATAACATTAGATCCTTAAGGGGGTACACATCAAGTTAAGGTCAGCCAAAGCCCATGTTATTCTAAGGGTAAATTTGTTTATAGAATTACACAATCTAAATGTTATTTTTAAATCCGTTTTCACATTCTGAAAATACACAACCATTAAACTAGTACTCATTAACCAAAAATTTATTCTGGAGAATATTTTTTTTTTTTTTTTTAATTAAAAATGAGTACAAAAATGCGAATTTTCCCTAAATGCATTTTTTAGCTGTACAATGAAATATTGAAATTTAAAACATTCAATTTTTTGAAAACTGATACTAATTTAATGGTTGTGAATTTTCTGAATGTGAAAACGGAATTTAAAAATACTAATTAGGTAATGAATAATTCTATAAACAAGTTTTGCCATAGCTTTATATGGGATGTGATGATTAGATATGGGAAATTGTAAGAGGAAGTGGGCAGTCTTAAATTTTAAAATGAGTATCTATATGAATAACATATAATATATAACCTACTAAAATTTTATATTTTCTCAACTACATAAAGCAGAAATACAAATGAAAACCTGTAATGATAGTATGTTATGAGTCATACTGGCTTCTTAAGTAAATACTAAAGAATAAGAAAACTATTCTTAGTGATTCAAAGTATAAATAAAAATTAAAACCTAACAGCAAAACTGGCCACACATACAAAAAGTTTCACTGATTTACTTTATTAAAAGATGCTAAAAATTATTTATATTCAGAAATTAAATATTATAACATACAGTTCAAATAAATGCAACTTTTTAATTAAAAAACAAAATAGTCTATTTGAAAATAATAGTAAATCTAGAGATTAGACAAGATAAAAGATAGTAACTAATATACAGAGTAATCATAGTTAAATTTTTGCCATAAACAGCTGAAACATTTGCAGCTGAAATGGGTGAGCAGATTGCTATAAAATATAATAAATTCATGAGATACATTTATAAAAAAAAAAAAAAAGTTTAAAATTCCTTTAAGGAGCCTTCACACACTGGCAACTTCAGAGTATCATTGGCGGTTTCTTTTGAAATCCCTTTGATGTGGGAATCGAGTTGACGCGAAGCAGGAGAGAGATTTTCCCGGCTGACAAACCTCCTACTGCGATCGAAATTTGGTCTCTTTTGTAAAAGAGCATTAAAAAGTAATGTCCTTCATTGTAAATGTGTGCAAAATTTCAAGGGTCGCTTTCGGACAATGGATAATTTATGAGTTTTGAAGTTCTGCTCGTTGCCAGTGTCTGAAGGGTCCTTAAGGGTGTGATTTGCATAAAGAAATGGAAAATGTACCTAATTGTGTCATAAGTTCAGATATAAAAAATTAAGATTGTCTGCTATGACTCAAATACAGAATTTCATCATTGGAGATTGTTTGCAACATTTTTAAAAGCATTGTAGTCTTTCATACATTGTTATAAATCAGTCAGAGAATGAAGACCATAAATAAGACATTATTGCATTGAAGACTAATTGGTTATTTTCTTATAAATGAATTAAAAGTGCCAGAAGTACCTTAAAGCAAAAGAACTGTTGAGACAGTATGCTCATAATGGCCACATATTCTATTTACCAAGGGTGATTGTGTTCAGGTAATTTACCTGATTTTGGATAATATTTTTTCCTTTTCAGTACCAGAATTTCAGTTTTCTGGTAGTTAAATTCAGAAAATAAGATTAAAATATTAAATTCATATGACTGCTAAACCTAATTAATATTTTTCATAATGAGAAGTATATATTCTTTCCCCATAAAAACCTTTTTTTTTTTTTTTGCTAAAATTTCAAATATTTATTCTTGAATTCACAATCACCCCTGATTTACTGACGAATTTTTTTTTTTTTATATTGAAGAATCTTTCAACTACCAGAATGATCATGCATATGTAAGGAGTCCTCAAGAAGCTAAGGAGATGAAATATGTATGCAGAGAGCTTATCATTTGGCTTCTATAATGTTTTTAATGGGCACACAGAGATTTCATTTTCACTTAGGAGTGAAAACCACAGTGAAAGATTATCACAATATTTATTATCTTAGAACCAATAGTGAAGCCCCTGAACCTGTTCAATGGAAAAGATTGGATTTTTCAACAAGACTCTGCTCCTGCTCATATGGCAGAGACAACTAAGTGGTAGTAGAAAGAGAATGTGTCGGACTTCATAGAAAACAAAAAATTACATTAAAATTATTTATTAAATTTCACAAGTTTAAATTACAAAAATTGACATCACAGCAGTCCAGATTTAAATTCAACTACCCACTGTGGTTAGTATTGGAGGCAAAGCTGCATTAAAAACAACATTCCAATTTGAACAGTGATGGAAATTTCCATGGAACTAGTGTTCTTTGCTAGACGATTAGCCAAAGAGACAAAGCCTGTATGAAGTCAAACGGTGATTATTTTGGATAAAAGGTGTAATACGTTAAATTTAATTCTTTCATAATTGTATTAAAACTTATCACACAAATAAGTAATAAAGGTAATGACTGATTCAGAACTTTAAAATTATTTCAACATTTATCATTTTTGATTCTGTATGAATCATTCCATTCACTAAATTTGCCATTTTCCATTTCCTAGAGCATATCTCGTGAATTGTCAACATTTCAAATTGGGTGGCAGTCTACTCACCTGTTTTAGTTGCAGGACAAGCAAAGTTTAAATATAACTTGTATTTAAATAACTTTACATTAAAAAATAATTGCATTTGATTTTAATTGAGCATCAAACTATAAATTTTGTTGTAGATAAGAAATATTTACAATTAAATATCTTCAGTACTTGAAGAAATAAAATTATTATAAATTTTTTTTTCATTTAAACTTAAAGTTCAAACATACTTATTAATATTTCCAAAAACACTAATGGTTGAAAAAAAATATTTTCGATACTTTCGATGTAAAAACAATTTTTGCATAAATACTAGCTTGAATTTAAATTTCCAATAAATAAAATTTCTTCTAAGAAATGTTCTCTAAAAAACACCATCATCAACAACAACTCAATTTAGGTTCCTGAGAAGTGAGAGTATGAATGTCTTTTTCAAAAAGAATTTGGTTGTTCTGGACTCTACTATTTTTAAGCACCAATTTTTGTGCTATTGTATTGAACATTTCTTCTAAACCATCACCTGAAAAAATAAAAATTTAAATTAACATTTAAATGTAAATATATACAGACACAGCAATCAAAGTGAAAAAAATAAAATAACACATAAATGCACTTAAGTTAGAAAAAGTTTTTGTGACTTTTTAGAAAATTGTACAATAACAAAATAAATAATGTTAAACATTATTTGAATCACCAGACAGGGCTTGTGGTTTCCTAACTAGTGTAGAACTACACTTCTGATTAAGGGCCCTCTTCACTCACTGCCGCTGGAAGCCGAAGCTGATGTTATTCTTATGGGAAATTTTTCTTTACAAATAATTTATTAACTAATACATATTTTTAAATTCTGTTTTCATATCTTAAAAATTCCCAGCTGTTAAATTGACGGACCTTTTTTAAAAAATTATTTTTTTAATTTTTTATATTTTATTTTGAAGCTGCAAAATACGAATTTTCAATGTGTGAATTTTTTTCCTTTTGCAATTTCAAAACAAAATATTAAAAAAATACTTTTTTAAAAAAGGTCCATCCATTTAACAGTTTGGGATTTTCTGAATGTGAAAACAGGCTCGGGCTTCCGGCGACGGTAAGTGAAGAAAGCCGTTAAAAGTTTAGCAAGGTTTGCTAACAATCAGTTTTTTTTTCAATTTAAAAACTTATTTCTCGACGAAATGTTTTCAAATATTGGGTATTTAAAAAACTGGGTCTTCATGTTTTTCAGCGAAGATTGGTTTACGACAACATTTAGGGAGCTGGTAACAAATTGAGCAAAATCAATAATATAATGTTTGTGATCACCCTGTACAATTTGTGGGAAGATAGCATGTTAAATAATGGAGATATAAGCATTTATTTTTTTTTAAAAAGCATATCTTTTATTTATAATATACAGAGTTTTAAACGAAAATTATTCCTACTTTCAGATAAATGAAAAACACTTTTGAAACAATATACTGCAATTGGAATACAAATATCTTTAAATATCTCATGAAATATGAGTATTTTTATAAAAACGTTTTCACTGTGCATGTGTGAAAGAGATAATTTTTTATTGCATAGGTTGAAAGATATATTGGGCAACTTTTATCAAAAGTACATTTGGACTGAGTAAAAATTAAGCAAATTATCTGCAAAAGAACAAGCTAGATTTTAAATATTTTCCAAGAGTTGAAATTTCATAAGGGGTTTTTCACATACTGTGTAAAGGGGTTTTTCATGAAAAAGAACTTCTGGAGCGTGGTTGAAATAACTGGATCTTCAAATTAATTAAGCGACATATGAAAAAAACCCCTTATGAAATTTCAACTCTTTGAAAATATCTCAAACCGAGCTTGTTCTTTTGTGGATAATTTGCTTAATTTTTACTCTATTAAAATGAACTTTTGACAAAAGTTGCACAATATATCTAGCTTTTAACCCATGTAATAACGCTTTTTCTATCTTTCGCACATGTGCAGAGAAAACGTCTTTCATAAAAATGCTCATACTTCATGAGATATTTAAGACATTTGTATTCCGATTGCAGTATATTGTTTCAAAAGTGTTTTCTCAATTTATCTGAAAGTAAGAATAATTTTCATTAAAAAGTCTGTATATTATAAGTAAAAAACATGCTGATTTTTTTTTTTTTTTTTTTTTTTTTTTTTTGAGTTTTAAAATAAATGCTTATATCTCTGTTATTTAATACGCTATTGTCACACAAATTCATCCACAAATTGAACTAGATCTATATTAACATATCCTAACATTACAGTTCATTTCGCTCACTTAACAATACAGGATGATCACAAACATTATTGATTTTTCTCAATTTGTTATCAGCCCCCTAAATGTTGTCTTAAACCAATCTTCACTGAAAAACATGAATAAGATCCAGTTCTTTAAATACCCAATGTTTGAAAACATTTCATCGAGAAGTAAGTTTTTAAATTGAAAAAACTGATCATTTGCAAATCTTGCTAAACTTTTGAGCAGGAGTGTATTATAACATTTTCTAGAAATCTTTAAATATAAATACAGTCAACTCTCAAAAATCTGCATATCATTTGCAATGTAAACAAACATTGTCACAACTGATTTGTTGATTAGTGGATTGCAAAAGTTCAGCTGTAAATCAATTATTAACTGATGCTGGTGAATCACCAATCACTCAGAATGTTACAGAGGAGGAAATGATATGTGTAATTATTTATAATAATTAAAAAATAAATCATATTAATTTAGAGGAGGAAGGAGAAAGACAGTTTTCACGAAAGATTTTTCTCTCATGAAGATAAATATTCAAACTTTCTCATAGCACAAACTTATATGATTGACCAAGAATTGCTGACTTTTTAGCAGGTTATAGGAAAAAAATCTGGTGTGAAAAAAAACCACATGACTTCCATTACCCACTATTACACGTATTATATGCACTTTCTGGAGATAATATGATCAGAAGACATAGAACTGATCTAATGAAATAGACAACTAAAAATTTTCCGGTAAGAGAAAGTTAATACACACGTAAAGACATATAAAACAGAGTTTACATAGTGAGTTAAAAAATAAAGGGTAGAGGTTTTTTTTTTTTTTTTTTTTTTTTAAACACCAATTTCCGAGATTTAAAACTGATCTATCTGATCAGGGTGACTATTAATTTCCCTGTAATAAACATGTAAAGCATGAGAAAGGATATCTAAAATGGGTTTATGTAACTATTTTCAAGAAAATCGCTAAGAGGCATTTTTGAGATACTGATTTTTACCAAAATTTGGCATATTCAATTGTTGACTGGAAAACAACAATTACCTACAAAAGGATATTTAAATGAGGGTTAATATTAGAAGTTTGAAAAAAATCCATATAGTTGTTTCGAAAGGAACGCACTTGCAGTACCTGAAATTCAGCTATTATACAGGATGACTATCAATTTTCCTGAACTAACCAGCTATATCATTCAAAAGGGCATCTAATAGAGTGTTTATACAGTAATTTTGAAGAAAATTGTTTGAGCTGTTTTTTTGAGATACGGACTTCCGGTTTCAGATGTCCCACTTCCAGTTTTCCAATTTTCACCAAAATTTAGAAAATTCATCTGTACACCAGACTTGCCTCAATTCTGAAGTTTCATAGGTTAATCTTTATTAGTTTTGGAGATATAATAGACAGAAGCTTCATCCCCCCCCCCCCCCACACACACTGACCAATTGACAAAAACAACTTTTTTTGACTCAGGAGACCTTAAAACATGTAAATCAGGTAAAATCTCTATATCAAATTTTTTGACCAAATACAATACTTCCATTACCTATGGTAGTCAGGTAATTGAAGTAATAAATATATATTAATAGTCTTACTTAAACTACTATTGATCAAACTTTTAAAAAATCTAGATAATTTGTAACTATAATACGTTGTTAAAACCAATAAAAATTACAACGTTAGGAACGCCGAAGAGAAAAAATATGGGAAGTGTACAGCTGTTTTGGTAGCCTTTAGCTCATACCGTCTTCAGTGCATAAAGATAACTGAAGATGGTACGCTAAAGGCTACTGAAAACAGCTGTATGCTTCCCATATTTTTTCTCTTTGTCATTCCTAACGTTGTAATTTTTATTTGTTTTAATAATCCAGCACCAAGTCTCCTTTTAATATAATATGGTGTTTCAAAATTGTTCTTTAAATTAAAATTTCATGAAATATTTGTACTTTTATTAGGCACACTTTATTTCAGCATTTATGACATAAATTGTTTCTTAATGATTTTTTACTCAAATAAGGTTCTAAGATATAAATAATTTGCAAAATTGAGAAATCTGCAAAACACTTCACTTTAAGTTGTGCGGATTTTTGAGAGTGTACTGTATTTTAATTAAGAAAAACTTTTATTTAGCCCAGTCAAAGTGCTTGCTAAAGAAGTCTAATATGTATTTTAATTAATTTATATAAAATATCTTCTTTATTAAAAGAAGAATTAGCACTATGGATAAACACAGGAAATCTTCAATATATAGAATGGCAAAAGGAATAAATACAATTGCAGACAGTTGTTCTGGTAGCTCTTGGTGTACTGTCATGAAGAAACAAGTGTTCCTATGTATAAGAAAGGAATCTGATTCTATGAATGTTTTTCAATCAACAGAATTAGGTGGAATGATGGGGGATTACAGTATCCAATAGGAAATAATTAAAGAAATACTTTAATTGAATTAAAATTTTTTTTAGATATGTGACAAAACATTTAAATTTGAAAGTATTCAATACATATAGTGTGTTCATACAGTTTGCATCAAAAACATACAGAAAATAAATAAATAATAATATTTAAATATATAAATTTTTAATCTGAAATTCTAATCTAATCCAAATATATGGAGAAAAAAGCAATCTTGTTGCATGAAGCAAAATTACAACAAAAATACAAGAAGCATAATGCACAAGAGATACTAATATAAAAGTATACATTATTATACTATATTATAAAAACTGATATACACCTGTTTTGGCTGATACATTGAAAATTATATCACAGTCATGATGATGGGCAAAAGCTTCAACTTTGTCTTGCGCAGTACGTGATTGTAAGTCGCTTTTATTCCCCACCAAGACCTTCAGTGCTGTTATAGAATATAAAAAAAGAATATGCATGACACATAAAATAACTGTTTCAATGATACATTATGATTTTACAAAAACAATGACTTAAATGGCTTACAAAGTATCACATAAGAGTGATATAAAATTACATAAAATAAATAAATAGAAATCTGCATTCTTAGGCCTGGCCTAGCTCATTGTAAGTTTAGTTCAAGTCACACTGAGCTTACCCAAGTTTATGGAAGAAAGTAAAGCTGGGCCAGGCATAACACAGAAAGAAAAAGTCAAAGTTCAAGTTATATGAAAGAAAATCAGTATAGGCTGAATCCAGCCTGGGCAGATTTATACATTAGTCTGCATTAGACTTACCCCAACTTGAATCCGGAACAAATATTTCTTTAGGAACTTTCTTATACTTCTTCATTTTAAGTTTGGGTGAGGAATGCTCTTACATATATATATATATTTTAATCTTTGTTGATTATTACTCCCCCCCCCCCCCTTCCTTACAAAGATTGGTTAAAAATAATCCTCTATGTATATTTGTACAAAATTTTATTCTATGCTGACATATTAAAAGTTATAACAAAAAGAAACAATAGGGCCATATGTCAAGCAATATGTACCAAAAATAGATAGGGGGTCAATTTATGTCAAGGTGCAACTTAAAATAACTTTTTGTGAAATTATGTGAAATAGTTCTTGAGCTAAAATTTCTGTTTTCATTTTAAAAAGTTTTTTAGATGTTAAAAAATCTATACATTTATTTCAGTTGCTGTATCTGGCATCCTAAGCAGTTTCCTAATTGTAAAACCTGATAATAATGCTAAGAGAACACTTAGTACAAGATAATGTAAAATTACAAAAACTAATAGAAAAGAGCAACAGATAAAAAAATACATAAAATAACTTATTTAACATTTTAAAACATACAAAATCTTAATAGTACCATTTTCAGCAAAATTATCAATATCCATGGCCCACTGGCTCAATGCACCGAGAGTATCTGGCTCATCACTGCTGAATACAAGAATACAAGCATCAGCATTCCGAAAATAGTTTCTTGTAAGAGTTCGAAATCGCTCAGTCCCAACTGTATCCCAAAGTATAAGCTGAAAGAAATAAATATGTATGTATAAGAAAATAAATATGTATGAATATTCTTACTTAAATTACTATTGATCAGACTTTTCAATAATCTAGATAATTTGCAACTATAATATGATGTATAAAAATTGTTCTTTAAATTAAAATTTCATGAAATATTTGTACTTTTAATAGCCACACTTTATTTCAGCATTGCATATATAACATATAGTTTTTTAAAGATTTTCTACTCAAAGAGGTTTTAAGATGTAAATAATGTAAGATGTAATTACTCTAAAATCTACAAAATTCAGAAATCCACAAAACACTTCGTTTTAAGCTGTGCGGATTTTTGCGAGTGTATATTGTATTTAAACTTTATTATCTTGTCATAAAGGTATATGTATTCAAAGATAGCTAATCAAGGGTCGATCCAGACAAAAATTAAGTCCCTTTTGCTGCCTCTTCACAAAATTCCACATTATAAAAAGGGATCCTTCACAGAATTCCAATTTAGAGCCCCTTCGCAAGAAAAATGAGTCATTTATAAGATCTTTATATGTTTTCGGTATAATCTTTAACTTAACTAGCTGCTTCAATGAAACTCTATTAACTTGATATTAAATACTATATAAAATTGGTGTTAAAATGGTAGATAATTAGTGTTTTATACATTATATATAGGGGAAGGTGTTGTACCTCTGACCACCTATTCTGTAGTGGCATCTAATAGCATTTATAAATTTTGGCGTAATTAGTGCATAGTTCTTTCACTAGAGGGCTTGTGAAACTTGCAGTGGATTATTCAAGTCAAAAAAGATTCCTGTGAATAGTACAAATCCATTTCTATCATAAAAAATGCAAGTTTTTATTTGATAATGTTTTGCCTAATAATATTTTTGTTTAATATCTTTATTGATATAAATAATTTGACATAGTAGGTATAGACTTTAATAAATATGGAGGGGCTTTTGAAAATGATTATCCTAATCCTAAAACTGTAGCATGCTTTATAATTTGTAAAAGCATGGTGTTGTACCTCTGACCATGATCAGCTATTGTTCCTTTGACCAGGTCAAAGGAACAACACTCTTAAAAGATTTTCTCAACATTTTAACTTTTATGATTTATTTACTATAAATCAAAACCCTTTTTCTTTTGTGTGTACATACCAAGGCTCAGCTGGAACTCTTCCTCTGATGACAAATTACTTGCAGCTACTGTTACAGACAGACCAATGTTGCAAGAAACTGATTTTGATAAATCGTAAACAAGTGGCACAGCTCTAACTGACCATATCATTCCTCAATGTAGTAGTCTGAATCAGAATCTATCGCCTGTGAGGCCTCATAAAAAGTGGAAATAAGAAAAATGTCAAATAGGTAAATGGCCTATAAGGAAATTTTGTATCTGATACTCCTGAAAAGCTAATTATTGAAGTTGAAGAGAAACAAAGAAAAAAAAAAAAAGCAACACCCTAAAGGCAAGATACTACATACAAACAAACCTCTTAAAAAAAAAAAGTAAATAAAACGAAAATTCTTCCTAAAAACAGTTCAGAATTTCATAGCAACACTGAAATTTCTTTAGGAGAAAATGACTGATCTGTCAGATGAGTGTCGTGAGTTAGCTGACAAGCAACAATTTGAGAAAGATGAATTGAAAAAAGAAAATTTTATTCTTGTTAAAATTGCAAGTAAA
Organism: Salticus scenicus; assembly: GCA_963930645.1. Lineage (NCBI taxonomy): Eukaryota > Metazoa > Arthropoda > Arachnida > Araneae > Salticidae > Salticus > Salticus scenicus. Next base: position 21,708,168 of record OZ005659.1, on the reverse strand, counting down.
AACACCATTAAATATTTTGTTGCAAAGGTCTGTGACATTAAAAATCCAATGTTTCATATCCAATATTTGAAAAAACAAACTTTAAGTGGTAAGTTCATACGACAAGATAAAAATTTGTGTGATATTGATACAGAAGGCATTGTGACTTAACTTCCAAACCCTACTATTGTTATTGGATATGCTCGACAGTTAGAATGTTTGTCATTTGGAGTAAACTTTTCATTATATAAAGTAGAATTAGCAAACATGAAATATAAAACTCTTACAATATTATCATTAATAAAATTCCTGTACCCACTTAAATTATTTACAATGATAATGAATAAAATTATTTTTTTCTACATTGCTGTGCTGTCTAACTGTCTGGTCAGAGGTACAACAACCCATGGTCAAAGGTACAACTATATACTGTACCTTTGACCACAGTGTTAATTTTTTAAAATGAAAACATAATAAAATTAAAACTAGAACCTTGCAAATATTATGTATGATAAATCATATGATACTGATTATAATAAAACAATGAAATCAAATTTAGCTTTAATAATCTAGCTAAGAAAATTGAAACTTTGCAAAGTGGTCAAAGGAACACCTTCCCATATATATATATATTTCGCAAAAATAAATAAAAATTTCACAAAAAAGGGACCCATGAAAATAAACCTGGATCGGTCCCTGCTAATGATGTGTCTGTATATATTAAATAGCAGTGTCTGTGAAATTTAAATTCCATAACACAGAGGTCAAACTAGCCAACATATAAAAACCCTGAATACTACTACTAGTCTGCTGAATGAATGGCCGAGAAATCTTATTAATGAGATATGATATGGCTAATATCAAAAATACTTATTAAAACATATAATAAAGTGATATTCGGAGAGTTCTCAATACATTATATAGAAAAATAAAAATAAGAAATTTCCCTTTAATAATAGCAACTATTGTGCAATCATTATTAATTCCTTATATAAACATATTTATGAATGTTACAGACTTTAATCATCTGTAACACAAATAACGTAAAAATTGGTCTGCAGTCATTTTAAGAAATTTTACACTTTCAAAACAGTTTTATGTTAATTACATAAAATATGACAACTTACGGTAACATTTTGAGAATCTACTTGAAAGGATTTCGCGAAATTATCCGTACCAATGGTTGACTTGGTGTTTTCTTTAAAAATGTTACTCTTAAATCGACAAAATATCGATGACTTTCCCACATTGTAATCACCCAATAAAATTATTTTAAAACAGTAATTAGACAATCTGTTAGCACTAACATTTCGTGCCATGACAGGCCAAATGCAAACATGATGTCATGATTATAAAAATATATGCAAATTAAGAAATAACCATAAAAGAGACTGTTTTTGAATAGAAATACGAAAAGAAATCAGAAAAAAGCAAAAAAAAAAAGTTCGCGAGAAAGAGAAAGACGAAACTTGTCAAATGTCAAAACAAAGCAGACACACACAGGTTGTTTTAATTAGTGGGATCACTTATAGAGGACGCTTTTGCCCTTTTGCGATTATTGAAATCATGGTGGATAAAAAGACTTGACATGCGAGATTGCAGCGCTACAAATATCCAAGTAGTTGATGTGAGAACTACTGATCAGTCTAGAGTGACCAAACGTCTCCATTTTCCGGGTACTGTCTAGGGTGACAAGATTTATGCAAAATGAGGACAAATTATGCAATGTCCTCATTTCTATGAGAAAAATGAGGACATAAAGTTTCATAAAATATAGCACAAAATTAGCTTATACACTCTATAAAAAAAAAAAAAAAAAAAAAAAAAAAAAAACGACGCACCAAGAAGAGGTGGGCACAAAAATTGGTAGATGGGGTGGAATCATAGATATCTGTATATATATATAAATTACGTGTCACGATGTTTGTCCGGGGTAAACTCCTAAACTAAGGAACCGATTTTAATGAAATTTTGCACACTGTGTGCAGTTTGGTCCAACTTGAGAGATAGGATAGTTTTTATCTCAATTTATTGTCACAATATTGTTTTATTGCAATTATTTGTTAATTATAGACCTTTATTAAAGTTGCTCCAAAATATCTGTGAGTTCCATTAATTTAATTGTTGCCAAAAAAAAAAAAAAAATACGAGTTCATTTTCTTTCGACATAAAAATAAATACATTTAATCAAACGTGAACGTTCAAATAATTAATAAAAGTTAAATTATGCATCTCACGAAAATTGACGTCATAATCAATTTAAAGCTTTTATACACATTGATAAAGTGCTAATGTAGTTCTATCATAGATATAGGCTGGGATTGCGGTGCCTCGCTCAACACTATCTTACGCACAAACTCTGTCTTAAGATGTAAACAAAACGCAAGTCGTATTGCAGTGTCTCACTATCTTACGACAACCTCAGAGCTATCTTAAGTCGAATCGTAACTCGATGCGCGCGCAATCACAACATAGCTCGCTCTGCGTCTCCCATTGGCTGGCTGGCTTTCTCTTACGAGGACACGCGGAGGACTTACGCTTGAGGCACCGCAATACCAAGTTAAGATCGTTCTTAACCACGCCCATCTAAGAAAGTTCGTAACATTTAAGATAAGACTTAAGAACGAGGCACCGCAATCCCAGCCATAGTAATATATATAGATCTCTCATCCCCATGTTATCGTACAAAGATTTTTGATGCCGAAAAAAAAAAAAAAAAAAAAAAAAAAAGCTTTGGAAGCAGCCATTAAGTGGTATTGAAAAAAAAAAAGAAAAGAAAAGAAAGAAAGAAATATGAATTTGAAACTGTACCTGGAGTCTTCCATTCCCCTTTAGCAAATAAATTATTCATAAATTTTATTTGCTAAAATATTAGTATGTATTCCCGTGTGTATTCACTCGGGGAAAGACGGCCATATTTTGGTAAAAACGTCGTCTTTTCCCAAATGAAAAGGAATAACTTTTTTCTCCCCAATGATCACTCTATTCTATATATGCTATACTATATCTATGAGTTCTATACGCAAGCGAAGTGTGACTCACTGACCGTCTGTGCAGCCAAGAAAAAGATTTCCTATGTTAATTGCCCACTGGATTTTTTGTAAGAAATTATTAAAAAATCGAGGAAATTTATTTCCCGATTTTAATCCTTATATTTGGGTATAGATATGTATTAGTTATCGCGGGTGTTAGATTGAATTATTTTGCTGTCAAATTGACAAAATTTTAATTTTAAATTTCAAAACTCTGTCGCCCTTGGCTTTTATTATTATTATTATTATTATTTGGCGATCAAAAGCGTAACACGAAAATATACATGCCAGATGTATGCATTGTACGAAATGTAATATGTATTATTCATTGTACGTATGTATGACATGTAATATGTATTGTACGAAATATTGTTTCATATTATTCATTACTCTTTTAATATAAGTTGTTAAAATAACCATGATTTTTGAAAGGAATTAAATATTTTCGCCAGATTATTTGGCGATATTCTTTTTTTTTCGCCAAGGACGACAGAAATGAAATCTATTCCGCTGCAAATTATTAGTATCTTACATCAGATATTTTATTTAGACATTTGAAAACAAATTTGACTTCAAACTATGATAGAATATTTATCTTTTTCCTTTTAATTAGTATATTAAAATTTAAAAGCATGGTATATAAAAAGTTTTTTTTTTTTTTTTTTTTTTTTTTTTTATCTTATAATTATTCTTATCTTAATCCTCAATGTTTCCCATCTTTATTAACTTGAATTTACTATTAAAATTTTAACGTACTCAAAAACTTCTCATCACTTCGTTAAAATACACTAAACTTTTCCAAAATCTTTTTCTATATTAAATGATACATGTATTTACTTTAAATGTCCAATATTTCATAAGATTTCCAATTTTAAAGTTTTAAAATATTTATCAAATTTACTTATTTTTCTGGTTTAGCCTTATTGTTTTCCCTTTTATAACTACAGCTGTTGCCCTCTTTAAAACATTTAAAATGATGAGGTCATTTTATAGTAAAATTATCCATTATAGCATATATTATATTTCACTCCTCCATAAAAATTCATTTTAAAATCGTCTGTTTCTTTTATACTTTTATTTTAATAGAATTTTAATAGAATTTAATTTATATATTAGTCATTTTAGCAATTTTATCCAAAGTAGCATTAGAAATAATATATATCACTTCTCCATTAAAATTTATAGGACCCTACAATAAAATTAATTTGTGCTTAATATCAACACTACGAAAATTTTTATCAATCGCTTCCAAATTTTGACCTAAGTTTCAAATCTCAACCCTGTGGGTTTTTACATCGGCTACAACGTTTTCGTCTTTGTTCGTAAATAATAATTTGACTGTACTAATTAGTTTACAGCCGTATAATTCAACGTATAACTTAGTCACAGCAACGCGTGGCCGGGTCTGCTAGTAGTAATATATATAGATCTATCATCCCCATGTTAACGTAAGTCTTAGTTAACGTGCAAAGATTTTTGATGCCGAAAAAGTTTTTTGGCATCAGCCATGAGAGAGTATAGAATGTTGATATATATTGAAAATGCCGAAATACTGCGCGGCTTTTAATTGTACAAATACATTTATGAAAGGAAGTGGAATAAGTTAAATTTAAGTAATTTATGAAAAATATGATTTTTTATAATCAGTTGCTTTGTTATTATTATGGTTTAAATACTGTTTTGATTTTTAATGGAATACTTTTTTTTAAATTTTAATATTTTTTAAGTTTTTATATTAGTAAGTAATATCGAATTTTCAAAATTCTTTTAAATGTATTAGCTAGTTAGCAGCCACATAGGTAAAGCCCGCTTGTTTTAATATATTATAACTAGTATTACCACAAGGATTTCTTCTATATATAATCCTATCCGCGATTGTAATGAAATGCTCGCCCTCTGGTGGGATAAGGTGAAATTACAATAAACATGGTTTAATTCGAATTCTATACAGCCGCCATTGCTTGCCGATATTTAGTTTCACATATATTTATTGAATAAAAATGAATAAATACGGTAAAAAAGATAACACATACTTTTGTGTGCCACAGTGTAACTCCAAAGGATCAAGAAATCTAGAATTGAGCTTTCCAAATGACAAATTTAAAATTTCAGTTGCTTCGGCTAATGGAAGTAAAGAATTAATCAGATGATTTGAAATTAATATTTGTTCAACTTCAGTTAAAAATCTACTTCCGATCGAACTTTGAATAAACTGAAGTATTTTTTCCAAAAGCAATCAATTTTCCATAATGTAATGGCGGAGAAATTATAGTACGAATATTAAGTATAATAACAAAAAGAACACTAATGGACACGTGGCTATAATGTTTACTAACAACTGCAGTGTTCACAAAGCGCCGTCTATCGATCATTACAAACGCGGATACAAATTTACGCAATACAAATTATTTATTAAGTTATAATTTATTAAAGATATTTTCTATGATGAATGCAGACGATTTTTTTCTTAAAGTAGTATAATAATACATGCTGAAAAAATCATTTTTGTGCAGACATTAAAAGATATACAGTCGAACCTCGTTAACGTGAATCTCAAGAGGGATCAAAAATCTGTTAGTGTTATCAGTAGTTCATGCTATCAGTAACTCATCGTCATATAACTAAAGTAATCTTCATTTTGACGGGGATTGTGGTAACAGTTCATGTTACAAGTAATTCACGTTAGCAGTGTTCACGTTAACGAGGTTCGACTGTATATATGCACTCGAACTTCCCATAAGGAACACCTCCGAATAAGGGACACCTCTATTTAAGGGACAAATTCTCTGGTCCCAGTAATTTGAATTAGAAATTTATGTGCATAGGCAAGTTCAGTAAAATTGGTCTTAATATAATAATTAACTATATCATGTAAGTAATTTTCTATTTAAAATGACTTGACTTGATCAGTATGTAATTTGCATTGCCAAAGTGCATTGATTAATTGATGTGTAACTGAGTGTAAAGTCTACTAAAAAAAAATTTCATTGACCCTCTGAATAAGGGACACCTCTATTTAAGGGACAAAATGTCTGGTCCCATGGGTGTCCCTTAATGAGAGGTTCGAGTGTATATACATATGTTTATATATACATATATATATATATATCTATATATGAAAATGAATGTTTGTCTGTATGTTATTTATAAAATCGTAAACGGCTTGACCGATTTCGATCATTCTTTTTTTGTTTTTTTCCTTATATGTCAGGGATGGTTTAGGAAAAAAAAAAAAAAAATTGAAAAAATCTTTAAAATTAATTAAAATATGAAAATAATAAACTTATTGACTTATATTGACTTAATATAAGCCATTTAAATTTTTAATTGTTGCCAAAAAAAGTTTACGAGATATATTTATTTATTGTTTTCAGCATAAAATGAAATATGCTTTCATGCGAAAAATAAGAAATTACTAAATGTTAAATTGGTCGATGAGAAAGTGACACATTATAATTTTAAAATAAAATAGTAATATTACAAATCTAACATATTTCTTCTGAATTTTATTTCACAGCATTTTTTTTATATACCTCAACTTCAGATTTTTTTTTTAGTATGGCGGATGAAACACGCTTGGCATAAAAGTTAATTCAGCATTATGGTAAAGGTATTTTCTTATTGATAATTCTTGACAATTTTTTATAATTTTGATGCTGAAGTAGATCGGACATTTTTCGCCAAGGAAAAGATAGAAAGAAATACGCAAGCGAAGTGATGACGTCACTGGCCGTTCGTGGATGCAAGAAAAATATTTCCTATGTTAAACGCCCATTGGATTTTTTGTAAAAAATTATTAAAAATCGAGGAAAAATATTTCCCGATTTTAATCCGCATATTTAGGTATAGATATGTATTAGTTATCATGTCCATGCATTAGATTAAGTTATTTTTGTTGTAAAATTGACAAAATTTGAATTTTTAATTTCAAAACTCTAGAAAAAAAAATGGCAAACTTCCATATGCGATTGAAAACACAAACATTTAATTTCAAAGGATGATATTAACACAATAAATATCCAACTAATATACTGATTAAAAGGGAAATGATAAATATTCTATCATAATTTGAAGTCAAATTTGTTTTCAAATGTCTAAATAAAGTATCTGATATAAGATACTAATATGTTGTAGCGGAATAGATTTGATATCGGTCATCCTTGGTAGTAAAATAAAATATCGCCAAATTATTTGGCGAACATAATTTAATTCCTTTCAAAAATCATGGTTATTTTAACAACTTATTTTAAGACAGTAATGAATAATATGAAACAATATTTCGTACAATGCATATTACGAAAATATACATCTGGCATGTATATTTTCGTATTACGTTTTTGATCACCAAATACAATAAGTGCCAAGAACGACAGAGTTTTGAAATTTAAAATTAAAATTTTGTCAATTTGACAGCAAAATAACTCAATCTAACACATGCACATGATAACTAATACATATGTGTACCCAAATATGGGGATTAAAATCGGGAAATAATTTTCTTCGATTTTTAATCATTTTTTACAAAAAATCCAATGGGCGATTGACATAGGAAATCATTTTCTTGCATCCACGGACGGTCAGTGACGTCACACTTCGCTTGCGTATAGGAACAATAATCGCATAAATTATATTTTGGTCTAAAACGGCAACAAAAATTTAAAAGTCGCCAAGGGCATTAAGGCTGTACCATGATCAAGTTTACATACTAATTTATTTATTTTTCTATATACCAACTACTATTAACTAAGCATGAAGTATATATAACCACAAAATAATAATTGTCTCATGCGATAGAAGTTGCCGATCATAGCATATTGTAATATTATATGTGGCTTGAAATTGCTGTCATTCTATGATTGATTAAATCAAATAAATATAGGAAATAACTTGAGTGCAAATATTATGTACATCACATATAATGTTGTTCATATGTAACTGGGATTCAGATATAAAAGAGTTACTTCAAATTTTTCGATACTGTCCGTATCGAAACTGTTATGTATGATAAGCAACCAAATGGAAGCCCACGGGTTAGCCATTGTCGCAGGCAATAGGGACAGGCACCGGAGATTGCAAGGACGAACAAGGCGCTGCCTAAGGCAGCGGGAACCCAAAGCAAGCTTTCGACCGATTTCAGTTTTTTTTTTTTTTTTTTTTCATAAAGCATATAGAAAAGAGTTTGCCAGCGAAGCGGGCAAAGCCGTCCAAAATTGTTTAAGAACTAAAATATTATTCAACAATTCACCGGGAAATGAAAAAAAAAAAAAAAAAAAAAAAAAATTAAAAATTTGAAACTCATAAATATTATATGAATTTCACCACATAGTTAAAATTTTAATTAACCAGTCACCAAATTATTATTAGAACCAGATTAATATTGTGCAATAGTGAACTAAAATCATACAAAGAAAGGTTTCGAAATAAAATTCATAATTGACGACCCAGTTTTTATACTTCCACAACGCAGTACTGTTTTATTACAGAATCCCTATGGACGAATTTTAAATTTTTATCGCCATGTTGGCGATAACTTTTTATTTATTTATTTTGGCTTTCAATGAGTTACAAATTTTTTTGAGTGTACTTTATCAGACTCTGTTTTGCACAGCACCACAATGATAAGGTTTCATTTCATTACATATTATGATCAAACCGTCAGTTCCCACACATACACATCAAAATTTCCACGTGAACGAAGTCGCGGGTAACAGCTAGTATATATATATATATATATATATATATATATATAACATTAAAATAAAAGAAATCGGTAGCTTCGTTTTAAATTAATACAGATCTATGGTTCAACCATTCGTTTTAGACATATTGACGAGTTCTTTATAAAATATCCACACTGAAAATTTACACAGGCCCCGGGGGAAGGGCACTTCCTTCCCAGGAGGAAAACAATGCTCCTACAAGCACACATTTTTTTTTCAAGTTTATTACTACTATTATCAATAATTCGTATAAATTTTACATTCATGCGTTAAAAATAACTCACATTATGTACATTTATATGAAATTTTGTCCTATGCTGTCATGCTAAATACTTAGAAAAAAATAGGATGGCAGCACCCCTGTTGAGCGATTGATTCCCAAATCTAATCAGTACCAGTTTAGGTCAAGGTCCAACTGAATACAAGTTTGGTCGAATTTCGTTCATAATTGGGGCTATAATTGGAAATTGCTAGAATTGCATTTTTAGTTGTGTTAAGCGTTTCTCACAGTTTCGAACAAGGTTTAAGAAAATATTATGACATTAATTAATTTTTCTGCCTGTCTGCTTGCCCACCCGTCCGCGCTCCATTTCCGAGTAAACCCAATTTCTGCTATATGTTGTGACTGGCCGTTAAAGGGTTAACGCAAATTTTCTTGAAGATGAAGATATGTCCAATCGTTTTAGTTCTCTAAAAAAACACATAATCCCAAAATTTAATCAAAATCATTACATTTATTTCCGAGTAAACCTAATTTCTATTATATGTTGCGATTGTCTGTTAAAGGGTTAACACAAATTTTCCTGAAGAAGACACTTAACTTTAAATATTACTTACAAACTTTGAATAAACACCATAAAATGCAATAAACTCGCAACAATTGTTTCGGGTCGAAAAAACACACGACCCTTCATCAGGCGAATAAAGTAAGCACGAGTGCTGCAGTCAAAGCGGCAACGCAAGTTTTCTTTTCTAAAATTGTTCAAATTCTTCATTTTTTCCAAAGCTTATTTTTGAGAAAAAATGAATATTTATTACTTTTGTTAAAGATATATAAAATTTTGTTGATGTATAACGAACATGCCATCCAAATTTTATGTTTATTTGTTGCCGCTTTGACTGCAGCACTCGTGCTTACTTTATTCGCCTGATGAAGGGTCGTGTGTTTTTTCGACCCGAAACAATTGTTGCGAGTTCATTGCATTTTATAGTGTTAATTCAAAGTTTGTAAGTAATATTTTTACAACGCCAGTTTATTGATGCTTCTTTATTAAACTTAACTTTAAACTTTAATCAAAATCGTTATATCCATTTCTGAGTAAACTCAATTTCTACAGCATGTTGCGATTGGCAGTTAACACTAATTTTCTTGAAGCTAAGGATGCTCCAATTGTTTTAGGTCTCTAAAAAGCACTTATCCCAAACTTTTATTAATATCGTTATAACCATTTCTGAGTAAACATAAATTTCTACTTTATTTTGCGATTGGCAGTTAAAGGGTCAACTCAAATTTCTCAAACGATAAGGCTAAGTCCAATCGTTTTTTCGACCCAAAAAACTTCTAAACAGACAGAAATAGTAGATGGAAACGATAAATTTCTTTAAATGTCGTTATTCCATAAAAAAAAAAAAAAAAAGAAGAAGAAGAAGAAGAAAAGAGAGAAAGAAAAATGAGTATCTGGAGTTTTTTCATTCATCTTTAGTACATAAATTATTCATAAATTTTATTTCCTAAATTTTCTGTGTGTATTCCCGTGTATATTCACTCGGGGAAAGACATCCATAAGAGAGTAAAATGGCCGTCTTTCCCCGAGTAAAAAAGGCATCACTTTTTCGCCCTCACTGATCAATCTATGTCTTATTACTATATCTATAGGTGGTCCGAATGGGACAAAAATTGGTAGATGTGATGTACATGTGCAGGGCCCGACATAGACTATTTGGGGCCCTGGGCAAAAACTGATTTAGGGCCCCCCTCTGCTTCACTACTTCAGTAATGAAGAACCGAACTTTATGGAGGTATTCAAATTTTTCACCTCATTATACATCCATTTTATTTCTGATTGTTAACTTTGTCATCTAGCTGCAAAAAATTCATATCCTTGCTAACATTAGGACGGAATTCAGCTAAATTTTTGCAATTACGATGGCTGAATTAAGCTGGATTTTACACTGACGGATTTTACACTATACTGATATTTTGTTTTAAAAAAAAGTTAATTAAAGAAGGAAACTTAAAATAAACGTTCTATTCGATTTGAGGCCCCCCCTTTTATGTGGGGGCCCGGGGCAACTGCCCCGTATGCCTCTGCCTTAATCAGGCTTTGTACATGTGGAGAAAAACAATTGATTACAGTTTCAGAAAATTTGAATGATTTAATCAAGATGAAGGGCCTCACAAAGTAAACAAGTCAATAACGCGTTGGTCCACTTCTGGCCCTTATGTACGCAGTTATTCGGCTTGGTATTAATTGATAGAGTTGGCAGTTTTGCTCCTATAAAGTATCGTGCTAAATTCTGTCCAATTGTTGCGTTAGATTGGTAAAATCCCGAGCTGATTGTAGGGCCCTTTTTATGATGCTCCAAACGTCTTCAGTGGAAGAGAGATCCGGGGACTGAGCTCAACTCCCCTGAGCCACCTATTAAAGGTATTTAAAGTCACTGAAGTACCAGTTGCACGTAGGATCGACGATAATGATGAATTGGTGCTTGATTCTATCAAAACCTGTATGTATGTCAATTTGTGTCCAGTTTGCATTAAGGCTCCTATATATATGAGCTGGCGCATCAGACATTTTTTTGCCTTAGGGTTGTCACATGTACCCAGCACGTTTCACTGATAAATAAACGGAAGTCGTTACTTTTATAGTCTTGTGTTACTTTAGAGTACACTTTTATGATATTTCATAGTTTATCTATGTAAAGTACGATATCAGAGTTTGTTTAATTATAAACTGCTATAATTTACTCAAGAAAAGAACATAAAATGTCCAGATTTCCATAAGATAATTTAAGAAGAATAAAACAACATTACTTATATTTACTTATATTTTCCTTTGTATTTCTGATATGTGTTATTGTAAAAATACAGAAATATGTGTCATTTTAATCATATTATTTATGTTAATATTGATAAATCGATTAAAGAAGACCTTTTCCTTTTATTACTGTGTATTTCAGTTTTCGCGACATTTTGTATTAGAAACAGAAACAGACCTAATTACACATCTTATTTCCAATCCGCGTTTGTAATGATCGATAGATGGCGCTCTCTGAACACTGCAGTTGTTAGTAAATATAACAGCCACGTGTAATTATTATTCTTTCTCCGCCATTTCATCATGGAAAGTCGATTGCATAATATGAGGATATGCAGTGGTGTGATAATTTCACCTTAGCCCACCAGAGGGCGAGCATTTCATTACAATCGCGGATACATCTACAGGATATCCCGATTATAATGTGAAAAAAATGTGTTGTTAGGAATATTATTGTTGCTTATTGCTTTTGTTGACCGATCGTCGCTTCAGGTCAATATTTCTTAAAATCACAAGAAAACAATAAAGACGCCAAGCGGGAATGCTGCCCTCTTCTGAGGCAAAAAAATGGCGGCGATGCGCTGGCTTATATATTTTATTTAGGGGGCTCTAGTTTGCATTTCTCCTTCTTGGTGCGTCACTTTTTTTGTTATAGAGTATATTAACCCCATTTGCAGCCATTAATCGTCACTATGATAAATTTATACTACTTGTGAACTTATACGATAAACATTATAAAAAAAATATTTATATAGGCATTATTAAATTTACAATTACACTAAACATTATCATAAACTTGTACACATTATACTTCTCCTTCGTATAATATAATGGCATGCTGTTAGTATTAAAGTATTAATTTCTGATATGCGGTTGATACGAAAGTACTAAACTGTTTTATATCCGCTTCTTGTTTATACTTTTATAAACTGTTTTAATACAATTTTTATTGTTGTATAGACCAAGTTTTAGTGAAAACGAAATTATAATTACTTCAAATGGAAGTAATCCTTTAAATAACATTTTAAAAGGAAAAGACAATCTGAACAATGTCAAAAACCGGCTAGGGCTAGGCTAGGAATAAGAATTGAACTCTAGTCTGACGGCCTAAAGCATTAATGTTCTACAAACTGAGCTATTATGTTGTACCTTCCAGTAGCACTATTGAGAGCAAAAAATTGTGAAATGTCAACAAGGTAATCTGCGTTCAGCTCCTATCCCTGACTTAGACAGTTTTAAGTCTTACTAAAAAATGCTTTACCATTTAAAATGTTATTTAAATTTGCTGGATGTTTGCTCTGTCGGTCAACTTGGCACCCCTCCAAGATTTTGGACTCATCCTCAGTGCTAGATGTAGGAAATGTGGTCACACAATACTCTTGACCTAGAATAGGGCGGGTTCAGGCTCTCGACCGATCCAATTGGTCAAGGATGGAACAATGCGTCCAGTCTCGGACCGGTCTGGGTCAAAGTCGTCCAGTGGAATGTATCCCGAGAACCGGTCACGGATCAAATCGCCCAAGAAGTTTTTCTGAGACATTTGATCCATTCCTATGATTGGCCATTGGCTTTTGGCCTAGAGTCGCCATCTATCGGTCATTACAAACGCGAATTCCATAAAAGGTTTTATACATGATTTGTTTTTTTCTAAATAACTGCATAATGAGGAAATTGCACACATGGGGGATTTGAACAAAATCCCATTTTTCTGGTAGTTTTAGGCCCATAAATTTCAAAAAGTTTATTAAAAATGCAAAAAAAGTTCACATTAATTTTAAAAATAACTTTAAAATTAACCAAAAATCACGTGACTTCAAAACGCTGCCTGACGCCACACTTTATGATGCTTCAATGTTTACATTTTGTTAGCCTGGTTAGCAAGCAGCAATTCGTTTTAACTTTTGTAATTATTAATCGTTTATGTGATTTCTGAGCATTTCTTTTTCATCTTATAATCATTTAATATCATTATCACCATTTTCTATTATCATTATTTTCAATTGTTTTCTTTTCATGGCGATGTTTCCGTTTAATAGGATCTTGTGGAACGCTAAAGAATAGCTTTTGAGAAAAATTAGCCGTTGTATTAGAGCAGAGTGGTAAAATACAATATTTATACTACGATTTTTTAATATCGGACATTATTATAAAATACAAAACCTATTTCACTGATTCAAAGAGCAAAGCAAAGCACGAAATCGAATGTAAACAACGATTACTACAGTTTGTTTGTTGTCATAAAGAGTGACGTCATGACACATTATACTGCGTTTTCTAGATAGAGTAAATAGTGCGATGTTAAAATTGTTATAAGTCCGCAATTACATTTTCAGGTGGCACCACTTGGAAAAAAGAAAGCGGAGTGAGATGCCCAGCGAACTTATCTGAGATATTTGAAAGATAAATCCACTATCCAAATTTGATGCGAATTGATTCAGTATTACTAAAGTTACCATAATGACAAATTTTCAAGTGGCCGCCACTTGGAAATAAAATTGCGGATCAAGTCACCAAGTGAACTTATCTTAGATATGTGAACCATAAGTTCACTATCCAACTTTTATTTGAATTAGTTTATGTATTTAAAAAGTTATCGTGATAGCATATTTTCAAGTGGAAGTGTGATTTCAAGACGCTGCAACGTAGAAACAAGATGTCGGGACAAGTTGCTCAGTGAACACGTTCCAGATAATTACACGATAATATCACTGTCCAAATTTGATTCGATTTGGAGTATTATTTCAGAAGTTATCGTGATTTTAAATTTTCAAGTGGGACCCTGATTTCAAATGGCCCGATTAGTATGAGATATCCGGTACTTTTCAAAAAATGGCGGTTCATTAATAAACTTGGTTGAGACCCTTATATGGTCTATGTATACGCCAAAATTCAAACAAATTCGGAATACGCTTTTTACAATGTGAATTTGAAATTTTCAAGTGGTCTTCACTTGAAAACAAAATGGCAGAGCAACGTGATTGGCAAACTCATCCAAAATATTTATAAGTCCACTGTCCAAATTTGTTTCGATTTGGAGTATTATTTCGGAAGTTATTGTGATTTTAAGTTTTCAAGTGGTAGCGGGATTTCAAGTGGCCCCGCTTAACTTAAAATTTCCACCACTTTGTTAAAAATGGCAGATAAAATTCATTAATAAACTTCATTGAGACCCTTATGTGGTCTATATTTACATCAAAATTCAAGAAAATCCGGCCTTAAATACGCTTTTTTATAATGTGGATTTGAAATTTTCAAGTGCCCCCCCCCCCCTTGAAAACAAAAAGTCGGAGCAACTTAGTTAACGAATTCCTCCAAGATATTTATAAGATAAGCTCGCTGTCCAACTTTGGTTCGATTTGGAGTATTATATCGGGAGTTATCGTGATGACAAAATTTTCATTTTATATATGATGAATATTTTCATACAAAATATTCATTTTATATAACGAAATGATTGCAATAGGTCGATTTCTAAAGAAATCAACCTAAAATGGGGACATGTCCCCATTTCGGCATTCAAACATATGGTCACCCTAGCGCAGTCCCGCTTCGTTTACCTAAGAAAAGTCCTGTCTATTCGCGATCGAAAAAAAAAAAAAAAAAAAAAAAGAAGGAGCATCCGAACTTTTTTATTTATTTATTTTGGAAGAAAATAAATCTTTCAAAATAAATAAATAAATGTTACAAAAATTTTCTATTGAATCATATAAATTTGACAATTCTACGTATTAATAAATACATTTTAAGATTGTTTTGAGGAATTATCCCATCAACTTGAAAGAAACTGATCAAAGCGTAATAAAGAGAGCAATTATAAGAAATTTTCAAAATTTTCATTTGAGCTATTCTAAAAGTTTCAAATGTCTAGCTAGTCAAGTCAGGAAGTTAGTTAAAAATCGTTTGCAAGATTTGTACTAGACAAACAAGAAAGCGAGTTAATAAAAACATGGTAAATAAAAAATAATATATAAGCAATATTTAAGCACGCGCACGCGGACTCACTTCAGTGAACTAAAATATATATATATATAAAGTTGGTTTTAAAAATAAAATATTAATCCTTTTAGAACAACATATATTAGCATCATGAACTACATTAGTATTTTATCAATGCGTAAAAAAAAATTAAAGTTATAATGACATTAATTTTTGTGAGATGTTTAATTTAACTTTTTATAATTTTTTAATGTTTCCGCTTAATTAAATGTATTTATTTTTATGTCGAAAGAAAATGAATTCGTAAATTTTTTTGGCAACAATTAAATTATAGCTAATATTTAAATGGATAATTTTAAAGCTCTTAGGAGGTTATTATTTTCATTTTTTAATGGGCTCTTCCCACCTGACGTCAGAGGTCACATGATAGAGGAAAAACAAATAGCAGACGAAGTCTTGTTTATCTAGAGCGATTGCTGAAATAACATATTTTCTATTCTTATTTTTGATCAATCGTATTTAATCTGTGTTATTTTTTATACATCATCATTTTTAATCCATTTTATATCATTATTCATCATCTTTCGTTTACTGTATACATTTACAATCATCATTTAGTTTATACCTGTTATTGATGTTCATGAAGACCATGTTTAAATACTCTGATTTTTGGTACTTAAATCAGTGACAGTGCAATATCGTACTACGTAAATCCATTTAGACCAGTAACTAAGTTAATAAACTTGTTGTAACACCTTTATGCAATTCAATTAAATGAAAACATTTTATAATCCGTAAACATTCCATAAGAACAAGCTATTATTTATTGCTAGATCAGTTAATGTTACAGTTACACTACAATATACAAAAATCGATTCTTATAAGTAAAAATAAATAAACACATAAAATGTTTTTTAAAAATTATTAAATTTACAAATACAATTATTCTACTGTTTACAAATGCACAATATTACTTTTATTTTATTTTATATTAAATATTAAAATTTTTGTTCTTAAGAACAATATTTAATTGAATTCGATTCTCAGAATTCGTTTATTCGTTTTCCTCTATCACGTGATTGAGCAGACGATACTGGGAAGAGCCCATTAATTAAAAGAAAACTAATCAAAAATTCGAAAATCGAGCTTCGAGCTTCGAGGTATTGCTTTGTCATCGTATTTTTAGCTATTCTAAAAGTTTCAAATGTCAAGCTAATCGGGAAGTTCGTTAAAAATCTATTGCAAGATTTGTACTGGACAAAAAAAAAAGAAAGCGAGTTAATAAAAATATGGTAAAATACATATAAATATATAATCAAAACGTTTATCTATATAAATAAAATCAGACTTTTGATGTAAATTGCTTAGAATAAAAAAATTTTGCGATATCTTCAAGTTTCGGTCATCAGAGAAACCATACATGCCTTTAGAAATTTTTCTGTGTGTGTGTGAGAGAGGGGCGGGGGTCATTGTGTCAGTATGTTTGTAACGGTATTTTTGCTCAGGTATCACGTGATATTAGCTGAACAGAATTTAGCAACACTTGACTAGGTTTTAAGAATATGGCCAACTTAAAATATCTATCGAAAATTTCAAAAATTTGGTTAGATTTAGAGATATAGGCAGCCAAAAAGTGTTTGCTCATGCGCAATCATTCTCTTTCAGTAAAGCACCTTATGTTACAAACATTAAGGGAACCTAAAATGATTTCGGGTGTGCATGGGAGAAAAAGGGGTTTATAAACTTTTTTTTTGACTGGATATTACGTGAAAATGGATAGACGGAATTCAATGACACCTGAAAAAGGCTTAGTCATTCAGTAATGTATATAAATCTATCATTTCCATGTTATCGAGCAATGATTTTTGATGCTGAAAATTTTTTTTTGACATCAGCCATTAGTAGGCAATAGTAATGGGATAGAATGTTGATGAATTTTTAAAATGCCGAAATATTGCGTGGATTTTAATTGTTCCAATATATAGTGTAACCACGTTTCCTACGCCTAGCAGTGAGGACGAGTCGAAAATCTTGGAGGGTTTCCAAGTTGACCAACAGGTTTGAATTTAGTAAACATCCAGTCATTCGGTATTCTCTTATCGCTTATTTTCTCTCAACGAAAAGCTTGTCTCCCCTATTTTACTAGTGGACTCGTTGAATCCGCACTTGCGCAGAGGCTTCCATGGTCGCAAGAAATATAGTTAAAGAGTATATATGAAAGGAAATAGGATAGTTTCATATGTAAATTATGTTTGACTATTTTATGAAAAATGTAATTTTATAAACAGTTGCTTTGTTATTATTATGAAATTAATACTGCTTTCACATTTAATGGAATTTTTTTTTTTTTTTTTTTTTTTTTTTTTAATATTTTTAAATATTTTATATTAAACTTCTATCTATATATATAATAAAATAAGATGTTTGTGTGTGTGTGTGTGTGTGATTGTGTATGTATATCCAGAGCCTTTTAGGAAAACGGCTGATCGCAGAGCTACACACATTTGCATGGAGATTCGTAATGACATCGCCTGATGCACCTCGAAGCCCGATTTTCGAATTTTTAATTATTTTTTTCTTAATTAATTAAAATGTGAAAATAATAATCTTCTAATTTCTGATAAATAAGCCATTTAAATGGGCGACTACTAACTGCACTCGCTTATTTTTCCCCCAATTTAAAAAAATACCAAATGCACTCGGACATGCAAACGCCTCCTGCTACCTGAAACCCCCGTTATGAATTTAGATCCTTCCACTGAAAGTAATGAAACAGAAAACGAAAAATGCAATGGGAAACAAAATAAATAAATAAAATAACAATAAAATCACTTTACATCCCTACCTCGTTATGCATGAATCTGAGAACGTCTGTAACTCGGCAATCACTACCACCCACGTAAAAAGCAAAAAAAAAAAAAAAAAAAAAAAAAAAAACACTGGACACCCCTACCCTGCTGTGCATGATTCTGAAAACGCACGTAACTCGGTTCCGCAGTAATCACTATCCTGCACGTTAAAACAAAAAAAAAACATTAGTGGACACACCTACCGCGCTGTGCATCGCACGTAACTCGGTTCCGCAGCAATCACTATCCCGCACGTTAAAAAAAAAAAAAAAACATCACTGGACACCCCTACCTCGCTATGCATGAATCTGAAAACGCCCGTAACTCGCTTCCGTGGCAACCATTATCACGCACGTTAAAACCAAAAAACTATCACTGGACACCCCTACCTCGTTGTGCATGAATCTGAAAACGCACGTAACTCGATTCTGCGACAATCACTATCACGTACGGTAAAACCAAAAAAAAAAAAAAAAAAAAAAAAAAAAAATCACTAGACCTAGACACCCCTAACCTCGCTGTGCATGAAACTGTAAACGCACTTAACTCGGTTCCGCGCCAATACTATCAGACACGTAAAAAAAAAAAAAAAAAAAAAAAAAAAAAACTTCACTGGAGTCTTTTACCTTGCTGTGCATGAATCTGAAAACGCAGGTAACTCGGTTAAATTACAAATAAAATTATAAACTTCCAGCTAGGGCAGTTAGTATAATTCCACCAACAAACTTTTGGGTTCTTCCTATTTAGAGCGAAGGGGTGGTAAGATAGAAACTTGCGAGAGAGTAAGTGAAAAGAGGGTTAAGACTAGCGAGTGCAGTTGGTATATTTCGAGTGCAGTTAGATAACACCTATTTAAATTTTATCCATAATTTAATTGTTGCCAATTTTTTTTCGACAGAATAATAATAAAAAAAAGTACATTCATTTAAAATGAGGTTGGTTGGTTGGGTTTTACGTCGCACTAGTGCTGCGCAGATGGGCAATTGGCGACGTTTAAAATGAGGAAAATAAATTAGAATTATTTATCGTTACAAATAAGGTACCAAATGAAAGGGGAAATTTTTGTGAATCCGATGGATTAAACAGCTTATCGATCGGACAATTAGATTTTTTAAAATTAAGTTAAGTATGAATTTTAAGTGGCAACAGTAGAAGATTGTATGGAAAACGTTAGGAGAAAAAAAAAAAAAAAAAAAAGAATCTGCTTCACATTAAGTCACATGTTTTCGAAGTGGGATTAAAAATTGCAGTTTTCAATTTTTTTAAAAATTTTCTCTCACGAACACGAAAATATAATATACAGCCTGTAACCCACAAGACCAACTTGCATTTCAAATTTCATCAAATTTTGTTAATAAACAAAAAAGTTACTTTTTTTTTCCAAATTAAATTTTATTCAAACTTCGAAAAGGTTTATGTGATACGATACATTAAGAATTTGGGTTTTAAAAGTTTTTTTAAATAGATTATTTAAACTCTATGAACCATATTTTTATTTTATCAGTTTCATTAATAGATCCTGCCGGGCGATTTTTTAAATTTTGGTGTTGAAATACACCAAACGTTTTTCGACAAGAAGTTTAATACAGCAACAGCCATTTTAATCTAAGTAGCGCATCAAAAATATAAAAACCTAAATGATTTATTTTTATAGAAAGTTTACAGAAAAAATACAGTTTTAAAGATAGCAAATTTATTTCAACAAGCACTATTTTAAACCTAAAAACCATTAAAAATATAAGCAGAATATGAAGGATTCTTAGAAAAATCCATCGCTAATATGGCGATGAAAATTCAAAAGCCACCAATAGAGCGACATAATAAAGTTGTGTAGCACGATATTGTTTACCTATTTATTTATTTATTTATATAATAATCACTATGTTAATTTATCATACAAACAAATGAGCCTCTGTGTGTTACTGCACTTGCACGCTGTCGAACAGAAATATTTGATTAATTCAAATTAATATTAATTTTTTTAATAATTAATTTTTTTTTTTTTTTAACTCCTCAAACAATATTTCTTGCTTATGATCGCCAAAATATACAATTATTTTGTTTCTTTATCTATAAAAATCTGCACTTTTGTTAGATTATTTTTTGAAATGAGCGATAATTTTGCTGCCTATTAAAAAAATATGGAAACATATTGCCACTTATTGAGAAATTTTATGCTTAACAACACTAATAATTACCAAAATGAGAGTATTTTATTGTTAATTGTTAAAATTTTGTCTCTATTTTTTTTTTCCTCAAAGCTATTTCTCGAAATCCATGATAATTTTGTGGCCTATTATTTAAATACAGAATATTTTGCCACTAATTAACAAATTTATGTTTATTTCGTATTTCGGTATAAAAAAAAAATCGGCCTTAAAAAAAAAAAAAAAAAAAAAAAAAAAAAAAAAGAGTTCTATTGATTTAGAGTAAAGTAAGTCTATTTGCACAGTTTTTCATTATTAAACATATATTTGGACTGTTAGCGGCAAAATGATCGTGCATTTCAATAACAGATTACAAAATTATTGCATATTTTGGTAAACAGAACTGAAAAAAGTAAAAATTTTATTAATAGGCAACGAAATAATCATGAATTTTGGCAATTATTTGTATTATTAACCATAAAATTTGTTAATTAATGGCAAATGATTCTGTATTTCAATAATAAGCCACAAAATTATCATGGATTTCGAGAACTAGCTTTGATGGAAAAAAAATAGAGAATTTTATGAATTAGCAATAAAATACTCTAATTTTAGCAATTATTTGTATTGTTGAGAATTTCATTATTGGGGGATGCGTTTTATGCTGATATCTAGGAAGTTAATTTGGTGGTGGGCTTCTATTTCACATGTGAATTATATTTTTGTTTATTAGTGTTACAGGCCTATTTCAGTCGGTACAGTTGTCGAATTTTTATACGTCACTCTTAATTAGTGCTAGAGGCCTATTTCAGTCGGTTTATTGAATGGGGATTTATTGAATGAAGTCCCCCCAAGGCACAACTTTGACATGAGTCCCCCCCCCAGGCCCAACTTTGACATGAGTCCCCCCCCCAAGGTACAACTTTGACATGAGTCCCCCCCAGGCCCAACTTTGACATGAGTCCCCCCCAAGGTACCCCTATTTCAGTCGGTACAGCGTTGTCGAATTTTTATAATACACTCTTAATAGTGCTAAGGGCCTATTTCAGTCGGTTTATTGAATGAAGTCCCCCCAAGGCACAACTTTGACATGAGTCCCCCCCAAGCACAACTTTGACATGAGTCCCCCCCAAGGTACAACTTTGACATGAGTCCCCCCAAGGCCCAACTTTGACATGAGTCCCCCCCAGGCCCAACTTTGACATGAGTCCCCCCCAAGGTACAACTTTGACATGAGTCCCCCCCCCAAGGCACACCTCCCCCTCATTGGGGAAAAGAGAAAAAACGTTGTTTTGCGGCTATAAGACAGTTTGGACTTCCAACGTTATTTGTTACAATATCTGCAGCTGAAACACATTGGTTTGATTTAATGAAAACTTTATCATGGAATTTAGATCGTCACGAATTCACTAAAGAAGAATTTGTCGATATTAACAAGTTTAGCAGTAGGCCTCTGGCACTAAATTAAAATCTGTCAATGTCAGATTTTCATGTTTTAAATAATGAAATAATGTCGTGTCTGTATAATTTTTATTTTAATAATTTCTTCGATAATAAATTCGACTTTATTTTTACTTCCGATGACGGCAAACACGTCATCTACATAGCAGAACCAACTCGGTGGCTAACCCGAATTAGGAGATCTCGTCGGGACGCCTTTATATTGCTTGTAGAATTTGATATTAAAGCGGAAGAAACTTTCTTTTAGAATTAGGTTATTTTCAAAAGTTAGGGTGGTAGTAATAAAGACATTTTCGGCAGGTTTCAGTATTTTGTTTAAAATTTCCGCGGAAGTTTTTATTAAAAGTTTTCAATCTATAGGACTCAAACTATGGGTTACACATGCCCCAAACATATAATGAAACGTAATACAACCTATATCCATCGTTTTAAAAGGGATGCGTGAAAAAAAAAAAAAAAAAAAAAAAAAAAAGATGAAAGCGGGAAAACGACGAATGCGGGTTAAAGTCAAAACAGGAAGAAAACAATGATTATAAATTAATACACACAATGTATACAGTATACTACAAATAAAAACTAATTTGTTACTTTCGAAACTGTCAAAGAAATCAACCAATGTAGTAAAACTTTAAACAAAATTATTTTTAAAAATCAATTATTTTATGTTGTGTTTTTTGTTCCTTTTATATACTAGACCGGGATTTTTCCAGATTTTCAACATTTTTCTGGTTCTTTTCTGTAATTTCATGTGCTTATATAAAAGTTTGTGCATTTTCAAACACCATAATTGCGTCATCGACGTGAAAATTATCCTCTGTTTTTTTCGCCATTATTTTCTTTTTTTGAAATCACACATTTCTTTTATGCTTTAAGATACCGCATGTAGCAACGTCTTGATTAATGCAAATAATATCACTAAATTTTGTACTACTAGACGAATCCTCTGCTACACGCAACTACCCTTCATATGCATCATCATCATCATTTTCTTGCCCTTCTGTTTGGTATTCTTCATCATTTTTTCACACGCAATCTCATTTCACAAAATAATTTTCTGGATTACTGTAGATGCTACTTCTTGCCATGCTGAAATTACAAAATGAATAGACTGTACGGAGACATGGCATCACAATTTTGATCCACCATGGAAATGAGCAAAAGAGTTATTAGGAAAATGATGGATGCGGGAACGATAGATCGGGGTTTCACTGTATTTTCATTATTATTATTCTTTACTTATCATCATTATTATTTTTCTTTATTATTATTTTTTATTATTTTTTTTCTTTTTTTATTATACATATACATATTAACAAAAAAAAAAAAAAAAAAAAACACGAATTTTGGATCCAGGGATCCAAAACGTGTAAATATAGCAAAAACTCAGTTCCGAAAAATTTGACCCCAAAACAATACTTTCTCTATCTTATGGGTAAGAGAAAGTTATATATAAAAAAAAAAACGATAACACATTTCACAAAATTGTTCGTTGTCAACGTCGTCTAAGGTCAGTTTCAAGAATTTGTCAGTTTAAATAAAGCAAATAAATACTGATTTGGATGTTGTCGGACATCCTATACTTGATACAAGGTGGGCTTATTTATTCTTCTAAAATATTAACATAACATAACATCTAGTTCAGAATTAATTTTAAAAAGTCTCCAGATAACATATTATCCGTTTTCCTAGCTTTCAGTTCTGCTTATTAATAGAAAATGACTAAAGTAGTTTTTCCTATATCAATGACATCTCTATAAAATAAAATAAATTATCTTGTTCCATTTTATTTCATTTTCCAAGTGCACTTTTTATTTCCTAAATTCAATATTATCTAAATCTAAATAAATAAATAAATAAAAATTAAATAAATAAATAAAAACAAAATAAATAAAATTGAATAAATAAAAATAAAATAAACACTTATTTACCAATTTGTTTTTCCTTTTTAATAATTCTAAAATTAAAATTGGGTTTTTATTTAACATCTTTTAATATCTGTTTGAATTAAAAAATTACAAATTTTCGTAGCGATCTATTGAACAGTGCAATTTGTATAGCGAATTAATATAAATAAATAAATATATATATATGTATAATATATATATGCTCGATTCAAGGTTGTCTACTGCAAATTTCTACAACGCTAAAATCGCTGTCTAAAAACAACAGTCCTGTCGTACTAATAAAAAGTGCATATTTTAAAAAAGCCAATTAGTTATAATTTATGCCTAAAAATTTTCAGCAGTGTAAGTATAATAATGATGTGAAATTTAAACTATGCCGAAATTTGGTTACACCTGCTCCACTTCACTCATATATAAAGTGAAATTTTCGAGAAATTCTTAAAATAAATTATTTCTTCATTTTGTTTTTTGCATAATTGCTGCTATATCTACATTGTATAAATATAGAAAGCCAGAATGCTAAATATTTACCTCAACATTCCTAGAACTAATACATTTCTGATATAAATTACTGGTGGGTAAAGACAGAAAGTTTAGAGAAAAATACCAACACAGTAGTGGAAGTTGAGCTGGAAAGCAATTACTTCAACGCTTGAGCGGAACTCGCCGGAATGAACTGGCTATGTTATGTTTAGTTGTTCCATTCCACCCACCACAATAAAACAATGACGTGTGGCTGGAAAATGAAATAAAAGCCGAAATGAAGGTTACAAAAATTCAGTCATGTGAGAAGAAGGAAAGTCGTAAAGCCAACATGGCATGCTTTTAACGACTTAGCAGCTCATATCTTGGATATTCGGATAGAAGGCGTTTTTATGGGAAGTTCGGAAATGCTTAACTCGTGCCTTCTCGGTTTTAGCCAGAAATTTTCTGCAACTTTGATTTTATGATCCCTGAAAAAGATTGAATGCGTGGATTAGATACAAGTATTGGAAGAAGTTAAAAGACGTCGAATTTTTTTTTTTTTTTTTTGCAGAATAATATGAAAGTTCCGAAATGAACAATGTCAGTTTTTTTTTATGAATGAACTAAGATCTGTATCAGTAAAATAAAACTTTAATATACATACATATATATATATATATATATATACATATGTAATAATTCATAATAATTTCAATAATCAAACACCAGGAAGGAAGATTTGAATTAGTCATCATTCAAATGCATAAAGAAGTGAAGCCTTATACGAGGCAAAAGATATTTAAAAAGTTAATTTGAATTGTCTCTGAAAATTTGATGGGTCACATCATATATAGAAAACATGATTAAAGAATAACAGGGAAAAAAAGTAATAACCAGAAGAAGAATAAGAAGAATAAGGAGTAGAGGCCACCATGGTGGTGGAAGAAGTTAAAAGACGTCATTTTTTTTTTTTTTTTTTTTTTTGCAGAATATGAAAGTTCCGAAATGAACGATGTGTTTTTTTTTTTATGAATGGACTAAGATCTGTATCAGTAAAATCAAACTTTTATGTATGTATATGTATATATATATATATATATATATATATAAATACATTTATAATAATTCATAATAATTTCAATAATCAAACACCAGGAAGGAAGATTTGAATTAATCATCATTCAGCTACATAAAGAAGTGAAGCCTTATACAAGGCAAAATATATTTAAAAAGTTAATTTGAATTGTCTCTGAAAATTTGATGGGTCACATCATATATAGAAAATATGATTAAAGAATAACAGAAAAAAAAAAAAAAGTAATAACCAGAAAAAGAATAAGGAGTAGAGGCCACCATGGTGGTGGAAGAAGTTAAAAGACGTCATATTTTTTTTTTGCAGAATATGAAAGTTCCGAAATGAACAATGTGTTTGTTTTTTATGAATGGACTAAGATCTGTATCAGTAAAATAAAACTTTAATATATATATATATATATATATATATATATGTATATATAAATACATATATAATAATTCATAATAATTTCAATAATCAAACACCAGGAAGGAAGATTTGAATTAGTCATCATTCAACTACATAAAGAAGCACAACAAATTATACAAGGCAAAAGATATTTAAAAAGTAAATATGAATTGTCTCTGAAAATTTGATGGGTCACATCATATATAGAAAATATGATTAAAGAATAACAAGAAAAAAAAAAAAGCAATAACCAAAAGAAGAATAAAGAGTAGAGGCGACCTTGGTGGAGAGGTTTAAACATGTTTTACGGGCGCTCAACTTTTCTCCGAAATCTCTGCAAGACTATATGGGTAACAAAGTAATGAATAAATAATTTTTTCAAATGTAATATATATTTAGGCAAATGATTAAATTCTAATAATCACACATAAAATTACACAAATAGGCAGAAATTTAATAATAATAATAATAATATATATATCCATATTAACAACGGAGAAAAGAGTAAAATTAATTTGAATGACTAAGAGAAATTTAAAAGAATAATTGACAACTACCATATTTTCTTACATATAATCCACAGGTCTGACAAATCAGTTTAACACTGAAAATTTTATTTAATAGATTAAGCTATATCTGTACGAGGTGTTTCGTAGAAATATGCTCCCTTTCTTATTTTAAATTTCTGATGTCAAACTTATTTAACTGACTTGCAGATTATACGGTAAATATGGAAATTTACAAAAGACAAATGCTAACGGCAGAAACGTTCTGCTTTGGAAGCTGGTTGGCGAGAGGTGCGGGTTTGATTCCAGGCATCGGCGGATCGTGGACCGAAAATAGGTGAAGAGGTACTTCACCTAATATTTTACACTTATAGAATATACATTTATTCCATAGAATATACATTTTACACTTATAGAATTACATTTATATAATATAAATATAGTTAATAATAGCAATATCTGCAATGGCAACAAATCAAAGACTGACTGTAATGCCACCTACTGGAAGAAAAATTAAAAGATAGAGGAACATATAATATATCATTATAAAGTATCCACTCGCTATTAAATCTGCAATCTGCACGCAAGTAGCAGTTTTCAGGTTTTTACATATTTGTTAGTTTCACTCCTGGTTTACATTATGTTTATAGAGCGTAATGGAATTTATATGGTTGTTACATATGAAAAATTTTTAAACAAATATTTCATAAATGCTCAACTTATTTTTCTTCGATTGAATAATATAATGTTATAATTATATTCAAAAGAGTGACTGTGTGGAATTTGTCATAGAGCGACAACTCTAAAAGAAAACAACACACCCTTTTTACTTTTCATTTAAAGGAGTTAGTTTAAAATTGTGGTTCTCAGCTGGTGTGCTATAAGAGGGTTTCAGTTGTGCACTTTTAAACTTTATTAAACCGTCAAATTTTGACGAGTACCAACTAGTTTACATTTAAATGAAATGAGTATTTTTAGTTAATTTTTAGCTAAAATTATGCTTAATAAAAATTACACATCAAAACTACTTAAATGTTATTTTTCAGCTCTTCATCTATTTTCGGTTCACGAGCCACCGCTGATCTTAGGTCATGCTCATCGGCCTAGCCGTTCGAAGTTTTCCATAGTCTCCACCGAAATTTGCGTAAATACGGGTTAGGACACCTTAGAAAGACCCCCCACGGAGGGTACACCACTCTCATAGACTATTATTATCAAGAATGCCATCTATAAAATGAAAAATATATACAACTTGCAAAGGTTAGAATTATAATGAGGAAAATAAACAAAAGAATCCACACATGAGGATGGTAGCCTCCTTCCCACCACAAAGATATGTATGTCAATGGAAATTGTTTCTAAAACTATTTTCAACTGTTTTTAAAGTACACTAGAAATTTTTAAATACAGCATCACTTATAAAATATTTTTTATAATAGAGTCTTAGAATTATAAAATTTTATCTACATATTTATCAACATATTCATTAATAGGTTAATAACAAGAATATTTTTATGTTTGAATGCTAAAAATATGTATTAAATTAATATGCATGCATAATATACAAAGTACATGAGCATGTAAGTGCAAGGAGCACATTTTGTTCACGCACAAATGCATGTACGCAAATTGTTCACACGCACATGCATTTGGATATTACTTAGTGTTTTACAACATATTTTAATGTTTGAATGCTGAAAAATTGTATTAATATGCATACATAATACGCAAATATGTATACGCACGCAGTACATGAACATGTAAGCATATATTCACGTATTGTTCACGCACAAACACGCGCACGCAAACACATGCACTCATTGTTCATACGCACAAACACGCACATACTCTCCACGACAACAGTAAAGTAAATTTTATTGTCTTTTTGAAAAGGACGATTTTGTTTACTCACCTTGCGGAAAAATTTTGCTTTTAAATGGGTTAATACTTTAACAACGACAAAGATTTTAATTTTGTTTATTTCTTTATTTTATAGTTTTTATTAACACTTTCCAACAAGGTTGAAAAGTGTTTATGACTTCGGTTTGTCTGTCCGTCTGTCTGTCTGTCTGTCTGTCTGTCTGTCCGCGCTCTAACTCCCGTAAATATATATGGAATTTCTTGAAACTGAAATATGTTATTCAAGTTCACTATCGGACGTTCTCTATTGAAAATGGAGTTTATACCTCTACTGGTTTGTGTACAGGGACACCCGAAAGTATTTCAAAGAATTGTGTTCTATGAGAGGTATTTCTATAAACCATATTTTCATACCTTTACTGTAGACATATCTTAATGAAATTGAAATATGTTATTCAAGTTCACTATCGGACGTTCCCTATTGAAAATGCAGTTTATATCTCTACTGGTTTATGTACAGGGACACCCGAAAGTATTTCAAAGCATTGTGTTCTATGAGAGATATTTCTGTAAACCATATTTTCATACCTTTACTGTCGACATATCTTAATGAAATTGAAATATGTTATTCAAGTTCACTATCGGACGTTCCCTATAGAAAATGGAGTTTATACCTCTACTGGTTTGTGTACAGGGACACCCGAAAGTATTTCAAAGCATTGCGTTCTATGAGAGGTATTTCTATAAACCATATTTTCATACCTTTACTGTAGACATATCTGAATGAAATTTAAATATGTTATTCAAGTTCACTATTGGATGTTTCCTGTATAAAATGGAGGAAATACCACCGCCGATTTATGTAGAGGGACACTTAAAAGTATTCCAAAGCATTGCGGTCTATGAGAGATATTTCTATAAATCAAATTTTAATAACTTTACTTTCCACGAAGTTTTAGGAAATTGAAATATGTTATTTATATGCACAAAAATATGCTTTGCATAGAATATAGCATGATTAGCATTAGATTTACAGGGTGACACAAAAATATCCATTTATATTAAGAGCTATTAATAAAAAATTGCTAGAATTGTACTTTTGTTTACATTAAGCGTTTTTAACACTTTCTAACATTTTTAAGTGTGAATATGATTTCAGTTTGTGTATCTGTCCATCTGTCTATCTGTCTGTCTGCCCGTGCTCTAACTCCTGTAAATATTTATGGAATTTCTCGAAACTGATATATTTTATTGAAGTTCACTATCGGATGTTCCCTATTGAAAATGGAGTGAATATCTCTTCTGGTTTGTGTACAGGGACATCCAAAAGCATTCGAAAACATTGTATTCTATGAGTGTTATTTTTATAAATATTTTCCTTATAGAATGTTCCCCATTAAAAATAGGTCCTGTATAACTAGTACGTTTACAGGGACAAAAAAAAAAGGACGTTTTAGGACAGAATTTTTTGAAAGTTATATTTAAAAATCTTTCCACTGTAAAAATCATAAAAATATTGAAATGTATTGTTAATATTCTAAAATAATGTTTTGTATAGAGTATGATATGATTAACTTTCTGATTTACAGGGCTACACTAAAATATTCAGAGAGATCAAAAGCTTTAATTATAATCTAATGGCTGCATTTTCTTTTGCGTTAAGCCTTTTTAACACTTTCCAAAATGCCTAAGAGTAATTTTAAAATTAGTTAGTCTATCTATATATTTTTCAGTCCTTCTGTCCGTTGTGTTATAACGTAGGCAAAGAATATTAAAAGTTATTCGATACAACAACTACGTACAGTTGGAAAGTGTTACTAATCAATGCGTACTGCATGATTTTTCTTTCTTGTTTCTTTTTTAATCCATTCAATCGCAATCATCTTTTAACACTTTTTCAAAACACAGCAAAACGTAGTTGTAAACAAAAACAATGCCCGCTTTCTTCTTTTGCAGTTCAAAAAATGAATGTCTGAGTGTTGAGATATCTGGAATGGCTCGATCCTTTGTCTTAAACTATGAATACTATGACTAAGCTGTCCTTATTTTGGACAGGTATCAACTAAACATCGCATAATGTTTTTCAATCAAGTCGTTGTTGGAAGAGCAAAAAACATAAACAAAATATTCTCCGAAAATGTAGAATGGGAATGATACCAAATGCTTTGCTTTTGTGTCTCAAATTATATTTACAAACAAAATATTTGTGTTTTAAATTTCAAAATGGAATCGTGCTATAATGTTAGTGGAAAAATGTTAGACTTTTATTGCATTTCTCTTTTAAAATTATTCTTACATTTGAAATACCTATTTGTTTACGTATACATGCACTTCGTGATAATTTATTCTGATATCAGAAAATCGAAAGTTTTCCATTTTTAACAAAAATGCAAAAGAATTTTTTTAATATTATGTCGAAATTGTTCTTTTAAATTGTTTTATAGCCATATGTATGGTAGAGGTATGGTAGAGAAAGTATTGTTTTGGGGTAAAATTTTCGAAACTGAGATTTTGTTTGAATACTATGAATATTACGTATACATGAAACTTCGTGATAATTTATTCAGATATAAGAAAATCGAATGTTTTCCATTTTTTAACAAAAATTCAAAAGAATTTTTTTAATACTATGTCGAAATTGTTCTTTTAAATTGTTTTATAGCCATATGTATGGTAGAGGTATGGTAGAGCCATATATATGGTAGAGAAAGTATTGTTTTTGGGTAAAATTTTCGAAACTGAGATTTTGTTTGAATCCATTAATCATGTTTTTATCGGTTGGTCTGTGTGTCTGTGTGCGTATCTGTCTGTCTGTGTGTCTGTCTTTTATCAGCATATCTTTGGAGCAAACTATAGCAGAAAGCCCAAACTTGGTATTCTAAATGTGTATCATATTGAGATGCTACACTCAACTTTTCGTTAAGCAAATGGTTTGTGTACAGAGACAGCCCAGTTTGTGTACAGAGAATTCAAATACATTACGTCTATTGGAGAAATTGCAGGTGAGTAGAGTTTAACATCTATAGAATGCACTAAACCAAATGAAAAGAATGTATATTTTTTATATGCGTAAAAACATGTTTCATGTAGAATATAGTATGGAAATCATTCACTGTTTGTTTACAGGACTACACTAAAGAACTAGATTATAGTGCGACAATACTTGAAAATTGATGGAAGTGTATTTCAGGTTGTACCGTGTGTTATTAATATAGGATTATAATTATATACACCATGTGGTGTGTACATAACCGTCAGAAGATATATAGGGCTGCTAATATTTAAGCCATAACATTCTTTTTTATTGTTAGTGGAAAGGCTTTACTATAATATTTTACCATGTCCAGGAAAGCTGCTCAGAAATTGAAATTAATTTCTTATTGCCAGATGGTAAATAATGGTAAAATTTTGCATGGTAAAATTTTTTTAAGCTAAATATTTATCGCTTGATTTTTTATATATTTACACGTTTTGAGGCTTCCTGAATACTAAAGGGAAGTTTTTAACGTTTGATCTTTGACTGGGTCTCTTACAGTAAATTAAAAATAAAAAGCTTCAGGCGATCCAGGTGTTGCATTTTGAAAATAATACGACGTTTGTTACTAGAAAAGTTTGATCAAGATTGGTAAGTTTCAAGAAATGTTGCGTGTGAACGTTGTCCGGATAATTTTAAATGAACTTTTGAATTTAATAACAGATTTGAATTATGTATAAATGTAGGTAGAATAATGAAATAGGGAGTTCAGAGGGGTGGTAGCCCCCCCCCCATGCAAAATTATTTGTCAAATAAAGCTGCTCCGGAGCCTGGCTTCAATTGTTTAAATATAGGTTTACATAATAGTGCTCTTTATTTTAGCTCTTAATATCCAATCTGTATTCATAGTATTAAATTTCACGATAAGAGAAGTCGTGTGAGTGACACACCAGATTATTTACTTTATTTTTCGCGTGTTTTTGGGTCAAATTTATTTTCGAAATTCAGTTTTTGTTATATTTACACGTTTTGATGGTCACTGATTCCAAAAATCATTTTTTAGCGGTTGGTCTGCGCGTGTGTGTCTCTGTGTGTTTGTCTGCGTGCCTGTCTATGTGTCTGTCTGCTATTAGCATATCTCAAAAACAAATTGTAGCAGAAAGTCCAAACTTGGTATTCTAAATCTGTATGATATAGGAATGCTACACCAAACTTTTCGTTGAGATCAAGGAGATGGTTCGTGTACAGGGACCTGCAAGATAATCCAAAAATCATTTTTTAGCGGTTGGTCTGCGCGTGTCTGTCTCTGTGTGTTTGTCTGCGTCCCTGTCTATGTGTCTGTCTGTTATCAGCATATCTAAAAAACAAATTGTAGCAGAAAGTCCAAACTTGGTATTCTAAATCTGTATCATATAGGAATGCTACACCAAATTTCCGTTGAGATCAAGCAGATGGTTCGTGTACAGGGACATCCAAAAGAATTCAAATACATTATGGCTATGGGGAAATTGCTGGTAAGTACAGTGTAACATTTATAGGCTGACTTAAACAAAATGGAAACAAAAAAAATTTATAACATGCATAAAAGTATGTTTTGTAAAGATTGTTGTACGGAAATTATTCATCATACATTTACAGGGTTGCGGCTATACCTGAAAATTGCTGGAATTGTAATTTCTTTTGCGTTAGATGTTTTTCATGTAAGTCTAAACTTAAGTACACAATATTATTTATAGTGCATATTGATTATAGACAATATACAGGACTTCTCAAAATTAAGCTAAACGTTCTTTTCTATTGAATGTAACTGATGGAAGTGCTTTGCTACATTTTATTATGTCGACAAACGCTACACAAGAAGCAAAGTTAATTTTTTATACGCCTACTTATACTGTAAACAAAGTATTTTTTGAATTTTCAAATCTGTTATTTTGCATAAAATCACGTTTTGAGGTGGCCTGATTACTGAAGTTCAATTTTTAGCGGTCGATCTGTATGCATATCTGTTATCAGCATAACGTAAAAACAAATAGCTGCAGGAAATTCAAATTTGGTATTTTGAAGTTCATATTAGGTTGCCACTTAAGTTTGAAGGCAAATTTATATCAGTTTTGTTTTTTCTTTTAAATAATTCTATGCACTATAATTGAACGGGGGTTTGAGGGGACGGTTGCCCCCCTCACACAGAATTACCTGTCAAACAAAACTGTTTCTAAACCTATTTTAGATTATTTTAAAAGTACATTGAACTTTATTATTTTATGCAATTGTTCTTAAGTCTTAATATGCAATTTATGTTTATAGTATTGAAATGCAGGGTAGGAGAAAGTCGTGTGAGTGACACTCCAGATTACTTTTCTTTTAATTAATCACGCCTTGATTAGTTCCTTTGATTTGTTTAGAGTTATGTTACCAATTTATTTTTTCACAGGACTTTTTTCAACTGTTTTTTATACATAATTTGTATGTAGCGATGCTTTTCCACATCATTAACGTCATTTATTTTATGGCTTATCATCTCTAATGAATGCAGTTTAGCGTTCATAGATGGAGCCACATTGCCTATTTGAAGTAATAAAGCAGGTTTTGCTAATAGGTGAGAACTTCTCTTTCTCCCGGTTCATAAAATCTATTTTTTTTTCTCTCTCTGAGACAATTACAAAATAATTTTCATAGGCGTTTGACACAATTGCAAAAAAATTTTCATAGGTTTAGAAGCCATAAAACCAAATGTTCTTTATTTTTTTCACGTTATTAGATTTAATAAAAGTCAATTCTTCATGAAAAATAGAGCTGATCTAATTATCTTTTTGTCTCATACTCATGAATAATTGTCTCATTTGTTTCTTTCGAAAGAAGAAAGCTTATCATCTTTTCACCTCTTCAAAATAGGGATTAAAAACATTTAATTCATCTGTTTCCTAACAGGTACTAGAATAAATAAATAAATAAATAAATAACAAATAAATAAATATCATTGTTATATTGGAATGAGAAACAAGAGGGGAATAAAAAAATGCTTAAAAAAATCTCTAATTTTGTATGTTTTTATTTATTTATTTAATACTTTTTTTAAAAAACAATTTCAAAAAAAAAAAAAAAAAAAAAAAAACAGATTGAAAAGTGTTAATGACTTCAGTTTGTCTGTCCCGCTCTAACTTCTGTAAATTTTTATGGATTTTCTTGAAACTGATATATATTATTGAAGTTCCCTGTCGAATTTTCCGTATTGAAAATGGAGTGAATACCTTAACTGGTTTGTTTACAGGGACACCCGAAACTATTCCAAAGCATTGTGCTCTATGAGAGGTATTTCTATAAACCATATTTTAATACCTTTACTTCACACAAATCTTAATGAAATTGAAATGTTATTCAAGTTCACTATCGGACGTTTTCTACAAAAAGCGGAGTAAATATCACTACTGGTTTGCATGCAGGGACATCCGAAAACATTCCAAAGCATTGCGTTACATCAGACATATTTCTATAAATCAAATTTTAATTACTTTACTTTGCACAAATTTTAATGAAATTGAAACAGATTATTCATGTGCACGAAAGAATACTTATTACTGAATATAGTATGATTAACATTAGATTTACAGGGCTAAATGAAAATATTCAGTTACGTTAGGAGCTAAGATTGGAAATTCGCTGAAATTACATTTTCGTTTACATTAAGCGTTTTAAACACTTTTAACAATATAAATACATTAAATAAATAAAAAATACAAAAACAGTAAATAAATAAAACAATAAAAATAAAAATAAAATAAAATAAAAATAAATAAATAAATAAATGAAATGCTGTGACAAAAAAAATGATGAAACACCTTTGTATTTTGCTTCATTTAAGAAACACTTAAAATTCAACTCTTCTATCGATAATATCTTTCCGTAATTTTCATAAGTACTTATTTACTTATTTATTTATTTATTTTTTGAAGAAACTGTACGCTTTAAGGTAATAAATTATGCAAAAGAAATATTCTTAACGCTTTTGCATTCGCAGTTAAAAATTATTTTCGTAAAAATACTAATATTTTATTCTTATGTATTTTAATTGCAGTATGTTGTGTCTAATATAGTATGTCAAATTATAAAATATGTCATTTAAACGTATAAAAAATTGTCGACGAACGAATGAAAAACCTTTATATCTTCATTAATATAGGTGCCATTCTGATATAAATAAATATATGTAATTAAAAAGAAAAAAAAATGTATGTGCTGCAAGTATTATATGTAGGTATTAGATGTACTACAGCATGTGATTGTGATCTTCTTTCATATAATCTTATTATATGATCATAATCATATGATATAGCTATTAATAATATTAGTGGCATAAGACCGTATATTCCTCACTGAATATGAATAAGGATTACATATTTACTTATATTGTAAAATAACCGACACAAGTATAGATATAGGTAAGTAAATTGCACTTACCTGTGAAGCAATTTTCTTACAGTTGCATCAACATCTTTTACACGTGCATTTTCTAGAAAGGTTCAGCCTATCCAATCCAAGTATTTGGATGATTCTTATATATCTCGTTGATGAAACTGACATAAACTTTGATATTTTGTGTTAATTAAACAATAGTTTTACAGTGTATTTTTGAAGAAATAATTTGAATTTTTTTTTCTTTATCTTGGTTATTTATTGATAAAATTTAAATTATTGGAGAGCGAGCTAAAAGCTCGTTCTTTAATTTCAATGCTGTTACATCTACACTGAAAATTAACAGAAGCAAAAGACAGATAAATCTACATGTACTTGGAAAACCGCAGAGAGAGAATAGAGGAAACGCGGAACAACAATTTTGATACGCATACAAAGGTAACTGAAAAACAGGATCTTTTCTACATTTAAAAAGAAAGTTCCTTGATCAAATATGAAAAATGAATTTCATAGTTTATAATTCTCCAACAACCCCATCTAAACACTGAAAGGCTTATTTACAGTTCAGTATCAGAGTTCTAAGTCTTTGTAAAGTGGTTCTAGGCAGAGCCGTAGTGAGGATGTCTGCTGTCATTGTATCCGAATTTTTATAAACAAGTTTAATGAGTTTTTTCTGTATATGTTCTCGAACTAAATAATATTTCCAATCAATGTTTTGTCTTGTGATGGTATTTGTCGCTTTCTGCGATTTTTATACACGATATATTATCTTCAAACAAAGTTATTGGCTCTTCTTGTTGCAAGTCTAATTCGTTTAATAAATTCTTGATATACGTTAATTCTTGTGCTGTATTGGCTGCAGCATAATACTCCGCCTCAGCGGAAGACATAGCAATAGAAGTTTGCTTCTTTGATCTCTAGTAGATTGGGTTGCTTCCCAGCACAAACAGATTACCAGCAATGAATTTTCTGTCTGATAGATAGTTGGCCCAATCTGAATCTGCATATGCCCTCAGGATAGGTTTTTCTGAATTGTTAAGTGTTAATTTAAGGTTAATAGTTGTTTTCAGATAGCGTATAACTTTTTTAATGGCCTCCCAATTCTTTGCGTTGGGATACTCATTTCTATGGCTTAGAATCCCCACTGCAGCGCTGATATCCGGTCGCGATACCGTAGATGTATAAAGTAACGCACCAATAGCTTGTCAGTATTGTGTGTTGTGCGGTAAAAGATTTTCGTTATCGATTAACTTTATATACCCTGGTTCCATAGGAGTATCTGTCGGTTTCGCATTTTCGACCCTGAATTTGGTAATTAGTTCCATTATTTTGTTTGATTGGTCGAGCGTTATCGTGTCTTTGTTAGGTCTTTCTAAATTTATACCTAGATAATATTTGGCTTCGTCTAGGTCTGTTAATAGGTATTCTTCCTTTAATTTGCTTATTAGCATGTTTATACTTTTATTTTCTCCGACGATAACCAAATCGTCAACATAAACAAGAACGTAAGTCATTGTATTATTTTGTTTACGTTAGTAAAGACATTTATCGTACTGACTTTGATTAAAGCCTAATTTACATAGTGTATCATTTATTTTCTGATTACACGCTCTTGTGGCTTGTTTTGACCTGTATATCGCCTTTTTTAATTTGCAAACTTTATGCTCCTCGCCTGGTACAGCATACCCTTCGGGTTGCTGCATATATGCATCCTCTTGTAATTCGCCATGTAGAGAGGCAGTTTTTATGTCGATATGTCTTAAGCTTAAATTTTTGTATAGGGATATTGCCAGAAAACTTCTCAGAGTAGTGTGTGATGCAACAGGTGCAAAAGTTTCATCATAATCAATGCCATATTTCTGAGAAAAACCCTTGGCGACTAACCTTGCTTTATATTTTCCCACTTGTCCCTGACTATTGAATTTTGCTTTGAATGCCCATTTGATACCTATTACTGTGGTCCCTGGGAAGACCTCTACTAATTCCTAGATGTCGTTTTGCTTAAATGAGTTTATTTCGTCGAATGAAGCATTGATCCAATTTTCTTTCTCTACAGGGTTTTGCATATTCAATATATCATCCCAGAATTTTGGTTCATCAATCCTTTTATTGTTTACTGTGAATGTAAATCTATCGGGTGGTACCCCCTATTAGATCTTTGTGATCTACGTGGAATATTTTGTGAATTTTCTGACAAACTACTATCATCGGTTTCATGTGTTTCTGAATCTATTATTTGCAGTTTTGATGATAGATTTTTATTATCAGGTCTCTCATCATCGTTTTGTGATGTTTTATTATTAAGTATCTCTTTTTTTTTTCTTTTTTTTCATTTTCTACAAATTTTACAGTTCGACTTATAATTATGTTTTTGGCATTCGTGCAGATTCTATACCCTTTACTTCTGTTATCGTACCCTACAAATATACCTTCCTGTGCCGTATTATCTAATTTTCCCCTGTGTACCTTTTGTACATAGGCATAGGCACGACAACCGAATGGTTTTAATTTTGATAGGTCAGATTTTCGACCCGTCTATAATTCATAGGGAGTCGATTTACATGCGGAAGTCGGGAGTCTATTTTGTAAGTAAGCAGCGGTATTAATTGCTTCCCCCCCAGAAAGAATTCGGAAAATTGCCATCGTTTAATAAACAACGTGCCATCTCAACTTAAGTACGATTTGTATGCTTTGCAGCGCCATTTTGGGGAGATGAGCAGGGAATTGTGAATTGGTGGTCTATACCTAATTTTCTCAAACATTCATCTAATTCTTTTCCAGTATATTCTCCTCCATTATCGAAGCGGATTGCCTGTACAGTTCTCCCAAATTCATTTGATGTCATCGCAATATATTCTTTTAATTTTGAAAAAAAAAATCATCTTTATTTCTCAATAAGTATATGACGGTGAATCGACTAAAGTCGTCTACGAAAGTAAAAAAATAATACTCTTCACCAACAGTAGGAGTTTTCATTGGTCCACATAAGTCGGTGTGTACTAACTCTAATGTGTTTTTCGCCCTAAATTGAGTTGTTTTGTGATAGGGATTGTGTGTGAGTTTGGATAATATGCAAGTTTCGCATACATTGTCATGTTTACAATTTTCTGACTTTATCCCATTTGCCATATTATTATTCACTAACTATTTTATATGACTGACGTTTCTGTGACCTAATTTGATATGCGATTTATCTATGTAATTTTTATTTCCACTAGTTTTCACAATATTTACGGTGTGTGTTGCTTTAGTGTTTACATTCATACAAATTGTTATTTATATAACCATCTATACGTGGGTTTCCCTCATTTATTATTTTACAGGGTTTTTTTTCGAATAGAGCTACACACCTATTCTCTGTTGCCCTTTTACAGATATTAGGTTTGTCTCAATTTCTGGCCCATACACGACATTTTTTTTAACATTATAGTGTAATATGTGTTATCCGAATTTATGGTATACAATTTTACATGTCCATGTCCAAATGATTTTATTTCCTGCCCATTCGTGAAAGTGACGTATGAGGAACTAGGATAGAATTAATTGAATTTACTTTTATCATTGCAGACATGTATGGAACAACGTTTCAGGTTCATACACGAAGCTGATTTATGCAAATTAGGTTGTCAATAAAACACCTGAAGGCACATGGACTCTTCTGGGATTCATCCAGACATGCTGTACTCAGCTGTCACAAGTGTTGTGACTCGCCTTACTTGCTCCATACAATGTGGCGGAGGTCATGTTGAACAACTTCAGCTTAAATAAATCTTTGAAAATGTAGAATTGTATTGGTATTGTGTTTCTGCTCATTATATTTGAATGTATGACTCATCTGTATTAATTTGCTTAACGTATTCAACATCAGCACCACCTAACGGTCATTTTTTGAACTGATTTTTTTTTTTTTTTTTGTTCTTAAAAAAAATCCGCCCCCTCTCTGATGCTATTCGTGCAAACCGTACTTTTTAATCATCATTTTGTTCTTTTTTAATGAATTTTTAAAGTTTTCACAAATTTTTGGCGCACCCGGTATATACTTCTAATAAAAGGGTAGAAAATATACTGATTAGACAAACAATATCTATTCAAACTGAACTTCAAATAGCTTTGAAAGCAAAATATCAAAAAGTGACTTTGAAACAGCATTAAACTGGTACGGAGGACACATGGGCAGTTCATTTAAGAACTTGCGCTTTTCTCTGCATCCTCGCCAAGCAGGGGTGCATTTAACGTTAAAAATGTTGACTTTTATTATTTTTTTACCGCTTTTCTATTACAATTAAGTAACTAATTTTTTCACCGTAGATATTTTGAGCCATCTACTATCACCTGTAATTTTTTCGTTGAATTCTATGTGTTTAGTTTAAGAAAATTTCCTTGTAAGCTTTTCAATGTTTTTTACATGTTGCTGAAAATGTCGTGTTATCGTGCACTATAAAAAATGAACATGCTAGATTACATCACAATGTGCGGGTAAAATAATCGCCAGCTCCATGTGCGGTAAATTTCAAGTGTGTTGTAAATAAATACGTGCTTGAATTTTCAAAGAGGGTGTTGTAGTTTTACAACATGCTGTGTTGTATTTATTATTATTTTTTTTTTCATTAGAGGGGAAAAAAGGATTATATTAGTTTTTATTTTATTTTATTTCATCTATTTATTTTAAGCTATATGTGTTTTAATTTTTTATCTCTTTTAAAGTTATATTTGTTTTAATTTGTTTTATTTATTTCATCTTTTTTATTCTGTCAATATAAGTTTGAAAATGTTATGCATTTTAATAGGAAATATAACATGTGTAATAACTTTCAATAAATTCTGTCTTATAAAGTAATATTAAAACTGTAATACAGTAACGATTTCTTTTCAACATAAAAATATTTAACCATTTAAATAAATTAAAAAAAAAAAAAAAAAAGTCTTACATTGCTGATTCTATTTTAAAAATAATTATGTATCAATTTTTATCCACTATAGAAATATTAAATTAGTCAAATCACAAGCATTATTTAATAAGTACTTCAAATAATTATAACTACTTTAATATTTTTTAGAACGTATAAAAATTAAAACGACAGTTTTTAATGCTTTATTAAATTATATTTTGCAGAATACATATATCTATACAATTTTAGAAAACATATTAATTTTATAAAATAAACAAGCTTAAAAAAAAAAAAAAAAAAAAAAAAAAAATTATCAATACATTCTGCGTAATAAACTACATCGAAATTATCTAAAAAAGCGAACAAAATTTAAAAAATAAAAATGTAATCATGATGCATAAAATAAAGGAAACTTGAAATTTGAAAAAAAGAAAAAATATTGTAATAGAATGCTAAAAATTGCACAAAAGTTTCATATTAAGTATTTATCAAATAACGTTCTTATTTTGAATGCTATAATATTTTTCAGAATTAAAAACTAATACATAATTTTTTTTTTTTTTTTTTTTTTTTTTTTTGCTCAGTAAGTAATAGTAATTTAGATCATTTTTAAAATAAATTAGTTTGGAAAAGTTGTTGTTTAATAGTTTTATTTCGGGAGGAAATAAAACTTTTACTATTCATAATTTAAATAGAGTTTCATGAGAGAGAGCTTTTAATTAAGATTAGATTTCATTAATAAAACATAGACCCTTATGAAACTTATATTGACAGAATTAAAAGACAGAATTAAAAAAGAGAAGAAATAAATCAAAATTAAAACAATTATAACTTACTTATTTGTCGTTGGACCTAATGTGAATTCTAATGAAAACTTCGATCATCCATCTTTTCGTGTACCGTTTATCATAGCGGAAGTCGTAATAAACGTTTAAAAGTTTTAGTTTGTGTTTGAAGCACATTCGCGTATCTGTGTCACATGACTGTGTGATGTCATAGAATGTAAGAAAACAGCACGTTCTGCTTGAAAATTTTTTACAACTCGAGTGCTTGATTTTATCACATCACAAGATGAGGGACATTCGTTGTAATTTTACAAAATGTTTTTACAGTGTGGTGAAACACAATTCTTTTGCAATTTTCCAATTCTATCCCTTTTTTTTTATTGCTTCCTCGAATTTCATAAGGTGCTGGCAGTAAATATCTAAGTTGATAGCTTGCTTGGAAAAAGAGCTCAAAAATACCATACCTTTGTAATCCCACCAAATTGACAGCACGATATTATTCTGATGCAATTCAGCTTTCAAAATGGTTTGTGCTGGTTTATCACGCTTGGACCATGATCCTTTCCAATTAATTTTATTTTATAAGATACTTTTTTTTTTTTAATCACCAATGATAATTCGTTGCAATAAAGAGTTAATTCCATTACGTTTGAAATGGGTATCACAAATTTCGATTCATTGTATTAAGTGAATTTCTTTAAAACCATGCGGAAGCCAAATAACGAGCTTCTTAATGGGTCCACGACATATGCGATTTTTAGTTGTTGCGAGTGATACATTTAACCTTTTTGCAATTTCTCGCATAAAAAATTATAACATTGACAGAAATATAACAAAATAAACATAATGATATCTATTTGTGGAAACAGAAGGTACTTTCTTGCCTCCTCAGTACTGTTAAATGTATTGAAAATTATTAGACAGTGGTAGTTTCCTTTAAAAAAGAAGCTAACCATTGGCACTGTGGATGTAACCTCTTGAAAAATTGAATGAAACTTATCAATTGAACCACTATGATTTAAAACGAAACAATTTTTTTCCGTCAAGTGTTCCCCCCACTCCCTGACTATGCCATTAGAAGATCAAAATCTTTCTATGATGAAGTTTTCATGTATATTATTGATTTTTTGCCGGAAAGAATTTGAAACATAATACACCGATTCATGACAAAAAATAAACTTTTGTAAATTTTAACCATCATATTGATTTTAATTTAAATGTAAATTAATGTCTCTTTTTCAGTTATATAGTATTAATACTAATGAGACGTAATGTTGTTTAATTAACTGGATATAAATAATAACACACTGTAGAATAACGCACAGTTCTCTTGCTCATAAAACAAATAACTAAGCCTGATAATTTACAATAAACACTAGATTACATCCCCAACACGTATAACCATCTTGACCTCCCACAAATAACCAGTTTCTCTCCTTCTAGCTTCCTTTTAACGAGATTAAAGATGAATATAAACGCAGAAAAGACTCCCCACCCACTTTTCGTATTCTAATAACGCAAATGTCTTTCGCGTCCAAGAAGGACAAAAGCAAAAAAAATCCGAATTAAGGACTTCGGTCTTCCCATTTAACCACGTACTGTCCATTCGAAATCCCGTCTACATTAGGAACTGGCGATGTTTATGCCGGGCGGAGACATTAAGTTAATCACAGGGTGTTGGAGGAGAGAGCAATTCCATCATGAGAAGAGTCAGCAGTTCTCGAATTCAGGCCTCTAGACCCTGTTCTGGATAAGCTAGATGAGCAAAAAGAAGAGATACGCTAGCTCTTCCTTCAATTAAGAAGTGAGAAAAAGAGGGACAAATGAATTGGGGTGCCAGTGTCGGAGAAACACAGTAATTGAAAGGAAAGGGGTGGTGCTGGTTATTTTTTGTGTTTTAATCTTTCACTTCGAAAAGACGATTTTGGCCAGAGAGTTGGGTTGTTTCCCAAATGCTGACAGGCACGAAATTTCTGAGCCCAAAGAGATTAAGAGAATAGAAGAATGAAATGTAACACAGATGATTTTAATAATTCCTATAGGCTCTATTTTACCCTTTATGGTTTATTAGACCAAAGTTTATCTTCCATTCCAAATTGTGATGTACACAATGATTTTATGAAGTAAATTTACCGCGATTCGCACTTATTCGAGATAAACGTATTAAACACATCTAAATACTTAAACAGTATAATTTATCTGAAGAATGGAAGAATCTGAAGAATTATTCATTTTAAAAGTACACAAAACTAGCTTTTTATTGATATTATTCATTAAGTTAGCAATTTTATTCGGAACATAAGTATTAATAATATATATGTTGAAAGTAACCTTTGATTTTCTGTTCAGATAATTTCGTTTAGTTTTGATGTCGAGCTATAAGCGTTTTTTCTTCTTCTTATCTCCAGTTATGATATAATCATTTTAACAATTGTAATTTTTTTTAAAATTAATTATTGGGGTAAGAGCATCAGTAGTGTACCCTGTACCAGTAGTGGACACTTTTAAATTTGAAAACTCTGAAAACAAGGTTTCTATTTTATACAAAAGTTCGAGGAGCATTCAGGGTTGCGGTTACACATCCTTACTATTAACGTCTTTATCTACAAATATTTCCAGAAATCAATTTTAGGATAAGATTAGTTAATTAAAAAAAAGAGATCTTTCTGAAATTTTGCCTTTTTTTTTTTTCCCAGTTTTGAATAAGAAATTAAAATTGTTTTCTTTGCGTCTGTTTATTTTATTATTGTTATTATTGTCTGATTTCTTCTAACTTTTCCTTTCGTATGACCAA
Organism: Salticus scenicus; assembly: GCA_963930645.1. NCBI lineage: Eukaryota > Metazoa > Arthropoda > Arachnida > Araneae > Salticidae > Salticus > Salticus scenicus. The sequence continues at coordinate 21,663,936 of OZ005659.1, read as the reverse complement.
GTGAAGTATGCAGAATTCATTTATCGTGCTAAATTTTTAATTTTGGATTATAGCATATAACATTTTTATGGGTGTCGACTACTGCCGTCATGTCCAGTAGTGGACAGCCCTGTCTAGCACTAGCTCATTTGACTTCCATGGCGAACCCAGTAGTGCAAACAGATCAATAATCTCTTAAATTTAGAAGGCGGACCAGAATGGGAGTGAAAAGGAATTAAATCGCATAATAGCAACGCATTGGGCAATTGGCGACGGTCTGAGATTAACCCCCAATGAGTAGTTCAGAGACATGCCATCACAAGTCTGATCTTCTGCGCAGGGGATAACTTCACCGCTTCGGTAACCTTCAGAGACATTAATTTGGGAACATGGAACACTTGCGTCAACCGTTGCTATAGTAATAATATATAGATTGATCATCGAGGGAAAATATGTGATTCTTTTTCACTTGGGGAAAGACGGCCATTTTACCTACTAATGGCCGTCTTTCCCGAGTGAATGAATACACACGGGAATACACACGAATAATTTAACAAATAAAAGATATGAATAATTTAGGTACTAAAGGTGAATGAAAAACTTCAGATACAGTTTCAAATTCATTTTTCTTTTTTTTTTTCTTTTATTGAATACCTTCTAATGGCTGATGCCAAAACTTTTTTTTCGGCATCAAAGATTTTTGTTCGATAACATGGGGATGATAGATCTACTTATATTTCTATATCTATGGCAGCGACGATGGATTTTACGTGCACCGGCCAATATTTGTGAGCACGGAGACTTTTGAAAGGAACTGAATAGATTTCAGTTTAATCGTCAGATAATCACAAAATATTCTTAAAATTTTTTTCCGAATTTTTTCTGGGTTTCATATTGGCGTAGTTGATTGGGTTCGATTTTTTACTGGAACATCAACAGATAAACTGCACTGAAGAGGTCAGTATTTGTAGATTTTTTCAAATCGATTCCAGTATTTATATGAATTTGCAAAAAACACTTCAACAAACTTGAAAAGTGTTTGTGACTTCGGTTTATCTGTCTGCCTGTCCGTCTTTCTGTACAGTCGGCAGCAAAATTATACGAGCGCTAACAATAATTCCTATTTAAAAATGTACACTTAATACTGTTTTGTTAAACAAATCCTTGTCGAATCATGTTCTTAGTCAGTCTAAGAACATGATTCGAAAAGGATTTATTTAACAAAACAGTATTAAGTGTACTTTTTTACATAGGAATTATTGCTAATGCTCGAATAATTTTGCTGCCTACTGTACACCTGTCGGCGCTCTAACTTCCATAATAGTTCATCGAACTTCTATATGTTATTCAAGTTCATTTATGGCATGTTTCCAGTTTAAAATGGTGTAAATGCCAGCACTGTTTTATGTACGGGGGCACCCGAAATAATCCCAAAGTATTGCGTTCTGTGAGAGGTATTTTTATACCTTTATTTTGCGCAGGTATTAAAATCAAAAATTGTTATTTGTACAAATAATAATGAAAGTGACACTTATTATTCGTATATGCACAAGAAAGTGTTTTCTATAGATTATAGTATACGTTATTAAGCGTTTTTAAAACTTCCTAACAATTTTTAAGAGTGATTATGAAATCAGTTAGTCTATTCGCCTGTCCGCTTCTAGCATCCGTATATATACGCAGAATTTCTTAAAAATGACATATGTTATTCATGTTTACTATGGCATATACCTATTTAAAGTAGTATAAATAACACAGCTGGTTTGTGTACAGGGACATTCAAAAGAATGCCAATGCATTGCGTTTTATGAGAGGCATTTTTATAAATCATATTCAAATAACTTTGTGCTGCACAGATCATAATGAAATTCACATTTATTATTATATACTAAAAAATGTTTTTTGTAGAATATGGTATGTTTAGCGTTTACAAAGCTACACTAAAATATTCAAATACATAAAGGTTTAAATTGGAAATTGCTGGAATTGTATTTCCGTTTATATTAAACATTTTTAACATTTTATAACAATTTTTAAGAGGGATTATGATTCAGTTAGTCTCTCTTTTTGTCATTCTGTCATTCTGGTTGTCCGTGGTGTGATCCACGTAGGCAAAGTACATTAAAGGTTAAACGATGCGACGAGTACATACAATTGGAAAATGTTAAAAATCTATGAGAATTGTATAATTTTTCAACCTCGTTTTATTTTGGAAACTAAGTTGAAAATATGCACATGTATATTTAACAATGCTAATAGTTTCTGATTATGGTAAGGAGAAATTTTTAGCAAGGTATGTAAAATATTTTTTACTTACAAGTCACACATACTTCATATAGTTAATTCTGTGCAGTTAATTAATACACAGCCGGTAAGTAACATTTTTAACAACTTGATGTACACGTACATATTTAAACAATGATAATTTGAAAGCTTTTGGTTATGGTAAGCAGATTTTTTTAATAAGATACGCAGAATATATTTTAATTTACAAGTCTCGTTTAATTCACGTAGCTGACAGTCAATTTATACACAGCGAGTAGAATTTGCAAAAGTTTTATAGAAGCAAGAGATTGAAAAGGGGCGTGCACAAATGGTTTCGTACAAGAATTATGACAAAGAATATTTTAAGATGTATATTTTAAGATGTATATTTTTAAAATTATTTTTAATGTCGCGGAACAATGTCTACTGTTTAAGAAAATTTTAACTTGTACGCAAATCTAAAATGTTCCTTCTTAGAAAAACGACATTTACAATAGCGGATTTATCTTCCCAGTGTTCTAAATTTTCTAAAGTTTAATAAAGGGCAGTCTAGAAACTCAGTTTCTCCTGCTTTTTAAAACATTTCACAATTCTTATCGGGTGTTAGTAATAAACCCTAAGAAAAACGCTGACTTCTTCCCTCAAAATCACCCTCCCCACCCTCCCTCAGTTTTTTTAAAGAAGGAAAAAAACAACTTCTGGACAGAAACCTCCCCCTCCCAAAGGGACACTTCTTCCAATTCCCCCTGGGGGCTTCAAATTGAATTTAATGTCAACAGACTTCGAAGGCGACTGTTTACCACGGGGGCACACGGGAGAATACTAATTACGAGATCTTCAAACTGGGCTGGCACTAGTTTCTTTTTCACTTCTAATCCGCCAAAACTAAAAGTACGGAATCTCTCTGTCTCTCCACACACACACATACACTCGCATTCTGCCCCACCTTCCCCCTACCCATCTTTTTCAAGTTTTAAGAGATAGGTAGCGTGGCGGGAAGGGTGAGAGCTTCAAGTGAAAAGATGACTTTCTTGTGTTTATCGGCTTTTAGAGAAGAGTTTTAGTTTGTTATGTTTCTCTTCGTTCCCTTTTCTTCTGTTTGGAATTCGAGGGCTGGAGGAATTTTTATAACTTTTTCTTCTTCTTTTCTTTTGTTTGACCGCCAGCAAGGAATGGACGATGTGCAATTGGTAGGGCCTTCGGGGGGCGAATTCTCCCCACGTAAGTTATTTTCTGCGGAGAAAATTTCGGTCCGTATTGAAGGCGTGGGTCAGCGAACACGTCTCGTACAATTAGGAAAGTAGAAACTTTTTTTTTTTTTTTTTTTGAAATAGTGGAAGAACAGTAGAAGGAAGATATAAGTACACACACAATGGGAGAAGATCTTGATTCGAATTTAGAATTGAACGGAAAATATAATGGAACTTCTAATAGTAGTTCATTGGTGAAGAGACTTGGGCGGCATAACTATCTTTTGAAGTCGTGAGACTCTTCTTATGTCATGCAATTTTTCATGAGATCAACTGAAATAGTTGTTGTTTGAATTTAAACTTTTATGCATTATGTATAACTCTACGGTAACTTTATTAAAATGTACGTTAAACATTGTGAAACAAATACGAAAACAAAATAGGAGCTAAAAATTGAGAAATTAAATTTTGCTTTTGCATTTAATATATTTTTTAAAGAATGGAAGAAAATTTCATCTTGTTTTCCAGTTCAATTTACCAACCAAATACATTAATCCTCTGAGCGCCACTGACGGATATATCCAGTCATTGAGCTATTCTTTTATCATTTAATTCAAAATTGTATAATTTTATAAATTTTTAGCTTGTGTTTTAAGTTTGGTTGTTTTAGCCATTAAGTTATAAAGATTATAATCATATGTATAGTTACATCTTTAATCTCAAGTTGAAATAAGCATTATCATTATAATATATTAAAAAACCTGTGCAATGAAAACAATATTACATACAGTTATGCCTTTACAAAAATTGTTAGAAGGTTATTTGTTGTATTTCGGCAGATTTTATACACATGTATGGTTTGTTCGATCCCAAGTATCCGTCGTCTTAGTCGTTTGGAATTTTCCGTCGATTTCTCGTATATTTGCTTGAATATGGTCTAGGACGTTTTAGAAAGACCCTAACAAAGAGCACACTACTTGGGCTAGAACTAGGACCTTCGAGTAGTCAATTGGTAGCCTTAACACCAACACACCATATATATGGAACATTTGTATAAATATATAACCTTAAAAATAAAATTATTTGATGGAGGAATTTCTACAAACAAAAAGTTGAACATAAACATGTCACATGGACTGTCAAATGTGATGCGTAACCTACGCACCAAAAGGTTTATGAATGTGTATAGGAAAATAGTGTTAGAAGAATCAGATATTGAAGTTGAGATTAGTCTTGAAGATATTTCGATTTAGCTGCAATATTCTAAATGCTCCTGCAAGAGAATCGAAGTGTTTATTTATTGGTAGCCACGACTGATAAATCCATTGCACTAGAACTAAATAATTTTCTTTGAGAAAAACAGATATTCTATTCTACTCAGAAAGTAAAGAGCTACTCTAGTCGAGTAATGGTTAATGCTCTAGTTTTTAATTATTAGGGCCCGGTCTGATATGGTTCAAACATAGAATCTCGGTTCAGACATGAATATTTATAGTGGTTCGGATCTCCCTTTAAATTGTAGTTCTCAGTCTAACGAGAATTGAAGAGCTTGTTTCCAAAAGGCGTTAGGGGAAGCCGGGATAATAAGAGACAAAAGGTGTAATAAGAGACAAAAAATATTAATAAAATCTATACTATTAATCTAAATAACTTGAAATAAATGTCTCGTATTAATTTCATTAAATGGCTCATCTTGATTTTTTAAGTGATTTTTGAACTTAAATTTTTTGTTAATTTTTTTTTTTTAATTTTCATTAAATCCTTGTCTCTAATAACCCCACGTGGGGTAATAAGAGACCAGGCTTGTAACTGTCCATATATAGCAACGTAAAATCATGTGGGATAATAAAAGACATCTGGAAACAATTCTGAATCAGCCAACAGTTTTTAATTTTTATTATTTACATCCATCCAAAAAATATGTTTTATCGAAAATTAACTGTCATAAATGTGTTTGTGAAATTCATTTCTTTTAATATTAGGTCCTAAATAATATAATATTGTACCTAATGATATTTCTACATAATCAATATAACCTAGGGATTAACCAAAAACATCAATATAATTTTTAAAATGGGGAGAAAATATTTTACCCATTTTCTAAAGTGTAGTCGAAAATAGGCATCTTTGAAGTGTATACAAGCGAAAAAAATGTTATAAAAGATTTTTCTAGTAATTATAAATGAACTTATTTATTATGTAATGAAGTATTAATGACTAAATACTAACTTATACACATTCTAAACATAAATTTACATAATCATAACAACTAAATATGGTCTAGCCTACTGAGTAAAATTGCTTTTTGATTTAAAGTAAAAAAAAAAAAAAAAAAAAAAAATCTCTTGGTAAACTTAGACTAGGCCTAACACTAGGTAAACTCTTCGTAAACAAATCAGGCAGAATTAACAGGAACTACAATAGGGGGACACAGGAATTAACAGTGGGGGTAACAATAGACTCATGTCTCTTATTACACCCATAAAAAATAAAAAAGGGGTATATAAGAAACATGCCTAGAACATGTAAATGAAGAATGCTTTCAAGGTTTTAAAAAATTGTACATCAAAAGTCATAGTCTTGGTCAAAATGTTACACATTAATAAATCCCAAACATCTTACCTACAAAAAAAATAAAATAAAAAAAATAAAGAAAAATTTAGAAAAAGTTACGAACTTTTAGGGAAAGTTCAAAGTGAAGGTTTTTTTTCGTCGTATAAAAAAAATTCAAAATGTGTTATAACCTTCTCAATAAGTGTATTGTAGTAAAGAATACACATGATACTTAATATTACATATTTTTAAAGTTATCTAAGATATTTTTTGGTGGGTTTTTTGACTGCGTCTCTTATAACCCCTGTAAGTACCCCTCTCCCTTCCCTTACGTTAAAATTTTAAAAAATTCACCTTTCGATGCAAAATGTCTCAGCACATGTCTAGCATTGTATTTTTAATTAGTAGAAGTTCCAAACAGAATTTAATTGTATTGAAAACAGGGGGTGAAATTCGTGTTTCTTGCCGAAAAGAATTAAGTCACAAGTAAGTTTTGGGCTAAAAGGGATAGGGATTAAGTCAAGTTTAATCAATTGCAGCGTGCCTTGAGATCACGTGGTTTGTCTGGCTTTGGGTGAAATTCAAAAGTACGGAAAAGAATGTTGTTGTAGGTTGTCATATTGAGATTTTATTATTTTTTTCTAATAAGGTTAAGTTGAATAGAATATAATGAGTGATTCGAATGAAGAAGCTGTGTATAATCTCCTCACCCGAGAAATTGTAAACGTTATCCAAGTCTACGAAAAAAAAAAAAAAAAAAAAAATCTTCAATCATTGTCCGGTAACAATGGAACTGTCGCTTGTAGTCACATTGACAGTGTGTTTTGTAAGTCAAATATCCTCACAAACAAACGATGTTATCGAATGAGTATATTAATACCATGTACTGATAAACAAAGACAAGATATATTTTTGTGTTCTCATATGAAAATTACACCTAAGAAAGCATATCGTCCCCGGAAAAATGAACCAAAACTAAGACATAAGTATAAAGAAATTTTTTTCTAATGATGATACAGATGATCCCGTAAGTGCTATCACATTTCGATCCATCTCATGTGTGGGAGCAAAAAGAGTTGGAAATATTGCAAATTATCTCTTCAAGAATAAAACTGGGAGATCAGAACGTAGAGGTGAAAAACGCATGAAATTTGATGTTGAAGACAAGAAGATATTGATACGTAAGTATATACTAAGTTTTCGTTGTCGCTCTAGGCATTATGGGAGAAAAAAAGGCGCCTCACAGAAAATACCTTCATGCGACGTTAGAAAATTGTGGAAAATGTTCACAGAAAAATAGAAAAAGGAGTGCACTTATAACTTTTATTATAATGTGTTTAAAAGATTTTAATCTTGGTTTTGGAACGCCGAAAAAAGACATTTGTTCCTTCTGTATTAGGAAAAAAATACAAATGAATTCAGAAAAATGTACAGAAAAAAAAAAAAATACCCTATTAACTGAACTTTTGATTCATAAGCACCGAAGCAAAAAGTTTTGTTCACTTTTAGGGGAGAAGCTTATAGGTGAACATAATAATTACAGTGTGTTTTGACCTGATGCAAAATCAGGAATTACCACACACACCTATTTCAGAAGCCTATTATTCACGTCAGCAATGGCAATCATTTTTTGGTGTAGTTATCTATCGGGGTAAAAAACAGTGCGCAAGCAAAAGAGGATATATTTTTTTACACTTAGAGTGAATACGAGGCAGGACGTGGTCCCAATGAAATTGCGAGTGCTTTATACGATTTTTTGATGAGGCATATACCTTCAGAAGTGAAAAGTTTTCGATTGTTCAGTGAATCGTGTGGAGGACAAAATAAAAATTATACCATGCTTTCAGCAGTGGCTACTCAGGAGGACTTTACCTTCACATGTACTGCTGCACAGTACGTTGTCACACATTTAAAAAAGCAATTTTTCATTCAATGTACACACTTAAAACAGTAAAAAATGATTTAAAAGATCACTAGAATTAAAAATAATTTCAGATCATATTTAATCAAAAATATTTCAGAATTGGTATAATATTTCAGGTTTTAATAAAAAGCAAACCTATAATAATACAATTTAAAAATAAAGATTTTGAGTTTGGGGGATGGCGGGGAGGGTACTTACAATAAAAAATACAGAGATTTATGCTTAATATTTTTTCACTTATTGCAGACTGAGATTACGCACTTAAAAAAAGCAATTTTTTATTCAATGTACACACACTTAAAAAAATAAAAAATGAACTGGATTCAGAATATTTTTTTTAAAGCTTCTTTTTGGCGTCTTAATTGCCTTTTACTATAACCAGACAGATAACTACGGGAGGACATTGTGAATATTAAAAAAAAAAAAAAAAATTACATGCACGTGTTGTTAAGCATAATTCACATTTAGCACGAGGAACGCAACACGGAACAAGTTTACTTATTTATTGAAAAGAGCTAGCGTTGCCATTTCTATAAGCTCAAAAGTCTAATTGCTAAATACGTACTGGAGTGGAGAAACGGAGCGAGCAGGTCAAGGAGTTGCAGGTGGCAGATCTAGTTTAGCCTTGAGAAAACTCGTTTCTTCTATCTACTACCTACAAGATATGTTTGTTTCGTTGGATTTAACGTCACACTAGTACTGCGCAAAGGGCAATTGGCGACGGTCTGGGAACTTTTAAAAATAAAATTATTATTATGAGGATTTTTTTTTTTTTTTTTCAATTTTCAATTTTGATTGAATGGTATAAAAAAAAAACAAAATTTGCAATTTGTTATTATTGATTTGGGGGCAACTGGGCAAAGTCCCGAGTTGCCCATGCGATAATATGGGCCTGGTCACTCATACTTACCAGCAGATAGAGCATTCAGCCGAGTGGAGACTAGCTTAAAGAAAGTGGATACAATTTTACTCCTTAATGAATATTTGAACATTTCTCTAGGGTTGGAAAACTTTTCGGGTATAAGAAGCAGTAGAATATTTTAGATTGAAAAAAATTTGTGCACAGTCGTCTAAAAAGCAAACAAGGTTTCATGATTTCAGAGGCAAATGTACTGGAAATTACGAAGCGAAATGTGAGAATCAAGGCAGCATACTGTAGTTCGTTTTGCTGTTACATGATCCTGAAACGTGGGAAAAAAATTCTTCCGTGCACCTCCTCTGAAATAAAGCTAAAAATCGATATGAAACAAGCAAGAAAAATCAGATGTTTTGAAATTACTTGAAGCTTTGGGAATTAACAAATTGCACGAATGTTTTCATTTTTATGGACAATCTTGCAATGATACACCTAACGCTATTTGTAAATGAAGAATTGTGGTAATTACTTACCTTCCAAAATTGTGTATCTAAAATTTATGCTGTATATACTTTGAAAAAAATACTTTGATTACTTTCAAATGGAAGTAAGTCATTTCATTACTTTATTTGTTTGTGTCAAAAGGGCTTAAGTCATAGTTTTGTTCCAAAAGGGGTTAAGTAATTTTTTTCTTTTTTTATTTCTAAATAACTATAATATCAGGATTTTTTTTAACCATATAATTATGTGTTATTATCATCCATAGATCACTGGGAAAAATTATCTATTCATTAAATTCAATAATAAATCTTACATAACAAAATCGCGTTTTTTGAAGAATGGAAAAAATTGACTTTATGCCATTTGGAAACAAGTTCTTCAATTAATGTGCAATTGTAGAACAACAATTATTGGCCTCACATTAATAAAGATATTGAAAATTTTGTCAAACATTGTCATTCATAACTGTCAATTAAGTAAAAAATCTGGTGTGAAACAACCACACGACTTCCATTACCCACTCGTACACGTATTATATGCATTTTTTGATATTTTCCAGTGAGAGAAAATTCATACACGTGTAAAGACATATGAAACAGAATTTACATAGCGAGTCAAAAAATAAGAAAAACAGGATGACTATTAATTTTTCGTGATAACCAAGTAAAGCATGAGAAGGATATCTAAAATGGGTTTATGTAACTATTTTCAAGAAAATCGTTAGAGCCGTTTTTGAGATACCGACTTTTACCAAAGCTTGGCATAATTAATTATTGACCGTAAAAGAACAATTACATGAAAAAGGATATTTAAAAGAGGGTTAATATGGCAAGTTTGAAAAAAATCCGTACAACCGTTTTTAAAGGAACGCCCTTGGGAGACCTGAAATTGAGCTATTTATACAGGACGCCTATCAATTTTCCTGAACTAACCAACTATATCATTCGAAAGGACATCTAATAGAGTGTTTATATAGCAAGTTTGAAGAAAATCGTTAGAGCCGTTTTTGAGATACGGACTTACGGTCCCACTTCCGGTTTCCGATGTCCCACTTCCGGTTTTTCAATTTTCACCAAAATTTGGAAATTTCATCTGTAGACCAGACGTATTTCAATTCTAAAGTTTCGTAGCTCTATCTTTATTAGTTTCTGAGCTATAATAGCCAGAAGATTCTCCACATACACACACACACACACACACACACACACACATACATACACACTGACCAATTGCCAAAAACCACTTTTTTGGACTCAGGGGACCTTAAAACGTGTAAATCAGGTGAAAACCCGATATCGAATTTTCAGACCGAATACAATACTTCCATTACCTACGGTAGTAGGGTAATGGAAGTAAAAATGAACAATTTGGTTTGTTACAACAGGTACCGTCAACAGATAAACCTTTTAAATGTTCGTCTTTAGACACTGTTGGTGGGTTTAATTACTGTAATTCTACAAAAAAGTATTTGCATTTTGTCGTGGACCACGAAACCCGTTATGTGTGGGGATTTCCATCAAAACCGTTACCACTGAAGCTTATACCAACTTTTTAAAACATATATTTCAAATTCAAGTTATTCTTTAAGTTAACACTTATTTTAAAATAATGGTTTAAAATCTTAATCCTTTCATATATATATATATATATATATTGATAATCAGAACGTACAATATATATACAATTTTTAATAAGGAAGTACTGGACAGAATTCACGTTTAAATCTTAAAAATAAGAATATTGAAATAAAAAAGAGTTATTTTTAATAGTAATTAGTTAACTGGGAAAAAGCATCGCTAAAAGCATGTAGGAGTACCGCTTCCTCGATGGGGGAAAGCGGTGGGCTGAGGTGGGATGAGTAGATTTTAAATTTTCCATATGCGCATTTTTCAGCCGAACTTGCCCGTATATCTTTAAAACGAATAGTTGAACCATGGATCTGAAATAATTAAAAACAAAATAGTCGATTTGTTTCATTTTTATTCGTATTTTAATAAATAATTTCTTCTAAATGCATTCTTTTTCCGTCTGTCAGAATGTATATAGGTTTATACATACATATATACATACATACATGAGAGTAGCATTTTGTTTTCATTTCAAAGCAATTTTCATTTCAAATCAGCATTTGTAGTGTCAAAAATCGAAAATCTTTATTCAAAATAAATTTCTTTCTTTTTTCTTTTTCTTTTTTTTTTTTTTTAAGTGCTTTCTGAGCTTGGTAAATAATTGTATTAGGTTTATGAGGAATTTTTCTCAATGAATCTTAATTGAACTGTTTGGTTATTTGTCAAACATTTCCTCGTATAAAAATAAATAAATAAATAAGTATAAACTAAAAAGTAGTTTAATTTCTCAATTGGATCTCAATAGCTTCATTTTTTAAACTAATGTATAGATGTTGCATGCTTTCTGCAACAATACTAGGAAAAAACATAAATCATGGCTAAATAGAAAGAAAATCATTTTAAGAGAATATTTAAAAAAATAAAACTTTGTGTACGATATGTCAAAAAAAAAAAAAAGTGCAATATTAATTACTCGTAACACATGCAACAGCAGAAGTAAATAAGGCATAGATAAATAGAAACAAGTTATACATTCTTTTACAAACTAAAAAAAAAAAAAAAAAAAAAATTCTTATTTTTATTAAATTATATACTTTTGATAATCATGCACATCTATTTTCATGTCTAAACAGAAAAAAATGACATTTTCATTACAAAATCTTATTTGAAAGAATTTAATTTATTCAATTATCGCTTAAAACAACAAGTGACTCATACTTTTGTTTAAAGATTTTATTAATTTTAGCTTTACCTGCTTGATAAGAATAAATTTCGAACAGGTTAATGCTTTAAGCAACCACAAAAACTCTTTCTTGGAAGAATAGGCCGGAAATAAATTTTAAGATAAATGGATTCCCCTGATGCCACAGCAGAAATGCAAATAACTCTGAAAGAACTAGATTATTTTTGGCTCACCGTAGAATGAGGATGAGAACTAGAGATGAAAAAAGAAAACTACTTATAAAATATCAAAATTCATCTCGACCATTTAACTCATTCGTTTGTCATGTTTCAGATACTTTCTCGAGCGGAAAATTTCAGAAAAGGAAAAACGTCGCTTTCTTCCCCCCCGTAACCGTGACTGCGTTTGTTTATCCCTCGCTGTAAGAATAACGGGCATAATCACAAAATTCTTCCTTTCAAAATGGAGAAAAGAATTAATGAACAGAATTCGGTGTATTTGTTCTATCGATTTCAGAGCGCTTTAATTTAAACGCTTTTATAGACCAAACAAAGATATCGAAATACTGTGTATATGCCTCGCTTGGAGGGGGGGGGGGATTACGGGGTTAGAAGGGGTGAGATGATGTTTGTATTGGGAAAATATTCCATTGCCGACCATTTGTCAATATTTGTCGGGAGTAAGAAAGAAAATTTCGCCTCGGCGGACCAAACTAGTTTTATGAGCGTGTTAAAGGGTTTAAAAGGGTTGTCTCTCCAATTAATATTCAGTTTACTCACGATCGTATTTAATTAGTTTTTTGGCTCTGCAGGAAAATGTAAAGGGACGCCTGTTGAAAGTAAAGGGTTATGTTTGCACTGGCGTTATGTTCCCGGGAATGGGTGTAACAAGTGACGATTAAGGCTGGTCGAGTGTGGAATATACTAAATACACATAGCAAATCCATTACAATGATGATGGGCAAAGATAACTCAAGTTGTTTATTTTAAAATACAATAAGGCGAGGGAGAGAATTTTAGTTGACAGATAGATCAAGAAGTTAAGGATTCGAAAAAAAAAAAAAAAAAAAAAAAAGAATTTTTCAAATTTGACAAATGGTATTTTGTGATTATGCCCGTTATTCCAAGCGAGGCATATACACAGTATTTCGATATCTTTGTTTGGTCTATAAAAGCGTTTGAATTGAAGCGCTGTGAAATCGATAGAACAAATACACCGAATTCTGTTCATTAATTCTTCCATTAAAAAAAAAAAAAAGAAATTTTCAAAAATTTTTTTTAGTCTACTTTTAAAATGACGAAATTATACTAAAAATTCAATATTTCAGTTTTGCTGAAATATGAAACTACATAATATTATTAATGTGTGTCAAAAGAATTTTTTAATTACCATCATTGTATACCTTAATACATAACTTAAGTTACAATTTTCCATTTTTATGTTGATTTCCTTAGAAATCGACCTATTCCAATGACTTTGTTTATATATATCTCTCTATATATAATGAAAATTTTGTCATCACGATAGTTCCCGAAATAATACTCCAAGTCGAATTAAATTTGGACAACGAACTTATTTTATAAATATCTTGGATGAGTTCGTTAACCAAGTTGTTCTGGCATTTTATTTTCAAGTGGCCGCCACTTGAAAATGACAAATCCACATTAAAAAGCATATTTAAAACAGGATTTACTTGAATTTTGATGTATACATAGACCATATATGGGTCTCAACCTAGTTTATAATTGAACTTTATCCGTCATTTTTAACAAAGTGGCGGATATCTGAAATTAAGCGGGGCCACATGAAATTAAGCTAGCGCTTGAAAATTTATCATCACGATAACTTTTGAAATATTGAATCAATTAGAAACAAAGTTGGAAAGTGAATTTTTCATACAAATATCCTGGATGGACAACTTGTTCCGACCTTTTGATTCCAAGTTGCGGTCACTTGAAAATGTGCCATCACGATAACTTTTGAAATACTAAACTGATTCAAATTAAAGTTGGATAGTGAACTTATCATACAAATATCTTGGAATATTTCGCTGAACAAATTGCTCCAGCATTTTATTTCCAAGTGGTGGCCACTTGAAAATTTGTCATTAAGATAACTTTTGTGTGTCATTAAGATAACTTTTCTGAATAAATTCGAATCAAATTTGTACAATGGACTTATCATTTAAATATCTTAGATAAGTTCACTGGGTATCTAACTTCTCCCTTTTGTTTTCAAGTGGTGGTAAGTTGAAATCATGGTGCCATTTGAAAATTTCTTATCACGATAACTTCTGAAATACTGAATTAATTGAAACCAAAGTTGAACAGTGAACTTATAATAAAAATATCTTGGATGATTTCACTGGACAAGTTGTTCCGCCATTTTGTTTCCAAGTTGCGACCACTTAAAATCAGGCTGCCTCTTGAAAATTTGTCTTAACAATAACTTTCGAAATACTGAACTAATTCGAACCAAAGCTGGACAGTGAACTTATGCTTCGAATATCTTGGATAAATTTGCTGGGCAAGTTGCTCCGCCATATTGTTTCCATGTGTCGGCTACTTAATTTGTTATCACGATAACTTTTAATTTAATTAATCAATTCGAACCAAAATTGGGCAGTGCTCTTGCCATTCAAATATTTTAAATGATTTCAGTGAGCAAATTGCTTCGCAAATTTGTTTCTAAGATGTGGCCACTTGAACACTGCCACATGAGAATTTGTTATCACGATAACTTTTGAAATACTGATTTTATTCGAACCAAAGTTAGACAGTGTACTTATCGTATAAATACATTAGATTAATTGACTGAGCAACTTGTTCCGCCGTTTTGTTTCCAAGTGGCGGCCACTTAAATTTGTCAACGATAGTTTTCCAAATACTGAATTAATTCTAACTAAATTTGTAGAATAAACTTATCTCAGAAATGCATTTGGTATGTTTGTTTGCCAGCTTGATCCGTCATTTTGTTTCCAAAGGCCGGTCACGTTAAAATTTCGAATTTACATAAAAAAGGTATTTAAGAATCGATTTTCTTAAAACTACATATGTACATAGACACATCAATATTTGCACCAAGTCCATTAATAATTCGTATGTGTATCTGCCATTTTGTTTCAAAATGGTGGCTACTTGATAAGAAAAAAGAAATCAACCTACCCTTCCGAATGAGCCAGAAGGACTTGTTTTTTTTTTTTTTTTTTTTTTTTTTAGGACTGAGAGCCTATTAGTCTCAATCTGGGATTTTGCGTTGTCGTTTTCGATAGTTGGACATTTGTCGAAATCATTTTTCCATAGTTAGACATTTATCGAAATCTAAAATTTATCGAAAATGTAATTGAATAATTTGAAAGCGATGTTATAATTGGGAAGAAAAAAAAAACTAATAGTCCTCCGTCCTAAACTAAATTCTGCTTTTGCCAGAATTTCACCAAAGTCTTTTATTATTATTATTATTATTATTATTGAAAGAAAAAGAAAAGAAAAATAATAATAATCAGTATCGTTACAAGCGATATCGAAAAAGTTTTTTTTTTAATAATTTTGAATAAGGAAATAAAAAGTGCTCGTGAAATAATATGAAATAAAAATAAGTAAAAAAATGAATTTAATGATTTAATGTTTTTGTTTTTCGGGGGCTGCTCATGCATATAAAAAATGCGTATTAAAACGAGTCGAAGAAGGGAGCGAAATAAGTATTGAGTTATATTACGATAAATACGGTAGATAATATGATACGATATATTAGACCTATCGTCCAGGGTTAGTAAGCATTTTCGTTGAAAGAAATAGTTTGTTCGTTCGGTGCAACTTGCACATTAGTCCAGTGAGGTGCAACTTTCACATTAGTCCCTTGAGGTAAAACTTTCACTTTAGTCCCGTCAGGTACAATTTGCACATTAGTCCCCTTTAATTTCCTTTTTTTTTTTTTTTTTTTTAATCATAAATAGCATTTTTGAACAATGCACTCATTATTGCAATTCAACAATTGTACGAACACCTGCAACAATTGCGTATAAATAATGTGAACAATGCACGAAATTTTATTTCTTTCAACAATCAAATGCTTAACTTTTTAGCATTACCCTTCAGTCTAATTATAGACCTTATCTGAGATGGCGTATCCATTCTTAGAAGTTCTTTTTGTGATTTACTTTTTTAAAAAGTTTCTCACATGGCTTTTTTTTCAATTTTTCGAGTATACTGATATTGATGCTCGCAAAATTTACATATGTCCAGTCTTTTATGCTGGATTGTTGGAGTTTGATGATATTCCAGGTCAGAAAACTATTCATCCATCTTTTTCTAAATCAAATTTTTCGGCCAATGTTTCTTTTAAAACTACTGATATTCTTGATCAAAATGAAAATCAGCTCAATCCAATAATTGTAGATCCAAATTGCATTTCCGAAATCATTAATAAAAAATATACTAATAAAAATTGGGTTTTAGAAAGAAAGAAAGAAATGTACATTTCAGCTTTAAATAGGGGCCGTCCTTTCAAGCATCCCAAAATAAAAAGACTGCCAAAAGTTAGAAGTCTGCCCACTATTTTTGAATCACTGTCTGAGACTGATAATGACGAACCGTTTGAAAGCAAAGGGAAATCAGTTCTTTCTCAGACAGTGGACGCAACCAGTAAAAATAACCATGTTTCTGTTTCATTGCCTGGGACTGATACTGACGAACCTTTGTTTCAAATCGAAGGGGACTCAGTTCTTTCTCAGGCAATGGGAACACTAAATGAAAATGAACAAGCGTATATTTCAGAACGACTTGCTAAAAAAAGGAAAAAGAAATTCCGAAAATTAAGGAAATTTTTTAAAACATGGTGTTGCTGTTGTTGCATTCCTTGTGTAAAGAATTAAAATCATATGGGATGTTTGATTGCAGTACGCATGGGGCCTGGAATATCAAAACTCCTTTGGCAGTAGGCAAGGGGGCCTGCCTTATCAAAACTCCCCATGAGAAACGATGCATGGCGACCTCCTCGTGGTGTTTCTCGGGTTACGCTAACAGCCATGCGTTTAATGTAACATATAAGCTTTTTTGTGTGCGTGCATCTGAGTCTGAAGATGCGCACGAGCATTATTATTATTATTATTATTATTATTATTATTAATAAAAAAAAAAAAAGAACTTTTTTCAAAATCATCTAACTTTACCTGTAAAAAATATGAAGTGACTCCGTCGACTTTCCGAACATTAATTAATTAACGGTTTTATAAATAAATTAAAGTAAGGCAAGTCGTTAAATATTCCATTATATATATATGTACTAGCTGTTACCCGCGACTTCGTTCACGTGGAAATTTTTATGTGTATGTGTGGGAACTGACGGTTTGATCATAATATGTAATGTAATGAAACCTTATCATTGTGGTGCTGTGCAAAACAGAGTCTGACAAAGTATACTCAAAAAAATTTGTAACTCATTGAAAGCCAAAATAAAATGCCAAAATAAATAAATAAAAAGTTATCGCCAACATGGCGATAAAAATTTAAAATTCGTTCATAGGGATCCTGTACTAAAACAGTACTCCATTGCGGAAGTATAAAAACTGGGTCGTCAATTATGAATTTTATTTCGAAACTTTTCTGTGTATGGTTTATTTCACTATTGCACAATATTAATCTGGTTCTAATAATAATTTGGTGACTGGTGAATTAAAATTTTAATTATGTGGTGAAATTCATATAATATTTATGAGTTTCAAATTTTTAAGGTTTTTTTTTTTTTTTTTTTTTACAAAGAAATGATTTTTTTTATTTCATCTCCCGGCTAATTGTTGAATAATATTTTAGTTCTTAAACAATTTTGGACGGCTTTGTCCATTTCGCTGGCAAACTCTTTTCTATATAGCTTTATGAAAAAAAAAAAAAAAACCTGAAATCGGTCAAAAGCTTGCTTTGTGTTCCCGCTGCCATCGGCAGCGTCTTGTTCGTCCTTGCAATCTCCGGTGCCTGTCCCTATTGCCTGCGACAATGGCTTACCCGTGGGCTTCCATTTCGGTGCTTATCATATATGACAGTTTCGATAAGGACAGTATCGAAAAATTTTAAGTAGCTCTTTTATATCTGAATCCCAGATAAATATAAACAACATTATACGTGATGTACATAATATTTGTTCTCAATTTATTTCCTATATTTATTTGATTTAATCGATCAACCATAGAATGACAGCAATTTCAAACCACATATAATACTACAATATGCTATGATCGGCTACTTCTATCGCATGAGACAATTATTATTATTATTATTATTATTTTGTTGTTATATATGTTACCGTTAAAATATATAATTCAGTTATTTCATAGAATAACTAGGTATTTCATGAAATAACTAGACAAGTCAGTTAAAGTACATAATAGATAAAAAATTTCATACTTTACCTAGTTATTCTATGAAATAACTAATGACAGACCGTTAAAGTATAAAATAAACAATTTAAAAATTATTTTATAAATTAATTGATCATAAATTCATGTACACAAAACGCACAGACGTTCGCAATATTGGCTGTTGCAGTACAAAATATGTGCATATGTTTCAGATTCATGCATTTTGAGACAGGGGTATCCAGTGACTTTTTTTTTTTTTTTTTTTTTTTCATGTACGCAAAGCGTACAGACAGGGCCCGACTTAGACTACCTGAAGCCCCGGGGCAAGCCTATTCTGGGGGGCCCCCTTGCAATGGCATAAGAGCTCTTTAGGTTGCAGAATTTCTGCATACGCCTAAGGGGAGCCCAGGGCATTTGCCCCGTATGCCCTGCCGTTAGTCAGGGCCTGCGTACAGACGTTCGAAATACTGCCTCCTGCAGTAAAAAAATTGTGCATATGTTTCAGATTCATGCATTTTGAGATAGGGGTATCCAGTGATTTTTTTTTCTTGTTTTCATGTACGCAAAGCGTACAGACGTTCCAAATACTGGCTGCTGCAGTACAAAATTGTGCATATGTTTCAGATTCATGCATCTTGAGATAGGGTATCCAGTGATGGTTTTTTTTTTGGGTTTCATGTACGCAAAGCGTACAGACGTTCGAAATACAGGCTGCTGCAGTACAAAATTGTGCATATGTTTCAGATTCATGCATCTTGAAATAGGGATATCCAGTGATTTTTTTTTTTTTTTTTTTTGGTTTTCATGTGCGCAAAGCGTACAGACGTTCGAAATACTGGCTGCTGCAGTACAAAATTGTGCATATGTTGCAGATTCATGCATTTTCAGATAGGGGTATCCAGTGACATTTTTATTTGGCTTTCATGTACGCAAAGCGTAATAGACGTGCGTGATACCGGCTGCTGCAGTACAAAAAATTTACTTAAAGTGCATGAAATTCAAAAATATGCAAAATTTTGTACTGCAGCAGCCAGTATCACGCACGTCTGTACGCTTTGCGTACATGAAAAAAAAAAAAAAAAAAAAAAAAACATCACTGGATACCCCTATCTGAAAATGCATGATTCTTAAACATATGCACAATTCTGTACTGCAGCAGTCAGTATTTCGAACGTCTGTACGCTTTGAGTACATGAAAACAAAAGATAAAGCATCACTGGGCACTCCTATCTCAAAATGCATGAATCTGAAAAGTACGTACAATTTTGTACTGCAACAGCCAGTATTTCGAACGTCTGTACGCTTTGCGTACATGGAAACAAAAAATAAAACATCACTGGATATCCCTATCTCAAAATGCATGAATCTGAAAAGTATGTTCAATTTTGTACTGCAGCAGCCAGTATTTCGAACGTCTGTACGCTTTGCGTACATGAAAACAAAAAATAAAGCATCACTGGGTACCCCTATCGCAAAATGCATGAATCTGAAAAGTATGTACAATTTTGAACTGCAGCAGCCAGTATTTCGAACGTCTTTACGCTTTGCGTGCATGGAAACAAAAAATAAAGCATCACTGGATAGTGGATACCCTATCTCAAAATGCATTAATCTGAAAAGAATGCACAATTTTGTAATGCAGCACCCAATATTTCGAACGTCTGTACGCTTGTCGTGCATGAAAAAAAATCACTGTGGGTACTCTTATCTCAAAGTGCATGTGTCGGAAAAATATGCAAAATTTTGTGCTGCAGCACTGCTAAAATAACCTGTAAATGTAGTAAATATTGAATAATTAATCACATTCCCCAAAATTTAGCGGGGATTATGCATAATCATTTCATACTTTAACGATCAAGTAATCGTTATTCTACAGAATACCTAGTTAAATCGTCGAATTCAATAATATTATATACTTTAACTGACTTGTCTAGTTATTTCATGAAATACCTAGTTATTCTATGAAATAACGGATTTCATGCTTTAACGGTAACATATATACTTCATGCTTAGTTAATAGTAGTTGCGGTATATAGAAAAATAAATAAAGTAATTAATATGTAAACTTGATCATGGTACAGCCTTAATGTCCTTGGCGACTTTTGAAGTTTTGTTGCCGTTTTAGACCAAAATATAATCTATGCGATTATTGTTCCTATACGCAAGCAAAGTGTGATGTCACTGACCGTCCGTGAATGCAAGAAAATGATTTCATATGTTAATCGCCCATTGGATTTTTTGTAAAAAATTATTAAAAATCGAGGAAAATCATTCCCCGATTTTAATCCCCATATTTGGGTGTATATATGTACTAGTTATCATGTGTATGTGTTGATTGAGTTATTTTGCTGTCAAATTGACAAAATTTTAATTTTAAATTTCAAAACTCTGTCGTTCTTGGCGCTTATTGCATTTGGTGATCAAAAATGTAATAAGAAAATATACATGCCAGATGTATATTTGCGTAATATGCATTGTACGAAATATTGTTTCATATTATTCATTACTCTCTTAATATAAGTAGTTAAAATAACCATGATTTTTGAAAGGAATTAAATTATGTTCGCCAAATATTTTGGCGATATTTTTTTCCTGCCAAGGATGACCGATATCAAATCTATTCCGCTGCAACATATTGGTATCTTATATCAGATACTTTATTTAGACACTTGAAAACAAATTTGACTTCAAATTATGATAGAAGATTTATCATTTTCCTTTTAATTAGTATATTAGTTGGATATTTATTGTGTTAATATGATCATTTGAAATGAAATGTTTGTGTTTTCAATCGAATATGGAAGTTTTGCCATTTTTTTTTTCTAGAGTTTTGAAATTAAAAATTCAAATTTTGGCAAATTTACAACAAAAGTAACTTAATCTAACGCATGGACATGATAACTAATACATATCTATACCTAAATATGGGGATTAAAATCGAGAAATAATTTTCCTCGATTTTTAATAATTTTTTACAAAAAATCAAATGGGCGTTTAACAAAGGAAATATTTTTCTTGCATCCACGAACGACCAGTGACGTCATCACTTGTCTTGCGTATTTCTTTCTATCTTTTCCTTGACGAAAAATGTCCGATCTACTTCAGCATCAAAATTTAGAAAATTGTCCAGAATTATCGGTAAGAAAATACCTTTAATATAATGCTGAATTAACTTTTATGCCAAGCGTGTTTCATCCGCCGTACTAAAAAAAAAAAAAAAAAAAAAAAAAAAAAAAAATCTGGTGTGAAATAACCACACGACTTCCATTACCCCCTATTACACGTATTATATGCATTTTTGAGAGATAATGTGATCAGAAAACGTAAAAGTGACCTAAAGAAAAAATCGTTAGAGCCGTTTTTGAGATACCAACTTTTACAAAAAATCAAATATTGACCGGAAAACAATAATTACATACAAAAGGATATTTAAAAGGGAGTTAATATGAGGAGTTTGAAAAAAATCCGTACAACCGTTTTTAAAGGAACGCCTTTGCGAGGCCTGAAATTGAGCTATTTATACAGGACGCCTATCAATTTTCCTGAACTAACCAACTATATCATTCGAAAGGACATCTAATAGAGTGTTTATATAGTAAGTTTGAAGAAAATCGTTAGAGCCGTTTTTGAGATACGGACTTACGGTCCCACTTCCGGTTTCCGATGTCCCACTTCCGGTTTTTCAATTTTCACCAAATTTTGGAAATTTCATCTGTACACCAGACGTATTTCAGTTCTAAAGTTTCGTAGCTCTATCTTTATTAGTTTCTGAGCTATAATAGCCAGAAGATTTTCCACATATATACACACACACATACATACACACTGACCAATTGCCAAAAACCACTTTTTTTTACTCAGGGGACCTTAAAACGTGTAAATCAGGTGAAAACCCGATATCGAATTTTCAGACCGAATACAATACTTCCATTACCTACGGTAGTAGGGTAATGGAAGTAAAAAAAGAAATCTGAAGTTGAGGTATATAAAAAAATGCTGTGAAATAAAATTCAAAAGAAATATGTTCGATTTGTAATATACTACTTTATTTTAAAATTATAAAGTGTCATTTTCTCATCGACCAATTTAACATTTAGTAATTTTTTATGTTTCGCGTGAAAGCATATTTCATTTTATGTTGAAAATAATAAATAAATAAAAATATCTCGTAAACTTTTTTTTTGGCAACAATTAAAATTTTAAATGGCTTATATTAAGTCAATTACCAGTTTATTATTTTCATATTTTAATTAATTTTAAAAAATCTAATCAAATTTCCTGTATAAATAGTATCCTATGTTTTATTCCAGACTATTCTCTATCTCTGTACCAAATTTCATCCAGATCCGCTAAGCCGTTGTGGCGTGATTGAGTAACAAACATCCATCCATCCAAACTACCGCATTTATATATTAGTATAGATATATATAATATTATATTTGAGTATTTTTTTCTATATAGTATGTTGTTTAATTTAACGCTATTGCCGTTTAAATAATATAAGCCATAGATCATAATGATAAAAAAAATTTTCGTTGTGTCCCTGTAAAAATCCATAAGAGCTAAACTTAACAAAATCTATACAGCTCGTTTGACGATGACCTAATAACATGTATATAAATTTTTAGCTCAATCGGATGAGGGGTTTAGACGCTATTGCACTTTAAATAATTTGAGCCCACAAGCCACAATGATAAAGAATTTTTCTTTATGTCCCTGGAAAAAAAGAAAAAAAAAAAAAAAAAAAAAACTGTAAGTTCTAGATTCTCCAAAAATTCATACAGTTCGTGCGACGGTGACTTATAACATGTGTATAAATTTTCAACTCCATTGAATAAAGCATTTAGACGCTATCGTATTTCAAAAAATTGGGGCCCATAGGACATAATGATAAAGAATTTTTCTTTGTGTCGTTGTAAAAAAAAAACTATAAGTGCCTAGATTCATGAAAATCAACAGGGTTCGTGCTACGGTGACCTACAGCATACGAACTTTCATCTCATTTGAACAAAGCATTTAGACGCTATCGTGTTCACACATACGTTACCGTAAAAATAGAAAAATGAACTCTGAGGACCTCAAAACGTGTAGCAACACCAAAATTTGAAAGTAGAATTTTTGACATAATTACAATACTTTCCTTACATATGTATCTTCAGAAAATAAAAATTGGAAGTGTAAGTAGTAAGTATAAGTCAAAGTGTAAGTGTAAGTTAAAAATTAATGTGTAAGGAGCATTTTGAAATTTAACGATTAATTAATAATTGTAATTAATATCTTAATTGTAATGTGAATGTTGGTTTCAATATGGTATATTTCTCTTCTATATGTAAACACCATATGAAACTGTAGCTTTTTGCAGTAATAGTATTATAATTGTGCATTTATATATAATATGTTGAAAGTACACCGTCGCCTTAACGGCCCTCTTCACTTACCGTCGCTGGATGCCCGAGCCAATGTTATTCTATAGGGAAATTTTCTTTACAAATAACTTATTAACTAATACATATTTTTATATTCTGTTTTCACATTCAGAAACTTCCCAACTGTTAAATTGACGGACCTTTTTTAAAAATGTATTTTTTTTTTTTTTTTTTTTTAATATTTTATTCTGAAATTGCAAAATGAAAAAAAATCACATATTAAAAATTCGTATTTTGCCGCTTCAAAATAAAATATAAAAAATTAAAAAAATAATTTTTTAAAAAAAGTCCGTCAATTTAACAGTTGGGAATTTTCAGAATGTTAAAACCGATTTTAAAAATATGTATTAGTTAATAAGATATTTGTAAAGAAAAATTTCCTATAGAACATTAGTTTCGGCTTCCGGCGGCGGTGAGTGAAGAGGGCCCTTAAGTTGATACCCAGAAAAGGACTAGATAAAAATTTAAATTTAAAACTATTAGAATTAAGTAAGACACATAACTTCAAGCGGTCATAGATCGCGTAAAACAATTCAAAGGGTACAGTTATCAATAGATTCATGTACGCACACTAACACAAACAGATTAAAATAGAAAAAAAAAAAAAAAAAAAAAAAAAAAACCGCAAAGCGATAGAAATGATACTGGACAAAGATGTTGTTCATTTGTTCTTGAGATATCGTGCACACAAAATAACAAACTAATACGCTAAAACACTAGCAAACTACCCGATTCCTTACAGACGAATACCATACCGATTTTGTGATTTTTGGATTTCTCACACCTCAAAACGTGTAAAAAAAAAAAAAAAAAAAAAAAAAATGAAAATTTTCACTATTACATAAATTCTCCATACGTATAATATGATGGTGAACTAATATGGTCTAAATGCGTTTAAAAATTGATAGACATGACTTTGTCATGATAAGATATAATTAGTAAGATATAAAGTCTTTAAAAAGAAATTTTTGTTACAATTTTATTAACCACCAATGAAATTTATCTAAATTTAAAATTTTATCTGAGAGCGTCATAGAAATCATACGAAAACGTTCTTTTTATTGTAATTATCGATAACTTTAAAATAAAACATCAGTAAAACGAATAAATATAATTAATAATTAAAACAATAAATAGAAATAAAAAATTAATAGAAATGTTTTTTGAAACGAACTTTGCTGGATTCTATATCATATATATTTGTTCTTATGAGTTACTACTGTAGTGCATACTTTAGTCATGTTAAGAGAAAGGAACTCTGCCGATTACCCGGCATGATTGCAGATTGAAATGTCCCATTCACTAGGCTACCTTGTCTCTGCGTCCATACATTCACCTTATTCTAGTTTTTTGATTAATTTTATAAATTCTACTAATGCAAGTTTATGTGAAACATTGCCCTACTTTGCCATGTTACGAAAATTTTAAATTTTAATACTAACTTTCAAATTTTCCAAAGTGAAATGCTTATAAACAATGACGTTCATAAAACTATAATAAGTGATATTTTAAAACTGGTCTGACATCTTTACGATAAAAATATATCTCATGATACACGTTTAAGCGGAATTTTGCCCTATTCTCTCATGTTAAGAAAATCTTAATTTTCGAATAACTTAATGAGAAGTTTTTAAATTAGAATGTTGGAAATGAGTTCTTTCTAGTATAAGAAGTGATGTTTTAAAACTGGTCCGACTTCTTTATGATTATTTGTTCTATCAGACAATGCCTACGCAAAATAACTAACTAACCAAGCTAGAGATTTATTAAAAAACTAACTAAAAATTTGACAAACCTACACATAAGCACAAATCAATTTTGTGATTTTCGGATATCTCACACCTAAAATCGTGTAAAAAAAATTGTAAGAGAATTAAATTTAGTACGAAAAGACTAATTTATATATTACAATCCTATATATATATAATCGAATACTTGTTGGCTATATCCAGAAGATATAGCCAACAAATATAGCTATTATCAAAACATATTTAGAAGAAATAGCCAAAAAATATTCAGAAGCCATAATCAATATATATCCTGAAGATATCGCCAATAAATATTCAGAAGCCATAATCAATACATATCCTGAAGGCATCGCCAACAATTATTCAGAAGCCACTATCAATACTTATTCAGAAGATATCGCCAACAAAACATTCAGAAGCCATCCAATTTATGAATGGTAATGATTTCGGATACCGAAATCGGCAATTGGTTTTTGTTTTTACATACAATCAAGGATGAATTTCTCACTTATTAATAGGTTTCGAAAAATGTAAAAATTTTATAGATTTGACATGATATTTTAAGATATTTTTAAAAATTAAATAGTAAAATTGGATATTAGTTAGCACTTTGGAATGTTCAAGGTGTAATATCATAAACGGTGACAACGCGAAATCGCTACCTGAAAAAAAGCCCTTCCGTACTTAAAAAAAAAAAAAAGAAAGTTCGAAAAATTTGACGAATTTCTGTATGATGAAAAAAGGAAAAAAAAATTAATATAACATGAATTTTTCTCTCTACCATCACTCCACCCCCCTCCCTCCCCCCCCCAAAAAAAAAGAGTGATTAACGATGAACCTCATATCAATAATTTGTTTAACGGTAACCTATGAACTTACCTCGTATGGATAATGTATTCCGGAATCTGGGTATCGCGATAATCAAATAGCCCTTGTCACAAGCATACTTCTTTATAAGCGGAAGCTACTTTTCGCGGCAGATTTCCGAAATCGCTCTTTTAAAACTCCGGAATTCAAATATTGAAACCGAGTGTGCATTCCTTGGAGAGAGAGAGACAGAAATCGAGAGTATGGAGTTTAAAGGGGGGGGGGGAGGGGAGATCAGATTGAGAAGTCGACCGTATTGTGATTTAAAGTGCGCAAATCCAGATGTCAGTATCTTTTCAAATAGAAATGTCTCCCACCATTGAATCGACACACTCTCTACCCCCCTCCAAGCTATCGAAAAGAAGAGTCTGCTCTATTATTTCGTTCTCCGAGTGTCCATACTTTGGAGAATTGCCTGTGACAACACTTGGAGTAAAAGTGGAGAAGGGGAAGAGAGAGAAAGGAGAGATACAAGGGATCTAAGGGACAGAGCTATAGGAGGATGTTCTCTATATCGTCTGCCCATCCCGGGCATTAATAAACGCATCACGCACTATTAAAAAGCTCCCTTCATAAGGTCGGGGGTGTTCGAGATCTCTCGGGGTTACGGAGAGGGAGTAGAGAAGAGGTCGGGGGGAAGGGGGGGACCGTGGAAATTGTCGGAAAAGCAAATATTGTAAAGCCATAGATTTCTAAAAGAGGTAACCTGGCCAGGAATATGGACGATTTTTTGGCATTTTCTGCTTTGCGATTCGTTATACAATATTAAAATATTTGTATAGTTTTTTTTTTTTTTTTTTATATGTAGTATATGTAATTGTATAATTCTACGAAACATTATGCGTTTAGCAGTTCGTATGTTGATTTTTTTTTTTTTTTTAATAAGGCCAATTGGGATAAATGATTAACATTATAATATTAGAAATATTTCTTACATCACAAAACAGACAACCGGATAATAGGCAACTTGAATCCTAAAATTTCATCTGACGTCAACCTGAAATCCTAGTGTGAATGCACAATTAAACAAAGATATTATAATTATTTTAATTATAAGTGTAAAGAAAACTTTATTTAAAAAAAAACTGCAACTTTAAATTTAATTGAATAAATTTAAGTGTATCACTTTCTGTTGAGAAAGAACTAGCTCTCAAATTATAACATTTAACGCAGGGTTGGCCTTGAATTTAATTCAATAGTATTTTACTCTAAAATCTCAAAATTTTAATCAAATTCAGTGATTTTTTTGACTGCGAACTGATAATAGATATTTTTTAGCCAATTTTTTAATTTTACAAAATTTTTTTAAAAATTCGAGATTTTTAAATAACGTCTTTTTATACTTAAAATAAATAAGTAAATAAATAGCTGTAAATAAATATAGCTAGTAAATAAGCAAATTAATATTTCTTAGATCACAAAACCGACAGTCGAATAATAGATAACTTGAATCCTAAAATTTCATCTGACGTTAGCTTGAAATAATAGTGTGAATGCACAATTAAATAAAGAAATTATAATTATTTTAATTATAAGTGTAAAGCAAACTTTATTAATAAATAAATAAATAAATACAACTTTAAATTTAAATGAATAGATTTTTTGTATAAAGTGTATCACTTTCTGTTGAGAAAGAACTAGCTCGCAAATTATAAAATTTAACGCAAGGCTGTCCTTGAATTTAATTCAATTGTATTTTACTCTAAAATCTCAAAATTTTAATCGAATTCAGTGATTTTTTGACTGTGAACTGATAATAGGTACTTTTAGCCAATTTTTTAATTATACTTAAAATAAATAAGTAAATAAATAAATATGACTTATCGTCTAACGTGAGTTAAAAATTGAAAGACTAATCACTCACAAATTTTAAAATATCAATGCAAAATAGTCTGGGGTAAAAAAAAAAAAAAAAAAATTGCATTTTAGTTAATTTTAAACTCGTATGTTGGAGCCACCACAAGACTTTATTCTATATTTTCCTATACAAATAATTTATTAAAACTATTATTTATTAAAATTATTTACTATGATGAATGTAGACGATTTTCATCTTAGAGAAAACTAACACTAAATATAGAAGGAAAGACAGTTTTATTCTCCATAATTAATATCTTAAAAAATGCATTTTCATAATGGTTATCTCAATTTTAAGTTTCGTACAGTTAGTTATACGCCATAGAAATTTAGATATTATCTTCCCATTCTCGAAGAATATTGCAGTATAGCAGCGTCCCCTATTGGTCGATATGCATCAAAATTGAATTAGCGTAATGTCTCAAAATGGACTTCTAACATATTAAGTTTTGTTTGATTAGACGCAATAGAACCTAAAATATAGCTTTCTCTTAAAGGACGAAAATCACTGTACAGCAGCGCCATCTGTTGGTAGACTGACATTAAACGTTTATAGGTGTTAATTTATGGCAAGGTGCATCTACTTATAAATTTATATATAATTTTGAGCAGTAGTTCCTGAGATATAGCCTTCCTTTAAATCGTAGAAATCACTGTATAGCAGTGCCACCTGTTGAGAAATCAATACCAAAACCTAATATGCACTTATTCAGGTCAAGGTTCATCTTCATGTAAATTTATTTTCAAATTAATGCAGTAGTCCCTGAGATATAGCCTTCCTTAAAATTGTGGAAATCCCTGTATAGCAGCGATACCTGTAGAGCGATTGACACCAAAAGTTGATAGGCAGTAATTTAGGTCAAAGTACATCTACATGTAAACCTAAATGCAACTCTCTGTAGTAGTTTCTGAGATACAGTCGCCACAAAAGTTTTGTCACACACATAGACAAACATTTTCTAAAAATGGTCAAATCGAGTTCTGGACCTCTCAGAACGTGTAAATCCATCGAAAACCGGAAGTCGAAAATTTTTACGAATCCAATACTTTCTTCTAATGAATATAATGGAAAATAAAAAGCCTCTATACCAACACATATTTTTAACATATTCTCTTTTGAAAAGATTTTTGCCAAAATTGTATGAGATTTTCAGAAATCGTCTTTGAATTGTAAAATCAAACACGGCTTTCAAATTTTCTCTAAAATTTATAAAATATTGAATTAAACAGATCGCTTCTTATTCACGACATCTATTTAGATTGTATTCAGCAAAAATCAGCTGAAACTGTCCAATTAGATACAGATTTTTTTTTTCTTTACCTTCACAGAATATGAAACATACCATTATATTTTTAAGCATCTAAATTAGATAGATTAAAAAAAATAATAATAAAGATAATAAAAAATTCTTTTCAAAAGTGTGCCAAAATATTGGATGTTTGGATTTTCGAATACTTTTCCTTTAGAAAAAAAGAAAAAAAAAAAAAAAATGACATAAGAGCCCACAAACGTAAGTATTAGAAACATACTGGTATCCGATGTATCAGATTTGTCACACATGTCGATTTTCTTGCAAAAATCAGGTATCATTTTTATTATAAATAAAGTTCTGTCGCATAAGCGGTGTCAGTACAGCACTAAAAATATGATATTTTTACACAGTATAACAGAAGTATCAAATACTTGTTATCTGACAAGTATCCGACACTTTATTATAAATAAAGTTCTGTCGCATAAGCGGTGTCAGTACAGCACTAAAAATATGATATTTTTACACAGTATAACAGAAGTATCAAATACTTGTTATCTGACAAGTATCCGACACTTGACAATTTTACGAGGAACCTCTTATGTATTGTCATGAAAAATTAGTATGGTCTAAATTAAAATTTACAAATTAACCCTAAATTGTGCCACGCGTTGTACAAGCCCTTTCATTGTGAATATTTTAATATTTTAATATAAATTAACTTCAATAATCAATTTTATTTCTTCTTTTATCAGTATAAAATAATAAGAAACATCCAAATAAAATAACAGATATACCGAAACATACTTTGATTAAATTTTTTATACAATTCATAAGGTTAATTTCTCTAAAAGTTATTTGTTAGACAGTAACATTTATTTTCTTTTTTTTTTTTTTACATATTCTTCTTTTAAATATATGTCTTTTAATCTTTTATTTTGTACTGAATAATTTTCCATAGCTTACATTATGTTATTGTTATCATTTTACATTCATATCCCAATAAAAAATCAAAATGATAAAAAAGAAAATGTAAATTTTGCAAATTTTATTATTTATTTGTTTGTTTGCCAAATATCATGAGAGAAGAATTTTGCCGCTTGCCAAACATTTTCAAAGTGATATCCTAGATTATTGGATGGATAATTGAGAAATTAATAATTGACTACTGTTTCAAATCCTATGTCCATAAGAAGTCAAATTATCCCCCTTAATTTTTACTTTCCGAACACTATAGTGGAGAAAGTATTGTAATCATGTCAAAAATCCGAATTTGAGATTTTGATGTTTCCATACGTTTCCAGGTACCCCGAGTCCGTTTTCACTACTTTTACGATGATGCATGTATGTGTGTGTGTATGTATGTCTGCGAGTGAACACGCTAGCATCTAAACGCTTTGTTGGAATAAGCTGAAAGTTGGTACGTATACTGTAAGTCACCATAGTACGAACCCTATTGATTTTGGTGAATCTAGCACGTATAGATTTTTTACAGGGACACCAGGAAAAATTCTTTATCATTATGGCCTATGGGGCCAAATTTTTAAAAGTGCGATAGCGTCTAAACGCTTTATTAATCTGAGCAAAAAAATTGTACACATGTTATAGGTCCCAGTTGCACGAATTGTATAGATTTCGGTAAATTTAGCACTTACAGTTTTTTTACAGGGACACAAAGAAAATTTTTTTATCATTATGGCTTATGGGACCAAATTTTTAAAAGTGCGATAGCTTCTAAACGCCTTATTCAATTGAGCTGAAAATTTATATGAATATTATAAATCACTCTTGCACTAACTATAAGCATTTTGGTGAATCTAGCATTTATAAGTTTTTACAGGGACACAACGAAAAATTCTTTATCATTATGATCTATGGGCTCAAAGTTTCGTAGCGTTAAATAAAACATCGTGTAATATATGGAGGAAAATACTCAAACACTCTATTATGGTATTCTCTCTTTTGTTTGTTTAAAAACTCTTCTTTCTTTACTTTATCTACAAAACTGTTAATTACTCAATGTTCGGAAAGTCGAGTGGAGTCACTCCAGACTTTTTTTTTTTATTATTATTCACGAACAATTAATTGCAAACACTCACGGATAAAATAAGTTCTTGTTTTTTTTTTTTAAAAAAAGTTCACATAAAAATTTTAATTAATTGTAATTCATAACTCGCGGGAAAATTTTTGGTGAATAAATAGTTTAAGTTAAAATTCTTGATGAATAAAATGTTTAAAACAGAATGCTTGGTAATTAAATAGTTGAAATCAGAATTCTTGGTAAATAAGTAGTTTAAATCAAAAGTATTGGTCAACGTCAACGAAGGGCTTCGGAGTACCTGCACTTGGTCGCAACCAATGCTTACCTCCAACGAAAAATGATAAAAACATAAAAATAATTTTACGAAAATGAAACGAACCAAAAGGAATAAATTTAGAATTTTTAGTCTATGAACTAATCTTTGCGTTAGCAGAAATTATTCAGAGTGAAGCACCGGGAGTTTATAATAACAAAAATAAATAATTAATTAATTAAATAAAATAATAAATAAAAATAGTAAATAAATAAATAAATAAATAAATAACTCCAATCAAAACTACTGGTAAATAACTAGTTCAAATCAAAATTCTTGGTGAATAACTAACTCAAATCAAAATTCTTTGTGAATAAATAATTCAGATCACCTTCTTTTTTTTAAAAATAAATTAATCATCATCGCAGACATATATTCGTTAATAATTTCATCTATGTTTTACAAATATATTCAAAATAACATAACTTGATTTATCAATGATATTTTTATTTTCCGAACATTATACAGTCGGTAACAAAAGTCTCCGAACACTAGCAAAAATTCCTATATAAAAAAAAGTACACTTAATACAGTTTTGTTCAATAAATCCTTGTCGAATCCTGTTCTTAGTCAGTCTAAGAACATGATTCAACAAGGATTTATCTAACAAAACTGTATTTAGTGTACATTTTTATATAGGAATTTTTGCTAGTGTTCGGAGACTTTTGTTACCGACTGTATGTAAGGAAAGTATTGTAGGCATGATTTGCGAAATGGATTCTGTATCTTGCATAGCTTGAAAAAGGTAGTTGTCGAATGTTGCAAATTTATGTTTGGGATATATCATGATGTCTAGTTGTTGTACACCTTCAACTTTGGTTTTGATACGAGCTCCCTGTTAATCTACGATTTTACACGAATTTTCGCGATGTATGTATGTGCGCGAGAGTGAACACAATAGCGTCTGAACGCTTTGTTCGAATGAGCTGAAAGTCGGTACATACGTTGAAGATTACTGTTAGACGAATCCTATTGATTTTGGTGAATTTAGCACTTATAGTTTTTTTTACAGTACCGCGACAAAAAATTCTCTATCTAACAAAACTGTATTTAGTGTACATTTTTATATAGGAATTTTTGCTAGTGTTCGGAGACTTTTGTTACCGACTGTATGTAAGGAAAGTATTGTAGGCATGATTTGCGAAATGGATTCTGTATCTTGCATAGCTTGAAAAAGGTAGTTGTCGAATGTTGCAAATTTATGTTTGGGATATATCATGATGTCTAGTTGTTGTACACCTTCAACTTTGGTTTTGATACGAGCTCCCTGTTAATCTACGATTTTACACGAATTTTCGCGATGTATGTATGTGCGCGAGAGTGAACACAATAGCGTCTGAACGCTTTGTTCGAATGAGCTGAAAGTCGGTACATACGTTGAAGATTACTGTTAGACGAATCCTATTGATTTTGGTGAATTTAGCACTTATAGTTTTTTTTACAGTACCGCGACAAAAAATTCTCTATCATTATGGCCTATGGGCTGAAATTATTTAAAGTGCGATAGCTTTTAAATACCTTATCTGATTAAGTGGAAAATTTATACACATGTTATAGGTCACCGTTGCACGAACTGTGTTGCTTTTAGGGAATCTAGCCCTTATAGTTATTTTTCACAAGGACACAAAGAAAAATTCTTTATTTATCTAAGGGCCCAAATTTTTTAAGGTGCAATAGCGTCTAAACGCCTCATTCGATTGAGACGAAAATTTATATGCATAATATAGGTCACTGTTGCACGAAGTGAATAGATATTGGTGAATCTAGCACGTATAGTTCTTTTACAAATGCACAACGAAAAATAATTTTTTTTTCATTATGCTCTATGGGCTCAAATTATTTAAAATGTGATAGCGTCCGGATCCCTCATCAAATTGAGCTGAAAATTTGTGTACATGTTACAGGTCACCATCACACGAACCGTACAGATTTTGGTGAGACTAGCTCTTATAGATTTTTACAGGGAAACAACAAAATTTCCTTTATCATTACGATCTATGAGCTCAAATTATTCGAAGGGTAATAAAGTGAATTTAAACAACACTAGTATGGCCGAGTGGTCGAGACTCGGCCACTTTTTTGCAAAGCAAAGTAATTGCCTTCTCCTAAATGGAATTAAATTGCAACACAGCAGCGGCAATTGTTTGTTGATATGCGTTCAAACATGTCGAACCTTTTGTTTTATTAACGACTTCTCTTGCTTTAATTTAATTATACAACCGTTATTTATTTAATGTTCAGAATGTCGAGTGGAGTCACTCAAGATTATTTATTTATTTATTTATTTATTTATTTATTTATTTTTTTTTGATATATGGCCAAAATTCAAAAATTTTCATCAACTATCCAAGTTATAATTCAGACCGTCGCCAATCACCCATCTGCGCAGCACTAGTGCGACGTAAAACCCAACCAACCAACCACGTTACAATTCTTGATTCATGAAATATTATTATTTCTATCTGCTGATAATTGAACATCCAAAAATTTCCAAAACCTCTTTATAAGATTTATCGTTTCCTGGGTCATTTTACAAGTTTCTTCCTAAAAATTATCAGAGTTTTCGTTTCATCATAAAATTCGGCACATTTTCTATCACTCCAAAAATAGAAGAACCAGATATTTTGTTTTAGCAAACTTTTTTGTTTTCCTCTTCCCAAGCAGCACTGAAACGTTCTCTGAAAGTTGAAAAATAGTTCTATGAGTACGTTTTAAAAACGTTTCATTCGTACGTCCTGCAGACGTCTATCTGTCCATTATGATGACATTCTATAATACAGTCCAAAGAACGGTCAATATCCATGAAATTTTCACAGCCAGTCTTAGAGAAATGTTCTGAGAACGTTCTATATATACTTTCTCCTAATGTAAAAACAAAAAGAAGTGCTTTGTACGTAGAATTGGTGTTTTCTTTTTTAAACTCTTTCTAGGCAGCTTTAAACTTTTTCTTACATCAACATAAAAAAAATATAAATAAATAATAATAATAATAAAAATTTGAAATGTTTCCTGATAATTAATTTTCACCCCCCCCCCTTTCATTTTTCTCCATGATATTTTCTCCGTTCAAAAGTATCCGATTTCTTAAGCGATAATTTATTTTTTTATAGAAATGCATGGTAAAACAAAGCAGTATTTGTGTCACATCATATTATTTTCTAACTTTTTCTACGAATAACTTTTACAACAATTTATATTTTAGCCTAGGTACACATCCACATTTTTCATATTTTTTCTTTTAGTTTGATTGCTAATTTTTATCATCAACTTACTTTTCTATAAACAACATAAAGACTAAGATCATGACTCGACAAATATTCATCTAAAAAGAACAGAATTAGGTGCACACCTTTTAAATGAGAATTATTGCTAGCGCTTCATTAACTTTGCTGCCGACTGTAATTCCTCTTTTTTATTGTTTAAAAACTAAGCTTTGAAAGAAAGGAAAAAATAAAACAGTTAAGGAAAAGAAAGCTAAATGAGAAACTGTTTTAAGTGCGCCTCACAGTTAGGTGAAGATACACTTACTTCCAAGTGTTAAATTAAAATCCGATTTTTTTCCTGTACTCACTTTT
The DNA here is from genome assembly GCA_963930645.1 of Salticus scenicus. Taxonomy (NCBI): domain Eukaryota; kingdom Metazoa; phylum Arthropoda; class Arachnida; order Araneae; family Salticidae; genus Salticus; species Salticus scenicus. Next base: position 21,628,488 of record OZ005659.1, on the reverse strand, counting down.
CTTTTTCTTCCATAACGGACTTTTTGAAAAATTACAATTATTAATAGTGAACATAAACGCCACCGGAGTAAAAAAAAAAAAAAAAAAAGTCAATGAATAATTTTATAAAGAATATCTCATCTAATTTTCCTGTCCATTTGTAAAATTTTTAAAAAAGGTCTTCGTAAAAGAAGAAGGAAAAAGAAGAAAAAGAAAAGTGAATACAGGAAGAATAACCGAGTTTTAATACATTTGGAAGATCTGTGTATTTTCACCTATTTGTCATGCATCTTTAATACCATTTCTCAAATAGTTTTCTTTTGTAAAATTGTTTAAATTTTCCATTCCTTTGAAAGCATACTTTTTGAATAAAATAAAATAATATCAGTTTAAAAATTATTTTTTATGCTAAAGTTCTATAAAATTCGATTAATGATTTGATAAATAACATGCAATCCAAAATTTTATGTTCATGCATTCATTCGTTTAAAAATTATGTGCAAAAGAAGAAAATGAGAAAACATGCTGTGATGTTAATTTTGGACATGAGTGTATTATACCACTTTTTCTCCTATTGTTCTGATTCCCTTTGTAGAGGATCAACGTTGTGATGACATGTCTCCGGACTATCCTTAAGCGTAAGTCCCAGACGGTTGCCAATTGACCATAGCGCAGCACTTGTGTGACGTAAACCCCAACCAAACAACCTATTGTTTTGTATTATATTTTTACATTATAGTTTCGATAAATTCAAATTTTATTAGCTTGAATAGTTTAAATGATAATTTATATATGAAGACTTTTTTAAACACATATTTTAAATATCCGAACAATTATTACTTCTCTTTTCCTCTTTCTGTTTCTGACTTGTCAAGAACTATATATTATTTTCATTTTACCTTTGATATTTTCACATTTCATGAGCTGGAATATAATTTTTATTTAAAATTACACATCTGTTTCTTCCTACACATTTTAGTCATCAGAAAATTTATTGCACCACCTTTTCTACTGTTTTTCTTGAGCCATTTTCTTTTATATATTTTTTTTAGTATAACCTTCTTCAACGTTTCGAAGTTCGTTTTTGATACTTCGCCGAAAATTGGATTGTCTCCAAACATTTTTTTTAAGTGTATCGAAAAGCAGATAACTTAAATCTAAAAACAACTTTAAGTTTGCAGCGTAATAAAATAAGTTGCAAAACATTAATCTGGATTTTAAATTAATGTTGTGCGCGGGTTGGGTAAACTTAAACCGCAAACGACCTGTAGAATGATTTTCGACCCGAATTCGCAGCTTTTGATTCGCAACCCGTCCCGCGTTCTGCAATAAAGTATTGTCACATTTAAGTAATGTAAGAAATTGTATTAATATTCTATTACACAAGATAGAGTTATATTATTAAATAGATCTTTTAAAGAATGAAATAGCATATAAAAAATTACTAGTATATAATTGTATTAAAACTAATAAATAATTACAATTATATTATTTCTCACTTACCACACTGTGTTACGCTAACCTGAGCGAGTTCTTTACATTTCACTATAGAGAAAATAAAAATCCGTTTAGAGCTTGATACTAATTGGTGTAAATGTTTTCAAAACTCTTTCATATCATACTCGGTATTTCTGAGTTCCTGCCCAATAATAATAAAAAAAAAAAAAAAAAAAAAAGAAAAAAGGGAGAGATCGGATAATTAGAACGAAAGATATTAGCGATCAAAGTGACTGGGTTGCGTTAAACCAGTGTGGTAGCTACGTCTTTTTTTTTTTCTTTTTTTTTTTTTTAAGTGTGGTAACTAAGGGATAATTGTTACGTATATACCCACGGTTCAAAAATTAATGCAAATTCGACCTGCGCCCGACATGCAGGATTCTATTCTAAAGCCATTAACTTGAATATTTTAAATGATATTCAGACTTAAAATTTTTTACGCACTCCATAAAATTAATGAAAGCATTACCAGTTTCGAAAGAAAGTGGCCTCTCTTCTTCAGGTGCAAAACACGTGCCTTGGAGGCAGAAGTAAGTCTTGCTTTTGCACCTGAAGAAGAAAGGCAACTTTTTTTCGAAACCGGTAGTGTTTTCATTAATTTTATGGTGTATGTAGAAGTTTTTAAGTCTGAATATTGATTGTACACCACTTCTTTAATTTAGTATTTTAAATGATAATTTATGTTTTAAATTATCGGTCTATTTTCCTCCTACGTATTTCAGAACAATTATTACACATAACAACAATTATTACACACTTTCTTTTTCGGATTATTACTATTATGTTTTAATATGGATTATAGATTCTTTAATATTTCCAAGTACATTTTTTATACTTCGCCAAAAATTCGTCTGATATAAACAGCAACCCTAAAGATAAAACTCAGCTGAACATGTTCAGGCTTTTGACTTTGTAATGATTTCGTTTTTTCGCCCCATTCCCCTACTTTTTTTTTTTCTTCATATATATATATATAAACTCAAATGCCGGATTGGATGGTCAGCGAATAAAGAACGATTTTTGGACTCGTCTTCGCTTTCATTCTTCATTTTATTTTATTTTTACTTTCACTCTCCTACGTCCTCCTTCACACATTCTTTGCTCAAACGTTTAAAAAGAATTGCTTTTCAGAGTTTTGGCAACGGAGCTCAAATTTCACACTTATTCTTCTTATGAGGGTGGGCTTTGAAAAAAATTGTAATTTTTGTGTGCCAAGCATAAAAAGTTTGCTCCTCTTCTACGCTTGAGTTATTTTTCAAGTTGACACCTGAAATCGAAGATGAAGACGAGGGTGTTGAAATTAAAGGGGGAAATTGTTGGAATTTTTATAGTTATGGTTACAGTTATTCTAGAATGTGAGAAAAGAAAAAAAAAATGTTCTAAGTAATTCGTGAAATTGGATATAAAATTCTTGGAGAATAAAGAAAAATAAAGATTTGAAAAAAAAAAAAAAAAAAAAAAAAACCGTTCATTGTTAAATGAAGATAAAATCGATAGCATGTTAATAAAAAAAGCCTTTACTTTTAGATTTTTTTAAATAATAATAATAATAATAATAATAATAATAAAATCAGAAATAGCCACGGAGAAATATTTACAAGTTTTATCAGTGGTTACGTGATTAACCTTTTGACATGCAAGGCAATTACGCTCCTTTATGTTAGACTGTCACTAGAATTTATGAACAAAACTAAAATACAAGAAATAAATTACTTTCCCACCATGTTATAAACGAAAAATTTTGCTAAAAAAAATTTCTGGGTTGAGTTTTTGCAGTTTGGACTTACAAATTGCGTCTTGTAGTTATATATATATATATAAAAAAAAAATAGCGACTTAGGTGAAATCCAGGTTATGGTACAGCTTGGCGTGAGCTTGATTTTAATAAATTGTCAGTTTGGTGCTGTTTTGTTTTAGCATAGGGATTTAGAACACTTTAGAAGAAACCGAGAATCGACGCCATATTCAATATGAGAGAAAATTAAATTACTGCTGAATATGCTCCAAAGCAAACAGTTTCAAATCAAAAAATAGAAGAACACGCAGTCTTTTAGGAAAAAGCCCAAAATCATATTCAATTACAATTATGATATGAGTAAACGAGATTCCTAATCATAGCCATCACTGTTACGTTCGTATGTACGCTCTGTGCGTACGAAAGCAAAAACTAACATCACTGGGTGCCGCTACCTGGCAGTGCATGAAACTCAAAATGCACGAAATTCGTTTTAGCACTAATCACTGTTATTTCCTAGGTTTTAAACATGATTCATACTTGAAGCGTCGAACGTGATTCTATTAAATTTTCCTTTGATGCAGTTTTTTGGCTGTCGCTAACGCCTGATCCTAATAAATGTTATTGCCCCCTCCTGCGGTAAAATTTGGCATGAAAAACTTGAATTTATTTTGTAAAATTCTTCATGGAGCAATAAAAATAACGTCATTGATTTTAAACTTTCTCAACATGTCCAAAAGTTCAAGGGTCATTTTCCGATAACGAATGATTTGCGGCATATGGAGTTTCCATACAGATTATTCATCCCAGACATGGCTTTAGATCCTATATTTTACCAAATCTGTTCGGAAATGTGACCAATAATATAAACAGTGACATAACAGAACACGAACGAAAGTATATGTTAGCAGTGGAAAATTAAGGATGGCGTTTGCTAGCTTTCCTCTAGATAGAAGCAGAGTTAATATCTTTATTGTCCATAGGCGTTCATGGCTCATGGTTTTAACACTGTGAAGGTTAATTTTAGAAGGAGTTGACTGTTTCCTCTCAGAGAGCACTGAAAATTCTTCATTACATATTGATATTCACAGCTCAGGGAATTACTTGGTTCCTCTGCTACACCTGAAGACAAAATCCCAGATTAATGTAGTGGCGAAAAATCGTCCAAGCGGATCTTACTCAATCCGCCTAGGTAAAAATACACCAGAATTTAGGTATAGCACCAGATGAATGCTATACCTGATTTCAAGGGTGTTGATCAAAATCACCTCTAAGAGCCAAAGAGAATAAGAAACGTTGCTAGTGATTGCCATAGTGGGTCGCAAAAAAACATACATTTGGTGCATAGAAAATCCTATAATTTGGTCACCAAAGTCCTCGGATGTAAACACTGGCAGTGAGTTGCACGCTCAAGGCGTAAATACTCTATTTAACACTTTCTAAACTCACCTACCTGCGAACAGTTAAAAAGGCTTTTTGGATTTACCTATCCGCGACCGGTCTCACATCAGGAGTTTGTCACTTCTCTAATGTGGCTGAGACAACTAAAACTTCAAAAATTCGTGCTTCCTTAATTCATCCGTAGTGGTTAATACCCTCGTACCACTGCTCCTAAATAACAATTTTGATATCATACTCGCTTTTTTAGCTAGTCGCTGTTAAAATTTACCACCCAGGTTAAACGGACCTGATGTCTGAACACGGCAATTTCAGGAGGCACCAACTATAATAGAAGGTGGAGGTGATGAAACAATACTTGTCCACCCGATACTCATATCTAGTTTCCGATAACTTTCCCCGCTTAAGTATCCGAGTCAGGAATATTATAGAGGCAGCTCTCAGTTATAATGCAATTAAAAATTATATGTTTTTATTGAATGTACAGTCGGGGAAAAAAAAAACGCAACACCCTCTGTAATTACGTTACTAATTGACGCAGGAACATCTAATAGACACCATTCAACAGGAAATTAAAAGCACTTTCTGAATATGGGGTCAAATTTTGAATTAGGGGTCATCTACATATTGAAATGAGCGCCAACTTCGATTTTTTTCAATAGGAACACCCAATTTTGACTTCATTTTCGAATTTCTGAGAGTCTGGCAGTGCGGAAAAGTATACTGTTTGTATACTTTATCTTTAGTATTTATAGAGTTATAATGAAAAATGTGTTAGGGGGTTATCTGAAAATGTAGAAAAATAAAATTAAGATCCTATAAGAAATAGAGAAAAGTTTAATGTCTCACACCGGAAATCTTTTTGGAAAAACATAATTATGTAAATTAATTAAACTGTCTCTTTTCCAGTTCCTTAATTATCCTGAATTCAATTTTTTTAGATTTGTATATACTTCAGTACTTTTTTAGATAATTTTAGATCTGTTTAAATACATTACACTTGCGATTAGTCCATACAGTACTCTGAAAAAAGTGCAATATTTTTCAAGTAAAAGTGTCTATTATGTCTGCACTGATCACAAATAAAGCCTTAATTTTCTTTCGTAGATGTAACATAGTATACGAAATGAAATAATATATATATATATATAACAATGCATAAACTAAATCTTTTCGGATAAATTATTGTAAGGGTTCATGAAGTAAATATTAAACAATTTTAATCGCAGTTACCAGTTTTGGGTCAGTTGAACTCTTTGGAACTGTACGATTCGTTTTATAATTTCTATGAAAATATAATTTCTTAATTATTCCTTTCGCGACTGCTGACATAGATTCACTCCATTTGAAAATTTGTAACTCTGTCAGTGGGCGTTTCTTTCGTAATTTGTGTGTTACATATTTCTTAAGTGTGCACCCAGTGTTTATATTTTTGCAATGAAATATACTATGGATAGAAATATATTGATTAGAAAGAATGTAATTATAATGTATATCCATTTGTAATATAATTGTGAATACAGAAAATTTGTTCTGATATATTTTATTTTGAGAGTATAACGCCTGTAGGCGGGTCTTACTGTCAAAAGACAAAATCCTGCAGTTGCAATAAGTGTTAAAATATATTTATAAAAGTTAAAGTATGTTTTTAAAAATGTATAAAGTTAAAATATATTAATAAAATTTTAAAGACTAAAGTGTCCTTAAAATAATAATCGTCCCCCTACAAAATAAATAAGTAAGTAAATAAATAAAATAAAATAAAGCAATATATGAAGCAAATGATTAAGACTTTTTTAACTATGACGGTAGTTAAGAAACGATTTTACAAGTCTGTCTTGCATTCCAATTCCATTCGTTTTTTATATTTGACAATTTCACATTAAACCTATTTTTCTATTTAAAACAGTAAACCCCGCCTATTTCGTTATTTTTTTTTCTTCTAGACTTTGTTTAAAAGATTCAAAATTTATCACCAATTAATCGATGAAGTATATCCCACTTGTGCATATTTTTGTCAACATGAAATAAGGGGCTTAACACGAATACTCAGTGTCAGATTTACTTTTTTTTTTTTTCGTATTGTTTTGTTTTGAAGAACGATGAAGGCGGGGTTTGCCTTCTTTAGAAAACAGGAATTCTTGATGCGAGCACTAATGTCTAAAAATCAACATTTTTGTTTCATTGCTTTGCGTTTCACGTTGTTGTTATATAATTTGACCCGTAAATAAAAAATAAAAATATTTTGTTTAATTTTCTTTGTTATTTTTTAAGATTTTATTCGTTATCTAATGCAAAATTTTATAAGAGACGGTCCCCTAAACCACTCCAAAAGAAAGATTTATTTATATCTCGAAAACTAATAACTGGAATGAGCTGTAAATTTGCACACCCATATTTTTCAGCATTAGGATTCATTTTATGTAAAAATTAATATAGGTCATAATTCATAATTTTTATGAATATGAATTTATTAATATTTTTCAGAATTAAAAATATTTTTCAGAATCAAAAGTAATGATGGATTATGTTTGGGTTTCTTCACTGTATCTCGTAAAAAAAAAATTATATCGATCAAGTTATTTTTGGTGAAGATATTAATAAAAGTTTGAAATATGAATTTAACATTAGCACCCTCAAACTTTGAACGCTTATAACTCTGTGAAAAAATAAGTAAAATATATAACCAATATACTTTTTCGCGTTGTCGTGATCCCAGGAATTCAAATATAAAATAAAAATAGGGTGTTACCATTGAAAAAATCAAAGTTGGTGCGCGTTTTAATATGTAGACGACCCCCAATTGAAAATTTCAGTTCATTTTCTGAAACTACTCACAATTCCCCGTCGAATGATACCTATTACATTTTTCTACATCAATTAGCAACGAAGTTACGTTGAGTGTTGCGTTTTTTTTTTCCCCGACTGTACACGAACCATTTTCTTGTTCTCAATGAAAAATTTATTGTAGCATCCCTATATGATACACATTGAGGTTGGTTGGTTGGTTGGTTAATGGTTTTTTGTGGCGCAAGGTCCAAATTAGGACATTCTGCGCCAACCGTTATTAATTAAGGCAACTAAGTAAAAATAGTAAAAAGCATCTGGATGGGGGCTCCCATCCAGATTGTCAAGAAAATGGTCACATTTGACACATTGAGAATACCAAGTTTGGACTTTCTGCTATAATTTGTTTTTGAGATATGCTGATAACAAACAAACAGACAGACACACACACAGACCAACGGTTAAAAACATGATTTTTGGATTCAGAGGACCTCAAAACGTGTAAATAAAACAAAAATTTAATTTTGAAAATTTGACCCTAAAACAATACTTTCTCTACCTTGTGGGTAAGAGAAAGTAAAAAAAAAAATCATATGGAATCGGAATATAAGCATATTATAACATAGAAATATAGTATAGATTTTGCAGAATTTTTGTAAAAAAAAAAAAAAAGCTGTCTCAAAAATATAGATTTTTTGAGTATTTGGTATTTAAATTAAAATTTTAGATCCATTCCTTTGAATTATACTGAAAATTCTACCAGGCATGTTTAAAAGTAGAATTTGAAGAGTGGTTCGCTGTAATAAGTATCAACTCTGCTCTACTTGTTATTTAAATTTCTGAAAAGTCGAAAACTGAAGACCATGAACACACACCTCTTGCGCAAGTATTCTCCAAAGGTTTTCAGTTGGATTTATGTCTGGACTGATGGACGGTTAGACTATAACAGTAAATTGATTCTGTATTAACCAAGCATCTGTTGAGTAGGAAGTGTGAATCGACGCATCTTTCTGTTGGAATTTCCAGTTTTCCCTCTCTAAGATATTTTCCAATTGGAAGTAGATGGCTTTTGGTAACATTTTAATAATCCTCAGATCAATGGCGACCATTTAGAAAAGCAATATCAGCAATATCTGTTGTTTCGTTGAAACAGAAGGCATCCGATACCATGATTGAGCCCCTTATTCCTTTTCGTCGACAAAAGAACTCATAACAATCTCGTCGTTTGACGGATGAATGATTAAATGTTTTCTTCAGTGACAAAAAATATTCAATTTTGTTGTCTCTAATGGTGGGCATACCATTTTCACGATCTACAAAGAAAACCTCATGAGTTCTATTGCCGACATAAAGGAGGGGTTTTTCACGTGGTGCATTCTGTTCTGTTTCAACGGACGGATATTGCTGATATTGAATGATCGACATCGATGTAAAGATAATTAAAATGCTTTCAAAAGAAATTTATTTCTAAATGGAAAATACCTTGGGGAGGAAGGAACTAGAAATTCCAACAGGACGATGCGTCTATTCACAACTTCTACTCGATAAAAGTTTGGTTTATGCAGAATCAAGTTACTGTAGATAGGTCAACCATCACTCCAGACCTAAATACAATTAAAAACATTTGGGAAGTAATTGCACAAGATCTGTGTGCCCATGGTCTTCAGTTTTCGACTATTCAGAAATCAAAGCAACAAGTAGAGCAGAGTGTGTGTGTACTCATTACAGGCTACATATTCTCCTAACTCCTAGTTCTAAGCATGTCTGTTAAGATTTTCCAAGGAATGTATCCAAAATTTAAATTTAAATACCAAATACTCGAAAAGTCTTTATATTTTTGAGGGACCACATTTTATTTTTTATTGTTTTTACAAAATTTCTGCGAAACCTATATTATATTTCTTTGTTGTAATACACTTAAATTCCAATTCCATATGTTATTTTTTAGTAATTATTGCTTAATTTTTTGAACTGTGATTAAAAAAAAAAAAAAACTGTGTGTATAATTTTGCGACACACTGTATTAAAGTCTAATATTATTAGATTATTAGAAGACCGACGTGTACCCTAATGGTGGCTGGTGACGTAAAATCTGTTTTGGGCACAATGTATTTTATGTTTTTATCCAAATTATACTGTTGTGGATCACCGAAGCGGAGGAGCCATCCCCTCCATGGAGGATCAAAATTGTGATGGCATGCCTCCAGACAACCTTTCGGAGGGAGTCCCAGACCGTCACCAGTTGCTCATACTGTAGCAATTATTTGACGTAAAACCCACTTACTGACTGATTCACTAATATTATGAATGTATTTTTTACAGATGATTTCTGTATTAATTTTCCGAAATTAGCCTTGTTTGTCAGAGACAATAACAATCTATATTCCCTTACATAAAAAAAAAAAGAAAAATAATTAAAGCTAGACATTATTTACAAAAGCAGAAAAATTGAAGTAAATCAGAATCCACAATAAATATTTAACCCTTTATCTACTGACGGTACTTTAAAGTACCATTACTTTAAAAAGAGTATAAAATCGAATTTATAGAAGAAATGTGAAAGATATTTATAAGAAGGGAACAAGATGTACCTCCCTTTAATCTCACTACAAAGCATTAGACGATACATACAGCCATTTATGTTCCATAAAGGATTTTATGGAGTGCACTTGCTGTTTTTGCTTGATATTTTTCACGATCTTCATGTGTGTTATTAGTTCCTATATTATTTCAAGAATATCCCATTAATCTTAGAAAAAATATAAGGAACATAAGGAGTAAATATTTCTCTACACTTTTTGTGTGCCAAAATAATTTTTTCGACCTCTATGTACCAGTGGTACACTAAAGTACGACCTCACAAAATTCTCATTAATTATTATGATGAGGTGATATGCATAATTTTTAACATATATATCTTTAAATAATGCACTTTAGTAACGAAAAATTTGTATTTCAAGCACAATTTTTGTCTGTGTCATAATGCAGTAGATAAAGGGTTAATATTGAATTAACTACACAATTTTTTTTTTTTTTTTTTGGCTTGAAATTTCATACTTTTTAAATCCCTATCATAAAGATAAGGGGGGGGGATATGATAAAACTAATTTATTATAGTTGTTTTCAGCTTTGCTTTCTATAAACTTTTAGCCTCGGATGATCAATGTAGTGATGGGATGTTTTCGGACCACGGGGTGAATTCCAGACCATCGCTAGTTTAATGAGACATTAAACATATTCAACCTTTAAAAGTTTTAAAACATTTTTAAAATAAAATATTTGATTTACTTCCAGTATTTTACGAATTCCAGTAGTTTTACATATTCATTTTAAAAGTCTTTTCATAAGTGCATTATTTTAATACCTATTAACTAATGTGACCATAAATCCTTAAAACTCATAGATAGTCCATATTTTAAAATCATTTTTCTAAATATTGAAAATTCGTAGCAAGGAAATTATTTATCATAATTATTGTCTTTTCAGTTTTCATTTATTTAGCATAAACTTTTATTCCGTAATTGAGAGTTGTAATAATTTTTTAATGCTACTATATTATGTAGATACTCTAATGTGGTCACATTACCTATTGCGCAGTACTAATGCGACGTTACACCCGACCAACCAACCAGCCTAATGTGGTCACTATACTATTGACACTAATATTCGATAAATCTGTAGAGGGTTAAAAGAAAAGAAAGCATTGAGGCTTACTCATGGGATCACACATATACACATATATGAACATACATATTAATTACAGCCTGTAAAGGAGGGCGGGCTGAGATCTCAAGACGAGAAGGGATTAGATTGACAGCCATATAGTTGACAACGCGCAATCTCGGATTGTCCAAGTGACAGAGATAATAATAACCGTGGCGGAAAGATAATAGGTGTCCTCGTGCTTAGAAAGGAGATTTAGCGAGTGACGGTGCGAAAAAGATTATACGCCACGAGATCTCAGGCCTCCAGTCACTTGGCGGTACTGGCCTTCGCTGTCGCTTCATTCCTCTCGATGCTCGGATGAACACGACAGACGAAATCTGAGAAGAGAACTTATAAAAAAAGAAACGCGATAGCTCGGAAGTTATGGGGGGAAATAGTAATTTCCGCTGGGTGGCGCCGCGATGGTTGACCTGACGGTGTTAAAAGATGCGTCCGAAAATCGGGAAATTGGAGCGTTCGGAATGGGAGATTTATTCATATTAATTTTCATGGTGGGTTCGTTTTGTTGTTGTAACAAACCGGGTGATTCAATGTTTAATCTGAAATGATCCCTGCGTGTTTTGACTGAATAACTGTGGAATTAATTTTTAAATTCTTTTAAATTTTAGATAATGAGTTAAAAGGAAAAAATTAGTAATTCGTTTGATAGAATATTTGGTTGGGGATCAATTGAAATGTTTATTTTATTTTACTATTTTACTGTTAAATATATTTATGAAAATTTCGCATTGTATATGAACTGTTGAGTATCTACAAGATATTCAAAGTGGATGTTAATATGTAGTAATCTAATGATTATATATATTATAAATGTTGCCGGACATTCTGAATAATTGTTCAAAAAATGAAAACTGAATTATTTTCGAAGCATTTTCCCTACGAGAAGTAAGAGGAAGGTTGTATATAATATAAGAATGGGGCAATATAAGCAGAAAGGTGGGGATATAAATCGAAATCTAATCAGCATTAATTTATATCTGTTCAGAATCTCTATATATTAAAAAAAAGTAACTGTCGCTGGCGTCAATTTTTTTTGTCTGCGACAGCATCTTCTCGCGGAGGGCAAAGTGCTCTGCATCATGAGAGGTATCAGTGTATTTCGACTGCTTCAAGGAAGGCATTTCAGCTGCTTAGAAATTTCTATCATTTTAATTAACGAAGTTATTAAGAAAAACGTCGAGTTTATGAAGGTACTCTATTTGCCACCGGAGGGAAAAGTTTCTCTTATGACGTTTTTTTCTGTGTCTCTGACGTCACTTTCCTCATAAAAATTAAAATGTGATCAATGGTGTAAATAAGAAAATTGAAATATTAGCATCTTTGAGATGCTCGAGAGAAGAAAAAAATTATTTAGAATAGCAAAACATGAAAATAACCGATATTTTAAAAACATTAAGTAAAAATTTAATAAAAATGAAATGAAAATTGGTTTATATTTTTATTTTATTTTATATTATTAGTTAACTTTATACAATTAGTTTAGTTTATATTATTAGTTTTTATTTTAACGTTAGGCGAAAAAGATTTAGTAATGAATATAATAATTATGTTAAACAACGATTGGTATAAATTTAGAAGTTAAGCCCAGAATTTGGTACAACTATAGTATTTCCCCTCAGCTGAATTTGGCGATTTTTCTTTGGCGCCGATTTGAACGATAACGATGTCGTTCTAGATTGTTTGCGATATAATATGGCAGCCTACGTATGCTATTTATTTTGGATTTATGATTTTATGATTTATGATTTATAATTTATCTTACGATTTTATCATTTATGCTATATGATTTATGATTTTTAGATTTATGATTTAGCCATAATCGCCAACGAAAAATCGCCAAATCTAGCTGAGGGGAAATACTATAGTTGTTCCATGATTTACGATTTAGCTTATGATTTTATCATTTATGATTTTTAGTTTTATGATTTAGTCATAATCGCCAAATATAAATCGCAAATTCAGCTGTGGGGAGATACTATAGATGTTCACTCTGATAAAAAAGATTCCAAAAGATGTCTCGCTGTCCTCCTATGTCTCTTGTGTGCGAGCAACAAGATTGCTCTTTATTGGCGCATTAGCGCAACTTCTGCTGCGGTGGCGTTAATACGTAAGTACCGAGAAAAATTATAAAATAGTGCAATAATAATAATAATAATAATAATAATAATAATAATAAAATTCACAACCTATTTTTGGGTTTTAAGCATTGATGTAAATTTTGCAGAAAACAGAATTTAATTTAATACAACAGGACTTTTTTTTTTTTTTTTTGTCTATTTTTCCATGTAATGGAATGAAGTAACTGCATTGCTAAAATATTTTAGTTACGCCTAATACAGGACCTCACTGCTAGATTTTAAATTTTTCATTTATTTTGACGATGACTTAAATTATCTATCTCAGTTATGCATGTCAAGATTTTTGCGAGAAAAGTCTAAGCTACTTCGGTGCCAAATTTAAAATTTCGCCAAGAGGTTAAACTGTTCCATTGCTTTAGCACATTTTTTTTAAAATTTTATTTTAAATATTTTTTAACTTAATTCAAGAGAGAAAAAAAGAAGAACATTTTTTATTTTAGCTAAATATACAAAATATCTCCAGGTAAAATATTATCCGTACTATTAGAAAGAAAATGGTTAAAGTAGTTTTTCCTGTACCTTTGATGTCTCGATAAATTAAATTAAATTATATTATCCAATATCATTACGTTTCATTCTCCACACGCATTTTTTTTATTTTCTAAATTCAATATTATATAATATATATGTAAAAAAATCAAGGTGTAACCAGTACACGGTACAACTATACTATTTCCCCTCAGCTGAATTTGGCGATTTTTCTTTGGCGCCGATTTGAACGATAACGATGTCGTTCTGGATTGTTTGCGATATAATATGGCAGCCTACATGCTATTTATTTTGGATTTATGATTTATAATTTAGCTTACGATTCTATCATTTATGCTATATGATTTTTAGATTTATGATTTAGCCATAATCGCCAACGAAAAATCGCCAAATCTAGCTGAGGGGAAATACTATAGTTGTTCCCCAACAACTATTAAGATGTCATGTTCAATATATACCAGTAGATATCGCCAACAATAATAATTTTTCAGAATATAACAAGTATTCAGGAGCCATCATGAATATTTATTCAGAAAATATTGTCAACAAACATTCAAAAGCCATCCAATTTATGAATGGTGATGGTCTATGTTGAATACTCCAAATCGGCAATTCGTTTTTACAATATAATCAAGGATGAATTTTTCGCTTATTTGTAGGTTTCGAAAAGTGTGATTCTCCCCCCCCCCCGATTTAACTTAGTATTTAATATAGTTTAAGAAATGGTAAAATCAGATATTGACGGGCATCTTGGCACATTCATGGCGACAATGCAATATCGCTATCTGAAAGAAATTGTCCTGTCGTACTACTACTAATGAAATGTTTAAAATAATTGCAATAATCACATAAGATATTTAATTTCAATAGATCTGACCAAATCATATTCTAGGAAAAATGCACTTTAAAAAGTTACATGTTTACTGTTGTAAGCACCATTTTAAACCTTGTTGTACATTAGAAATAAATGCAGAGTGTTACATATTGCCCTAAATTAACTAAAAAAAATTCAATAGTAATAAATATAGGCATTAGAAAAAATAAGTTCATAATTTTTTTAATCAAGCAATAATACCCAAAAAATTCATCGTCCAACAGTGACAAAAATTTAACAAGTGGATCGTATACCAATGCTGTTGCGCTAAATCGTTTAGATAAGAATTTCTCTCTGTTCTAAACAGTTAGTGCTATCGTTGTTTATTTCGTGTGTCTAGCTGTTTAACATATGTTTTCTCTCAAAATAATGGCAAATTGTTATTAAACTGTCGAACGTTAAGACAGATTTTTCACATATTTTAAACGATATAATATTAAATATTGTGTATTTCAATGTGATACCATATATGGTGGATTTCTATAATTTTGTTCAACTTTTCTCTTGTGTAATGTATTATTAATATTCCAATTCAATGAAAGGCAAAGTGCGAATAGTCGGGCAAAATCCAGCAGGGGTTAATGAGCGAAGCAAGTCGGGGTGAGGGAAAGCCTTCCTCGGGGGTTGGTGAGCGGAGCGAGCAGGGGGCAGAGCCCCCTAGTTAAATAAAAATTTTCAAAAAATGTATTTCATTGCATTACATCTCGTGATACATCTCTTACAAAATTTGAGTAACATCAGATAAAGATTGGTTTAAATATATTGGATTGAGTCATAAGCGTTTATATATACTATATATTCTTTTCCCTTTAAATCTGATAAAAAGAAAACGAATTAGCAATGGTTATTATGTACTTTAAAAATGAATTATTTAGCTCTACTTATTATTATTATTATTATTATTATGTATTTTCAGATCATCATCACGGCATGTTAAATAGACGAAAATGAACA
Organism: Salticus scenicus; assembly: GCA_963930645.1. Lineage (NCBI taxonomy): Eukaryota > Metazoa > Arthropoda > Arachnida > Araneae > Salticidae > Salticus > Salticus scenicus. Next base: position 21,612,911 of record OZ005659.1, on the reverse strand, counting down.
TTTTCAACAGCTTTAGCTTTTTAGATTTAATTCAGGTATTAAGGACAATGTAGCAGTCTGTGAGATTTGACTTGTGAATCGAGAAGAAGCAATGCCTCTAAGTACCGCCTGCTACTGTTTTCATTTTTCAAAAATAAAAAAGTTGGAGTGAAAGACCATATTTCACTTCAGTCGAAAAACTGGGTACTATGACGAGCGACTGAATCAACTACTGCATGAAAATTCCCGTTAGAGTCGTACAAACCAGACCCGAACTCCACAGGTGAATTTTAAATAAACTCAAAACGCAACCCAAACCCGCCAAAAAAGTTCTCATCGACCCGAAAACCGACCTGAATTTGCAATAGAGATCTTTGACGACCCGCATTCGACCCGAAATCCGAAAACAAAATAAAAATCAACAATTCTTTAAAATTCATTAAAAAATTATACAAATATTTTTTAAGCAATAATATAAATTAAATTTTTATTGTCACACAGTTGTTAAATCATTTTAAAAAGAAATTAAAATATAATTACTAATACACTAAGTTAAAAATATAAAAATCTGAAAAATGGATTAACAGTAATTTTTAACCATTTAGGTGTAATGAGTACTTGAAGTGTACAAAAATGAGCTTCAAGTTTAGTGTTTGTAGTTTATTGTTTAATGCTTATATTCTTAAGTAATAATAATAATAATAATAATAATATGTCTCTTTGTTAATTGCTTTTATCCGAAAAGTTTGTTTACTTTACTACTATAATTCGGGTATGTGTATATTTTATCATGAGCATATGTAGTATGTTTACATCAGTTGCGAAGTGAAAATTATATCAAATTATATAAAGCAGTTAAAATTATATAAATTTCTATTTATTATATAGTAAAAGTTTTTGAAAGATGTTCTCAAATCAACCCGACTAATTAAAAATTAAAACAAACCCATCGAAACAAATTTCAGTCAACCCGAACCGACCCTCACTCGCATGAAAAAAGAAAAATTAGTCAACCCGACCCGCAAGAGAAAAATGTCGTGTCGGGTCGGGTTCGAGTAAAATTGGGTTACCCGACCCGATGCAGGAGTCTGATCCATGTCAGACGATGGGAGAATAGACGAAGAAAATTGACTGTGCTCAAAATGTAAACCATCGTCATTCATTGGTAAGATTCAGAAGCTCCGCGATAGTATGTCTCTTATTAAACAAAAACAACAAAAATTTACGGTCTATAATCGCCGACAATTTGATCGCTCAACATTGCGCAACACATGATCACAAACAACGTTTTCTTTACCCCATTATATTAGCAATGAGAAATGTTGCTTTTATGTAAATATGAAGCAGCAAAAAGAATGGCTCATTACAACAAGTAAAGTGCAGTTTCCACTGAGGCAGGTTCGAAGTCGTTTCGAGCGGCGCTATTCAGATTCCTTTGATGTGGTCAAGCAGTTGGACCTGGTTCAACGAGGTTGTTTCGAAGGGGAAAGTGCCTGGTTCTAACCCCCAACTGAGATAATTGAGGGGCCGGAAGCAGATATCTTTGTCAATTCTGCATGCTTTCCTTTGAAGTAACTGCGCAATCTGATAAAAAAGGGCTACAACTGATGACAAGACATTTGGCTCTTTGTGTCGGAAGCGTGATTAATGTCTTTTTGAACCTTGGTCTAGAACTCGCAGTAGAAACCAGCCTTAAAGGATCCTTCAGAGACTGGAAACTTAAGAAAGCTGCAAGTCGGCTATATTGATATTTCTTTGATCTGCTTTAGGAGATCGACGCTCGCTGCCGCTCGCTGCAATCGAAGCTCACAAACCTCCTAGTGCGATAATTGCATGAGAAGGGGGGTCTTTTTTGTAAAAGAGCAATAAAAAGTAATGTCCTTCATTGTAAATGTGTGCAAAATGTCAAGGGTCGCTTTCGGACAATGGATAATTTATGAGTTTTGACGCGCTGCATGTTGCTAGTATCTGAAGGAAGCTTAAGCGACTCCGAAGGCAAATCCGAAGGGACGGTAAGACTGAAAAGACATTATACAGTCGGCAGCAAAAGTGTCCGAGCACTAGCCAATAATTCCGATATCAAAAAAGTGCACTTAAAACTCTTTTGTTAAATAAATCCTTGTCGAATCATGTCTTAGACTGACTAAGAACGTGACTCGACAAGGATTTATTTAACAAAGTAGTATTAGGTGTACTTTTTTAGACAGGGAATATTGCTAGTGCTCGGATAGTTTTGCTGCCGTCTGTACCATTTCAATCCCACCATTTATATGTTACAAACTACTTAAATTGAATCAAACACTGAATATGAAGTTTTATGTTCAATAAATGCACAAACGTAACAAAACAATTAAGCGAAAAAGATTGAATTGGTGAAACGGTGTTCTTCTGCTGTACTGCAAGGCCTGTCCGAATAAAGCTGCAATTCATGACTAATATGGAAAGTGTTTCCTCAAGCTCCATATTCTCTAAATCTGGTTGGATATTTACCCTTTTCGACAGATTTTAAAAACTTTATGCAGACTATCATTCAATAATGATAAATTCTGAGGGCTTGGCAGGATGAGTTCCCTGAATAAAGACCCAGAGATTTTTATCCCCAAGGCATCGAAGAATGTTTCGAAATATGGGAAAAAGCCGTAAACAGCGATGAGGAGTTTATTATTGACTAATTTATTGTTGTTTCTCATGGTGATTCAATAATAGGAAAATTTGTAAATATTTTTTTTAACCTTCAGTAAATTTTCAACAAATATATTAAGGATTCTTTTCTCTGAAATGACACAGGTACAACATTGTGAATTTGTTGCAAAATTGTTATTTCACATATCATCTATTGCTTTATATTGTATCGTTTCTTCACAGAGGAGCACAAATAATCAGCATAAGTGATATTTCTCTGAAAAGAATCTATTTCTTCTGATTTTGATTTTTTTTTTTTTTTTTTAATCTTTTATTTATACTGGTGTAAAAAAATTAAGGATGAAGCCGAGAAAATCAAGATAAAGTTAAACGAGGCAAAAGAACGATCCAATGAGCTCTTTAAGAGTTAGGGTAGAAATTGGTACCGCAGAACATGCATATAGCGTCAGCAATGTCGGAAGTGAGTCAGCGATGTAAGTTTCGCTACACAGTGAAAGCTACTGAACAATTTAGAGTAATTTCAAAGACATCGGGAAGCTGTTAACATTGCGATATGTTCATGAGGAAATCCATGAGGTGTCATCTGGATCAATTTACCCAAGGTTGAACTACGCACAACAAAACGTGATCGAATTCTCTGTACAGAGGAGAGTTGGTATATTGTAAAGGGATATTGAATGTATACATACCTGGAAAGAAAAAGAGACATGTCTGTAACATTTTTTGAAAACAATCGCTTTGGAGATCTCAGAGTTCTTGTAAGAGGCGAAATCATACTGAACAGCTATATTTACCTTTTTATCTATCAAGTAGATTCAGTAACTGAAACGAAAGCTTCTCTCCTATAAGTTTTTTTAGTGGTGTTACGGGATCAGAATAATTCTTAAAGGCAATAAAATTACATTTTACATTACAGTGGCAATCAGTGGCTAGGGTGTATAATCCAAGCGCATCCCAGACATTATTCCAAATAAAAGACTGTATGTTGAACAAAAATGCTAAGTTCATAACATTTGAAACCGCAATGATATCAAATTTAAATTGGATTATAATTGTGCAGGTATAACTGTAATTCTTCTGAACTGACATGATTTTTTAAATCCATGAATAGGTTTCAATGCAACATTACACTCGTAACATGTCAAAATGATATGATAAAATAGATGCATTATATTTCTAGCAACTTTCTAGCAATAATAAGAAGAGGTATCTTTCGCAACCTTACATATCAAATCGCAAAATAAAGTAATCTATAACTGCTTGTGGCAACAATTGCTATTTTACTTAAGCGAAATTTTGATTCCTGGCGTGGCATTCGAGTTTGATGATGACATCCAATAAATTTTCTCCCTTTGCTCGAGACAGTCTGTCGTTGTGAAGTCATTCTAATACCGCAAGAGATCATAAGCACCAGAGTACCATTATGATTTAAATTCGGCTTCTTTAGTTACATAGGGATTCTTAAGCTTAAATGCTTAAGTGATTGTCATCTCGTAACTTCTAAATCAAGACATCGTGACTGATTGTTCGGGATGGCTCATCCGACGTGGTCACGTATCAAAACTATTTAAGACATTTTTTTTTATATTAATAAAGAATTAAAAGCTTTTTTGAAATAAATTAATGAATTCAATAACTGTTTTTGTCAGTAGCAATTCATCATAATATTGGATACACTGACGTAACTGGCTTGACATGTATTAACGTATACGACGATATTGCAATTTCAAAAAGAAAAGCTTGTTAAATTTTAATATGTTTTTCTTCCGTTCTGATAAAAATATAAATTTAAACAATAGTAGCATCTGAACATTTTATTAGCAGATTGTATTTTGCAGTAAATTCTAAAATAGCCTGATTTAAAAAGTTTTAAATAAGCTGAAAGAATAAGGGAAATACTATAAAAATGTGTACTTAGAGTAATTGAACAGTTTATTTATTTTTTATTACTTTTGACAGATGATTTAATATTTATTAATTTAGTCAAATTTGTATAGGCCCGAGTGTAATGCGAAAACAATATTTTGTAATATTACATCATTTACTCTGTATTTTGCTATTTATTTTTACCTATTGAAGGGTCGTACCGAACTATTTGAAGCCTAAAAATTTATTTACGTTTGTGCGTTTTTTGAAATTTGTTTAAGAAAATCTCACTTACAAACATTCTACATTAAGAATCGTTGCTTATTTCACTGATATTAGATTATTTTAAATAAAATTATTATGTTATCTGTATGTTTAAGGAAAATATTATTTTTGTTATTCAGCTATAGCCCCCAAAACGTTTTTTTTAAACATTTAAAGTTGTTTTTCATGAATGTTCTAACAAGGTTCAAATGATAGGTTTCATAGACGTCTACATGTCCCTTATGAAAACAATTAATAATACCGTCCAACAATTAATAACACGTGTGCCTGTACAGACAGTAATACAGAAATTTTTTGAAAACTCTTCTGGAAAACTGAAAATTTGCATTGTTCAATATCCATTGCAATCGCAGTGAAACAGAACGCGTTATGACGAATGTCTTTATAGTAATGGAATTACATATTTTATGAATGATTCAGAACACACCTTTTCTGTACGTTCTAAATAATACATGAAAGTCTAATAGAATAGTCTTTTTGAAAGTCTAATAGAATTTTCATTTGACACGAAACATGGCATTTTAATTCTAATCGTCATTAGATGCTCAAAGGAAACTTCTGTACTATTTGGGTTAGGCTTCACGCTAGCAATGAAGATTTAGTGTTCCATCTTATATTCGTTACAATCGCACTGAAACAGAACATGTTATGACGAATGTTTTCACAGCATTGGATTTATATATTTAATGAATGATTCAAAATATATCATTTTAGGGCATTTAAACGTTTAATATAGTGTAATAGAAAGTTCTTTTGACACGAAACATGGTCTATTCGCACTTTTAACCGTCAGTAAATACTAAAGGAACATTTTCATACTGTATGTATTAGGTTCACGTTAGGAATGAAGATTTATTGTTCCTCCTTATATTCATTACAATCGCACTGAAACAAAACGTTTTATGATGAGTATTTCAGAGAACTTGAATTGTACGATTTACGAATGGTACCAAACACAACTTTTTAGAAAGTTCTAAATGATGCATTTTTCGAAAGACTAATAGAATGTTCTTTGAACACGAAAAACGACATTTTAACATTTTAATTGGCATTAGAATATAAAAGAGCATTTCGATACGTTAGCAATTAAGCTAACGCTAGCAATGAAGAATTAGAGTAAGCCATCTTATATTCGTAACACGCATTTTTAGAACGTACTAAGTAATACATTTTCTGAAAATCTAACATAATATAAGTTTGATAAGAACGACGATATTTTACGCTTTTAAACATCATTAGACATTCAATGAAAAATTTGGCATTATTTGTATTAGGTTCAAGCTAGCGATGAAGATTTAATCTTCTTTTTTGTATTCGTTACAATCGCATTGAAACAAAACGCATAATGAAGAATGTTTTCATAGAACTGGAATTATACATTTTATGAATGATACAAAACATACCTTTTTAGAACGTTCTATATAATACATATTTTGAAAGTCTAATAAAATGTTGTTTTCACACGAAACACGGTATTTTAACGATTACCTGTCATTAGACGGTCAAAGAACATTTCGGTACCATTTAGCTTAGCGTTCAGTTTAGTAATGAAGATTTAGAGTGATGCATTTTGGATTCATTACAATTGCACTTAAACAGAACATTTTATGACGAATGTTGTCACAGTATTGGATTTATACGCTTTATAAATGATACAAAACACAACATTTAAAAACGTTTTAAGAAATACATTATTTTAGAGTCTAATAAAATGTTCTTTTGATACCAAACATGGTATTTTAACACTTTTAACCGTCAGTAGATATTAAAAGAACATTTTAGTATGATGTTCATTATAATCTCACTGAAACAGGACATGTTATAAAGAATGTTTTCGAAGAAATGGAAATGTACATTTTATGAATGGTACAATACACACCTTTTTAGAACGTAAATAATACTTATTTTGAAAGTCTAATAGAATGTTCTTTTGACACAAAACACGGTATTTTAATTCTAACCGTCATTAGATGCTCACGAAAATTTCAGTACTATTTGGGTTAGAGTTCATGCTAGTAATAAAAATGGTCCATCTTATATTCGTTACAATCGCACTGGAACTGAACATGTTATATCAAATGTTTTTACAGAACTAGAATTATACATAAAGAAATATATTCCACTCATATATGCTGTCAATTAAATTATAAAAATATGAATAAACCGTACTTTTCAGCACATCAAACTACTTATAAAATATCTGTACATTCCAAAAATATCTTTTCATTCCGACGTTTCAGTTAATATTCAATTTTTAACCATCTTCAGGGAAATGATGCACATAAACTATAAACATAAATCAAATCAAGCCATTTTTGGATATTACAAACACTATTCATAAAGATATTAAGTTATGTAATCACGTTTTATAAAAGTTATGTAATCACGTTTTAATATCTTTATGAATAATGTTTGTAATATCCAAGAATGGCTTGATTTGATTTATGTTTATAGTTTATGTACATCATTTCCCTGAAGATGGTTAAAAATTGAATATTAACCGAAACGTCGGTATGTAAAGATATTTTTAGAAGATATTTTATAAATAGTTTGATATGCTGAAAAGTATGGTTTATTCATATTTTTATAATGGAATTATTCATTTAATGAATTATACAAATCCCACCTTTTTAGAACTCATAAATAATACATTTTTTGAAAGCCACATAGAATGTTGTTTTGACATGAAACAATGTATTCTAACGCTTATAATCGTCATTAGACGATCGAAGAATATTTCTGGATTATTTGGATTAGGGTTCAAGTTACCAATGAAGGTTTAGGCTAGAGTGGACCATCTTAAAATCGTTACAATTACACTGAAACAGAACTTTTTATGACGAAAGTTTTCAGAGGACTTAAGTTGTACATTTTATGATTGATACAGAACACATCTTTTTGAACGTTCTAAATGAAGCTCATTTTTGAAAGTAAAACACAATATTCATTTGACACGAAACATGGCATTTTAACGTTTTAACCGTCAATAACGTTCATAGAATATTTCGGTGCCATTTGCTTGATGATTCCTGATGGCAATTTTGATTTAACGTTCCTTCTTATATTCTTTACAGTCGAACTGAAACAGGACGTGCTATGACGAATATTTTCCCAGCACTGAATTTATACGATTATAAAAGATGCGAAACACATCATTTTAGAATGGTTTGAATAATTTGTTATTTTGGCTTCTAATAGAGTGCTCCATTGACACAAGACACGGCACTTCAACACGTTTAACTGACAGTAGATGCTCAAAGAACATTTCAGAACTATTCGTTTTAGGGTCCATTCTAGAAATGAATATTTAATGTTTCATTCTACAGGGTGGCTATAAAGTATCCAGAAAAAGTATTTGATAATAAATAAATAGTGAAATGGCAAACAAATTTAAAGCTTCTATTTTTGCAACAAATAATATCTAACAATTATTTTTAACTATGAGTTTCCGAAATGGTGATCATCGGCTTTGATGCAAGCTGCGATCTTCTTCGAAAATGAAGTTATGGTAGTTTGGATCCAAATCATACCATATTTTGCTCAGAGTTTTCTTGAGTCTATCAAATGTATGATTTTCTGTGTTTGCAATTGTTTTTCTAAGAACCAACACATTGAAAAATCCATTGGATACAAATCAGAGATGTTAGAAGAACACAGATTTTTGGTCAGATACCTTTTGACTTTGACAACGATTAAACAAAATGATGATTTCACTCCATGAGACAGAGGACAAACTTGGTGAAAGATCTTAGCTGGGTGATTTTGCTTCCATGGAAGTACAGCTTTCTCTAAAAACCTCTTTTTGATAAACTTTTCCATTAACTTTTACGTTTTCTTTGATAAAAGCAGTTGAGTCTTCCCATTGTTACTAATCTCAGCCCAAACCATCAAACTTTCTAGAAACAAAGACCTTGTGTATCTTTTCGTTTTCTGGCGTTCTTGAGAGCTAGACCCAAAAGTTTGCGATGATTTTGAGAGTTTTTAGAGACTTCAACTGTACAAACTTTCTAATCGGAACACAAAATATCTTAGATGCGTCGCATTTTGAAAAAATTACGAAACTTTTTAATTTATCTAATAGATTTTGCTTTTCCTGATCGCTCAAAAATTGCCCGTTGAGTAAATGCAAATTATTTTAATAAATAATGTTTAAAGATAAAAGCATTGCAACAGCAACAACAACAACAAAAAATGGTTATAATGGAGTAGTCGATAAAAGCTCCACAAAAATTTTCCGGATATTTAGTAGCCACCCTGAATATTCGTTACAATCGCACTGAAAATAGAACGTTTCAAGACGAATGAACGGTTCAAGAAGAACTGGAATCATACGTTTTATGAAAGACACTTTCTTTGAAAGTTTTAATATTTGACGCTAAACACGATATTTTAAGTTCTGTTAAGTACTATTAAGACTACTACTCTGATTTAAGAACTATTATTAGACGTTCAAAGATCATTTCGGTACAATTTAGGTTAGGATTCACGCTAGTAATAAAGATTTAGTGGTCCATCTCATATTTTACAATTGCATTGAAACTGAAGGATTTTGCGAAGAATGATTTCAGAGAACTTGAATTGTACGTTTTATGAACGAAACAACACACACCTTTTTCGAACGTTCTAAATGATCATTTTTGAATTTCTAAAAGAATGTTCCTTTGATACAAAACACGGTATTTGAACGTTTTTAACCATCATTAGACATTCAAAGAATATTTCCATAGTATTTGCGTTAGGATTCACGATAGCAATGAAAATTTAGTATTATATTTTATATTCGTTGCGATCGAACTACAGCCATTTATAAAAGTTTAAGACCACACATAGAAAAATCTGATTTGATGGAATTCCGCAAAAATAACATACATATTTTACATATAAAAGAACAAATGAGACTGTGAATGGTTATTTACTGTAATTAAAGTCAGTATTTTGTAGGAAATCCTTTGTTTTTAGTAACTTGTGCAATCCCCTTAGGCATTCTATAAATAAGAGACTTGCAGTAAGATTTCGAAATGTCTGTTCACCAGACATGCTTTATTGCTTCAACAAGTGCCGTAGCAGTGGATAGTTGCTTTTCGGTGACTTTATTTTTCACAATGCACCACAGATTCTCTATTGGATTCAAATCTGGGCTGTTACCTGGCAGTCAAACAGTTTGATTGATTTTCTGTGCCCTCAGATATTTCTTGACAATCTTCGCCCTGTGACACGGAATCCCATTATGCATGAAAAATTAACATTTATGAACACGCGTATGAAGCTTCAACTTCTCACGTAACAAATTAAGGTACCGCTTTCCGTTCATAGTGGATTTAGGTGGCACAAAATACAGACTAGCGGTACCGGATACAGACACTGCACCCCATATCAGGCTTGGAGGATGTTACACACTTTAAATCGTATATCTCTCATCATATCTTTTCCCCCTTGGGAGACGAACAGTTATAGCACGTGCAGAAAATTGCTGCACACTTGACTTTTCCGAAAATAAGACCCTACTCTACAGCTGTACTATCCAATTCTGATAATGTCTGGCGAAAGTCAATTTTTCCTTTTTCATACTTGGAGTATGTCTAGGTTTCCTTGCAGTTTTATGGGATGATAAACTAAAATCTTTGGCCAAACGTCTTGAAATAGTACTCAAACTGACGCTGGGGCCTTTTGTAGCCAGAGAATGTCTAATCGTATTGCAGGAGGTTCTTGGATCTCGTACGACCATCCTTCTTATCACACGATCGTCATGTGCACTTGTTTTTCTAGGGCGACCGCTTCTTTTAAGGTCCACAAATTTTTCCGAAATTTTAAATTTACTTATAGGTTGATGCAAAGCTGTCTTGCTCACATTTACTCTCAAACTTATTTCACGTTCAGAAAATCCAATTTTATGCAGGGTTAATGTTTCTGACCTTTTTGTAACAGTAAGTGAAGTTTTTTTTTTATCCATTACAATAATTACACAACAGCACTGTTTACGACAAAATTCACTAAAAACTGGCGATAAACGTGCCGGCCCCCTTCATTTATATCAGTAGAATGCGCCTGATGCAATCAGCACATGAGATGGCGTAATAATCTGCGAAAATGATGCAATGTGTTAAAATACTGAAAATCGGCTACTGGTCTTAGACTTTGCAAATGACTGTAACTCATTTACGCTCTGTTAATTCAATTCAAGACTTAAGGGGAAAAGTTTTTATACAGGGTGGTTAGAATTAAATTCTGCTGTTAACAGTATACTGCATTTAATACGAATCAGCAGTTTACTTTGCCTGGAATTTGGTGTCTGAGTCTATGCCATACGCTTTAGGAATTTCAAATAAAGAAATTGTTTAAAAATGTCCTCTAGTGGCGCTTTCAATTATGAACGGAAAAGGAAATGACTCCATACAAAATACATTTACATCATCAATTTGCACTCACATGATCATCACGTGCACTCGGTTTTCTAGGGCGACCGCTTCTCTTAAATTCTAAAAATTTTCCTGAAATTTTAAATTTACTAATAGCTTAATGCACAGCTTTCTTGCTCACATTTACCCTCGAACTTATTTGACGCTCAGAAAACCCAATTTTATGCAAGGTCAATATTTCTGACCTTTTTGAAACAGTAAGTGAAGGTTTTTTATCCATTACAATAATTATACAACAGAACTGTCTACTACAAAATCCAATAAACAACTGGCGATAAACATGCCGTCCACCTTTATTTATAGCAGTAGAATGCGTCTGATGCAATCAGCACATGAGATGACACAATAATCAGCGCAAAAGATACAATGTGTTAAAATACTGAAAATCGGCTATTGGTCTTAAACTTTTGTAATTGACTGTAAAACAAAACGTGTTAACACGAATGTTTTCACAGCACTGGATTACAGAACGGTACTGTTTTTGTTAGCATTCACGTTAGTAATGAAGATTTGGAGTGGTCCATCTTATATTCGTTACAATCGTACTGAAACAGAACGTGTTACAACAAATGCTTTCACATCACCAGATTCATGCTTTTTATGAATGATACAAAACACACTACAACAGAACGTTTTGAATAATACATTATTTTTGAGTCTAATAGAATGTTCTTTTGACACAAAATACGGTATTTTAGCACTTTTAACTGTCAGTAGACTCTCAAGAACATTTCGTTACTATTTAGGTTAGATTAAAACCCGAATAAACTACTTCGTCAGTTGCACTGAAGACGGTACGCTGTAGGCTACCGAAACAGCTGTATGCATTTCCAATATTTTTCTTTGGCGTTTCTGACGTAGTAGTTTATTCGGGTTTTAATATTCCAGCGCCAAGTCTCCTGTTATTATTATTATTTAGGTTAGAGTTAATACTACCAAAGAAGATAAAGAATAATTCGTAATATGTTCATTAGAATCACATTCAAATTCAAACAAAACCTATTATGACGAATGTTTTAACAGAACTGGAATTATATATTTTATGCATGATACAAAACACGCATTTTTAGAACATTCTAAATAATATAATTTTTGGAATTCTAGTAGAAGGTTTTTTTTGAAACGAAACACGGTATTTTTACGCTTATAACCGTCACTAAACGCTCAAAAAAGTTTTGAATAATACATTATTTTAGAGTTTAATGGAATGTACTTTTGACTCAAAAAAGGTATTTTAGCACTTTTCACTCTCAGTAGACACCCAAAGAATACTTTGGTACTACTTATGTTAGGCTTCACGCTAGTAATAAAGATTTAGAGTGGTCCATCTTATATTCGTCACAATCGCACTGTAATTGAACATGTGATATTAAATGTTTTCAGAGAACTGGAATTACACATTTTATGAAGGATACAAAACACACATTTTTAGAATGTTCCAAATAATATAATTTTTGAAATTCTAGTAGAATGTTTTGTTGACACGAAATACGGTAATTTAATACCTATAACCGCCATTAGACGCTCAAAGAACGTCACAATCGCACTGTAACTGAACATGTGATATCAAATGTTTTCACAGAACTGGAATTATACATTTTATGAATGATAAAAACACACATTTTTAGAATGTTCCAAATAAAATAATTTTTGGAATTCTAGTAGAATGTTTTGTTGACACGAAACACGGTAATTTAATATTTACAACCGCTATTAGGCGCTCAAAGAATGTTTTGAATGATATATTATTTTAGAGTTTAATAGAATGTTCTTTTGACACAAAACAAGGTATTTTAACAATTTTAAATGTCAGTAGACGCTCAAAGAGTATTTCAATACTACTTATGTTAAGGTTCATGCTTAGTAATAAAGATTTAGAATGTCCATTGTATATTCGTTACAATCGCACTGAAACTGAACATGTTATATCAAAAGTTTTCACAGAACTGGAATTATACATTTTGTGAAGGATACAAAACGCACATTTTTAGGACGTTCTAAATAATATAATTTTTGGACTTCTAGCAGAATGTTTTGTTAAAACGAAACACGGTAATTTAACGCTTATAACCGTCACTAGACACTTAAAGAACGTTTTGAATAATACATTATTTTTGAATTTAATAGAATGTTCTTTTGACACAAAACAAGGTATTTTAACACTGTTAACTATAAGCAGACACTTAAAGAATATTTCGGTACTATTTATGTTAAGGTTCACGCTAGTAATAAAGATTTAGAATGGTCAATCTTATGTTCGTTACAATCGCACTGAAACTGAACATGTTACATCAAATGTTTTCACAGAACTGGAATTATATATTTTATAAATTATATAAAACACATATTTTGGAACATTCTAAATAATATAATTTTTGGAATTCTAGTAGAAGGTTTTATTGACAGAAACACGGCATTTTAACGCTTACAACCGTCATGAGACGCTTAAAAAAGTTTTGAATAATACATTATTTTACGGTTTAATAGAATGTTCTTTTGACACAAAACAAGGTATTTTAACATTGCTAACTATAAGTAGACACTTAAAGAATATTTCGGTACTATTTATGATAAGGTTCACGCTAGTAATAAAGATTTAGAATGGTCAATCTTATATTCGTTACAATCGCACTGAAACTGAACATGTTACACCAAATGTTTTCACAGCACTGGAATCATCCATTTTATAAATTATGTAGAACACACATTTCGGAATATTCTAAATAATAAAATTTTTGGAATTCTAGTAGAATATTTTGTTGACACAAAACACAGCATTTTAACGCTTATTACCGTCATTAGACGTTTAAACAACGTTTTGAGTAGTACATTATTTTAGAGTCTATTGCAATGTTCCTTTGACACAAACCAAAGAATTTTAACATTTTTAATTGCCAGTAGAAACTCAAAGAATATTTCGGTACTATTTATGTTAGGGTTCCCGCCAGTAATGACGATTTAGAGTGGCCCATCTTATATTCGTTACAATCGTACTAAAACTGAACATGTTATATCAAATATTTTCACAGAACTGGAATCATAAATTTTATAAATGATACAAATGAATTTTAGAACATTTTAAATAATATAATTTTTGGAATTAGAGTAGAATGTTGTGTTAACATAAAACACGGTATTTTAACTCTTATACCCGTCATTAGACGCTCCAAAAACGTTTTTAATAATACGTTATTTTGGGTACTGTTTGAGTGTGGGTTCACGTTGCAACGAAGGTTTGGAGTGTTTCATCTTTTATTCGTTAAAATCGCAGAAAATGTTTCAGAGAACTTTAATTGAATGTTTTATGAATAATATAAAACACATCTTTTTTGAAGGTTCTAAATAACACACTTTTTGAAAATCTAAGAGAATATTCATTCGACACTAAACACGGAATTTTAACGCTTTTAATTGTTATGAGACGCTCAAAGAGCATTTCGGTGCCATTTGAGTTAAGGTTCACGCTAACAATGAATATGTAGAGTAGTCCAACTTTCTTAGTCCAACACTAAGAAAGAAGATTTAGAGTACATCGTCTTATATTCATTATAATCGCACTGAAACAGGACGTGTTATAAAGTATCTTTTCACAGAATTATACACATTATGAATGATACAAAATACCTCTTATTAGAACTTTACAATTAATACATTTTTTTAAAATCTAATGCAATTTTCTTTTGATATGAAACTAGCTATTTTAACGCGTATTACATGCTCAAAGAATAATTAAATACTATTTGGGTTAGAGTCTTTCGATAGCAATGTAGATTTAGAGTGCTCTATCTTATATTCGTTACAACTGTACTGAAACGGAACGTTTTACGACGAATGTTTTAGAGAACCTGAATTGTACATATTATGAATGATACAAAACACACCTTTTTAGAACATTTTAAATGATACATATTTTTTGAAAATTGAACAGAATTTTTTTTAAACATGAAACACAGTATTTTAACGTTTTAACCGTCATTAGACGTTCAAAAAATATTTGGGTACTATTTGCGTTAATATTCACGATATCAGTGATGATTTAATGTTCCCTTTTAGGTTGATTTCTTTAGAAATCGACCTATTGCAATCACTTCGTTTATCTATATCTATCTATCTATCTATCTATCTATCTATCTATCTATCTATAATGAAAATTTTGTCATCACGATAACTCCCGAAATAATACTCGAAATCGAACCAAATTTGGACAGTGAACTAATCTTATAAATATCTTGGATGAGTTCGTTAACCAAGTTGCTCCGACTTTTTCTTTTCAAGTGGCAGCCACTTGAAAATTTCAAACCGACATTGTAAAAAGCATATTTAAAGCAAGATTTGCTTGAATTTTGTTGTAAATACAGGTCACATGAGGGTCTCAATGATGTTTATTAATGAAGTTTATCCGCCATTTTCAATAAAGTGGCAGATATTTTAAGTTAAACGGGACCACTTGAAATCAGGCTACCACTTGAAAATTTAAAATCCCTATAACTTCCGAAATAATACTCCAAATCGAACCAAATTTGAACAGTGTCTTAACTTATCTTATAAATATCTTAGATGAGTTTGTTAACCAAGTTGCTCCGCCATTTTGTTTTCAAGTGGAGACCACTTGAAAATTTCAAATTCAAATTGTAAAAAGCGTATTCCGAATTTTTTTAAATTTTGATGTATACATAGATTACACAAGTGTCTCAAATAACTTTATTAATGAACTTTATCTGCTATTTTTAATAAAGTGGCGGATATCTTAAGTTAAGCGGGACCACTTGAAATTAGGCCACCACTTGAAAATTTAAAACCATGATAACTTCCGAAATAATACTCCAAATGGAACCAAATTTGAACAGTGTCTTAACTTATGTTATAAATATCTTAGATGAGTTTGTTAACCAAGTTGCTCCGCCATTTTGTTTTCAAGTGGAAACCACTTGAAAATTTCAAATTTAAATTGTAAAAAGCGTATTCCGAAATTGTTTGAATTTTGATGTAAATACAGACCACATAAGGATCTCAATGCAGTTTATTAATAAACTATATCCGCCATTTTTAATAAAGTGGCAGATATTTTAAGTTAAGCGGGACCACTTGAAATCAGGCTACCACTTGAAAATTTAAAATCCCTATAACTTCCGAAAGAATACTCCAAATCGAACCAAATTTGAATAGTGTGTTAACTTATCTTATAAATATTTTGGATGAGTTTGTTAACCAAGTTGCTCCGCCATTTTGTTTTCAAGTGGAGACCAACTGAAAATTTCAAATTCAAATTGTAAAAAGCGTATTGCGAATTTCTTTTAATTTTGATGGATACATAGATTTCACAAGTGTCTCAAATAACTTTATTAATGAACTTTATCTGCCATTTTTAATAAAGTGGTGGATATCTTAAGTTAAGCGGGACCACTTGAAATCAGGCCACCACTTGAAAATTTAAAACCATGATAACTTCCGAAATAATACTCCAAATGGAACCAAATTTGAACAGTGTCTTAACTTATCACATAAATATCTTAGATGAGTTTGTTAACCAAGTTGCTCCACCATTTTGTTTTCAAGTGGAGACAACTTGAAATTTTCAAATTTAAATTGTAAAAAGCGTATTCCGAAATTGTTTGGATTGTGATGTAAATACAGACCACATAAGGATCTCAATGAAGTTTATTAATAAACTATATCCGCCACTTTTAATAAAGTGGCAGATATTTTAAGTTAAGCGCGGTCACTTGAAATCAGGCTCATACTTGAAAATTTAAAATCACGATAACTTTTGAAATAATACTTCAAATCGAACCAAATTTTGACAGTGATATTATCATATAATTATCTTGAATGTTTTCACTAGGCAACTTGTCCCGACATCTTGTGTCTAAGTTCCAGTCACTTGAAATCACACTGCCACTTGAAAATATGCCATCACGATAACTTTTAAAATACTAAACTGTTTCAAATAAAAGCTGGTTAGTGAACTTTTGGTTCAAATATCTAGGATAAGTTCTCTTGATGACTTGATCCGCAATTTTATTTTCAAGTGGCGGCCACTTGAAAATTTGTCATTATGGTAACTTTAGTAAGACAGAATCAATTCGCTTCAAGTTTGGGTAGTGGATTTATCATTCAAATATCTCAGATAAGTTCGCTAGGCATCTCACTCCACTTTTTTTAAGAGTGGTGCCACCTGAAAATTTCTTATGATTATAATTTTTGAAATTCTGATTTAATTTAAACTGGAACTGGAGAATGAACTTATCGTACAAATGTACTGGATGATTTCGATGCGCAAGTTGTTTTGCTATTTTGTTTTACAAGTCGCAGTCACTTAGACTGCCACTTGAAAATTTGCCATAATAATAACTTTTGAAACACGGCACTGATTTAAACCACAGTTGGACAGTAACCTATGCTTCAAATATCTTCGATGTGTTTGCTGGAACTTTAGAAATACTTAATCAATTCAAATCAAAGTTGAAAAATGGATTTATCATTCAAACAACAAAAATTTAGAAAATTCACGTAACTCATGAACCAATCACGTTATTGCGTCCATCTTTGGTATATCGATAATAAGTATTTTATCGCCAAAAGTCGCCAAAAAAGTCGCAATAGGGGAAAAGTCGCCAAATTTGTCGCCAAATCCATTACATGCGTTACTGGATCTTTTTAATCCGTTTTTAAGGTAAAATTAGACTATTTTAATGCTAAAACAAACTAGAAATGCAGGAAACTAACATTTTATCAACTTACTAAGCCTCTTTGAAAGAATTTCTACAAAAAAAAAAAAAAAAAAATTTTTCAAATTTGCAACGATATCTTAGATGAGCAACTTTCTCTGCCATTTTTATCGAAGTGGGAGCCACTTAATTTTTCAACACAATGACTTTTGAGATTTTGAATTAATTCGACTTATGTGTGCACAGTAGACTTATCTCACAAACGCAATTCATATATTTGTCAACTTAACCCACCATTTTTTTTCCTAGCGCCGGCCACTTGAAAATTTTAAATTCACATAAAAGTGTATTTATGAACCGATTTGCTTAAAACTCCATATGTGCATAGCCTACATCAATATTTCTACCAAGTGCATTAATAATTTGTAGCCGCCATTTTGAAACAAAATGACGGCTACTTGATAAGGAAAAAGAAATCAACCTACCCTTCCGAAAAAGCCGGAAGGTCTTGTTATAATCGTTACAATCGCATTGAAACAGAACATGTTATGAGGAATGTTTTCACAGCACTGGATGTATACGATTTATTACGGATACAAAACACACCATCATAGAACGTTTTGAATGATAGTTTATTTTTAGAGTTTAATAGAATGTCCTTTTGTCACGAAACATATTAATACTTTCAACCGTCAGTGGATACTCAAAGAACTTTTTGGCACTATTTGTGCTAGATTTCACTCTGGGAATGAAGATTTAGTGTTCCATTTTATATTCGTTACAATCGCATTGAAACAGAACGTAATATGACGAATATTTTCCCAGAATTGGTATGCATTTTATGAATGATACAAAACACAAAACGTTCTAAATAATTCGTCTTTCCAAAGTGTAACAGAATGTTCTTTTGACATGAAATACGGTATTTTTACACTTATAACCATCACTAGACGCTCAAAGAATATTTAGATTAGGGGTCCCACTAGCAATAAAGATTTAGAGTGGTCCGTTATATATTTGTTACAATTGCATTGAAACAGAACGTTTTATGACGAATATTTTCAGAGAAGTAGAATTGTACATTTCATGAATGATATAAAACACATCTTTTAAGAACGTTCTAAGTCAAAAAATTTTTGAAAGTCTAATTGAATGTTCTTTTTGGTATGAAACATGGTATTTTAACTCTTCTAATCGTCAGTAGGATTTCAGAGAACATTTCGGTACTATTTGGGATTGGGTACTCTAGCAATGGAGATTTAGAATGGTTGGTCTTGTATTCTTCACAATCGCACTGAAACGAAACGTGTTATGACGAATGATTTCATAGAATAGGAATTATACATTTTACAATGATACAAGACACACCTTTTTAGAACGTTCTATAATAACACATTTTATACATATTTTTTACTGAGAATATCAATGTTTTTTTTTTTTTTTAAATGCAAGAGTAGTTCAAATTAAGAATTATAAAATGTCCATATAGTTGAGCTTTATTAATATTAATTCTCGCAAAATTCGAAATGTTTTATTTACTAATTAACTTAACTCATTTTAGGCCAAGAATAGAAATTTCATAAAATACTGTATTATTATTACTTTCATTAATACACAAAAAAGTTTTGACTTTCCGAACATTGCGTAATTAATGGTTCTGTAGATAAAGTAAAGTAAGAGGAGTTGTTAAATAAACAAAAGAGAAAAAATTATAATAGGGAGTTTCAGTATTTTTCTTTATATAGTACACGGTGTTTAATTTAAAGCTATTTTACCGAAAACTTAGATCATAATAATAAAGAATATTTTGCTGTGTCCCTGTAAAAACCTACAAATATAATATTCACCAAAACGTTTATAGTTAGTGCAACAGTGACTTATAATATTTATATAAATTTTCAGCTCCATTGGATAAGGCATTTAGACGCTATCGTACTTTAAAGTTTCAGCCCATATGCCACAATGATAAAGAAATTTGTATTTTATCCCTGAAAAAGAATCATAAGTGTTAGATTTTCTAAAGTTCATAAAGTTCGTGTGACTGTGACGTAAAACATGTATATAAATTTTCAGTTCGTTTGAATAAGGCGTTTAGTCGCTGTCGCACTTTAAATAATTTGAGAATATTGATCTTAATGATGAACAATTTTTATTTGTGTCCCTGTAAAATTCGTTAAGTGCTAGAGTCACCGAAATCTATATAGTTTGTGTGATGGTGTCCTATAACTCGTATATAAATTTTCCACTCCAACGGATAAGGCATTTAGATGCTATCGCACTTTAAATAATTTTACCCCATAGGCCATAATGGTACAGAATTATTTGTTGTGTCCCTGTAAAAACACTAGAAGTGTTAGATTCACCAAAATCTATGCAGTTCATGCAACTATTACCCAATAATATGTGTATAAATTGTTTGCTCAGTCTAATAAGGTGTTTAGACGCTATCGCACTTTTTAAAATTTGGTCCCATAGGCAATAATGATAAAGAATTTTTCTTTGTGTCCCTGTAAAAAAACTATGAGTGCAGGATTCATCAAAATCAATAGGGTTCGTGCTAAGGTGACTTGCAACATGCGTACCAACTTACAGCTCATTCGAGCAAAGCGTTTAGACGCTAGCGTGTTCACTCACACTTACACACACACATACATACATAATCGTAAAAATAGTGAAAACGGACTCAGGGGACCTCAAAACATATAGAAAAACCAAAATCTTGAATTCGGATTTTTGACATGATTGCAATACTTTCCTTACATACATATGTTCGGAAAGTAAAAATTAAATAAAAAATTAATTTAAATAAAAATTTCTTAGTTTTTTATGACATTTGTTTATTTTATTTACAAAAATTGTAACTTTAAACTGTTATAAAAACATATGATTACTCTCAAGTGGAATAATTATACATTTTCAAAAAGTTGAATTTGTCAATAATCGTTTCAAGTTTTTAAAAATTTAGGAGGGGTATTTAGAAGAAGTTGATATATATAATTTTAAATTGGGTAAAGATCTAAATTCCCGCTGAGCGCCGTTGAATTCCTTCGAGCCGTTCTCACGTGATACCCGGACAAAAATAGCGTTGCAGACATACAGACACGATGACACACACACAGACAAAATTTTCTGATGTCATTTTTGTCTTTCATGGTGTGTGAAACGTGAAGATATCGCAAAAGTTTTTGATTCTGACAAATTTACAGACAAAAGTCTGATTTTATTAATATAGATGTTTCTTGACTTTCATTTACAACATTTCATGATTAATTATTTTATTTCTTTATTTACAACACTTATATTTTTTTAGATGCAGTTACAGTAATACTAAAAAAATGTCAAATTCTAATCATTAATATATGTATATATATGTATACTTTTTTTTTATGATTATGGCCTTATGATTATGGCCTATGGGGTGAATTTCGTTAAAATGCATTTTAACATCGTTACACACCGTTCAAAAAAAGATGAATTTAGCGTACATTATTGAGATGCTTAAACACTTTTTTTTTGTGTGTAGAAAATATGCGTGCTTAGGTTTCATAATCAGTATACAGGACCTTATAAAAGTGTTCCGACAATGTCACATAATCATCCAAATTATGTCAAATTTCAAACAATTATCCATGGAAAACATAGAATAAGTTGAATAGTTTTTACTTGTGTGTACAAGGTTTATGGTTCGTTTACAGGGACACATAAAAGAATTTTGGAATATTAAAGCCTATGTAGAAATTTTCACATAAGCGAATTTTAACGTGTTTATGCTGCATTCAACATATTGGAATTAACACACACTGGAAAGATTATTGAAAGCATGTTTACTTAAAATAAAAAATGCAATGTATAGACTAAATAATTTATTTGCAGAACCACACCAAAGCTATTCCGATGACATTCTGTAATCATCCAAATGATGTCAAATTAGGTTGAAATATTAATGAGTTATAATTAATTACGTGTATTTCATTGGTGTATATAATAACCGTGGCTTCTTTTCGGGGACACACAAAAGAATTTCGAGCCATTACGGATTATAAACGGTATTTCTTAAAAGTGTATTTTAACATGGTTACACCCCATTAAATGTAATGAAATGTTATTAGAATGTTTAAAAGCCCGTGTTTTATGTGGAAAATTGTGGGCATGGAATTGTTAATTAGTTTATAGGGTTACAGAAAATAATTCAGATATGTAATGTAATTTTTTTGCATGAAATCTGGTACAAGTATTTATAAGTTAAAAGAAAGTAACAGAAAGCTGTTACTTGGAAAAAATATAAATATACGCATGTATAGAGATAGATATAGAAAGAGAGATACTATGGGGGGTAAACGTACCTCAGAAACGTATCTGTTTATGCAACGAGTAACACGAGTCCAATTTATATATATATATGCAATATGTTATATATTATATACACTGGTGGACAATTGTTAAACTTGTTATTGTTACACAAACTTGTTATTG
The DNA here is from genome assembly GCA_963930645.1 of Salticus scenicus. Lineage (NCBI taxonomy): Eukaryota > Metazoa > Arthropoda > Arachnida > Araneae > Salticidae > Salticus > Salticus scenicus. The sequence goes on along the minus strand of OZ005659.1, from coordinate 21,590,581 downwards.
TTAAACTTAGTTATTGTGACAATAACTAAGCTATTGTCAACCGTCCTTAGCAATTGTCCACCAGTGTATATATATTATACAATACAGAATAAATAAAAATGATCTGTTAAATAACTTGTGATGCAAATAGGACGTTGAAGCTCCTGATCTGCAGATTCACTAGTTGCCGAAACGTCAGTGGAGTCCTGGATGTGGAGACTCAAAAAGAGTTTGGGTTCCGTCTATGTGTTTGTCTGTCTCGCGATGACGGCTGTAAAAAACACGTTATTGACTTGCAATTTGGTACACATGTTCTTGAACCTCACAAAAATAGCTGTATAGTTTTGGGTGTGTACTCCATTTGTAGTTCGTGTACAGGGACACACCAAAGTTTTTCCTATCATTATGGCCTATGGACAGAATTTGTATGTACCGCAATAGCGGCCACAAAAATCCTCTGATTGACATGCAAATTGGTACACATGTTCAAGCTCTGTATAGAAATATAGCTATATATATTTTTCTGTCTATATTCTTTATGGATTGTGCACAGGGACACTCCAAAGTTTTTCTTATCATTACAGCCTATGGGCAGAATTTGTATGTATTGCAATATCGGCCACACAGAACCACCATTTGACTTGCAAATTGGTACACATGTTCAGGCGCTATTCAGAAATAACTGTATAAGGTTTGGTGTCCATATTGTGTATAGTTCACGTACAGGGACACATGTTCAGGCGCTATTCAGAAATAACTGTATAAGGTTTGGTGTCCATATTGTTTATGGTTCACGTACAGGGACACAACAAAGTTTTTCTTATCATTATGGGCGACAAGCAGAATATCATAGAAACGCATTTTAACATAACCATACCGCATTCAACTAATAGAATTTCATACATTACTGAGAAGCTTAAATTTATGCTTTCTGCAGAAAATATGTGGGCTTAGGCTTCCTAATTAACCTACAGGATCTTACAAAAGTGTTCCTAAATATCATATAATCATCTAAATTTTGTCAAATTTCAAACAATTATTCATGAAAAAATGATAAAAAGTTGAATAGTTTTTACTGATGTATACAATATTTATGTTTCGTTTACAGAGGAATTTCGTAACAGCCTATGGGCAAATTTTTAAGCGCATTTTAACACGTTTATGTTGCATTCAAAATGCTTAAAAGCATGTTTACTCTAAAAAAGAGTATGTATAGACTAAATAATTTATTTAGAGGACTACACTAAAGAATTCCGATGACATTCTGTAAACACCCAAATGATGTCAAATTAGGTTAAAATAGTCATGATTAATTAAGTGTATTCTTTTTTTTTTTTTTTTTGGTGTGTGGGTGTTTATAATAACTGTCGCTACTTTCCCAGGATACATAAAAGAATTTCGTACTATTGCGGCCTATAGTCAATATTTCTTAAAAGTGTATTTTAACATGGTTACACCCCATTAAATAAAATGAAATTCTATTGGAATTTTAAAATCATAGTTTTCTGTGAAAAATTGTTGGCATAGAATTAGTAATTAGTTTACAAGTTTACGCAAAATAATTCCGATATGTTATGCAATCACTTTGCATGAAATTTAGTACAAGTATTTAGGAATTACAGAGAATTAATACAAGACTATTAGTTATTAGAAATACATATAGTACATGTGTATACAGATAAGTATAGAAAGAGAGATACAGCGTTGGGTTGAAGGGAACAGCAGGCCCCCTTAGAGACGTATCAGTTTATGTAGCAAGCTAATCGAGTCAATATATATATATTTATTTATTTATAATAAGGAATAAATAAAAATCATTTGCTGAATAATCTGTGATGTAAATAAGAGGTTGAGGCTTCTGACCTGCAGATCCACTAGTGTATATATATATATATATATATATATAACTATTTTTATATTTACATTTTATTCCGTTATATATACACTCCGCTTCGATAATTATTTCAACCAAACATAATTGGTACTCTTTTTCTTCAATTTATGGTGTTATCTTAGATATTTTTGTTCCTCCTCACCAATTTTCGTTTTTTTATTAACCAGAATGTCAACTTTTATCTAGAATTTAGGAAGAAAAAATGACTGCCTTCATCCTCCCATCTGTTTTCATAAAATAAACTTTCGTTAAGCCTTGTTTAAAGATGATAAATACATGCTTTCATCTTAATAGTTCAACTTCGTTGCACTTTTTAAACACTTTGTTCTAGACGTCTATAGAAATTCATCGAAGCTGCAAACGAAATAAGACATCTGTGAATAAAAAGTTATATAAAAAAAATGGTATCTATCATCCTCTTACAAAATTATTCATATAAATTAATTTAACTTTATATCCAAATGCATGAAAAGATGTTTTAATGTTATTTTCTTTTATAAAGCAGTGAGTATAAAGTAATTCTTTCACTCTTTTCTACCTTTTTTGGTAGCAAGTAAAAAAAAAAAAAAAAAAAAAAAAAAAAATGTATTTTTTTTCTCCTGATGTTCACTTGTACCTTATCAACAAAAGCTATCTACAAAAGCATAATAATGAAGAAAATTAAGACTTCAGTTAAGCAAGTGTGATTATATATTTTTTTTCCGCTGACTCACAAAATTTTTTTTTTTTTTCGTCTTCCACAATGTATCTTTTCTTCCGTAGTCTTTATTTTTATTAAGCTTTTATGAAAAAACGTAATAATCACGAAAGTTGAAAAACTTTTACTTAACGGCCTTCTTCACTTACCGTCGCCGGAAGCCCTTGCCAATGTTACTCTATGGGGAAATTTTCTTTACAAATAACTTATTAACTAATACGTATTTTTAAATTCTGTTTTCAAATTTGAAAATTTCCAACTGTTAAATTGACGGACCTTTTTTAAAAATGTACTTTTTTAATTTTTAATATTTTATTTTGAAATTTCAAAATGAAAAAAATTAACATATTGAAAATTCGTATTTTGCAGCTTGAAAATAAAATATAAAAAATAAAAAAAAATAATTTTTTAAAGAAGCTCCGTCAGTCTAACAGCTGGGAATTTTCAGAATTTGAAAACAGAATTTAAAAATATGTATTAGTTAATAAGTTATTTGTAAAGAAAAAATTCCCATAGAATAACATTAGCTTCGCCTTCCGTCGGCGGTGAGTGAAGAGGTCCCTTAAGTGTTGTATGGGTGGAGGGGGGGGGAACTTGTGAGACATTCACACTATTTTTTTTTTTAACCCTACATTACAAAAGACATATTATAAGAGATTTAGGTGTAAAGTAAGACATAGTATATTTGTGGATATTTCCAAGATGTTTTAACCCTTTAAGGGGACAAGGGACATTGATTTTTTTTCTTTCTTTCTTTTACATCCTCTCGTTTCTTAAATTATGTAATGTCATAAAATCTGCCGCTTTTTCTCCGTAGAGCACATTTGGAGAATTGTCGCTTGTGCCTTAAATTGGAAAACCGTAATTATCATCGTAAGTTAGTGTCTAAAAAAACGGCTCTAACGATTTTACTCAAAGTTAATATATTATTTCTTTTTAAATGTATTGGTTGGTTACTTCAGGAAAATTGGTAATTAATATTTCTATTGAAAAGGCGTCCTTTATAAGTAGGTAAATTTCACATTTCGTAAGTGCGTTTATTAAAAACGGCTCTACGGATTATCTTCAAATTCGTCATATTAACTCTTTTTCAGATTTCCTTTTGCATGTAACTCTTTGTTATTGGTGAACAGATGAGTTTGCCAAGCTTTGGTGAAAACCGGAATTGGACTGAAAGCCGGTGTGCCAAATCGACTCCAAAAATTTTCTTCAGATTCGCTATATGAACCACATTGGTTACTACTGAAAATTTGACAGGTGTCCTGATTAGGTAGGTTAATTTTAGACCTAAGAAGCTGATGTTTAAAAAAACATCTTGACTGTTTTTTTTAAATACTTGCTATGTAAATTCTTTTTTATATGTTTGTATATGTTGGTTACTACAGGGAGGTTGTTAAACGGCTGATTATTTAAAAAAAAAAAAAAAAAAAAAACCTATTTTAAATGTCTTTGTGGCGTATGTATTAGTTTGCTCATACAAGAAAATTATTAGGTGTCTGATTTGATAATGTTGATATAAAAATGATCTATCTTCAACAAGAATTTATATACATATAAGTAGTGGGTAATAGAAGTTATTTGCTTGCTACACAGCCAGATTTTTTGTAATTGTTAAAACGGGAGTAAGTCGTTTCCCCTGCATCGTTTATCCTGTTGCAGAGAAAGTAGTTTTACAGGCAAAGTGAAAAAAAAGAGGCAGTTCATTCATTTTCACTAAGGGCAATCTTGGCGACATGGGGACGAAACTTGGCGAAAAATAGCAGTTTAAGGTTCCCAAAGTTTCGAAACTGTTTTATGAACGGGGCCCAGATCTAGAACTTTCCATGGGTTTCTGGATAGAATTATCGCAAAAACCCCTATTCGATGAACGTTCAGGAAAAGTCCAAGAAAACATTCACTTGTGCCACAGGAGTCAAAGAAATAGTATAAATTACTCCAGAGCAGGAATTTTCATTAGCTTATGGACAAAGTTCAGTCACTTCATCGGCTATAAAATAATTTACGCATTTTATTTTATTTGTTTGTTTTTGCATCAATCTTTTGTTTATGAATATGAACGTTAGAAAAAAAAAAAAAAAAACTTTTTGATTTTAGTAGTTTTTGTTATGTTAGTTCTAGTTATTTATTTTGTACAAGCAAGACCATCGAAGTTTTCACACGTTATTTCTACTTTTAAAATTCGAAACTCATAAATATTATACCAATTTCACCACCTAATTAAAATTTTAATTTTACAGAAGCCAAATTATTATTAGAACCAAATTAATACTGTGCAATAGTGAAACCAAAATCATCCAAAGAAAGGTTTCAAAATAAAATTCATGATTGACGACCCAGTTTTTATACTTCGCAGGCAAGTGCCAGTTTTAGTATAGGACTCCCATGACTCCTTTTAAATTTTTCTCGCCATCTTGGCGATGGTATTTTATTTACCTGCTTTGGCATAATTTTTTGTTAAAAAAAACTGCTTCCTATTTTGATTATATATTTTATGAATGCGTTGATTATATTTTTTATGAATTGACTAAAAAGTCAATTTGTGATAATAATTCATATTCTGTATATATCTTTAAAGTATTGCTAGGTTTAAATGACGCAAAGCTTCTGAAGGAGAAACTTTTAAAAATACAATTTTCCGTAAAATAAGACAAATGTCATTTTTTCTTGTTAGATCATTAAGCTGAAACCGCGTGCTTAAATATTGTCTATTTATAAATATTATTATTATTTTTTTATCTTTATGTATTTTATTAATTACATCGCTATCGTATCATTTCGACAAAATGTAATCGTAATTGGTCCACGTTAGAGAAATATTATATAGATTATCCCTGAAACCAAAAATTATACTTTCAGTGGGCGATCTGCGTGTATGTGCGTCTATTATCTGCATAACTCAAAAACAAATATAATAATGAAGCTAGAATTCGACATTCTAAATCTGTATCATGTAGAAATCTTGCTTAAAACTTTTTACTGAAATGAGACATATGGTTTGTCTACAGGAACAGACAATACAAAAGCCTTTCATGTGGATAAATTGGGAGACAGTTGTGCTTTTCGTGCACGCTTGGGGCACATCATACATACTTTTTTACCAGGTTTTCATTAACTTCGATTCTTGTTTGTTTGTTTGTCCGGTACAAATCTTGCAATCTATTTTTAACTAACTTCCCTACTAGCTAGACATTTGAAACTTTCACAGTAGCTCAGAACCCGGTGACAACACAATACTTCGAAGTCAGATTTTCGAATTTTCGAATAGTTTTCTTTTAACTAATTAAAATATGAAAATACTATGCTCTTAATAGCTTTAAAAATAACCATTAAAATATTAGCTATAATTTAATTGTTTCCAAAAACAAATCATGAATTCATTTTCTTTCGACATAAAAATAAATACATTTAATTCAACGTGAATGTTAAAAAATTATGAAAAGTTAAATTTGCAAGTCACAAAAATTGACGTTATTATCACTTTAAAAATTTTATACACATTGATAAGTGCTAATGTAGTTCACGATGCTAATATACGTTGTTCTAAAAGGAACAATATTTTATATTTAAAACCAACTTTTTTTTTTTCACTATTATTATTATTTCACTGAACTGAGTCCGCGTGCTTAAATATTGCTTAAATATTATTTTTTATCCTCGTGTATTTTATTAATGATTCATCAAGAAATTTAAATACATGGTATATAAAAAGTTTTTTTTTTTTTTTTCATCTTACAATTATTAGTGATATAAACTTAAAATTGTCATTTTTATTTACGGAACATACATATATAAGGAAAGTATTGCTGTCAGGTGCGAAATGTATTTTGTATCTCACATAGCTCAAAAATGAATGGTCGTAGAATGTTCCAAATTTATATTTGTGACTGTCATGGCGTCTAGTTGTACACCTCCAACTTTGGTCTTGACACGAGATCCCCTTTTAGATATATCTATAATTTCACACGATTTTTCGTGCTGTATGTATATGTGTGAGTGAGCACGTTAGAGTTTAAACTCTTTACTCGATTGTGCTGAAATTTGGTACGTATGTTATAGGTCACCGTAGCGCTCACTGTATGTATTTTAGTGACTAAAGTACTTACATTTAATAAAGAAGCATCACAAAACTGGCGTTGTAAAAATTATTACTTACAAACTTTGAATAAACACCATAAAATGCAATAAACTCGCAAATTTTATGGTGTTTATTCAAAGTTTGTAAGTAATAAAGTACTTACAGTTTATTTAGAGGGATACAGAGAAAAATTCTTTCATTATAGTCTACGGACTGAAATTATTTAAATTCCGATAACATCTAAATGCCTTATCCGATTGAGCTGAAAATTTATATACACGTTATGGGTCAAAGTAGTAGGAATTGTACAGAGTTAGGTGAATATAGCACTTAATAGCTCTTTACAAAGACACAGAGACAATATCTTTATCATTACGACTTAAGGGCTGAAATTAAAGTGCGACAGCGTTTAACGTGTTATTTGAATGAACAGAAAATTTATATACATGTTGTAGGTCACCATTGCACGGTATGTATAGATTTTGGTGAATATTGCACTTATAGATTTTTAGAGGAATATAACAAAAAAATCCTTCAATATTATGACGCATGGACAGAAATTATTTAAAGTGCAATAGCGTTAAACGCCTTTTTCGATTGTGCTCTGATTGATATTTCAGACTTCTCTTAATTTAATTTATTTAAACAACTGTTAATTATTCAATGCGCGGAAAGTCGAGTGGAGACCCTCCACATTTTTTTACTTGCGTCACTTTTCTTGCTGGGTGCGATTTTTACGTTTCTCAATAAATAACATTAGCAATCCGTGATATTTTAAATTATGAATTTAGAGTAGTCCTTGGGATTTAAAATTTTAAATTTAGTGTTCCGGGAAGTTAAAAATTTTGACGACCATAGCTCTAAAACTATTAATTAATTTTATAAATTTCTGTACTACGAAACTTTGCAATTTATAATAATTGACTATCAATATTATAAAATTAGAACCGAGTAAAGATTTTTTAGTACACTGTGTATGCAATTTAAATAGACGGTAAATGCAGATGATAAATAAAATCTTTCTTAAGAGATCCTAGTATATTGCCCCTTTGCAATTCAAGTTAAAGTCCTGATTAATTATTTCTTTTTTACTTTCCACTTTATCCATAATTTTGGGAAGGTGATTACATTAAGTTACTATTTTATATTTATATGTTTCTCCGAAAGAGCATTTAAATGAGCGTTTCCAAATTATTACAATAGATGGCACTACTAAAACGCTTTCAAGGATAATAACTCTCTTTGTATTGTGATATATTTTTCTGTTCTTACACTGTACAATTTCGCAATAAAGTTGAGACATCATGTTAATTTCTTTCGAATATAAATATTTATTTGTTATGCAAAAATAATTTATTTTCATGCTTTTTTTTGTTGCTTTTTTTCCCCCTTTTTTTCCCTTGTTTTCTTTTCTAAATTAAGCTTTTTTTTTTTTTTTTTTTAATTGACTTAAAAAAATCTTTTACTTGCATTGTCTTTTTCTTCTTCTTTTTTCAATACGTTCATTTGAACGTGTATTCACGCACAGCATAAAATAATAATAATAATAATAATAATAATTTTAGAAAGTTAATTTGAATAATTATTTTTGCTTTAATCCAAAGTTTTAATGCCCTGATGTGATTTTATTAACACTAGCTATTAGCATTACTTATACTATTTATTAGTGAATTATGGAAAAAGAAAAAAATCTTTAAAATGTACAACAACTTTACTTTTAAAGAGATTTTTTTTGTGGCTTGTAAATTGTCTAAAAATAGAATATTCCTCATATAGTTTACTCGCATTTTCGAATAATTAAAAAAAAAAAAAAAAAAAAAACCCTCTGCAAAAGGTGCTTTTTCGACTTATTTCTAGCTATACACTAAAATATATTTGAATGTTTAGTGTGACTCTGTAAACTACTCAGTGTTAATTATAACTTAATCTCTAGAACAAATGTTTCTGAGATATTAAATGTGCTTTAAAGAAATATCCCTCCAAAGCCGTAATGTTTCCGATTTCTTTTGTGAGTTAGTGTGCACAAATTAGCAGTGCTATTTATATCACTTATTTAAATTATGGTAGAATATACCTCACAAAAATATTATTTGTAGCTTTATTTTTAAACAAAATCCATAGAACAGATTGTTTTTCTGTTGTATGTTCCAATATACTGCCAAAAAGTAAGTTATACCCCATGTAGTATACTAAAAATTTAACGTAGTTAAAAAAAAAAAAAAAAACCTCAATGGAAAATTTTGTTCAAGTAATTTTCTCGAATATAATAAAGCACCGTTTATACGTCTTTTACATTTATACGTCTTTTTAGTGAAGTCCCGATTCACTCGTATTCATTTTAATGCAAAATTCTTCGTTTATACGCCGCTAATATCGGTTATACGTCTTTTCCACTTTACTAAAATTTGCAAAATTTCTCGAACTGTCGGTATTTTCCATTCTAAATAAGATGGATTTTTCCTAAAAAGCATCTTAAATGGAGGAACACAGGAATGATCGAAGAATACTGATGAAAAAATCAATTTAATTCACAGTAGAATTTTTAATACTCATACACAAGTAGCAAATCAGACGAATTTAATAAAGAAGCATCAATAAACTGGCGTTGTAAAAATATTACTTACAAACTTTGAATAAACACCATACAATGCAATAAACTCGCAACAATTGTTTCGGGTCGAAAAAACACACGACCCTTCATCAGGCGAATAAAGTAAGCACGAGTGCTGCAGTCAAAGCGGCAACGCACAAAACCGTTTAAAATGAAAAGAAAAACTTTATAAAGTAGAAAATAAATATAGCTACTGGTGTGAATAGAATTGTACAAGAAGACAAGAAAATAAATAAATGAGTGCGATCAAACATAAAACAAACTAAGGATAACAAAAATTAAACGAAAATCTAAGTTACGTGAGTAATTTCCAAGCATCAGAGAAGAAAGGAGCGGAAGAAATATCATTAACAAGATTTTTCGAATTTTTAAATATGTAAAATGCTTCATGAATATCCAAATGGGAGGAACAGACAGGAGATGAGATTATGTTAGTTTTGGAAAAATCAAAACGATGACCTTGAGACCAGCAGTGGGAAGCAACAGAAGATTTGGTAATCTCTTCATTACGAACATTCCGACGGTGCTCATTTATTCTGTATTTCAAACGCCTCCTAGTTTGACCAATATAACCTAAGTTGCAAGACGAACACGGAATTAAATAAATTCCAGAACGGTTTTCGGTAGGAATGGGATCCTTAAGAGAAGATAATTTAATTTTATTGACGGGTTTGTAAATAACTTTGAAACCAAACGGTGAAAGAATTTTAGAGATTTTAAAAGAGAGTGAAGAATAAAAAGGTAAAACAACTGGGATGAGACTGTGATCGTTTAATTTGGGAGCAGAACGTTTAGGATTCTTAAATTTATGTAGAGCTTTATCGATGATAGATGGGTTATAGCCACGAGAGAGAGCAAGAGATTTTAAATAATTAATTTCTTTCGAAAGATTAGACGGATCAGAACAAATGTGTAAGGCACGATAAACATAAGTGTAAAAAGCAGACATTTTTTGTTGAGGGGCGTGGTTAGAGAGAGCATGCGGCGGCAAAGAGACTGAGAATGGTTTTCTAAAAACAGTAGTTGAGAAACAATCCTTTTCTTTATTCACAAGAACGTCAAGGAAAGGCAAGGAGCAATCTTGTTCAACCTCAAAAGTGAATTGAATGCATGGGTCAATCGAATTGACCAAAGAAAGTAAATTGGACAAATCGACATCAGGGGAGACAAGAACGAATGTGTCATCCACATACCTAAACCAGTGAGGAAATTTATATACACCGAAGAGTTTTTCTTCAAAATAGTGCATATAAATGTCGCAAAGTAAAGGAGAGAGAGGACTACCCATGGCCATACCATCATTTTGGGAATAATAAGTACCATTAAAAATGAAGGCATGGGTAGTCCTTTAAATGAAAATTGTTTTATGTAATTTTGCAGTAAATCCTATGGTGCGTATACAGAATTTAGACAATGTACAGGACAACAATAAAGTAATCTTTTTAATGTTTTTTTTCTTTTAATAAATTATTAAGATGCTTTAATTAGACCCATTTTTTGCGTAGCTAAAGCAAACCATGTATATAGGGGAGACCGGGGTAAAATGGACCACTTTTGTAAATTTTAAGTTTTTACACACAAAATAATGATTTTTGGTTATTGAAAATATCTAGACATATTACCTATATATTGGGGCTCATATTGCATCCAATGGAAAGTAATAATTACATTTGCTTTTTAAGGTGTCATCATAGGGGCAAATACATTCAAGACTAAACTACCTATAGACTAAACTAATGGTTTAGTCTATAAACCTAACACGTTTGTACAGCTGGGAAGTATTTATAATCCATGCGAAACGTACGACTTTTCGTGCTTGTTATGTTTTAAAAAAGAAATTAAAAAAAATGAGATTAATAAATGAAATATCGATAATTTTCAATAACCATATTTTGCGTACATGTGAGAGAGACTTCCCTTTCATGCAAAAGGCACCAACGAAAGCATAAGAGGGTGAACATGATGTAGGAGAAGAGATAGGGGAGAACGAGAAGTTTACAGGAATCGAGAGAGAAGGGCAAACAAATTCGATTAAAATCAAGGACGGAATGCTTGTTTTCTGTAAAGTCGATTTCGCGTTGCCTTTAAATTAATAAGAAGTCGTCGTTAGCTCTAGATTGTACAGCTTGTGGAATGCTGCAAAGATAATGGAGTTATGCTTGTAGGAACATTCCGCTTATGCTATTGTGAAGCTAACTTTGGGTTCGATCCAGAAGTACAGTGGCGTAAGTCGGCAGAAAACTCTGTTAATAAGAGTTGCGAAAAATCATTACTGAGATAAGTGCGACGATAAAGTCTCCGTGAAATTTTGAGAATATTAATTATTTTTGTCATCGATTTTTTAGTTCGAAATTTCATGTGCAGTTTACATATAATATATATCCAGATACATAAGAAAGAAACATAATAATTATAATAATAATAATAAATAAAGGTTAATTATTATTTTTCTGGTCGTCTGAAATGCAAGCAAAACTAAAGTTATTATTAAGATAATACGGGCAATAAGACAAGGAGCGTAGGAAGTTAAAAATCACGGCAAAAGTTCAAACGATTTCGTTTTAAAATAGCTCAAAATTATTTTTAAAAAATCAATTAATAATTAAAACATTCCAGTTAATAATCAATCACTATTAATAATTAATTATGAAACTTTACTAATAAAAGAACATTTTTGTTGATGATTATCATATATATATATGTATAATTTCTCCTTTAAATGAAAAATCCTTTTTTTTTGGGGGGGGGGGGGAATAGTTGATCACTCTGAGGCTCGCCTTTCCTACGACCTCAGCACTGAAATTAATAGTTTTTCAAATTTAGTGATTTAAAACATATACACTATAGTGTATATGTTTAACAGCACATCTCATCCTCAAGACATCCTCAGGATATCTTATGGATGAAAGTAAATTCAAAGGACATCCGCAGGATGTAATATGGATAAGTGTGCTGTTAGGGAAAGGAACAACAAAAAAAAAGGCCGCGCTGCAGAAAATTTGACATACCTTTTGCGTTTGCAATAACTTAAAAACTAATGATTGAAACAAATAAAACTGTTATGTTTGTATAAAACGGAAGTCATAACATGATACTTATGTACATTTTTGATTTTATAATTCGCTTTATTACATTCTACGAAGTATTTAATAAAAATCTACGTAAAATGTTCTTTTTAAACATAATGTAATAAACCTATACTTTGTATTTTATATTTTAATGTATGATATAAAACTATTTATTTGTTAGATCTAAACAAATAATTGATAAAAAAACATATTCTGCATCGGATAATTCCACCTTTGTATGGAATTACTGTTTTAATGCGCAATGGCATATTATATTACAGTTTTTTAACGCAAAACTCAGAAATTTCACTGTGCCAAATATTATAAATAATTTTTTCTAGTTCTAGGAAAGGTGTAGGCTACAAATTTCGAATCGCCACCCTCTTTTATAGACTAAACATTTTTGAGTGGATTGAAATTACGACTATTTTCAGGTCTAGTAAAGAAGACATTCTACGATATTCTTTGTGGGATTTAACTTTATGTAAAAATATTACGATAAGTTACAAAATTATAGGTGCTCATGGGAATGGATAGGTAATTTTAACTGCTTGAATCAAATAAACGTACTACAGGAGCCATGTAACAAGGTGCATTATCATCTTGAAATGCTGATTGTGGAAAAGTCTGAAATACCTCCAAAATAGTCGGCCAGGCATCAATTTTTTAATGATCAAATTTTATTTCGGGTTAATTGATCCCTTGATCATGAAAACTTGCTCGACTCATTGAAAAATTATGCACTTTCGTATCATAAAGTACAGAGAATGTGTCAGTGTTTTAAAAGTGCGATTTTCATTAAGTCGGTCATATTTTCGTCATCAGACCTGCTTGTTTCAGTCAGCTCGAAACAAGTTAAATTTGACTCATTAGAGAAAACCACTTCAGTCCAATAATTGAGTGATCTTTTTTTTTTTAATTTTTTTTTTAACCCTGTGAAGTCTTGCTTTTCTAATTCTTTTCGTTAAGAATGGATTTTTTTTAGATTTTTTGGCACTTAAACTTGCTTTGCTTAATTGTTGTTGCACTGTATTTAAAGAAATTATGTTACTAAACACTTTTTCCGAATCTCTTCTGTATTTTAAATGTAATACAAACTGATTTTTTAAGCACTGGCTTTTTAACTTCCGATCATCTCGATTGGATGAGCAATATGGCCGCCTAGAGAAAAATTTACAGCTTAAACAGCCAAAAAATTTTATACCTTGCTAAAAACCAACTTACTAATATTTCGTTAACATCTAGTCAATTTGACGTTCCGCGTATTAAAATATTTTTTGATTTTCACTCTAAAATTAATATTTTTTGTGGTGTCGTTAATTGCTTTATTCTTGCCATTTTGAAATAATTTCTAAAATTACAATTTTTCGAACATTTGTATCTTGTTTTTGATACTTGGCTCAATCCTAAATTGTACATGGAACACAATGTAATAAAATCTGTTTGAAAATTTACTTTTAAAACAATAAAATTGGCGATTGCAGAAAGGGAAATGAAAAATATCCAAGTGCAGTTTTTTTTTTTTTTTTTTTTTTTTTTTGTTTCTTAGCGTAGAAGACAAATAAACAAACTTGAGTAGCTGTTTTTAATAATGATAATTTAATAGTAACAATGGAAATAAACCTTTGTCTGTCGATTAATTGGTAGAAAATTAAATGCTTTTTATCAATTTCTGAATGCAATAAATAAATAATTGCGTTTAAATTTTATCTTTCGAATTTATATAAGATAATATATGGAATTTGAGTCCCTTAGAGCTTGCATGAAAATCTTACGCACTTTGCCACTTTAAAAAAATCACCAATAATCTTTTAGAATTTAGTTGCTGAATTTGAAAATGAATAACTAAATACTTGTTTGATTTAGAATTAATTTCTTTATTTGCATACAAAATGCTTACTGTGCATCGAATTCCAAGTTTTGGTGTTTAACAATATAAACGATGTAAGATTTAGTTTTGCAGAAAAAAGAAAAGAGAGAGGTGGTGGGGGGAGGGGGGGGGAAAGGCGATAGAGACGAGTGTAAAAAAAAAAAAAATGTTGTTAACAAAGCAATTAATTGTGACATTTTTCTATTTTTCTCATTTTTATGTTTTTAATTTTTTTAAGTTAAGTTATAAGAGAGTCCAGTAGCACTAATAAAATTTGGAGAAAACTTTCCTTCTATTCTCTGAGCCAAACAAAAAAAAAAAAAAAATGTTGTTGGCTTCATTTTCTTTGCAATGATATAAATATATTCAAGTCTCCTCAATTATAACTACATATTTACATTTTGTATCTGTAAATAAATTTCATTCGACAATCTGCGCATAATACCACGCTGAGAAACATGTTATAGCATTACACGGAAAAAGGTGTTTTTTTTTTTTTTTTTTTTTTTTTTTTTTTTTTGTAATTGTTTTAAATATTGTCTTTTAATTTTTTTTTTACAGATCCTTGACCGATGAGATAACACAGAGAAATACAGATACACCACTTTCATCTAGAACGAATAAGTAGCCATTTTCTAAATCCCTATAACTAGAAATATAGATTTTCGAGTTACGCGTATAAAGTAAACAAATAACCTGGATAGACGAAAGGATCGAGAATTTCTAGTCTACACTTTTCTAGATGATGAAACAAAACTATGAATATTGTGAATCCTTTGTATTGCGAGAAATTCTCGTTGATTTTCCTAGAATTGGGTCATAAAACAAAATTATAGTTACTAAAACTCGCCTCTTGTGTTCGCATTTATTTGCAGAGATTTTTAAATGAGATTGACCTCCATAATATGGGAAAACGATCTAGAATTCCAATAGTGGATTTTAGAACTCGCTAGTAAAAGGAACTAGAATTTATAAGGATGACATGGAACTATTTTTATTAGAGCCCTAGATATCAGTCACATAATTTTTTCTCAGTGAAATATTTTTCGACAATTCTTTTGGAAGCTTATTATTATTATTTTTTTTTAACATCAAATGCGACTTTATGTATATTGAAAGGTGAACCTACATTTGTTGAGTATACAATTTTTAATTTTTCCTGAATTGAATATAAGGCTTATCGTTTCTTTTCTTTTGAATATTTTACAACAAAGTTGAATAGAATTTACACTTTTGACTGTCTGTTCGTCTGTCTGTCCTTAACAGAACATTTTCAATATTCTATTATCAAGGGTTCCATTAATAGCATGATACTGTACAGAAACATACAGGTAAATTTACTGACTATCAACTGAACTGTTCTTTCGTTCTCATTTCCGTAATTTTTCTTAGAATTCCTTAGCAATCATACATATTATTTAGGTTCATTATTAGTTGTTTTATGTAAAAATAGTGTAAATAGTATTATCGAAATGTGTATAGAGATATCCAAAACAATTGAAATAAACTAAGGTTTATGAGATGTATTTTTTTTAACCATATATATCAATAACACAAAGAATAACGAAATTAACGTACATTTTCTAGGAACCCAAAGGCATATTTCATCAAAGATATACTGTATGATTAGCGTCAAAGTTTGGTTTATAGAGCCTCACAAAACTATTCAGATATATTATAGCATATCAGAGGAAATTGCTCAAAATGCATTTAAAGTATGGTTTTTTTTTTTTTAATAATTTATGATGCATATGCGAATTTTTGATAATGCATAGGATACAGAAGAAAAAGCAATCTAGCTCATGGTTTCCCTTTAAAAGTGAATTTTAAAGGTAGTTTTTTGTAAGATTGTTTCCTTTACAATTGAAAATGAAACAGAAGAAAAAGCAATCTAGTTCATGGTTTCCCTTTAAAAGTGAATTTTAAAGGCAGTTTTTTGTAAGAATGTTTCCTTTACGATTGAAAATGAAACAGAAGGAAAAGCAATCTAGTTCATGGTTTCCCTTTAAAAGTGAATTTTAAAGGCAGTTTTTTGTAAGATTGTTTCCTTTACGATTGAAAATGAAACAGAAGAAAAAGCAATCTAGTTCATGGTTTTCCTTTAAAAGTGAATTTTAATGGTAATTTTTTGTAAGATTGTTTCCTTAACAAGTGAAAATGAAATATATTTTGAGGTTTTATCACACTAATAAAATACATATTGAATATTAAATGATATAGCCAGTAAGTACATTTGGAAAGTATTCCATAGTCTGAAAAGAAAGTGTTCCATAATACGACCTGCATGATTTTTCTTTCTGGTTAATTAATTGTACCACTTATTTTAGTGTAGTATATTGAAACTGTGCTTTCTATATATATTTTTTATGTTTAAATGTAAGACCCAAAATCTCCAACTAACTGTTTATTTGGTAGTGACATTTTAACGCAAAGATTATTATTTTCCGAATATACATAAAGGAAATATTGTAATCATGAAAACTTCGACTTTGCGATTTTGGTGTTTTTATACGTTTTGAGATATCCTGAGTTCATTTTATCTGTTTTTACGGTGATGTATACATGTGTGTAGGTATGTGCACATGTATATGAGTAAACATGATAAAGTCTAAACGTTTTGTTCGAACGAGCTGAAAGTTAGTACATATGTTATAGATCACCGTATCATGAACGCTGTAGATTTTGGTGAACCTAGAACTTATAGTTTTTTTTTTACAAAGATACAAAGAAAAATTCTTTAGCATTATGGCTTATGGGCTCAAATTATTTAAAGTTCAATAGCGTCTAAACGCCTTATTCGAATGGAATGAAAATTTATATATATGCTATAGACGTGTAGCTGTAGACCACCGTCACACGAACTGTATGAATATTGGAGAACATAGGACTTATAGTTTTTTTTTCTTTTCTTGCAGGGACACAACGAAAAATTCTTTATCATTATGGTCTATTGGATCAAATTATTTGAAGTGCAATAACGTTAAATTAAACAACAAACTATATGGGAAAAAAAATCCCTCAAACACTTTATTGTAATTATCGCTTTTGTTTATTTAATGACTTCTCTTACTTTCATTTATTTATACAACCGTTAATTACTTAATGTTCGGAAAATCGACCAAAGGCAGTCCAGTTTCTTTCTTTCTTTTCTTTTCTTTTCTTTTCCTTTCTTTCTTTCTTTCTTTTCTTTCTTTTTTTTTTTTAACACGCTTTTATTAGCTTCACCTGTATGTATGTTTGTATGTATGTTTGTAACCGCTCTGGGAGCAAACAAAAAATCTATATTGTAAAAAAAGACTTTCCCTACGTGAATGCTGTGGCTGTGAGGTAAAGCTCCGGGATACGAACTTAAAGGTCTAACGTTCGAGCCCAGTCAGGGGAGATTTTTTAAAAATGGTTTTTGCTTAATTCTAAATTATTTTGTAATCACCCTGTAATAGGGTGTGTCCCTCACACAATTTTTTTTACCCTGCATTTTAATACGATAGAAATAAATATTTTGTGCTTTTTAGTTCACATTTCAATAAAAGCGTGTTCTTTAATTTTTTAAAAGTATAATTTTATTAATATTACACATGACAATTAAAACTAATTTCTGAACTGATTCCAGTCACTTTTTAAAAATTTAAACTTAATTCAAAGAGAAAGTGAAAATCATTGCAAAAATGCATAAACATTCTCTGTAATACATATTAGAATTCGGCATTTTTCCCACTCTTGAACACCATACACCATTTTGACTCTCACACCCTTTACCGCCGCATATCTTTAATTCGCTGGAAATGCTTGTTGCATATACTGAATGCACTCATATGGCTGTCATTGCACGTTTGCTGATTGCATTTAGACGAAAACAGAAGGAAAATAATCGAGAAAGAGATGGCAGCAGGGGAGGAAGGGTTGTTAGAGAGAATATTTTGTTTCTCAGGAAAGAGAGAGAGAGAAATGAAGATGTACCTACGTTAAAACGCTGTAGAAACAAATCGTATAGAGTTACTGTTGCGGTTAGTGGAGTCTGAGAACTCCATCTTAGCATTGCGCCTTTGTTCTTAATGACTTTTATCTTATGAAAGTTTAATCAAACGTAAAAGCTAATTTATGCAGCGGAGGGGGGATAAATACAAGAGAAAATTGATAAAAATATTTGTGAGCTAACTGGAATATCAAAGGGGTGGAACGAGATAGGATATTAGATGAAATGGGATGTTCGGGGACATGGGGACAAAAATTATCGAGAAATGCGAAAGAATGGAGATTAAATAAAAGCTAAGATAAGATGCTGATGATGAATTTTATGATGTTAATTCCAGTATGAAACGGAGAATTCGTAATACCGTTAGATTTAAAGCTGACAGCAGGCTTAGATATCTGTCAAGTTTGATTCTTTATATCATATGTGAAAATAAAGTGACTGGGGTGGAAGTAAATAAAGTAGTTGCTTCGGCATTAAAATTGCTGAAACGCAAATAAAAAAAGTGCAAGTTTTCGTTGCAATAATTTTAGAAAGTATTTTAGCGGATAAAGCATACATGTTTTAGCTAAAAGGATGAACATAAGTAGATTTTATTATGGAAATAAATCTGGTATAGAAGACATATATTGAAACAGAAATATTCAAAAGAAGCAAAAAGGGGAAGCAAATAAAAGAGGTAGACGGTGATAATTTCACTATAGAAGTGATGCTATTAAGGGATTACATGGGTACCGAAAGTTTAAAAAAGTATATCTTCTCTCTCTCTCTCTCTTTTTTTTTTTTTTTTTTTTAATATAATAAATAAATTACTTTATTCAAAAATTTGAGCATATAAAACAACATTTAAACAATATTTTATAAAATTTTCATAAAAAAAAAAAAAAAAAAAAATTCAGCCAGTAGCACTTGAGTTTGGAGATCCCCCCAGAAAATAAAAAATGCCCTTGTGGTGTTTAAAGATAACTCGTGATAGCTTTATCCGAGATTAAAAAACAATTTTTTTTCTGTTAGTAGGAAAGTGTAGCTCGTAATTAAAAGAAGTATTAAGGGGAAAAAAACTGAATTTTTGACACAGTTGTATGCAAAACAGTACAGTATTTGGTATAATTTACACAAGACCTTGTAAAATTAGTTGTAGTAAATAAATAAATAAATAAATAAAAACCTTTCGTTCAATCATTCAATCAGCTCTATTTGGTAAAAGTGTGCAAAATTTCAATAAAATCGGTGTATTAGTTGAGAAACCATGTCCACCCACTTCAAAAATAGTGTTTTCAGAAAAAAACACTATTAAAGTTTTAAGTAGAAACAAGACGAAGATATATGTATATATATATATAGAATTGTCTATTCCAGCTCCATTATGCAAAGATCCTGCTGCAGCTGCAATGTTTAGGGCATCCTTTTGCTCGTAGTTCACACGAATTCCTGTTTTTTGAGCCTCATCTGCCTCAATATGCCTACATCGCTCCCGGTCAGTCTAGCCTAATGAGAAGTATTTCCACACAAAGGTTCTCTTTCCCAGACTTTTACACCGATTGACTTGAAACTATGGAGAAATACTATTTTAGACAGATTGTACTATTAGATAATAATAATAATAATAATAATAATAATAATAAATATTTTTAGAATTTTCAATTCCATAGTAACACTCTAAGTTTAAAATTAATATACACACGAAACTTATATTCGGTTTTATATCCTCTATGAAATTTGTGTAGATTAACAAATAGTAGATTAACAAAAATAAGAATAAATAAATAAATAAATAGAGACAGCATTTTGGGGTGATATTATTAAAATGTTTAAAACAACTTATGTAGGCTGTTGGTTGCAACGTACAGATAGAAAACGACGCTAGATTGTAAATAAAATGTTTACAGCACAATAGATGTTACAGCACAAAAGAAAAAAAAAAAAACTGGTATGTTTTGGCCAACAAAACTTTCTTCTGTATTTTTCTACACAAATTCATGCAGTACTAATTATTCATAAAAATTATTTTTCATAATAAAACCGGACAATTTTCCTCTCTGAGTAGTATAACACTAAATTACGAAAGAAAAACAACTTTCTGACTTATATATATCTTAAAAAAAAAAAAAAAAAAAAAAAAAAAAAAAAAATCGATATATAATATATATATATATATATATATATATATACCCCGCGACAAAAAGATAGGAACAAAGGGTTTTTTCTTTGATTTTTCATAAAATAACGTTATCTAAATTGCGCTTATCATTTATTATTATTATAAAATAACACTATTCCTGGACTAATTTTGGTTTTAAGACTAATTAAGATTTTTCTAATTTAAGACTACACTCCGCGACAAAAAGATAGGAACAAAGTGTTTTTTTTTTTTTTTTTTTTATTTTTCATAAAATAACATTATCTAAATTGTGCTGATCATTTATTATCATAACAAAATATTATCATATCAAAAACATATTAAATATTTGAATCATATTCAAAATAATCATATTGAAAAATTAAAAAAAAAAAAAAAAACCTTTGTTCCTATCTTTCTGTCGCGCTCTGTAGTCTTAAATTAGAAAAATTTTAGCCTTAAAATTTTTCTAAATTAGTCTTAAAACAAAAATTAGTCCAGGAATAGTGTTATTTTATAATAATAATAAATGATAAACACAATTTAGATAACGTTATTTTATTAAAAATCAAAGAAAAAACCCTTTGTTCCTATCTTATTGTCCAGTGGTGGAAAAAACTTTAAGACCACCATCGAATTTTTTGTTTGCATTCAAAAATTAAAATCTCTTTGTAAGTTAATTTACATTTAACGTATAAAATGTAAGAAATAAAAAAATATATGAATTTAGAATTTAAAATACGTTAATTTTCGATGTAAAGTAGAAATGTGTAATGTATTCAAGTGAAAAAAACTTTAAGACCAGTTTTAAAAGTGATTGTTTGCATAATGAGATGACGTCATATTTGCACAGTTTTGTGCGGGAGAGCTGTTAGAATGCAAAGAAATATTTTTTAACCATTTAACTGAGTGTTGAAGCAACTGAGATTATGGGCAGAGGAAAATTACTGAGGGAAATTTAAAAAAGTAAAATCTTGGCATTTCCAGAAATTGGAATGAGTGAAAGGTAAATCGTTAGCAAAATCGAGAGGTCTAAAACTGTAGTTCATCAATTTCACGCAGATCCATGCAGATATGGGACAAAAAAAAAAAAAAAAAAAAAAAAAAAAATAGAGGAGGAATGCCTTCAAAGCTATCAGCCAGAATGTGAAGTGGTGTTGTAATAATTGCTGTAAAAGACAATGCATATTCTTCAGCAATAAAATCGGCTCTAAAGCTTCAAGTAACGGCTGCAACTGTTAGAAATGCCCTGAATAGTGCGAAAAACATCAAATATTTAAAAGCAAAATGCAAACCTAAGCATTAAAAATGGTACATTGAAGCAAGATTGAAATTCGCAGCATCTAATATTTTAAAATCCAATTTTTAACGAAAAATAGATGAAAAGAAATTTAACTTATATGGATCTGATGGTTTACGAAACTATTGGCATGATTTAAGACAGGATCCCATGTATTTCTTAAAGCAAGTGCAAGGAGGGGGATTTGTCATGATTTGGGCAGGTTTCTGTTCTTGAGGTAAGACTAATATTGTATCCACTAACAGCAATATGAACTCTTTTGACTATCAAGATATATTGGATAACAATTTTGTTCCATTAAAAGATGAGCTTATGGCTCAAAATCTGATTTTGTTGCAAGAGAATGCGCATGCGCACAAATCTCCTTCAATCATTTCTTGGCTAACTGAAAATAATGTTGGAATTTCCGTCCAAAAGTCCAGACTTGTACCCCATAGAAGACATGTGGGGTAACTTTGCACGCAAGATATATGAAAATTTTAAACAATATTATTCTGTTTCTGAGCTCAAATCTGCTATTTCAAAGCATGGGATGAAATATCGATTCTAACCTGCAAAATCTAACAAAATCCTTCCTAAATCGTCTTTTAGAAGTATTTCGTGTGAAAGAGAAACACATAAAGTACTAAAAATTAGAATGCAATACTTTTAGTTACTGTTTAACGTTGTGGTCTTAAAGTTTTTCCACACTTTTATGTTGTGAAAAAAAAAAAAAAAAAAAAAAAAAAAAATCACTTGCATGTAATATATAGTTAGAACCCTTCTTTTATAAAACTATGTGAAGATTTATTATTTTTTATTCCGTTTATACTATTTGATGTTTCTTTTTTTTAGTAAAATTAATATTTTTTGCATTTTCACATGTGGTCTTAAAGTTTTTTTCATCACTGTATATATATATGTATTAATTATCTCTGATCTATGATTCAAACACTCGTTTTAAAGGTATTGACCAGTTCTTTAGAAAGATACACATGTAGAAAATTTACAACTGCCCTCAGAAGGGGAAACAATGCCCCTACATACTCATCCCCCCCCCCTATTTGATTAACATTATTATAAATACATATTTTTTTTAATTTCAAATTGAAAAGTAAAAAAATACTTCTCAATATGCACATTTACACGAAATTTTGTCTTATGCGGGCATATTAAAAATTATGAAAAAATGGTTTGACAGCTCCACGTGTGTAGTGATTAATCTCCAAATGTAAACAGCATCAATATGATAGCATCAATTTAAATCAAGTTTCAACGAAATGTCGATTTTGGTTAAATTTCGAACATTTATTCGTCAGATACAGCGCCCATAAATTATTTGACACACACACAGACGGGCATTTTCTAAAAATGGTCAAACCTTTAGGATATCTCAAAATGTGTAAATCCATTCAGAACCAGAGGTTGAAAAATTTCTTGAGTCCAATTTTTTCTTTTTATTAATATATAAGAAAGTAAAATTACAATAATTATAAGATAAAAAACATTTTATATACCATGCTTTTAAATTTTCGGTTGAATCATAACTATAGAACTACATTAGCACTTTATCAATGCGGATAAATTTTTTAAAGTGATAATAATGTTAATTTTTGTGAGATGAATAATTTAACTTTTTACAATTTTTTAACGTTCACGTTTAATTAAATGTATTTATTTTTATGTCGAAAGAAAATGAACTCGTAAATTTTTTTGGCAACAATTAAATTATAGCTAATATTTTAATGGCTATTTTTAAGCTATTAGGAGTTTATTAGTTTCATGTTTTAATTAATTAAAGGAAAACTAATCAAAAATTTGAAAATCGGGCTTCGATATATTGTGTTGTCATCGGGTTCTGAGCTATTCTGAAAGTTTCAAATGTCTAGCAAGTAGGGAAATTAGTTGAAAATCGATTACAAGATTTGTTCCGAAAAAACAAACAAGAATCAAAGTTAATAAAAACATGGTAATAATAATAAATAAATAAATACTCTTTGAACAATTTTTTTTTTTTTTTTTTTTTTTTTTTTTTTTTTTTTTTTTTTGTGGACCTATTTTTAGTTCATATAAGTAAATATTTCAGAAAATATTGATAAAATAATTAAAACTGAAATATCATTATTTATTTTTTTTCCCCCTAGAATAATTTGAGAGAGTTATAATGATATGCTCTAGTCTTCTTTGAATATCATAACTACAATTTCCATTTTGATAAAATTTTCATAAAATTCTTTTGCGTTACTCAAAAATGGGAATGATTATTCGACAAAATGTTTAGCATTTCCAAATAATTTTGAAATATTATATATTAATAAATAAATTAATATAATAATAGTACATTAAAACTAAAATCCATATAGTTAAAAACGCAACTTCATAGCTGAAAGTGAATAATCAGTTTTAGTGTATTTTATTTACTTTACGTTTTATATAAAGTTAAATGAAAAGATAAAAATTATATTAAATTAAATCATAGTTATAAAAAAAGAAAAGAAAAAAAAAATCTTAAACAGAATTAAATTTAACACTCTACACTGAAACAAAAACAAAAATAGATTAAAAAATAAATAAATAAATAAATAATATTTATTTAATTAAAAAAATCTGGTACAAAATATACTAAAAGGACTCTTAAATAGAGTGAACTCCCGGATGCATATTTACCACCTTTACTTCGGTTCAAACGGGGATGCAGATCGACGTTGTTGATTGGTTTCTGTTTTGCTTGTCATATCTGAAGTCACGCTTTCCACCAAAGTTTAAAGGAAAATTCTATCCTATAAAATTTTAACATTAAAATTTTATTGTATTTCGGCTTTATTTGTAAAATGTCTGTATTTTCGGAGTCAAAATTTCCTCCATCATTCATCTGATAATATAATTACAATTCGCAGTAATATAAAAATTTTAGAAGAGTGTGAAAAATAGATACAAGAGTTTGGCAAGTTGACAAACACCAAGTGGAAATCAAGATCATTAAAGCCATCAGCTAAAAGATTTGCTTGCTGTTAAGTGTTAATATAAGGGCTTTTTTTTTTTTTTTTTTTTTTTTTTTTTCGCTCCATTTTAATTTTATATGTATCGTAGTTATCGTAGTTATCGTACAGCAATTTTAAAGAAAAAGTCGTAATGTAAATAATAATAATGAATAGATAGATAAAATATTACATTTTATATTCTGTTTTCAGCTTTAATTTCAATTATTTTTTGTTTATTTATTTATTTTTTAAAAATCTTTTTGTCTCTGCAATACGCAAACATTTTAAAAATATTTTAAAAATATGTTTAAATGTTGCGCCATCTGTATTATCGGATTTTAGTTAATGCACTTAAAATATTATTTATTTATTTATTTATTTTAATTTATTTCATCTAAGTATTTTATATTAATAGATTTTACAAGATATTTTAATTATAATTTATAAGGATGCAAATGAAATTTATATGCAGCTGTACTCTACGTTACTTTCTTTTTATATAACAAGCATTATTTATTTATTTATTTTTGAATTTTCTGAACTATTTTATGTTACATTTATTTATTTATTTATTATTTTTTTAATGTCAGACAATATCTTCTTAAATCGAGTAACTTTTAACTGAAGCAATGATTTTCAATAACATAAATATTTTACATTTTATAACTGGAATCTTATTTATCTAAAAAATTTGTACATAAATGTTTTTATAGTATTTTACTATACATATATATATATTTTTTTAAGAAATTAAGAGAAATTAAAGAAATTAAGCTTTACAAAAGAGCTATATTTTATTTATTTATTTATTTTTCAAGTAGTTATAGTATTTTCTTATAACCCTTTCGCTACCAACATTTAAAAAAATAAAATAAAAATTATAACAATAAATAAATTTAAAAATGAAATTAAACGGTCTAGTGCTGCCAACTGTTAGTGTTACTTTAAAATATCAGTGACTATCAGTGCTTTTAGTAAGAAATTAACTAAAAATGCAGACAAACTTTTGAAATTAGTTTTTAAACGTCTTAAAAAAAAAAAAAAAAAAAAAAAACTAAAAAGCATGTGTTTGATCATGGACATCAGTAGTGAAAGGGTTAATCTTCATCTCAGAGAAAAATGATGAGAATAACAACAGAAAAATTATTTT
Source organism: Salticus scenicus (assembly GCA_963930645.1). Classification (NCBI taxonomy): domain Eukaryota; kingdom Metazoa; phylum Arthropoda; class Arachnida; order Araneae; family Salticidae; genus Salticus; species Salticus scenicus. Next base: position 21,564,888 of record OZ005659.1, on the reverse strand, counting down.
TCAGAAAATTTTTGAAGTAAAATTTGACCTCTATATATTTGAATATTACATAATATACTTTTTTCTTCTACTATATGGGAAGAAAAAATTGTAACGTGAAGTATAAAAAACTATTTTTACCATAAAATGTATAAATAATGTTAGGAGAGAGAGAGAAAAAAAAATCATATTAATTTTCTTACAAAAAAAAAAAAAAAAAAAAAAAAAAAAAGAAAAAAAAGAAAGAAAGAAAAGAAAAAGACTTATATACTTTTAAGCATACAATAATTTAAAATATATTACTATGACTTTAATGGATAAGCCATATTCCTTAAATGATAAAAAATTGTTTATTTATTTTTCCAAAAGTACAATAAATGAATAAGGCATTTAGTACTACGTGTAATTATTTATTTTTCAAATCAGATTTCCAGAAAGTGTTTTTCCTTTCCTTTCCTTTTTTTCTTTTTTTAATTTAATATTTTTAAATTTGTTACTTCGATGTTTATAATTTTATTTTCCCTAAAGTTCGGGACCCCCCCCCCCTCTTATTGTTATTATTATTATTATTAATTAATAAAGTATTTAGAATACTAACAAGGTATTTAGAATTATATGTACTTATTTAGTTTTGAAATCAAATTTCATGTACACTGATGGAAAAAAAAATCCCAACACCAAGAAAAAATTATTGTACAGTAATGAAATTTCAGCAATACATTTGTCTAGGTAACATATTTAATTGATTAAAGTTTCAAGATCACAGGTAGAGCCATTGGCGAGAAGAACCATTTCAAATGTGAAATGTTGGTACATTAGTAACCGGTGTAACCGCCAGAATTTTGAATGCAAGCATGCAAACGTGCATGCATTGTGTCGTACAGGTGTCGGATATCAGTTTGTGGGATGGAATTCCATGCCTGTTGCACTTGGGCGGTCAATGCAGGGACGGTTAATGCTGGTTGTGGATGACGCTGGAGTTGTCGTCCAATGATGTCCCATACGTGCTCGATTGGAGAAAGATCTGGTGATCTAGCAGGCCAAGGCAACATGTCGACACTCTGTAGAGCATGTTGGGTTACAACAGCGGTATGAGGGCGAGCGTTATCCTGTTGGAAAACACCCCCTTGAATGCTGTTCATGAATGGCAGCACAGCAGGTTGCATCACTAGACTGACGTACAAATTTGCAGTCAGGGTGCGTGGGAAAACCACGAGAGTGCTCCTGCTGTCATACGAAATTGCTCCCCAAACCATAACTCCAGGAGTAGGCCCTGTGTGTCTAGGCCGCAGACAGGTCGCTAGCAGGCGTTCACCTGGCCTCCTTCTAACGAACACACGGCTATCACTGCGACCAAGGCAGAACCGGCTTTCATCAGAAAACACAACAGATCTCCACTCCGTCCTCCAATGAGCTCTAGCTTGACACCACTCACGTCGCAAACGGCAGTGGTTTGGAGTCAGTGGAATGCACGCTACAGGGCGTCTGGCTCGGAGCTGTCCTTGAAGTAACCGATTTGTAACAGTTCGTTGTGTCACTGTGGTGCCAACTGCAGCTCGAATTTCAGCTGCAGACGCAGTACGATTAGCCACAGCGATACGCCGAACACGGCGGTCTTCCCTCTCAGTAGTGCCACGTGGCCACCCGGAACCCGGTCTTCTTGAGGCAGTACCTTCCCTTGACCACTGCTGCCAACACTCATGCACAGTGGATACATTCCTGCCAAGTCTTTCTGCAATATCGCGGAAAGAAAACCCACCTTCTCGTAGCCCTACTACACGACCTCGTTCAAACTCAGTGAGCTGTTGATAATGGCTTCTTCGTCTTCTTAGAGGCATCCTTGACTAACATTAACCCACTACGTCAAATCTCAACTGTAAATAACGATCACGAACCTTACAGCGCTTATTTAAAGCAAACCTCATTTGCATGTTCATAGTGTCGCTACAAGCGCCACACTTATGCGCGTAGCTCGAAATTTGAATCGACGTCATCTTTCAGATGTATAAACACGCCTACCAAATTTCGTTTATCTAGCACAGCTCCTTCCTGGTGTTGGGATTTTTTTTCCATCAGTGTATATATATATTGAATATTTTTAAATTTGCTATTTTGATGATTATAAAAGAATAAAAGAATTTTTTTTGTTGTTGTTGTTAAAAATAAATGCATAAATAAATAAATATGATAATTATTTAATAAAATTGTTGTTTAGGAATTGTTTAAAAATGTGTTTAAGTTGTGAAATTAATTTTGCATGAAAGCTATACGAACTTCTTACATAAATTAAGAAAATAAGAGGAATTAAAAAAATAAAATGAAAATATTACATAATAATTAAAAATCAATGAAAAATACAGATGGAGCCACTATTTTACTTTTTCAGAATTATTTTATCAAAGTAATTTTATCTGCCACAAATTTAATTTGGTAAAATTTAAATTACTCACAAGAAAACTTTGTTTTTAAAATATAGTTAGAAAACTCTTTCAATTATTCATATTCATTTATTCGCATAAAACGAGAGGAATATTGTAGATTATTACCGATTTAAGGTAAGTATTATAATCAGTGGAGAACCATTGCGTCATAAAAGGTCCAATCAACAACGTCAAACTGCATCCCCGTCCGAACTCGAGTAAAGGTAGAAAATATGCCTCCCGGATAAAAAAAAAAAAAAAAAACAAATAATTAAATAAATAAATAAATAAATAATAAATAATAATAATAAAAAAGTTTTAGTATAGGACTCCTTTGGCTAAATTTGAAATTTGGCACCGAAGTAATTCGGGCGTTTCTCGCAAAGGTCTCGCAAAACGCAAGCGAAGTGATGACGTCACTGGCCGTCCTTGGATGCAAGAAAAAGATTTCCTATGTTTATCGCCCATTGAATTTTTTGTAAAAAAATATTAAAAATCGAGGAAAATTATTTCCCGATTTTAATCCCCATATTTGGGTATACGCAAATGAAGTGTGGCGTCACTGACCCTCTCTGGATGCAAGAAAATGATTTCCTATGCTAATCGCCCATTGGATTTTTTGTAAAAAAATATTAAAAATCGAGGAAAATTATTTTCCGATTTTAATCCCCATATCTGGGTATAGATATGTATTAGTTATCGTGTGCATGTGTTAGATTGAGTTACTTTGCTGCCAAATTGACAAAATTTTAATTTTCAATTTCAAAACTCTATCGTCTTTGGCTTTTTTTTTTTAATTTTTTTTTTTTTATTTGGCGATCAAAAACGTAATACGAAAATATACATGCCAGATGTATATTTTCGTAATACGTATTGTACGAAATATTGTTTCACATTATTCATTACTCTCTTAATATAAGTTGTTAAAATAACCATGATTTTCGAAAGGAATTAAATATGTTTGCCAGATAAGTTGATTAATTTTAATTTATTAAAAACAATTTACAACTAAAAAGTTACTATATCAATGGCATCTTTAAATTACCAACTCAAATTCAAACTTAATTATCCTGTTTCTTTTCTTTTCTTTTTTTTTAAATTTTGCACGCGCGCTTTTTATTTTCTAATTCAAAATTATAAAAAAAAAAAAAAAAAAAAAAAAAAAAACTTTTTTTTATAGTATTTGTTTCGATACTGATTATTATTAATTTTCTTTTCTTTTCCTTAAAAAGAAAAATAATGATTTTCATGAAATTCTGGCAAAAGCAGAATTTAGTTTTAGGACTGATAACTATTTTTTTTTTTTTTTTTTTTTTTTCAAATTATAACATTGCTTTTAAATTATTCAATTATATTTTCGACAAATTTTAGATTTCGATAAATGTCCAACTATCGTAAAACTGGTATCGTAAAAATCCGCAGATTGAGACTAATAGTCCTCAGTCCTAATAAATAAATAAATAAATATAAATAAATAAAAATAAATAAATAGATAAATAAATGAATTTGAAACTGTATCTGGAGTTTTTTATTCACCTTTAGTAAATAAATTATTCATAAATTTTATTTTATTTTTTATTTCATTTAGCACGCGAGCTTTTTATTTCCTAATTAAAAATTATTAAAAATGTCTGTTTCGACACTGATTATTATTAATTTTCTTTTCTTTTCTTTTTCTTCAAAAAAAAAAAGAAAGAAAAAAAAGAAAAGAAAGAAAGAAAGAAAGATTTTGATGAAATACTGGCAAAAGCAGAATTTAGTTAAGTACAGAGGACTATTAGGTTTTTCTTTCTTTCTTTTTTCTTTCTTTCTTTCTTTTTTTTTTTTTTCAAAATCGCTTTCAAATTATTCAATTATATTTTCGATAAATGTCCAACTATTTTAAAAATCCGTAGATTGAGACTAATAGTCCTCAGTCCTAATAAAAATAAATAAAAGATAAATAAATAAATAAAGGAGAAAAAATACTCAAAAGGTGAATAAAATTGTGCAAATTTGAGTATGTCATATACTCAAAATACCTCCGAAGCAAATGTAATCGAATTTTAAGATCCAATGTACCTATTACTGAACATACAAATATGCTCAAAAATTGGTATCGACCATTGTGAATCCCAATAACCTAAACATATATACTCACTGATGTATTATTTCGCATGCCAGTATGAAACCGCCACGAAATATAGCTCTGGAGACCTAAGGGAGTAATTTTGTGTTTGAACTTTTTCTGTTTTGTAAAAACTCTGTTTAAGAATTTCTTTTAGTTTAGCATGTTTATAATAAGTTATGATATGGTACAGTGGCGGATTTAAGGAGGGGGGGGGGGGGCTAGGGGGCTGAAGCCCCCCCCCCCCCAAAACACTGACATTCACAATTGAATATTGTAATTGTAAATTTTTTATTGGTCTAGAATAACACTTTGAAAAATCTCAGCCCCCCCCAAAAGTCAAGTTCTGGATCCGCCACTGGATATGGATAGATATTAATTTGAAAATATGCAATATTTCAGAAATGAGAACTTAAACAAAATGTTAACAAGTTAAAAACACACATATACACACACGCAAAAAAAAAAAAAAAAAAAAAAAAAGGAAAAGAGAAAGAAAGAAATGAAATAAAAGGAAAAGAAATGAAATAAAGCGAAAATTAAATAAATAAATAAAGCGAAAATTAACATTCAAATCTATCTATCTGTCTCTCTCTCTCTCTCTCTATATATATATATATACAAATTACTAACGCCGCTGTCCGATTTTCTTTATCTGCGACCGCATCTTCTCGCGAACAAGAGGGTCCTCAACGTTGCGAAAGATACCGGTCTGTGCCAAATAATCCAAGGGTCACTTTTTTTTTTTTTTTTTTTTTAATTTCTATTACCTTAATTAACGAAGTAATTAAAAGCGTCGTGTTAATAAAGGCATTTTAATTGTCAACTTGCAAATAGTTTCTCCAAAAATGATTGTGACTTCATCCGAAAGCGTTCCGCGGAAAAGAGAAAGATAGAAAATTTTGTACGTTTTTTGGATACCTCTCCTCAACGGATCGAGATATGCAAAATACGTCTGTAGCATTCAAAAGATCGTTTATTTACAATTATAATGGTGCATTAAGATCATACTTAATAGGTTCTAACAATGTGTTATTTATTTATCTACTTATTTATTTACTTTTGAAAGATATGGATATTTTATATTTTTTAAAAATTCTTTAAAAGGGGATCTTTTTCTCGATTATCTCTTTTCAATGCCCTGTACGAAAAACTAAACGTTCAATTTCTTAACGACAGTTCCTTTAGAAAAGACATTTAATTCTCTTTCAAACACTATAAAAATTTTAACAAAATACAGATTAACGATCCATATTTTTAAAATTTACGAAATATCGAATTTTACGTCGAGTTTTACACTAAACATTTTATAACTCAAAAAGTTTTTGGAAAATATATATATATATATATATATATATATTGGAGAGAGAGCTCCGAATAGGTGTGTATAGTGCCTCAGGGTTAACGAACGAAAAGCGATTCGGGATGGTTGGTGAAGCCTCCTTCGGGAGTTGATGAGCAGAGCGAGCAGCGGTCAGTGTCCCCTAGTTTAGATATATAACAATAGCACGCATCGATTAAGTGGCAGAAAATGTATAACTTTTAAGGTGTATCCGTAATTTAAAAAAATTGTTGACAAAATTTTATGTTTCATCTACTCCGCCAGGGCTGAATAGATATTTTCTAATGTAATATTTTTTTTTAATGTCTGTCTAATGTAAATTAAGGCAGAATTTTTGTTGTATAAATATAAAGGGAATTGGGTCCCACTGGAACAAGCTGAATTACTTCAATACTATTTGTATTTTTTAATTTCACATTCGTACCATTAGATAGCTTTAGATCTAAAAGTACTATTATGAAGTCCTGTTGTACAATGGGAATGGAGCATCTTATTATTATTATTATTATTATTATTATTATTATTATTAAATTGTATTTCAGTACTTTTGAGTAACTTTTTGAAGTTTGCTACTTTTTTTAAAAACTGTTTTCATTAAGATCAGAATTATCAATTGGATTTCCGTCATAAAAAATATATATCCTTATTACGCGTTACTGAGCAGAGTCTACTAATGCTAACGATTTCGATTGTTTCGATTACAATCAATTTGAAGTTTTGATTACAATTATTTTAACAGGTTCTATTGGTCTTAAGAAATTGTACGTTTAATAATGAATATGAATGAAGTGTATTTAATCAAATTATAACAGGAAATTTTGGTATAATGTGGTCGAAGTGGCCACATGAGACCAAGGTACCTAAACTTGGGACACATTAATCCATTTTGCAAGGTTCTGGAAAAAAATTAAAATAAAAAAAGTTTTTTAACACAACATTTTGAGAACTTTTTGGGTGGTAAGAAACATATAGTTAGTCTTATGGGCAACAACTAAATTTTATTGTTAATTTTTTGATTAGATAAAAAGTATAAATAAGGAAAGCGGACCGGTGTGAAAAACTAGCAAAGCCTGAATTCCCTTTACATGTAGAGATACATAAAAATTTTCTAAATTCAGATGTTTTCAATCTTATACAATGTATTTCAACAACCCAGAAATAAATTCAAACATTGAATTGGTAAACTTGCATAAAATTTTATCAAGACTATTGAAACACGTCAAGGAAAAAAAAAAAAAAAAAAAAAGAATGTTGGCACCGTTAGGGGGAAAAAAAAAAGGAATCCTAATTGACCAATTTCTTAATGAATTTCGATTTCGTAACCAATGCAATCAATAAATTTGTAGTATATTCAAAATTTCTAAACGCTCCCCTTACATCATTTTCCTTTTTTAAATTTTTTCTTCGAGGTCCCAAAAGATCTTTCCTAAAAGGTTGATCTCGGCTGAAGATTATATTTTTGCTTCTCCCTCCTGTAGCTTTTCTCTCCGCTAAAGACCTGTCACCAGAACGCACACATCTAAGTAGCCTTCTTACAAAAGCGAGCCCGAGACGCATCCGCAATTAGATGATTTCGGAAAAATGGGTTGCCAGAGAAAACGAAAAATGGGCGCATTTGGCGAAATTACATTTTAAGGTTTTAATAAACTTTGATCTAAATACAATATAATAAAAAATTTAGTTATCTCACACATTATGGGAAGAGAAAATTCGATTTGTGTTGACTTAATTTAAAATCGATTCAGTGTAACAATGAACATAAAATATGTAACAACTGTTCTTCCTTATATATCCGTCACACACTGTAAAACAAATCTGTAAATTTACTGAAATGTTTATCGACAGTCTCTGTAAATTTATAATAATTCAATTCTTAGTTAAAAGCAAATAATGGAGAATCTCAATCCTTATTCTGTATTTTATCTATTTTTATTATTTAATTTTTAGTATATAAAAATTAAAAATGAATGTTTCTACCTTAGAAAAAGCATTTTAAGTCACAAATATATTAACGCCAATAACACTTCTCTGCACGAAAATCAGCCCCAATACCATTCATGGAAATTCTTATGTAAAATGACCTCCTGAATCCGAATATGAAGCTCATTTTGTCCCATCACCCACCGTTTTTTGGGGAAGCCCTCCTACTTTTATAACTGTTCGGTAATTTTATGGGTATGAATTTGATTTGATGGGGGGAGGGGGGAGAGGATTATTTTAACTATTAAATATCTCCTGAGAGGCTACAGAGGAGAAAAATTGTAAAACAGGAACATTTGTAGCAAGGAGGGGATTTAAGGGGGACTCGTGACTGAAATTAGAAATTACATTTGTTTTATTAATTAATCTATTATTATTATTATTTATTATATCTTAATTTTTTTCTGTTTTTAAGTGTTAAAATAATCCTTTTCCACCCTCGAAATCAAATTCATGGACATAAAATTACCGAACAGTGATAAAAATTGGACGGGGGGGGGGGGGGGTGTCCCGCGAAAACGGTGGGTGATTGGAAAAAATGGTGGTTCTATTCGGATTCAGGAGGTCATTTTAAATAAGATCCAGAAAAAATGGTATCAGAGCTCAATTTTATTTATTTATTTTTAGAGCAGTGTAATTAAGTAAATTAATATTATTCATTAAAATGCATATGTATAATAGATTTTTTAAGGGGGTATTCTGGTCTGGAAAAAAAAAAAAAAAAAAAAAAAAAAGAACTTCTCAAGAGCTGAATTATGAGAAGGAGGAAGGCCCAATGTATGGATCTGGGATCGCCGATTGATGCAAAGTGAGTATAACATATTATTTTCAGAGTTATTCCATTAGAATTGTTTCCTAAACTTTAAACGCGTTTTTCTCGAAACTACTTTTTTTGAGGTGGTTGACATGATATTTCAAGTTCTACTGAACCGATTGCTTTGAAATTTGGTATATATCTTGTTTATACAACTCTCTATCGCGTCTGCCTTGGATTAAAAAAAATTTTGATTTTCAATATTTTTAAAAAATTCGAAAAGGTCGAAAAAAGTCGGGTAAAAAAATTTTTTTTTTTCAAGTCGACGCCATTTTGTCATTTTTTTTTTTTTTTTTTTTTTTTTTGAAAATGGTCAACCCGATAGCGACATCTTTATTAATGAAGAATTTGTTTGATTTTTTTTTTGTTTTAGATCACTACAAGGGTTGAAATCATGTCAACCAGGACGCACCGTTTTTTTTGAAGCCCCCACTCCATCGGTCTGTATCTCGGCGATTTTTTTTTTTTTTTTTTTTTTTTGTGATTTTTTTTTTTTACATTCTCAAAATGTCAATAAAAAACATATAAAAAAATGGATAGTAAAAATGTTTTTCATTTTTTTTTTATCTTACTTTAAAAAATGCCTAAAATTCAGGCTTCTAGACCAGAATACCCCCTTAACACCTCCGCTTACTTTTCTCTGTAACTTTACCTAAGATTTAAGATAAATGATTCTTAACAGTTTCCTGTGGAAATATTTAACGGTGCAAAATTCTTGATAATTTCTCAGGTATGAAGATAATTATTATTTTTAAATGAGTTGGACTAATGACAGAAATATAATGCGCTGCAACACTATTAGATGAAATATAAGCTGGCCTTTCTGAACTTTTACAAACCTTACTTGATGGCATAAATTTGTTACATCAAGGTTAATTAGAGACATGAATCAACCAATTCTAGGAATAATTCAAGAATCGGAGTTTCATATCGTCTGACACATGGCAAAAATTCACAGTTACTGAATGAGGAAAAAAGAATTGGTGAAATCGTAATCGATAAGCAGGTTTTAATGACCCTTATCTCCGACCAACAGCCATGCTCATCTAGAGCCAGCACATGCTAACTAAAGTAACTTATTAAGTTACTTTAGTTTTCATGTGCTGGCTGTTGTGTTGCCAGATGGTCGACAGTCAATTTCCTCAACCAGGCTTTCAAATTCCCCCAAATCAGCGCCCCCCCCCCAAAAAAAAAGGGATCCCCAACTCAATTTCTACTAAAAAAGTAAATGAAAAATGAATAAATAAATAAATTATTTAACAGATTTAAGCCCAAATTTTTCCCCAAATGATGCTCATTTTTGAAAAAAAATCCCCATACAAAAAAAACTTTTATATACATACTAGTTATCGGAAAATTTTAAATCTGCGTAAAGTACTTTTGTGCTGAGGATAAACGCAAGATGTATTTTCATCCTCAGATATCCTGAGAATGTCCTAGGGAGAAGGGACACCACCTTCAAAAGCTCCTACATGCTAAAGAAAACTGTTAAAACTGTTACACGTAGGGGCAAATTCCTACAGTTGGCAATCCTGTAAACTTAAGTCATCATTATAAAAAGAAAGTGTTCTTTTTTTTTTTAAATGTGTGCTACTAAATTTATATCCTTACATTTTTACTTTATCAAACTTGAAATAATTTAAAGAAAAACACACATAAATGTGTCAGTCGTTAATATTTTGACAGCTTCAGATGATTTTCCTAATACAGTAAAACCTCTCTAAGTTGGACACCTATGGTTCCAGGAAAAAGTGTCCAACTTAGAGAGGTGTCCAACTTATAGGGGTGCTTACATTTTCCGATTTGATTAAACTGTATCTGCGCGTGCCTTTTAACTTTTAATCACATCTAAGTATAACATAATTAAGTACTCATAACTTATATACAAAAACATAATTAATTTGCCAATTTAAAATCTAAATTTAAACTGGTATATTGTGACCATAATAACACTCTCTTCTATAATTTTTTTTATATAACAGCGCCATCCACCTGTTATTATGCACGAAAATTTAATCAATATAACTTCTCACAGTGAAGATTTTGCATATGCATATGGAAATCGGAAAATGTGATTAAAAGTAGCCCCACTTTGTCTGCTGATCTATACCCAAATTAAGATAACATCCATTTTTATAAATAGCCATCTCACTTATGAAGTTTGGTGAATTTATTCGCTTTAAAAAATAAGTTATAGTTTTCACTTAAACGGGGAAAACGGCAGTATAGCAGCGACACCTGTCGATTGATATGCACCCATATTGAATCGGCATCTTTTTTCATTATACACAGATCTCTCACATATTAAGTTTAGTGCAATTATACACTCAAGTTGGTAGGAAAAATAAAACGGACAAATGAAATGGATACCTAACAACCGAAATGTATTATCTAATGCTCCTTTTAAAACAGTCTAAGTCAAAACATGCCTGTAGGCTCTCTACTGGATATTTCCTGGAGAAAAGGGCAAAAACAGTTCGTGTAAATCAATAAAAAGAAAGACTCTTTCATTATGCCCCAAAATTCAGTAATTTGTAAACTTTTCAATTGAAGAAAATAAATATTTTTTTACAAGATATGATAGAGGTGGATATATTGTGACAATAAACATTGTTTTTTAGATATTTACAGCTATTTCTACAAGGGATAAGTAAAATTTCTAAAAAAAAGTGAGAAAATGAAAGTTTTGTATCTTTTTTTCCTGTCTCATTGGGTAAAAGTGTCCAACTTAGGGCAGTATTTGACTGTCCAACTTCCAAGTTAGAGGGGTGTCCAACTTATAGAGGTTGGACATAATGTTAATCCTATGGATACATTCCGTTCCGAGAAAAAGTGTCCAACTTAGAGGGGTGTCCAACTTATAGGGGTGTCCAACTTGAGAGGTTTCACTATACTAATTTGGCAAACTGTTTTTTCTTGTAATATTCAGGCTGAAACAGTTTTGAAATATCATTAAAATCTTATTGGTTATTACTCTTTAATTTCTAACAATATTTAAAAATATTAATTTCATGTAATAATTGACGTTTAGAATGAAATTTTATTGAAACTAGAAACCTCATTTCATAGACCTGCATGCTTTGTAAAAGTCAGTTTGGCTGAAAATTTTTGGCGGATAAATTCTTTATGCCAATGAGCACACGCGCAAATAACCCAGGTGAATTAAATTTTTCTCAATCTCCTTCACCTTTTATATCCAACATTTCATCTTCGTAAAAAAAAAAAAAAAACGAAATGAAGAAGCGCCCACAAAACATCTAAAAAATAAATCGAATAATAAAAAAAGTTCCCAGAATGAAGTGTGTAAGGGGTTCACAAAAATATACTTAACAGGGCATCGCTGGAAAACATTTCATTCCAAATACACCCTTTCGAACGAGTAAAAAATAAATAAATAAACAACAAATTCTTGCATCTGTGAATTTAATGCATCAGGTATTAAAAGGCGACGACATTGAGAGAGGCGAGCTTGGTGTTGCAAAACGAATTTTCGTACATATACAGTCCGCATATAATACCAGTAGATGTATTCAAAGGCAAGAATTGACCCGCGCGACACATGTAAATGCGATTGGGGAATCCGGGCGGAGTGGTTCAGGCCGGAAGGAGCCGACGGAACGACTTGCATCGCGGAGAATTACCGGGGACGAGTTTGGTAAGGTGCGTCGGAATCCAATTTAGGTTCATAAGCGCGGGAGCATCATTCACATGCAAATGAAACGGTAGAAGGGTAGCTTGGCGCTTTGTCTACTATCTCGCTTTGAGATATCGCTTTTGAAGGGGGAAGACACACGCATGCTGGAGGAGAGAATGTATTCCTAGGTCTCGTGTCAGTAGAAGCTGGGGGGGGGGGGGGGGAGAGTATGGAGATGGTGCATTATGGGTGATAATTATTGTCTGAATTAATGAAATGAAGGTAGCGATGAAAAGGGGGATGGATCCGGTAATAAAGTTTCCCTATCTGGTATAATTGAAGTGCCTTTCACAGAGAAAATGATAATAAATATTGATATTAAACTAATGCAAGTAATCTGATTGGTTATCGTTCTAACAGCTTTTATAATTTGATGCGTAGGATTGTAATCTGTAAAGTATGTGTGCTCACATTGTGATTTGAAAATTCCTCCATTTATATTATGTATATCAGTTGGGCATGTAATATTATTTTGCAAATGGATTTTCAATTATTTCTTTGATGCATTATAAATATGCAAATTCGTTTATGACTGGAAATTTTAAATGAAAATTATCTGTCTAGCTATGAGAGATGATTTTGTATTCGGGAAATTCTCCCTCGGGCGGAAACACTGGGTTGTCGAATTTAAAATAAAATATTTCTAAGCATTCTTCAAGGAATAACTAAATTTAAAAATTCAAAGCATTAATAAATTATTGAAATTTTCATCAATTTATTTCACAGAAACGCGAATATGGTTATTGAAAATTCAAATGAGAGGATTTCTGCTTTAATTAATTAATTGTGTTCCTGTCTTGTATTAAAAAAATCATTATAATTACAGTACTGATTAAAAATTTAAGGTTATATTATTAATTAATTTAAATATCATTATCCGGCATTAACGCAAAATTTGTTATCTCAATTTAAATGAGTTTGACTATTTTAAAAGAAAGACATTATAATCTGAATTGTAATCAGAGCAAGTTGCAACAATTCATTCTAATATTTACTCCTTGGTTAATCAAATAAATGTAAATTTAATTAAGTTAAAATCATGAAACGGATTATTTTAAATAATATTTTAGTGAAGTAATGAGAAAAATGTATAAATGTATTGAAAATTCAGTATTAATAATTTTTTCTTTCTACAATAAACAAAGAATTATAAGACGATAAATTTATTATGAAATAGTTATTTATTTAAAATCAAGGCAAAGCTTTATATTCACCTAGGCTCGCACAGTCTTATGTTTAAAGTCCTAAATGTTAGGATGACTAACATTACCTAACTCATTTTTAAAATTACCTTATTACACTATTGGATACTTGATTTAATCCTGGCTCTTTGTTGGACAGAAATCACATGTTTAACACATTCGCTGCCGATCACGCGTTAGCACGTGATGTGAAGTATTGTTTCAAGTGACAGTCACGTGACATCGACAGGGAATGTATTATTCTAATAAAATGGTGCAATGAAATTTACTGAAAGTAGTGTCTTTCGGAAGTTCCAACATTGTCCAACTTTTTAATAATAAGTGGATTCTGCAATTAAAAAAAAGGGGGGGGGGAGGGGGTTCTTTTCAGATGATCCATCATTGGAGCCAGTTTCTGATATTTTGAAAACATGTGAAGTGTTTTTCAGAAAGACCATATTGCGGGGATCGAAACAAGTAGTAATCAAAAGGGGCAACATATGATGAATATAGCGGATGGGGCAAGATATCACATAGAATTTCCTTCAATGTTTTCTTCACTCGGTTTTCAACGTGTGGTCTGTCATTTTCGTTAAACAAAATGACTCTTTAGTGTCTCTGAACATATTCTGGGCATTTGTCTTTGAGTGTGCATGCTATTCAAACGGAATAATTGTGTTTCGTAACGTTTGGCATTTACCGTTTGACCCCGACCCGGTTGCAGCAGCTCATAGCACACTACATTGATTTGATACCATCAAATGCACATCATAATCTTCTTGGCATGAATATCCGATTTTGAAGCTCATGTTGGTGGTTCGCTAAGAAGCGCCCACGATTGCACGTCAGATTGTCGTAACAAATCCGCGTTCCATTGCCATTCACACTGTGCTGCACAAATGGTTAAACGTTTCGCAACGTCTCTTTCTGTCAACTCATTTGGTAATCTGTTCTTTAATTTCTGAATCACCTCTATCGCTTTTAAATATTTATTAACCGTTTTTAGATCCACACTTAGTGTTTCAGACATCTGTGTGAGCATTCAAGAGGAATATTCTACCAGTAGTGCCTCTGTCTGCAGTCATACTTCTTCGGCTGACCAATACAACCCCTAACAGCATATCTTCTCCAAACGATATGCTCAGGATGCCCTATGGATGAAATGGACATCCTATGGACATCTTTGGGATGTATTGTGAACAAGTCTGTTGTTAGGGACGATTTTGTCAAACATCTCAAAATCGTTCCCTTTAAATCGTCTGAAACAATCTCTACACATTGTTTCCGACAGAACATGTTCTCCATATGCTTCAAATATAACAAAAGGTGGCTTTCTTCAGCAGATTTCTCAAAATGGAAGCAGAAAAGTAACATTTCACGCAAATGCTGATTTTTTAGGTATAAAACCAGACGTATTCAAGGCACTAAATAGGTGTGTTCTTTTTGTTCCACTGGAAAGTCACTCACAGATTCTGAAATCCCACTATTTCTACTGTTAAATATTTCTGGTGTCACTATCCATTATACTGCACTGGCGTAGCTACTACCCTCTCTTCGTCAACAGCGAGAACTGATTAAAGCACTTAATATTAATTAATTTCTTTCTGTTTTATATGGAATTTTTTTTTTTTTTTTTAAAGTTTGGCGATCTTGAAGATGAAACTATTCAGAATTTAAGCTTATTTTAAGCTCTCTGAAGCATTGGACGATCCTGAAGAAAACTCGACTCCAGTTTTTCAATTTTTAAAAACTTTTTAATTTTTAATTTTTTGTTTTGTTTGTTAGACTTTGATATGAATAGAAAAAACTTGTTTATTATCAATTTGCAATTTATCGTTCTTTTCTTTTTCTTTTTCTTTTTGTTTTTGTGAATACCGGTTTCTCTAGATAATATTCAAGTGAGTATTGTAGATTTTTTGATATCTTTAACAAAATTATTACCAGATAAATCTATTTTTGGTACTTGTGGCAAATTCTGGTTTTTGATCTTCAGTTTTTCTTGCACTCCACTCTCATTTACAACAATATATAAATGGGATGTAGCTCCAGTATTTTGTCAGATCTATACCTTTATTATTATGAAAAGCAATTTTGTTATGATGGTGTCCGACTTTTATCTTAACAAGAAATCACAAAATACCTTTTCCTTTAATTATCCATCTAAACTAAAGCTCACTCAGAATACTTTAAATAATCAACCAATTAACCTTTTAGATCTAAAAATAATCTTTAATTGTAATAAAATTTACATCACAAACGGCAAGATTTTAGTTTTAAAGTAAACTTGTTTACACATTTTAATTCCTGTCTGCATCTTTCTGTATTTAGAAAAATCATCATTAACCACTTATTTTGAATTAATCATTTATGGTCGCCAAAGTATAAAAACAAGAATATTAATAAATCGATCACAGCCACTGCTAAAATGGGTTTTCCCAAAAACATTGTATTTTCTATTTTGTATCCATAACCATGTCTCTATCAGTACATTTATTATAAAAAATAAATAAATAAAAGTGCACTTTTCTGTATCTTAACCAATATATTATATATAAAATAATAAAAGACAATAATAAGGATGGAGGTTAGGTGGGCAGATGTTTGATTACGGAGAATGGGTGGTATTGTTTGGCTGGATGGTTGGGTGGGAATGTGAAATTATATTAAAAAAATAAATATATATATATATAGAATTCTTGCTGCATTTACCTTGTATTAATATGCATTCTTTCTTTTTTCTTTAAATGTTAAACTTCTTCATTGTTGAGTTGTCAACTATTCTTAAAAATGTAATAATACTCTTACACGCATAATAATCAACCAATAAATATCCATGTTGCTGTATAGTTTCATTATTCTTTATCAGCTATGAACCACTAAACCTTGAATTTTGCTTGTTTTACTCCATGAACAACTATACCCCAGAATTATTTTGCTTGTTTTAATCCATATGACTCCAAATGTATCATCCTGTGAGTATTGTTTGTTTATTATGGTTGTTTTCTGTTAGATTCTTTGTTATTTTGAACTTAGTAGTTTATTCCGCTTTAAATTTCACTTCAATCAATTTCATGTACGATAGGGGGCCTACTAGTGGTTTGCTATTATAGCCACTAGTGAACGAAATCGTACATTGGTGCTCAAGGGTGAAAAAGGTCTCCCTTGATGAATTTTTTTCACCTTTCTGAGCTTCTCCTACTTGAAAAATATTCATTCCTATTGGTCTATGTAGTTTCGCTGATCTTGTATCTGTTGCTTGGCTTATATATATATATATATATATAGAAAATTTACAGCCCCGAGCAGGGGCACATATACCAGAGATGGGAAATAATAATTCTACTTACATGGGAGAAAAATATATATATATATTATTGACAGTTATTATTATATACAGATTTTTTTTTTCCAATGTCTGGTTAAAAATAATTTTCATCGTGTACATTTATACACAATTTTGTCCTATATTGCTCTATTAAAAATTACGAAAAACGGGATGATAGCGCCACCTGTTGAATGATATCATCCCGCTATCATTCCGTAAACCAAAATGTAATTAGCATCAATTTAACTCATGATACAACTAATTATTAAGTTTGGTTAAATTTTATTCATTAGTTCATGAGATACAGCTTTCAGAAAATTTCTTAACACACAGACACACAGAGACAGACATTTTTAAAAAATGATTAAATCGTGTTAAAAACATTTCAAAATATATCGAAAACCGGTGGTTAAAAAATTTTACGAATACAACACTTTTCCTTTTAATGTATATAAAATAAACAAATGAATAAATAAGTACAAATACAAAATTTAAATAAATAGCCTAGATTTTTTTTTTCTTTATTAACCTCTCGTTGCTTAAGAGGCCTCTCCACTTACCGTCCCCAGAAGCCAGAGCCAATGTTATTCTATGGAGAATTTCGCCCCATTATAACTTATTAACTAATATATATTTTTAAATTCCGTTTTCACATTCAGAAACTTTACAACTATTAAACAATTTATCGCTTTCTAAAAATTATTTTTTTTAATTTTTAATATTTTATTTTGAGGTTGTAAAATGCGAATTTTCACAATGTGAAATTTCCCATTTTTGAGCTTAAAAATGAAATCTTAAAAATAAAAAAAAAATCAATTTTTAGAAAGCGATAAATTGTTTAATAGTTGTGGATTTTTGGAAAGTGAAAACGGAATTTAAAAATTTGTATTAGTTAATGAACTATAATGGGGCAAAATTTCCCATAGAATAACATTGCCTTCGGCTTTCGGAGGCGATAGGTAGAGAGTCCCCTTAAATTAAAAACTAGTTCAGTATGCAAATTCATACTCATACCTTATGAGGATATTTAGAGCTATTAAAATATTTATGAATAATTAAAACAGAATTTAAAATAACAGATGTTTAAATTTCCACCGTAGCTCTCAATTACCAAAATGAATTAATACATAACTAAATTAAACAGTTTATGACCTCTTTAAAAAAGATATTAGAAAATTCGTCAAACTTACCAAAACATTATTCCCAGAAAAATATCCTAAATGTTATATATCATATGTATAACGTAAAATATAAAATATTTTGAAAATAAATACAACCAGAAAACAACAATAAAACCAAACAGATAGTATTAATTAACCCCAAAACAATTAGCCCATCATTAAGGAAGTTTCTGTGTGCAGTGTAGAAAAAACAGTAAGATGTTTCAAGAACTGCTAACGAAAACAAAAAGTAATTTTGCGCTCTTACACCTTACACTGTTAAAAATTTCTCTAAATTTAATGTAAATATTTATCCAGAGTCTCTGTAAATTTACAGTAATTCTTAGTTAAAAGTGAATCATAGAGATTCTCAAACTTTATTCTGTATTTTTACCTAATTTTATTATTTAATTTTTTTAATTAAAATTAAAAATGACTGTTTCTACTTTAGAAAAAGCTTTCTAAGTCCGAAATATATTCTCAACAATAATTAATTAAATTAATAATAGTTATTAAAACGAATGTATAAAATAAGTTTTGTAACATCTCCGTTTTTTTTTCTATGTAATTTTACGTAAGACTTAAGATAATAAATTACACAGAGTTTTCTGTTGAAATTTTTAACAGTGTACTAAGAGAAAAAATTATCCTTAACCACTGTAGCTCGAAATACTAAATGAAAGACAATTTAAATAGAAAGGAAAAATTACAAAATTACACAATAATATATACAAATATAAAAACTTATAAAAAAATTGTAAAAACACTCAACTTTTTTTATAAGTTTTTATATTTGTATATATTATTGTGTAAATTTGTAATTTTTCTTTTGTATTTAAATAATCTTTCCACTGGCATTTCGAGCTACAACGGCTAAGGATTTTTTTTTTTTCCTCTTAGTAAGTTTCTAAGAGAAATTTATTAAGTTTCTCTGAAACTTAGTAAGTCTCTAAGTTTCTAACTTAGAGACTTACTTAGAAAGACTCTAAGGAAGTCTTCTTCTACTTAGTCTACTTCTCTTAGAAAGACTAAGAGAAACTTACTTAGTCTTTCAATTCAGTAAGTTTCTCTTAGTAAGTTGTAGGGGGCAAGCTGCTGTTTTTTTTTTTTTTTCTAGTAATTCTAAGTACATCTTATTGTTTTTTTCCACCCTGCATTGAGGAGCTCCTTGATGATTAATTAATATTATCTATCTTGTTTTACCGTTGTTTTCTGATTGTATTTATTTTCAAAATATTTTAATAATTTATATTATGTTTAAGTTTACATATCTTCTATTTGCTGCATTTTCTTGCGCTTTAAGTATGTAAATTCAGTTTAAATATTGCTTATTTTATTAATTTCTGGTTTTTTAACCTTTCATATTTTTCCTTTTTACTATGCATATGTAATTTTATTAATGTGTTTGAGCATTTTAATGATAATAATAAATAACAACTGTAATAATTATAATGAAATTTTTATTTATTTAACAAAATAAGGTTTTCTAAATTAAGTATACATATATATATATATATATATATATATATTCATTGTATCCTTAATATATATTCTAAGTTAAATACAGGATCAATATAATTAATACAACTCTTTTAAGATACTTTCAGTGAGCATTCCGTCTGTCAAATTTTGATTAAGCATAATAAATGCATTAATAAAAATTATTTCTGTAGTAAACAAATTCAAAATTTGAACACTAGGGGAAAATATGGCATATAAGGCTTTCAGAGTTAAGTAACTGGGCTCCGTAATGCCGAATCTGCTTTATTTTAACAATTTTGAAGTTCTCAAAATTGTTAATGTTTTTAGGGTTAAAGCCAATAGAGTACGCTAAGGTTCTAAGCTACGGGGTCGTATGTGCATAGCATGGGAGGATTTTCTAATTTATCCTATCCACAGAAAATTCCAAAGGAACCACGGAAAACTCCGAACGGCTAGAAGAAGAAATTCGCTAAATTGAGGCTAGGGCACTCTAGTCTGATGAGTGTAACCTGGTATCGAATCCGACTTCTCTCATCTACCTGATTTGAAAGTAGGATCTCTCTGCCTGAGGTAGGGCCTCAAAAACTCGTAAATGAAATAAAATTTTACTTGTGTTTTAAATGTTTTTTACTGTGCAGGTGCACGTTATGAAAAAAAAATATATATATATAAAACACATAAAATAAATATTATATAAATATTACCTTTAAATGTGTATCAGAAATGAATGAAATTAAATTCTTTAGAAACTGATTAGTTTAAAATTATATATATATATATATATATATATATATATATATATATATATACAGAGAGAGAGAAAATAAATGAAATAAATAAATTAATATTATACACAAAATAAGTTTAAATCAAATTAAAAAACGAAAAAGAGATTAATCTTTTTCTCCAATAAATGTAATTTTAAGTTACATGAAATTATGATTGCGTAAAATAAGAACAAAAGCAGATGAAAAATTTTATATAAAAAGATATTTTAAATATACAATTTTTATCGTTAAAAGATATTGTTGAGAAAAAAATTCCCGTAAAAAAAACAATTCACTTTTCTTCTTCTTCTTCTTCTTTTTTTCTTTTTTTCTTTTTGGTAAAATATAAATATGTATTATTAGAAAGAGAGAAGATTAATTATGACTTGAAGTCAAAAATTTTCATAGGAAATTATAAACTATATATTATTGCGTTTCTTTATAGCAAGTAACATATATTTTAATTAAACGGATTTCTTCTGCGGACAATAATATCCTGAATTCCAACGGGAAAATACATTTGAAAAAATATTTTGTGGTGCCATCTTCCGGCACATAATGTAAGGAAAAAGCTATCTTTATTTGTTAAGGGATAACAACAATATATAAAGAGAATTTGAACTTAAAATTATTTTCAATTCATTTTTATAAATGTTAAATAAACACTAACAATAATAGTAATAGTAATAATAAAAGGTGATGATTTATTACTAAATTTATAACAATCCAACTTCAAGATTATTTGAATTATTTTGAATTATTATTATTCTTTATTTTTTGACAGAAACATATTTTCTTTTTACCATTGGCGAGGCTTTAATAATAATAATAATAATAATAATAACTTTTTTTTACTGAAAATAAGAATAAATACTCTACGAAAATGTGTGTTTCTTATGCTGTAAGTTTGTTTCCTTACAGCGGTAGTTTTAATGCAGTAAATTGAGATGTACAATCAGTGAAAGATATCCAATAAATTGTTCCGTTTAATGATTGATTTCAGACTATAAAGTATCTAGTATAATAATAATAATAATAATAGTAATGGTAAAAGGGTAAAGCATAAAGAAATAATATTTATTTTGTTTATTGAAAAATTCAATATTTGATATTATTGTGATTGTCAGGTTTTTTTTTTTTTTTTTTTTAGTTTTTTCTAGAGACTGTCAGTACAAATGTTTCTATAAGAAACTGTTATGTTTAATTAATTTTCATTGTTTTATTTGAATTATTTTATTATTTTAATAAAGAACAAATGTTGTCCCTTTTTACATACCGTATTTTAGTGAAGATAAGCCGCGGGCTATCTTTGAAAAAACATTGATTTTTGGTGACTGCGGCTTATCTATCAGTGCGAGCTATCTAATGATAATACCAAATTCCGTCGTCCATACTTCTTGGAACAGTCGATCTCCCCCGAAAATGGAAGTTTAGTTTTCGAGTTTCTCGAGCACTGATTCACGCTTACAATCTCTAATTTTCATGATTATAATCTCTTATTTTGATTAATTTGCATATATATCTGGAGTTTGCCATCTTGTTCCCTTGTTTTTAATTTTTTTGCATCGTATTTGTATACTGGCTTTGTTTATTTATTTATTTTTATACAGTGCCTTTTAAAATAATTTATTACTTTTATTTATAATTAATTATTTTTATGACTTTGTATTTATGCGCGGATTCCACCATCTTGTTCCCGTGTTTCTCATATTTGTTGCATTACATCTGCATACTGGTATAGTTTGATTTTATTTTCTTTATACCGAATTATTTTTTAAATAATTTATTATTTTCATTTATAATTAATAAATAATTGTTTTTATTAACTTGCGTAGATATCAGCAGGCTGATATTTTTTTTTTTCCTTATTTATCTGTCACATCATCGTAACAATGCTTGCATAAGCCTCGGCTTAACTTCCGGTGCGGTTTATCTAAGAAATTTTTTTTTGAGCAACATTTTAATAAGCTGCGGCTTATATACATTAAGTTACGGTAAATATTTCAAAGTACGTATATACAGAGTGGCCATGAAATTACTTTCACTGCTTAGAAGCATCTAGAACAAAAATTATTGAATCGAATTAAACCAATTTTTTTTTTGTCTACTTAGTGAGAAGAAGTGCGGAAATGATTTCTACAAAGAAAAAAAAAATTGCTGTTAGTTGGAAAAAAAAAATGCTGTTATAGTTATAAAAAGAAAATTATTATTATTATTATCATTATTTGTATCAAAACACCGTTACTCTTTGATAAAAAAATTCTGTCTTATACTAAAAAAAAAAAAAAAAGAAAAATGTATATACCGCCTTCATCTAAGGCGAATAAGTAGTCTTTTTCTGAATTCATAAACCAGAAATATAGATTTTCAATTTATGCGTATAAGGTAAGTCAATAAAATGAAAAGACGAAATGATCAAGAATTTCTAGTTTTAACCTTTTTCTTTCTTTCTTTTTTCTTTTTCTTTTCTTTTTTTTCCCTACTGTGAAACAATATTAGGAATATTATGAATGTTATGAATTTACAGTATTGCGAGAAATTACCCTTAATTTCCTAGAATTGTGACAAAATCGAATAGTTGCTAAAACCCACCTCTTGTGTTCGTATTTATTTACAGAGTTTTTAAAATAAGTTCGATCGCTCGATAATATAGGCGAACTCTCTAGAGCTCTAATAGGAATTTTCAGAAATCGCTAGGAAAGGGCACTAGAATTTATAAGGATGACATGGAACTATTTTTATTAGAGCCACAATTTATTTTCTAGATGTCAGTCACATAATGTTTAGTGTATCTGAATTGTTCTGTCTGAAATAATTTTGTAACAAGACGTTTAGAATGGAAAACTATTATTTAGTCTCATCTATATATATATAAACGGCTAAGAGATTTCCTTGGATTCTGTTTGTATGTGTGTGGGTGCAAGTTGGCACCAAATTTTCATACTTTAGTTAATTTTAAAAAATCTAATTGTCCGATCGATAAGCTTTTTAATCTGACGGATTTGGAAAAATCGCCCTTTTTATTTGGTACCTTATTCGTAACGAAATTTTCATTAGATTTTTTAAAATTAATTAATATATGAAAATAATAACCTGGTAATAGTTCAAAAATTGGACATTTAAATTTTTAATTGTTGAAAAAAAAAAAAAATTGTAAGTTTCTTTCTTTCTTTCTTTCTTTTTTTTTTTTTTTTTTTTTTTTTTCAGCATAAAATGAAATATACTTTCACTGAAAAAATAAAATGTTATAAAATATTAAATTTGCTCATGCATATGAAAAAAAAAAAAAAAAAAAAAAAAAAAAAAAAAATGAAAATAGAGGGGAAAAAAAAAAGGATCTCAATTTTAGATTTTTATTTTTTTCTTTTGTTTAAATAGTATGTTTCTGGCACGGATGAATCGCACTTAGCATAAAAGCTAATTCAGCATTATATTAAAGAACTTTACTTATTGATAATCCTGAGTGATTTTTAAACTTTTGATTCTTAAATAGATCGGACATTTTTCGCCAAATACTCCACTTTCGCAAAAGCCACTTTAAGCCAAATAGCGCATAAAAAATGTAAATAAATTATAAAATATTGAAAAACAGAAAAGAAAGAACAGTTAAGGAAAAAGAAAAGAAAAAGAAAGAAACAGAAAAAATAATCACATAAAGTATGTATTTTTGTCTAAAGTGGCGATAAAATATTAAATGTCGCCAAGGGGAGCTATATTAAGGCTGTACCATGATCAGGTTTACATATTTCATTATTTATTTTTATATATACAAACTACTATTAACTAACTCAACACCAAAAATTGTCTTATGCGATAGATGTAACCGACCATAGGACATTGTAATATTGTATTTGGTACGGAATTGTTGTCATTTTATGGTTGATCGAATAAATCAAATAAATCAAATAAATATAGAAAATAACGTGAAAGAAAATATTATGTACATACCTCGTATTGTGTATTTCATATGTAACTGGGATTCAAATATAAAATCGCTGCTTCAATTTTTTCGATACTATCCGTTTCGAAAGTATCATCTGAAAAGCACCCAAATATAAGCCCACTGGTAAGCTATTGTCACAGACAATAGACACCGTCACCCGACAGTCTGGGAGTGAGTGGGTCGCTGCCGAGGGTAGCGGGGAACCAAATCGGGCTTTAGAGCAATTTCATGATTTATTTATTTATTTATTTATTTATTATTATTATTATTTTGTTGTTGTTGTTTATAAAACGATACAGAAAAAAGTTTTTTTTTAAAATATAGTGATCAGCGAAGCGGGCAAAGCCTTCGTTGATTCACTACCTTCATTGATTTCATAAATTTAAAAATGATTTCATTAACTAAACTTTGATCTATTGGCACGCAGGCAGCATCTGGACGAGTTTTGTACATTTCGAGTTTGATTTTGAAATTTTTCCCGTATTCAGAATTCGGTTCGTTCCCGAACCGGGGCTTTTCTAGTTTGAGGATAATTAATTTATGGCATTAGAGTGCATTAAAAAGTTTATCGAATAAATAATAGTCTAAAATTAATATTAACTCAATAATACATATAAAATATTTATCTATTTTACATATTAAAAAAAACGAATGTAATGCTACAAGACATTTTATTATAGTTTGAAAAACGTTCTGCATATCTAAAAATAATTATCAATGTTTAGCATTCGTTGACTAAAAATCTAGCGTACTCGCTCAACTGTTAAGTTTGTTACTTTGTTGTACACTGCTTATTGCAGGAAACTGACATGTACAGGCAACTGGAGGAATGAAAGAACGAGCACGTTGTGGTAACTTTAATGATAATTCAAAAGATGGAGCAGAAAATAGAAGTAAATATTGACATTGATAAGTCAAATTTTTAAATTTATAGGGTAGGTGCTCCAGTGATTGGCGTGCTCCAGTAATTGACATCTATCGCGAAATAATTAATAAATAAGAAAAATAATAAAATCATATATTTTAAATATAAGAATTTTAACATTTTATGTCAGACACTGGAGCATAGGGTGCTAATAACTGGTAAAATGAATAACTGGCAGTGTCAATTACTGGAACATTGAGTGGGTGTGAAATAAAATTCATAAAAAAAAAAATAATAATAATTGTTATCAAATGTATATATTTTAACATATATGCGATTCTGAATGTCTTTCATACCCTATGTACTAACTTAAAATTTCTAAAAATATTTTCTGATGACTAGAACATTAAAAAATCAGGGATTGCTCTAAAAGTGTCAATCACTGGTGCACTTAACCTAGTATTTATTTTACTTATTGAAAAGTGCTTTTTGATTAGTATTAAAAATATTATTTTGAGATATGTATTTTAAATACTAAATATTAATTAATCTTAATTAATTTTGGTGTATCGATCTATCTTAATGTCTTGATTTTAAAAAATACAAAATTATTTACCTAAGAAAAAATAACTATGCTTAATAAAATAAAAATATAGCCTAACAATCATGACAAAAAACAGACATATTTTCAGTAAGATTTTTGTCATTCAGTTGCTCGAAATTAAGACACATTTGAAGTCTAGAAATTTTAATTTGCATAAACAGGTTCTTCATCCTATTTAAGAAAAGTTTAAAAAAAATTAAACAAATAAGTATATAAAAAAATATTTAACTGCGTGACAGACATGACATGTGTGAAAAATTAAAATTATATTTTGCTTACTTTAAATTTAAATTCTCTCTCTCTCTCTCTCTCTTTTTTAATTAATGATATATAAAAGTTTTATATATGTAACGAGTTATATTATTTCATATGTTTAATATGTTTTCTCAAAAAAAAAAAAAAAAAAAATAATAATAATAATAATTGAATATAATTGAGTTAGTTGAAAATTAAAACAAGTCTTTATGACAACTCTTGTTTGAAATTAAACATATATATATGATAGAGCAGGGTTAGGTCGATAACAATCGGGTTATACATTAATCAACAACAACCATTTGAAAGATGTTCATTTTTCTCAGTATTTCCAAGTTATTAATACAGTTCCCGCCGCTTATTAAAATCACATTCGTTCTGAGCAAAAGTGATTTTATAAAGCGGCTGATTTTTATAACCGGCGAACATTCCTGTATACTAGAAAAAGGTATTACTTCCCCAAATTTGGATAGAATTTTCAAAATGTAATCAAATTAATTAATTAATTAAATGTAAGCAAATGTAATTAATTAATTTTTGACGTACAGTTAATTAATTGTTCCTTCAAAAGTACATTAAGAACACCCCAAGTTTCGATATGCTTTCCTTTCGGAAAAATCATTATTACTTTGCCAAAAATTCCCGCTTTTTATTATTATTATTATTATTATTATTGTAATCTTTTGCCTGTTAGTTATTTAAGAATAAAAATTAGAAATTGTCGTTTAATAATTAGAAATTAAAACAAATATCACTTGCAAACCAAACCAAATTTGTAACTTATTACCGCGCTTTAAAAAATACAATTCTTGAAATTGTTACTAAGACACGCAATGAGCGTGTTTATTTTGTAAGTATGCTTTAAATGTAAAATTTTTGACAAATAGTTATAACGGAGGGATTGCTGTATTTTGTTTTCTTTTCACTTCAAAAATAAAAATATCACAGTGTACATAAAATTTTTTTTAGTGTGCATAAAGGACATTTTTGCTGCTGAAGAGACACTTTTTGAGTTTATTAACCGGCGATGTTGATTTTATTAAGCGGCAGTTTTAAATTTGCTTTGAATTGATTTGATTCCGGTCCTGGCAATTTGATCAGATTAAGCGGCTGATTTTATTAACCCGTGAATTTATTAAGCGGCAGTTACTGTACCTGTTTTATAACATTCTATCTTCTTACCTTTTCAAAAGTAACATTACTGAGTTAATGGTTATTATTATTATTATTTAATCAGCTTCACAAAGAAATTCGCTATTACTGTGCTAGATGTTTGCCAATGTTAGAAGTTTTTTTCTTAACCGAACGCTATATTTGTTTCATAACAGTAAAAAGCTTAGTACAAAAAACTGAGGTTTTTTATTTAGTGACATACATGAAACAAAGTACTATAATTTAATAAAATATTTCAAATAGTATTTTATTTATTTATTTATTTTTTTTGCTAAAATTGAAATCTTTTGAGTGACATAATATTTGTTCTATGTACACAGAAAATAAAAATGTTTTGTTTAAATAACAAAATTTTGTTCTCAGGGAAAAAACAAACAAACAAAAAAAACAACCTTATTTATTAAAACTACCAGGAAATATCCATTTAAACTATTTATAAATTATTTACTTATGTACTTTCAGGCTTCAGTATTTCAGAAATTACCATGACGACAAATTTCTGATTTTATACAAAGTAAGTGATAGCAATAAATAAAGTTAATATATATATGCATATATGTCTATATATATATAAATATATATACATATATATATATATATATATATATATATATATTTTTTTTTTTTTTTTTTTGAAATTTTTTATAAATTTGAAAAAAATTTCTGCAAACAGCATTTATGTATTTTTGTACTTGGTGATTTTTTTGAGCTTATGTATATGTGTTGAAACTGTCAATGTAAGATTTTTTTTAAGATGATAGAAAACGAGCATTTTTTAAATCAAAAAGAAAAAAAAATATTATGACAAAATTGAATTTTTTTTTTTTTTTTTTAAATCTCGTCAAAAATTTATGCCTGGGTTTGATTTTAGGGTCTCCAAACTTAAACTAGGGGAAAAATACGCCTGACGACTACTAATTTCGAACTCTTCTTTAAAAGTGTTGCCAGAAATGGTGTTTTAAATATAATTTTCGTGGATCATAATGGCGTGAAAAACTGCTCATCAATTATCGCTCAATTAAAATTAAAGAACAAAACTTATGAAATAACAAAATGTTTACTTCGGTTTATTGATACTTGTGTGAGAATATCAGAAAACTTTACTCACTTATGAATAAAAATTAAGTTAAACATAAAATATTAAAATTCACTTTGTCGACAGTACTAAATAAAATATACTAGAAATTTTAAACAAAGTAAATTGCAGAAGCAAATTAATGAGTATCCTTTTACTTTTATAAACAAAAAAATATACAGTTAAGAGAAAAAAAATTCTTAAGCATTGTTAAGCAGACGAAGATAGCACAATTTATGTAGCATCCCCGTCAGAAAAATCTGTAAGGGACAGAGACCCACACTATTCTCTCTTTAAGCCCCCTCCGCCCCACCATAGTAACTGAAATATCCGCACCGGAAATTAATGTTCCTGTGAGTAATGGTTAACAGGCCTCCGATTCGACCAGACGCCCACTTCCGGAGAAAAAACTTCTACTACTTCTTCTTGGGCTGAAGTAAATAACACAACAGAAGAATCAGTCGCATAACATTTTGAGGTGATGGCTGTTGCTGAAGAATGGACTCTATGAATGAGAAAGAAACTAAAAAATTGTTTCTTTTTTAACATTTACCTGTTCAAATTCGATGCAAATTGATTAAATGTAAAATGATATTGGAAATTTGGGTATATTGATGAAATATATGAATGGTGCACTGAAAAATATTATTTGTTAAAAGTGTATTAATTGTGAAATCTTGATGTTGCATTATTTAAGAACAGAATAATTTGCTATAATTATGTTATAAAATGTATGGGGGAAAAAAATGGTTTTGAATTGTGAGGAGTAAGAAGTTAGAACCTAAAAACGTTAATTTGCAGAATCACGAAACAGTTATTTCTGGTAAAAAAATTCCATCATGATCCTTGATCAGACGAGAAAAAAAAAAGGTAATAGTGCAGCTCAGGAAAATTTAAAAAATCGGGAAACAAAATATATTCGACAATTGGATACTTTTTTCTTATGAACAACAACAACAACAATAAAATATTATTATAATTGTAGTCCATTAGGAGTGCATGAGGGGGGGGGGGGGCAGCGTCCTTGTTTTCATCTGACAGAGAATTATCTTAAATTTTTTTCGCTCTACATTTGACTTCAAATTGTTTTCGTTACTTTCATAGTCTCTTGCTATTTTATGTTTCTCTATTTTGACTCAAAAATTATAATTCTCCTTGCTCTTCCTTTAATTTCTACTCTCTATTTTTCACAAAATTCTATTAAATTAATAAATAAACAATTTTTTCATTCATAATCTAAAATATACCATGTAAAAGAATGCAATTTGATATTTTCGACAGTCTCTCATCCTTTCTTTTTCTTTACCTATCTGCTTAAAGAGTAATTATCGTTATAACAAAATCTTATTCAAGAACTATTTTTTTTTTTTCAATTTGAAAGTGGCTTGAAAGAATTATGAAAAACTTTTACTTGAAAATTACAAAGGAAAACTTATTTAATACGAGAAATTTTTATTACGCTTATTCTTACTTCCAATTATTGTTTTCTCCTTAATAAATAAATAAATAAAACATTCCTTTATTTTTACATGCTCTTTTAAATGATAATTAATGAAATAGATTGCTATCAAAACTTTAGGCTTAGTTAAACAGATATAGTGTAACCACATTTCCTACGCCTAGCAGTGAGTGAGGACGAGTCGAAAAGCTTGGAGGGGTGCCAAGTTCACCAACAGGTTGGGATTTAGTAAACATCCAGTCATTTGGTGTTCCCTTATCGGTTATTTTCTCGCAACGAAAATGTTATCTCCCCTATTTTAACAGTGGACTCGTTGAGTTCGCACTTGCGCAGAGGCTTCCATGGACGCAAGAAATGTGGTTAAAGAATATATATTAATTATTTAGATTGAAAATAAACATTTAGAAAAGAAAACAAACATAGGTTTCATTCAGGAATAGCCCAAATTTTAATGATTAACCATGATCTATCTTATTGCTATGGGTAAATAGATAGTATATGGAATAGTGATGTCTAATAAAATAAATATTTAAAAATAGTAATAATTTTTCTAGTAAACGATACTATATCTGCAATTTGAAGATAAATAGTACTTTTTCAAAGTACAAATTGCAATCTTATTTACTAAATAAAATAACAAGTTGCATAATTACCTGTTATACATGCGACTGATTTTACTTATCCCCAGTAATTATGTACTTTAGAAATTTTCAACCATAGTTAATGACTATCTTTTGATTTTTTATTTGTTAAAAATAAATCTTTCTATTGTGCTTATCACAGAAAACTTATTCTAAAAATACAGCAACAAACTAAAATGCCTAATAATTCACTCCATACATCAAATATAATCCTTTAATGCAGCCTCCCCAACTTTATACCCCAAAAGCAACAGCGAACGAAAAAAAAGATAATTTTGTAAAAATAAATAAATCATCTACTTTTACACCGAAAGAATAATGCATCTTAATCCTTAATTAGCGTAATTATTTTAATTAGGTCTTTCAGCGATGAGTAGCAGTTATTACGTGAGCATTTTACGAAGCCATTTCATAGCAAATTCAATTTAATCTCAAAATAAATTTTAGAGCCTTATTCGCGCAACAACTTTAGAGGAAAGAAGAGGGGGAGAGCAGCATGGACTTTTTATTTTTTCAAAAGTCTTTCAACTGGTTCTTTAATTTCAGCTCAATTATTTTTGGGATTAGCAGTTAATGTATAACAAGTTTCTGCGTTGGCTTCGATAAGGCAGATAATCTATTTTTCCGAAATACGAAAGACAATTAACAACTATTCCATATAAGGTAATAGAATGACGTGTTGAAATGGAAAAGATTTAAAAGACAACCCCCCCCCCTATTCTTTGGAAAAGTTAAAATATAAACTTTTAAAATGGGAAAGAAAGTTTGTGATAAGTTTGCGTCATGTGCAGCATAATTATGTTAAATACTTTTCTCCGGTCCTGAGAGATACATGGCTCCAGGGCTTTGGTTTGAGTCCCTGGGATTACAAATAAAGCTAATTAGGAAAATATCTGCTCGAAAAAGCGAACCATTTTGAAGAGAATGGGCGTGAATGTACTTAAAATTTGTTAAAAGTCTCGGAATCATTTTATTTTCAATCGGCGAAACGGTAATGTAATTGAACTATTTATCGGTGATGTTTCTCGGCGATTTCTAAATAATCAAATCTGAAATTTAAGCAAATGTTAATTCGCCCTAATAAAAGAAAAGTTTTTATTTATTTCATTATCTAATATGGTGGTATTATATGAATTTACGTTCTAGAAAATATCTGTAATTAACTTGATCAAAGTAATCATGCAGTTCGTAAAATAATAAGTGTGTAATTTATTGAACTTTGTTAATAGTTAATTATGTTTTAGCCGCATAGAAATGTATTGAGTTCATTTCTGACTTTAAACAATCTTCGAATAGGAATTGTTATGGAATGTTAAGAATAATTTTGTTCTCGCAGAAATATTGCGTTAATGAATATAGGTATAGATGCCAACTTTTACTTATTATATTACTATTTTAAAAACTATTTTTTTGTCTGAAAAACTTTAGTCTTTATTTTAAAATTTAATGTATTTAATTTTTTCTACTCTTTTACCATTTCATTTCAATAAATGTAATAAATTAAAAAAAAGAAAAAAAGATTTCATCTTAAAATGAATGAAATAAATATATAAATAAAAAGTTTAATAATTGTTGCTAAGGTACTCAGACGATTAAAATGAAGGAATAAGTCTTAGAAAATGAAACAGAACAGTCAATGTATAAAATTGAAAAAAAAAAAAAAAAAAAAATATAATAATAATAATTAAAAAATTTTCAAAATCGAAATTCGAAAAAATCTCGATGAGGAGCACACTTGCAGGGTCCAAGGTACCCATATGTCAAGTTTTCTAGCTCCTCTATGAATAGTTTGAGTACCAGAGCACAAATACACAAACACACACACATGCAGACACTTCTCTTTACTTATACAGATATATGTAGTGATATTAAAAATGCGTGAAATTTGGCAACTTTGTATCTATTAAAACAATTTTTAAAACAATGTTAATCAAACATTTTTTTAAACTTGACGGGTTAGCAGTTTAATGATCCGAGTAAAATACAGTGGTGGACAATTGCTAAGAATGAATTACAAACTTGTGTTAACAATAAGGGAGATTGAATGACAAGTGAAATATTATAATGTCAGAATATTAGGACATTACAATAAAGATAATTCATTGTGCTCGGAAATCCAGAAGGCTTTGAAAAACGTTCAAGGGGCAAAATAATGATTTTGTGCTACATACATAAAAGAGAAAAAATGAAAATGCTTATACTATGTGCAAGAAGGCTGGCGTTAGATGTCAGTATTGGATACAGCCAACATAGATCATGATGCAATATTCCACACGTCGTGTCATGCTGTACCCATATTATCCAGCAGCTGTTAAGGTAATTTATCTCATTCCACAGTGCACGGATGAGGATGACCATTTTTTTTTTCTTTTGAGGGCATTGTCGATTAGCAAGACTCCACCACCCAAAGCCTCCCACACATTTTCAATGGAATACTGATATGGAGAAAATGCTGGCTATACTAAATTAATACATGAAATAACCTTTACTAACTTCGTTGTTTGCCGTAAACTTTTCCATCGGGATCCCGATTTTCGTCAGACGGCCTTCTCTGTGTGTGACTTGGACTGTTGTGCTGGTCTTTGATCCCGATGGAAAAGTTTACGGCAAACAACGAAGTTAGTAAAGGTTTTTTCATGTATTAATTTAGTATTTTAACACTTCGTTTTTAATTAATATAGTTTAATGCTGGCTATAATTTTTAAATATCCTCGCTCTCTAGACACTCCTAGACAGCGGCTGTTCGATGACATGTAGCGTTGTCTTCCATGAAAACAAATTTATTACTGACTGCATCACGGAACAGACGAACATGAGGCAGCAAAACATAATTAATCTATAGCTGGGTAATGATAGTCCCAGATGGAAGCATATAGAGCGACGTAAGGCCAATGATGATGATCCCAGCCCATACCATGACACTACATAACACTCTTATGACTATGCCAAGCCCACACCATGAAACTCCTGGACAGTGATTGTTCAATGATATGTTGCGTTGTCGTCCCTGAAAACAAACTTATCACCGACATCACCACGGAACGGGCGAATATGACGCAGTTGAGCATCACTAATGTATAATTTGCAGTTATAGTCCCAGATGGAATCGTATAGAGCGAAGTACAGCTATTGATCATGATTCCAGCCTATAACATGACACAACATGTAGGATATCGGTGTTTTTTCGATATGTTTGCCGGACTATTTGCAGTACCACTTTCCCGCCAGATCAGTTGTCGTCGACATTTAGACGAGAGACTGAACCTACTTTAATCTGATAATAGTATGCAAGCCCATCAATTGCGATGCTGACAATACCATTGCAAACGGACGTAACGGTGATGTCTAGACAATGGGATAAACACAACAAGACGGTGGTCCTACAACAGTTCTCTTTGATGTAAACGTCTGGCAACAGTTTTTCGTTAGATCTCTTGCCAATAGCCGCAAGAAACAGATTTGTTGCTTCAGTACTTGCACTGCGTCTGTTCCTTTTTTTATCGATAACAGTATGTACCCATCTTTTGCATGCATCGAAATGAGAACATGACCTTTTCCGTGACGTTTGTTACGCATTCCATTTGTTTGAAATTATTTCCAAAGCTTGAAACAACACTGTGACTCCCGTCGAACACTTTGGCAACATCACGGTTTTTCACCCTTCTTGAATCCTGCCAATAATACAGCCACGCGTGAAATAATCCAAATGATGTGGGGAAGACATACTGAAATTGCAATCGAAGTTCGTCAATTGGTTCTTTCCCGTTAAATTTTGCTTTTGATCAAAAACGGTTAGTACACATCAAATCTTTTATATCTCTTATCAGCGCTATTACGTGATAAATAAGTTCGGCAATCCAAAATTTGCATACGCATAACACGTCTTACTGTATCCCGCATTCCTGCTAATTTCCACATTTTCATGCCTTCCATTTTTGTGGTTCTTATCTCTGCTTTAGTCACCTATCCTTAGCCATTGTCCACCAGCCCGCAAAATTAAAGCAACTACCTATTTTCTAATTTTCTTCTTTTGTGAATAATTTTTTAACAAATGATGATATGAATATAAAATTTGAATGTCATATTTGTTGTTAAATAATTCATAAAATCTGGTATAATTTTACCATAGGTAATAATTTTAACTAATATAAATTCAATCTTTCTGAAAAGTAAGCTTTGAAAGAAATAATTTTTTTCTTTTTAAAGAAAATTAAATGAGAAAAAGTGTTACAGAGGCATTACATTTAAGTGAAGACGAACATCCTCTTAAATGGTAAATTAAATTCGGAAGCGAGGATTTAATACACTACATAAATACGACAATTTGTGGCGAATTTTATCATAAAAACAAACGATAAATTGATTGATTTCAGAATTAGGCAGGAATGCATCATTCAAAATTAAGGGAAGGGGGGGGGGGGGGGGGCAATACATACATCAGTAATTAAGTCATTCATGAACACAACCGAAATATCCCTATGAGTTTTTTCTTTTTTATAAAAAAAAAAAAAAAAAAAGTTTTAAACTTATTGCTGAAGAAAAACATTCTATGTGAGGATATTATAGAAGCAACAATTTAATGCACTATATAAATATCTCTCTTCAACAACCAATAAGCAGCTTTATCAGAAACTCAAGTGAGAATATGTTAGTTAATCAATAACGGTGGCATGTTCGGTATTTACTCTGCTGACATTAGTAATGCCAAAACCGTTACACAAATATATGGAGAGGTAGAGATGAGTTGCGTAATCAATGTCTCGTGGTACTTTCTCCACGCTAAATAAATGCAACAACGAAATCTGCAATTCTGACATTACCAAGTTAAACTTCATGATTATGTATACAAATTCATATATATGCATTACTTCATTTTCACACTATTTTTATTTGCTTTATCTACATTTTTGCAATTATTTTAGTCAAAGTGAAAATAAGAATAAATGTGTTATAATTTATTTTTGAAAATTTTAACGATTTATAAACTTACAAATACCAAAGTTCCAAAATGCTGCACTTAAGCATGTGAAACGTCATTTATGCTCTTGCAGATATAGAATAATTAATAATATTAAAAAATTATCAGAGTTCCATTTCAGTTGCAAAATCAGGGGAAAGATGCAGGTGAAATTAACCTTGTATATTGCCCTCCTCCCCCCCCCCTCCCTCAAAAAATAAAAGAATGTGATTTTATAATGAAAAGATGTTATTTTAGTAAATTTTATATTGACTGAGAACGCATGCGCATTAAACAATTTGTATAAATTATCATTGGTTAATTTCTTTTAAATAGTGAGGATACAGCGTGCAGTTTATCATCTCCAAGCAAAATGGCAAAAAGATTTAAACATGGTCGCGTAAAAAATGTGCCAGAATGAACAAGCGGCATATTGATGCCTTGTACCGAAGGCAGAAACTCTGGAAAATGCCCGTCTGGTAGCAGCCTAATTGTTAGCGCATTGGCATTCAGAACACATGGTCGGTTTCTTATCCAGGTCCAGACATGGATATTCGTAATGGGGGGAAATCCACTTTACATCGTAGGACCCATGTAAAAAGAGCTTTATTGTGAAAAAATTGACTGTAGAAAAACACCCTTTAAACTCAAACCTGGAAAAAAAAAAATCTGAAATGACCACCATTGATATTCTGAGTATCCAGCCACATTATTAAATTTTAAAAACGATATGAATTAACCATTATTTTACGAAAAATGTATGATCAGAACACCGAATATTAGTATGCTTAACCATAAATCATTGAAAAGACTGATGAAATTGAATGGTTGAAATTCAACCCTATACAGCTTAATTCAAGAAAGCAGAACCATTTACATACGTGCAATGAGACAAGAACCCAAAGGATAAAATGTCTTTATTTTTTATTTATTTACTTTATTTTTTGACAAGAAAACGGGTAATTACTGGAACTAACCGAAAAAAGACGCTGCAATTTGGTAAGGAATATTGAGATTGGATGATTGAGCAATAGCAATAGATCATTTGATCAGCGGAGTGTAGATTTACTCTCTTTGAAATTGAGGATTGCAACATGGTTAGAAGAGAAGCACACGAAGCATTGAAGGCATCGTGCATACAACCCCCAGTACAAGTGAACCATACACTCTGCAGAAAGTGTTTTGACCTAGGACTGTTTCCGTTCTCATAAATTTTGCTCAACAGCACTATGAAGTAAAAATATAGTTTTATAAATCCAGGCATACCAAAATTTTAATTTAATCCGGAGTATCCAGATCTATTCCGGATCTATACGAAGGATCCGGAGTATTTGTATCTGTCCGTTTACCACCATTCTTTTCTTGAAGGGCATTTTTCTTTTTATTTAATCACAATTGCATGTTGGAGAAATTTTCACTACAAATAAAATGGTTGAAAAAAAAAAGGGGGGGGGGGTAGCATTACTAATAGTGCTCTGGAGTAAATTAAAATGTTGGTATGTCTGTTAGTATGCGAGTTTATTAAAAGGCTATTTAATTTTTTTTTATAGATCACTTCTTTTCTAAAGGCGATGGGAATTTTCAAGACGGTAATGATTGGTTCATTGGGAGCCATCCCTTCTGTAAAAGATCAAATTTGAGACCGTCATCAATTACCCATTGTGCAGTACTAGTGCGACATTAAATTCAATCAACCAACCAACTACGTACAATATGCCGTTTTTCATTCTGCCGTGCCATTGTTTCTTCTAAAGAAAGCTGCTCATATGAGCATTATTATTCACTTTTAATGGTTAGTGAGCTAAATTTTCTTTTTACATTGAAATATTTTTCAACTAATGTTTTAATTTGTATTAGTTTTATCTGAACGACATTACAAAAAAACGTAAACGGAAAAAAAAAAAAAAAAAAAAAAAAAAAAAAAACTATACTAGCAGATGATTTTATCGCAAAATTTTACTTTTATTTCTTAAAGTGATTTAAAAATTACAGCATTCGTGTATATAAATCTAAACAAGAAAAGAACATAGTTGACTCAAATTCTTAAAAAAAAAAAAAAAAAAAAAAGCAAAAAAACATTTTAAAAACATAAATAAGTAAAAAGATTTAGAAATTACATAATCAATACATTTTATCAACATAACTCTACAAGCTACACCTCAAAGTGCATATTTTTCTTTCTTTACCTTTTTGGCGTTTTTAACGGCTACAAATATTCCTAACCCTCTTTAAAAAAAAATCGCCCATTTTTCTCGTGGGAATCGGAACTTGGAAAAATTCACTCCTATATCTCAAATATCTATTTAAAGGCAGTTCGGAAAAAATAAGTGAAAAGTTTAGCGGACGCCTGCCAAATAGAACTCCCTGTGGCATCCATCCAGCAGCAGACATTAAGAACAAAAGAAAACATTGTTTGAAAAACTTGGCAACAGCTTTACCTTTTCTCTCCACTTTTTGTTCACGCCATCTAGCGTCGCGCGGGAGCTGCAAAAATAATGATGCTCCCAATTTTTCCGCTGCTCTCGCTCTTTTTATACTTCGAAATACAAAACCAGTTTAATTCATCACTGAGGTGTCATAGCGATGCTGCGCTTTTAAACTTTGTATTCCCCCCGGTGGTAAATGTTCCCCCCCCAACACTTTCCCGTCCCCCCCAAAGGGCTGCATTAATCATCATTAGTGGTACATTAATACGCTGAAAATGAATCTTGGTGGGAGGGGGAGGGGGGAGAAGAGTTGTGGAGGAGAGTATAAAAATTGGGTTGAAGGAATTGAAAAAGGAAGAAGGGGGAAAGAAGGGGTGAAAAAAATAAGTATGGCAGCAGGGCATTTAGTTTAATGCGCGCAAAAACTGTCGAAGTTTGGGATGTGATAATTTCTGTTTTTATTGAAACGAATATGGGGAGCGGATACATATTGAAATTTGATGTACCGATTTCAGAAAGAGAACATCACCGCAATTATTCAAAATTTTTATTTTAATCAGATTTTGAATTTTGTTTACTTTGATTGGTTTTGAATGTAAATTAATTTTTCTCATTAAATAAATCAACGTTTCTGAATATTCTGTTTTATAATTTAAGCAATTGTCTCATGCAATATAGCTATAGTCATAATTTTTTAAAAATAACCATTTAGGTATTTACACGTTGTGTGCATAAACTTTTGCTACAGAAATAAAGTCATACAAACAATAGGAGAGTCACGAAGAGATTTGTGTCGGAGAAAAATCACGCAAATTCCATAGATTATAAAACTTTTTCCAACTGTACTTATTACGCTTAATTTCCAAAGTAATTTATCGCCGCGCCGTCAATTTAACATAAGTCTTGTTTATAATTAAGGAAAAAATCAAATACCCCAAAATTACCTTTATAGATTTATTTATTAAGAGAAAGCATGAAATGTATTGTTTTAGTATAGCTATGTGTATTGATAAAAAATTTCATGCACACTATTTAGTTCAACAGAAATTTAGTGCCTTTAATAAATAAATAAATAAATAATATATAAAAAATTCATAGCACAACTGAAAATGCTCGTCGAGGAATTTCCGTTTATATCCTACGAGATACCTGCATGATTTTGTCGAACTCTATAAACCAATCATTAAAGTTAAACATACGATATTTTCTAAGAAACACGCTATTGTGAATTTAAATAATATATATTAATTTTATTTTTTATATTCAGTATTGAGATATTAAAATATACTTTGAAGAAATGGCTCTCACAGGCCGTAAATTACCCAACTGTTTCTTATTCAGAAATCAGAAGTATTATTTATAGAGAAATAAGCCGTGTAGGGAAATAAGCTGTTAATCTAAAAAACGTATATTAGCTTTAAAGAATTAAAATATATATATATATATATATATATATATATATATTTCTCGAAATGAAAGCATTGGCAGACAAACGAGCAGATAAAAACAGAGGGGACTTTAGTTTGCAAAACTAAAGTTTTTAATTAAAAACTGCTAATGAAAATAAGACTGCTTTTTAACACTATAGTGTTAATGCGGAGTCGTTTTTAACACTATAGTGTTAAAAAGCAACTCACTGGAAACTTACATTTTTCATAAAATATACTCTTTAATTCTCTAGCTTTGAAAGAAGACTATTATTCTATTTATATTAATTATCATATTTTAAATGTCTGCTTGCCACCTCCCCCCCCCCCCCCAAAAAAAAAAAAAAAAAAAAAAAAAGAAGAAGAAAATCTTATTTTTATTTTTATTTCTATTTGTAACTACTGTATTTTTGCATGTTTTTAAACCCGGTATTAACATAAAATGTGCTATTAATAAAGTATCCCTTGTTTTATTTATTTCTAAAGTTGAAAGTTATGATGAAATGAAAGGAAAATATATATATATATATATATATATATATATATATTTACCTTGAATTATTTATTATGTTTTTATATAAACTGCTGAAAAAAAAAATTAATTAAATGATATTGTAAGATTTCTGTAATACATATATATATAATCGGAATATTTATTAGCAAAAGGAAACATAGTGAGTAAAGTGCGAATTTTCAAATACAGAAATATGAAAAGTCTGTCTTTCACGTCAAAAATGACATGTGAGTGACAGCGAATGAAAATGGAAAGATGGTAAGAAGGGATCGACTTGCTTTGGATGCTTGGTAGCAGTGAAAGAGATGTCCAGTCAAAATCATTTACCCATTACCCGTAATAGAAGTTAGGAGAAACATGGGTCGCTTAGAAGGAGACCAAACACAAGCCGGAATTTTGTAATCCATAAAAGGATCACAAAATGTAGTTTTGAAATTGCTTTTCTGAGAATGCAATTACACATTGAAGACCAGACCACAGTCATAGATATGAAATAACAG
This sequence comes from Salticus scenicus, assembly GCA_963930645.1. Classification (NCBI taxonomy): domain Eukaryota; kingdom Metazoa; phylum Arthropoda; class Arachnida; order Araneae; family Salticidae; genus Salticus; species Salticus scenicus. The sequence continues at coordinate 21,524,798 of OZ005659.1, read as the reverse complement.
CAAAACAGACGCATATTGCTGACGGCTAGAGGAATGGAAAAAATAATACCACTCTTGTCCAGCAACACTTTCGATCGGCTACTAGTGTCACAATTTTCAATCAAACCACAGGAAAGCGACTCCACATTGTACTTCTGCATGATCATAGACATATGGTACGGTATGTATGTCGATGACAGCACGTAATCGTGCTGCCCACAAAGAGTGAGCAGGACAGCAAGTCAATTGCAAAAGGCATGAATGGAGCAATGTCCTCTTTCACGACGAATTTTATTTTACAATTGTTCTTGGTAATAGGCGTAATTTCATCTGCAGGAGTCGTGGGTTTCGAAACAATCCTGTATTTATGCAAGGAAGTGTCAGATTTGGAGAAGGGGTCTTGGTCTGATGTGGCGTCTCAATTAATGGTCGTACCGATCTTCACATGATTAGAAATGGATATTTTATGGCTCAGTATAATATAGATGAAAGCATGGTGCATTCTATAGTTTCTTTCGCTGCAGCAATAAAAGATAATTTCATTTTAATGGACGACAAATGAAACCGCTTCATATTTATTTGCCTGGTAGACGAGTTCAGTTCTGATGAAGGAACGATACGAATGGTTCTTACTTGCATGTTCTCCCGACATGAAGTCAATAGAAATGTTTTGGAACAGGCTAATCAGACGATTTGCTTCCCGCTTATATCCTCTACAAACGTTTCCTCTCCTGGAGAAGTGGGTGAGATTGTCCCAATCGTGCATTGATAACCTGATACACTCCATGCCTAACACTTGTTAGACTTTGCTCTCCACCAGTTTAAATCATACTCCTTATTAAAATGGATTTTCTTCTAAGAAGTTATACATGTTTTGTGTTGATTTTTCAAATACGGAAATTGTGCATTTTTCGTTTTGTACAATATAAAAAAAACATAATAAAATGCATTTATTCCTCCATTCATGCATAACTTTATTGCTTATATCACATTATATATGTAAATTATGTATCGGCCATCAACGCATTAATTTAGTCCGAATACCAATCAACAAACCTCAGCAACTTTTAATTTTTTAAGAAGTGTATAATATCCAAGATTATTCCTGTCTAAAGTTTTTTACAATGATAAACTACATTACAGATAAAAATAAATTTATCTTAACTAGGGTAAGTGCACCAGTGATTGACACTTTTAGAGCAATCTCTGACGATTTTAATGTTCTAGTCATGAGAAAATATTTTTAGAAATCTTAAGTTAGTACATATGGTATGAAAGACATTCAAAACCACATATATTTTGAAATATATACATTTGATAACAATTTTATTATTATTATTTTTTTTTTCATGAATTTTCATTTGACACCCACTCAATGTTCCAGTAATTGGCACTGTCAGTTTTTCATTTTATCAGTCATTGGCCCCCTATGTTCCAGAGTTTGACACTGCTAGTTATTCATTTTACCAGTTATTAGCACCCTATGCTCCAGTGCTTGTCATAAAATGTTAAAATTCTTATATGTAAAATATATGATTTTATTATTTTTCTTATTTATTAATTATTTCGGGATAGATGCCAATTACTGGAGCATGCCAATCACTGGAGCACCTACCCTATACGAAATCATTCTATACATTATTAAACGAATTTAAAAGCTTTACAAACCACGATGTATTTTTATAAATTTAAAATGCTTTTTCTCTTTTTTTCTTTTTTTTTTCTTTAGTCGTTTGGCATGTCATTTAGAATCACGAGATATTCTGAGAATAGTGAATGAATTCATATTACGTTTACACAGTCAAAATTATTTGTCGGTAAACTGTCTTGATGCGAGTACGAAGGCATAAAAAATATCGTAATATATTTTCATAAACTTTCTTTGATAGAAATGCATAAAAAAAATAAATAAAAAATAAATAATAATAAGATGGAAATCGTAATTTCAGAGGTGCCAAGTTACTAAATACAAAAAAAAAAAAAAAAAAAAAAAAATAGGGCTGTGCCGATTATTCGATTAATCGGTTCGGTTAATCGATCAATGCTTAGTCCCGATCAATTTTTTTAATCGAGTTAATCGGATCGATTAATTCGATTAAAAATTTTCAAAATCCGATTAAAATTTTCACACTACGAATTAAAGTAAAAATGCTGTTCTGCCTACAAAATATTTTTTCGCATATTTTGCTAACAAACATTCTAAGAAACATCCATCAAATAATGAAAAGCAAAAATAGGAATAAATAAATAAAATAAATAAATAAATAAAATTAAGTAAAACCTCTCAAAAGATGTGTTGCACTTTTGTTGATAGAGGAAAGGGAGAGGACAGTTATTAAACAAAATGCCGCTCCATGTGCATGCTGGAGCAACACCACCTGTCTGTAGCCTTCTACAGAAAGTGTAAATTTATATATATTTACACTAGTGTAAAAGACACTAGTGTATAGTATAGTGTAAAAAATAGTGTAAATATATATATATATATATATATATATATATATATATATACACACACACAATATAAGAGTTTTATTCTATTCATCATTCAAATAATATTATATAGAGAAAAATGAAAACCGATCAAAAATCCGATTAATCGACCGATTAATCGATTAATGAACTACGATTAACCCAGTTAAAACTCTTAATCGATTCCCACCCCTAAAATAAAAAAATAAAAAAAAAAAAAATAAATAAATAAATAAAAAGCTACTATTCAGGAATAGTAATGTTTGTCTTATTTAATCAGATAATTGTTACAAACGACTACAATTAAAAATTTCTAGTATGAAGATTACAGCCAATCTGTAATAACTTGTCACTTGTCATCTGTGTAATTGTAGGAAACACACATTTATTTTTCCTAAAACTGTAAAATTGTTCCTATATGTTCCAATAATGATTTCTAATTTATTGAAATAATCTCTCTTGAACTGCATTTAGTATAGTAGAATTCAAGACTGTTGTCACATAATGAAAGATCTTCAGACCTGACTGTATATTTGTATTTTACATTATCCATAGCTGCCAATATTTTAATTTATTCCGGAGTACTTTTAGCCCCGCCTTAATTTCGCACCACTTTATTTATAGAAATTTTTTTCCAACACATAACTTTAATAAAATAAGAAAAAAATTAATTTTATAAAATTTGTGGTACGAAATAAAGTTAAAGTACTCCGGAATAAATTAAAATATTGGCAGCTATGCATTATCTCCTCAAAGAATTAAGCAAATCACCAGCTAAAAGAAATGACAATTATTGAAATCGAAGTAAATTACAAATCGTTGGTAAAATTTCGAAATATTATTATTATTATATTTTTTTTTTCAAATTCGTTTTTTAATGAAATTTTTGTGTAACATTCAAGAAGTAGCAACCAAATTATTGAGAAAAAATGCTATTATCTTTACTAATGTAATTATCGCGAAAAAAAAAAAAAAAAAAAAAAAAATTTTTTTCGAATTTTACTGTTTTTAAGATTTCTAAAAGGTAAAAAACAGAAATGTAGCAATTTCTGCAAAACCTGAACTGCAATTATTTGTAAAGTTTGAATTGTACGTTTCTTTCTTCTTGGAACGCTATTTTCAATGTTACTCAGTATATATATATATATATATATATATAAATATGTGTATATATATTATTTGCATATTATTTACAGTATATTTGTATACATCCATTTACCTTAAACTCTTACACCTATATTTATTATTTTCTATTCAAAACTATATATATATAATTATTACTATATTTTATTATATAACAGTTCAATAAAGATCTATTTCAATTAAAATAAACTATTTTAAATAATAAGTATTGTATTGAGTTTGCGTGTAGTCCGTATAGGTTTAGATTAAAAGGTTGAACTTTTAAAAAAGTAGGGTTTAGTGTGAATTTATATTTAAAATATCTTTTACATTTAATGATGTATGAATAGTGATTTTATATAACGAACAGTTCTTAATTATAATTATAGAAATAATTTGGATGATTTGAAATATGAATTAATATAATTTATTATAACTTATTCAGGATAATAAATTTTACGTATAATTAACAGAATTTAAGTGTATATTAATATTATCACTTATTAAATTAAATATTAATATAAATATTACACAATACAACTTTCAATCATTAAAAATTTTTTAAATACTTGCTTATTCATGCTGCCCTTTACTTCTGCGCCACCCTATAGTTGGCGATACGACAAAGAACAGCTCGTGTAAATCGAACTAATATTACTGTTTCATACTTTCAATTAATCATAATAATCGATTCATGTTATCATATTATTTAAATTATTTATGTACTTGTATTAATTTGAATTTATCCTTAAAATATTGAACTAAAAACTAATTTAATTTATATTTTCATTAAATTAGTCATATTCTATACTTCTACTTTTATCTTATACAGTCAAACTTCATTAATGTGAATCTCAAAGGTAATAAAAAATATTGTTCATGATGTTTCATATCAGTAGTTCATGCTATCAGTAACTCAGACTCAGAAACTGATCTTCATTTTGACGAGGATTGTGGAAACAGTTCATGTTAAAAGTAATTCATATTAAGCGTGTTCACGTTAAGAGCGGACAATACCTAATCTCGCCGGCAGCCTTCGCCCATGTTATTCTATGGGAAAATTTGTTTACATAATTACTCATTACCTAATGAATATTTTTTAATTCTGTTTTCACATTTAGAAAATTCATAAGCGTTAAATGAGTACTTATTTTCCAAAAATTGATTTTTTAAAATTTTAGTATTTCATTTTGCGATTAGAAAATGAGAAAAATGCATTTTGTGAAAAATCGCATTTTTGAACTCAAAATTAAAATGTAAAAATTTAAAAAAATGAATTTTTCAAAAATGAGTACTCATTTAACTGTTATGAATTTTCTGACTGCGAAAACAGAATTGAAAAATATTCATTAGGTAATGTGTAATTGTCGCAACAAATTTTCCCATAGAATAACATGGGCGAAGGCTGCCGGCGAGATTAGGTATTGTCCGCTCTTAACGAGGTTCGACTGTACTACATCTCGACTTATCTCTTAATATACATTTAAGCGATTGCTTTTAAGTTAAGTATATGTTTGTGCGTGGTTCTGTACAAACTTCCATTATCAACTCTTGTTATTTCTATAGATATAGTAATAAAACATAGATTGATCATCGTGGGAGAAAAAGTGATTCCTTTTTATTCGGGGAAAGGCTCTCAAATGATTGTCTCTCCCCGAGTAAATATACATAGGAATACACACGGATAATTTAGCAAATAAAATTTATGAATAATTTATGTACTAAAGGTGAATGAAAAAACTCCAGATACAGTTTCAAATTCATTTTTTTTTTTTTTTTTTTTTTTTACTATGTATGTTGATTTAGTTAATATTTAAAGTTAAGCTCTTTTTATATACTAAAACTAACATTCTTTACCTGCGTCACTGCTAACTACATTTAAAAGAATTTTGAAAATTTTATATTGTACTTACTAATATAAAATCTTTAAAAATATCAAGCTTAAAAAAAAAAAAAAAAAATGTATTCCATTAAAAATCAAAACAGTATTTAAACCATATAATAATACCAAAGCAACTGATTATAAAAATTAAATTTTTAATAATTTAGTCAAATATAATTTACTTATGATAACTTATCCCATTTCTTTTTATATATTTATTAGAATAATTAAAAGCCACGCAATAATTCGACATTTTGAAAAATCATCAACATTTTATTCTGTATTACTATTTCCGAGTTTTATACTCTCCATACTCTCTAATGGCTGATGCCAAAAATATTTTTCGGCATCAAAAATCTTTGCTCGATAAAATGGGGATGATAGATCAGTAGTATCTATATCTATGATTATTTCCCTTATGTAAAAATTTAAAGTTTAATAATGCATTTCTTATCGTAAAGTACATCTTTTTTCTTCATATTTGATAATATTGTGGGGTACTAATGGTGAAATTTTGCAAAAAGCCGTCACCATTATAGAAACAATGTTATTTTTTCACCCTAACAATTATAAGTATTAATGACATTATATAGCTTTTTTTTTTTTTTTTTTTCTATAACTATTTCATGAATTTCCATTCTACGACCATCTTTAAGTTAAATTGTGCATTTTTAATATGTAATTGTTAGTTGTTATTGGTGTATTTTACATTCTTAATAATTTGTATCATGATCTGTTTCCATGGTTTCTTTACACTAACACGATGAAAGGATTTTACACAGAAATGTAACGTCGCAAAAAAAAAAAAAAAAAAAAAAAAAAAAGCAGATTGTGGATAACACTGTTTTGCATGAAAATCGGCCCTAACGCCATTTTCGCAAATTCTTATGTAAAATGACTTCCTGAATCCGAATATGACACCCATTTTGCCCTATTACCCACCGTTTTTGGGGGGACAGCCCTCCTACTTTTATCATTTTTCAGTAATTTAATGGCTATATTGATTTGTAGTTGGAGAAAGTATTTTTTTAACTGTTAAATATCTTCTGAGGGCTGCAGAAGTGAAAATTTTCGAAACTTGAACATTTGCAACAAGGGGAAAATTTAGGAGGGGGGGGGATTTTCCACAGATATTATGAATTACATTTATTATATTTTAATAATTAATTATTATTATTATTTATTGTACATTATACATTTTGTTTTTAAGTGTTAGAATAATTCTTTTCCATTCTTCAAATCAAATTCATGTCCATAAAATTACCAAACAATGATTAAAAATTGGGGGGTGGGTGTGGCGCCCCGAGAAAACGGTAGGTGATAGGACGAAATGGGTGTCATATTCTGATTCACGAGGCCCTTTTACATAAGAATCAGCGAGAATGGTGTCAGCGATCGAAAAAAACTTTTCTTTTGCAGCGCAGTGTATTCGATTTATTATATATGAAACAAAGAGAAAAAAAAATGTCATATATCAACTTAGCTTAGAGAAGCCCTCATGTTGAAGATGCTAAATAAGAAAATCCACAAGAACTGAGAAAATGTATTCGCCATTCTTACTTAACCCTTTGCGGCACAAGGTAATTGTTCTCGTTTAAATTACACCGACATCGGAATTTACAAAAATAAAGAAAGAAAGAAAGAAAGAAAAGAAAGAAAAGAAAAGAAATACAGTAGAGCTCCGAATATCCGCGAGCAGGTTATCCGCGGTGCGAGAGCCTCGAAAAACAATTTAAATTACTAACCTCCAAAAAAAAAAAAAAAAAAAAAAAAAAAACAATTTTAATCCAAGCCATCAACAAGAAAAATACAATAGGCTCTACAGTGCGAAGGTCGAAAATTACCGACATGTTTACTGTGCATCGTAATTCTACTTGGAATTTGTTTGGCGGTTTTAGGAGGAAATGGATTTTTTTTTTTTTCTTTAGAAATAGGAGTTATGCTGTTCTACTGCGCGTATTTTTTTCATGCTTGCACCCCATTTTATTCTGTTTTTCGGATTATCCGCGATTGCCATCCAATTTCGCTGATAATCGGTGCTCTACTGTAAATGACTTTTTCTTCTTTCTTATAAAAGTAAAATTTTGCTAAAATATTTCCGGGATGAGTTTTTGCAGTTGAAACTTAGTAATTGGTGTCATCGCAGTGCTGACATCGCCCTTCAAACGGTTAAACATTATATAACTAATTTGCTCAAAAACCATTTTTTTTCTTATCTTCAAAATTACGAATTAGAGCTATAAAAATCTTTAAAAAAGAGATACAAAATTATAATTTCAAAATAAATAGTACACCCTATATTAAAAGTTATAGAATCATTATCTAATAAATAATGTATTGCGTCTAACATGCTGTTTTTATGAGTCTGATACAGACTTCAATTATTTGACATAGTTTTCTTCATATTTTTCTTTGAAGTAAACGAACCTTTAACAGCATCCCATCTCAATCTACAGCTTTAATTTTCGATTTACCGTGTAGTGAAACTGCCAATATAACCTGTCAAATGATTTTTATCTTGTGCGCGTCGTATCATAAGGAAATATTAAGACTTCGCTTTTCCTTTTCTACGTAAACATAATGCTGTCAAAAACCCTTCTCACAATGACTCATTCACGATCTCATTCTAAGGTAGCAATCTTCATCACGTTCAGATCTTCTCCATCCCGCTTATCTTTTCTCCAAGAATAAAGATGCAATCTCCACACCCGACCGCCCAAGGAACTACCGCTTTTCATTATTACGGTACATCGCTTAACTGTCAGACCATGATTAATCGGTAAGGAAAAAGATAAGCGCCTCTTTTCGAAAAATGCAAATTTTGCTAGAGAGAGAGTTTCTCGAAGCCAACCCGATAAACCACCTGGGAGGTTGGCGTGAAATTTTTTTTTTCCCGTTCCCCCGCCATCTCCAAATTTTAGATTCCATTAATGAGCGAAGGAATTATCCATTAAGAATGGAATAATTGCGAGGCTCTGGGACTTCCTTGTCATGGAAATGCTGTGTCTTAGGCTGCAAAACATGCAGCCTTCACAAAAGGTGTGTCATGTGGGGTTGCCGGGATCTTGTGCTGCTGATTAACTTCCAACAGTCAACGAAAAGTTTTGCTTTTTGTCGCCAACGGTTAATCTGCTGTTACCTGCGGATGCGAAAAATTTCAAGTGTAAGGTGAATAACGGTTTGAAAATCAAGGGAAAGTCTCACAGAATAAAACATAAAGTAAAACTACCTTTAAGAATATATTTGCAAATGGTGATTCTCACAGGGCACGAGGCTTCACTAGGGATTTAGTCAGTCACACTTGGTGAAAAGACTTAAACTATCGATGAACTAGCACTTATTTCTTGCAACTTCTTGAAAAGTTAATTATCAAGTGAGTAGGTGAAAGAATAAGGAGGGGAAAAAAATCCCTTTTAAGTCGCATTAAAGGATAGAACGGAAACTTTTCTGCTATGAAGCCAATGTTAACGTTTCACAGTTTGTTCTGATTTCCGACATGATGAGTTTAATTTATAAAGAGAGAAAATATTCCTTATTTTGTTAGTTAACTTCTTTTATTTGAAATTTTATAATTATATCAATAATGTATTAAAACAGATAAAACAAAAATGTCTTGAATAATGTTGTCTAGAAATAATTATTTTAAGGCGTTTTTAAATTAAAATTCCGTGGATGATCCAAATTGTGATGGCATGTCTCCGGACCACGCATAGGGATGAGTCCCAGACCGACGCCAATTGATCATAGGATAGAACTCGTGCGACGTAAAACTCACTTGACGAATCAACCTTAAATTATACCTATATTACAAAATTACAAATGAAAAGAAAGTCGTATGTTTTTAAAAGGAGATATGTTTCTTGTGATGATAATATTGGGCAAGTAGAGCTGCGTGCAAGATTCAAATATCACTGACATGAATAAAATAAAATATGTCATATTCTACATGACGAAACATTTGCAAATTTAGAAAACATTTCGTACGGGGAGTTAAAGTATATATGAGATACAGTTCAAGCTATTTCCAGTTTTAGACCTTAATGTATCTGAATTTTTTTGGGGCCCTGTTTGATAATCATACGATGCTCTCTAAAAAATATGTTTCGTGGCTATAATTGGTATATGTGTTTTTTATTATGTTTTGTGCAGTACAAAATGTATTAAAATATGCTCTATAGAAATACCTTTTATAGAACCTAATATACCGGAATACTTTTGAGTATCCCTGTAAAAAAATTAATCGAGATGTTTATATTGTTTTCAACTGAGAACATATCATAATGAACTTGAATAATATATATCAGTTTTGATTCATTCTACAAATGTTTGTTAAAATTTTAGCGTAGTCAGACAGACGTCGAAATCATAAGTATTTTTCAATTTAGATGAAAATTGTTAAAAAAGGCTTTCTTAAACTAGTGGATCTGCAGATCAGGAGCCTCAACGTCCTATTTTCAATACTCATTATTCAACAGATCATTCATCATTTTTATTTATTCCATATTCCATATATTATCATCATCATCATCATCACCAATTTCAGCCTTTATCAATCCACTGCAGGATGAAGGCCTCTTCTAGGGGATTACAATCTACGCGGTTTTCTGAAATTCTTCCCCATTCTGCTTTTCTAAACTTCACAATTTTATTTTTTTAACGACACAGTGGTCTCTTTCTTGGTCTTTTGTTATATACTGGTATCCAAAACAGGACTTTTGTGGTCCATCTATCATCTGCAAAAGTGCCGAGCCAGATCCATTTTAATTTAATTTTAGAAAAAACAACAGTAACATTGGTTTTTACATATCCCATTTTTCAATACAATGGTAAAACTCAGGTTCCACATTCAACGATTAATAGCTCCTCTGATATCCCATTTCCAGCTGAGACATCTGGTGAGATTAAAGCTTCTAAGTTATCTTTATTTCGAATTGCTGAAAATGAACAACAGTTAATGACAGAACTTTACCAGGGCTGAAAATTAACGTAAGAAATATTGTCAGTATGAGAAAAACTTTTAAATGTAAGTAGGAAAGATTGAACAGATGCACTTGGAGTTTATTTATTTAAAGCAATTTTGTTTGAAAGGTTATTAAAGGACTACAAAAATACTTTGTTAAACATTTTCCTATTTCCAACTACTTCTGGAGAATATATTACTATGAGTTTCTTATTAAATATGGCATAAAGTTTAAATAACGCTGTTAAAAACATGTTATATTCAGATGTATATTGGAAGTAAAAAAATTTGGTGTGTCACTCACACGACTTTCTCTTACCTGAAATTTAATACTATAAATACAGATTGGAGATTAAAGGGTAAGATAACGAGTACTGTTATGTAAACCTGTGCTAAACAATTCAAATTAGGCTTCGGAGCAGCTTTATTTGACAAGTAATTCTGTGTGAGGGGGGCTACCGCCCCCTCAACCCTCCCCCCCCCCGGTTCACTACTGTACCTACATTTATTTAGAATTTGAATCTGTTATTAAATTCAAAAGTTCATTTAAAACATTGAGACAACTTTCACAACAACATTCCTTGAAACTTATCAATCTTGATCAAAATTTTCTAGTAACAAAAACATTAACTTGAAAATTACAACTTTTGGATCTCCTGAAATTATTCGTTTATAAGTTACTCTAAGAGACACAGACAAAGATCAAATGTTAAAAAACTTGACTTTGGTAATCAGGAAACCTCAAAACGGGTAAATACACAAAAAACAATCGATGAATATTTAGCTTAAAAACATACATTATTTATCATATGTCTCTGAGGAATTCATTTCCATTCCTGAGCAGCTTTCCTGGACATGGTAAAATATAATAAGTAAAGCACTTCCACTAACAATAAAAAAGAATGTTATCGCTTAAATATTTGCAACCCTGTATATCTTTTGAATAATATGTACAAACCACATAGTACACCTAAATACAATCCTATAGTAATAATATACGGCACAACCTGAAATGCACTTCCATTAATTTTCAGCTATTATTGCACTATAATCTAGTTATTTTGTGTAGCCCTTTAAATGAACAGTGAATGATTTCCCTGCCATATCCTACATATGAGGCATGTTTTTATGCATATAAAAAATATATATTCATTTCATTTGCTTTAGTTCAGTCTATAGATGTTAAACTTTACTTACCTGCAATTTCCTCCATAGACGTAATGTATTTGAATACTCTTGAGTGTCCCTATACACGAACCATTTGCTTCATCTCAACGAAAACCTTAGCGTAGCATCCCTATATAATACACATTTAGAATAGTGAGTTTGGAATTTCTGCTATTATTTGTTCTTGAGATATGCTGATAACACACATACAGACAGACACACAGAAGACGCACAGACAGACAGACATACACACACATACACAGACCAACCACTAAAAACATGATTTTCGGATTCAGGGGACCTCAAAACGTGTAAATATAACAAAAACTCACGTTTGAAAATTTTACCCTAAAACAATACTTTCTCTACCTTATGGGTAAGAAAAAGTAAAAAACTCATTTATTTTTTTCTAATATTGAATTATTTGTTAACACAACGTGAAATAATCTGGTGTGATACTCACAATACTTTCTCTTATCCTACATTATAATAATAATATATCATTACAGTTTAGGGTGAATTATAAAAGTCTGTATTTTAAAAATTTAAAAAGTAATTTAAATAATAGTTCGAAATTGTTTTAAAAGCAGTTTATTTTTATTTGCAAAACTGTTTCTGGGGAAGGGAAGAGGGCGGAGGGTTGAATGTTCTAACTGCATTAATAAAGCATTTAAGACTGTTATTAAATACAAAAAATAAAAATATTCAGAGAATTTCCGCATGCACTATTCGTTTAAATTCATTCGACTAATTTTGAGTAGCTCTGTATATTATCTGTAAATTATATGCACTTCAAAGTGTGTAACACAGCAATAAATAGAAATGACACAGTTTAAAATAAACATTAAGTTGTTTCGAAATATAGCTGTAATATAAGTACAAAACTTTGAATAAACACTATAAAATGCAAAAACTCGCAACAATGCAGCACACGTGCCTACTTTTTTCGCCTGACGAAGGGTCATGTTTACTTTCAACCCGAAATAATTTTTGTGAGTTCTTGCATTTTATGGTGTTTATTCAAAGTCTTGTACTTATTACTTTTAAATGCAAGTTCTGTGGTGCTTTCTTATTTATTTATTTCTTTTCTTATTTTTTTTTTTTTAAATAGTAGTTCTAATATGTCAGAGATAAGCTGATAACACATTCACACTCAGAAACATACAGATCATCCGCTGTAAACCTAACTTTTGGATTCAAGGAACTTCAAAACGTGTAATTATAAGAAAAAATCAACCCAAAAACAATTTTTTTTGTACCATATATGTGTAAGAAAAAGTAAAATATCTCTCTATGGAAACAACAAAATATAATGGACTAATAAATAAAGTATAACGTTATCAGCAATGACAATTTAGTTTATTTTGAAGAGCCTTATGGTTATTACAGGTTTTTTTTTTTTTTTTTAGCTAATACGTTTTGACTAACGGTATTGTGGAAAATTGGAGCACGTTTGTAATAGCAGCCCTACGTGTTGTCGTATATATACCCATATTCAGTCAATATTCTTTTTCGAAATGGCTTTCTGACATATCATGTCGGGTGTTTTTATATCATATAGAAGCTGAGGTGCCACCTGACAGCCGATATGTTCCCAAATTCAATGAGCATAGCTTTTCCTAATGTGTGTGCTACATATTAAATTTTGTGCAATTATACAGTATTGAAGATGAATTATAGCCTTCTCGTAATTCTGGGACATAAAAGCATAGCAGTGCCGCCTGTCGAGCAACATACAACAAAAATTGATACACTATATATGCCTATGTATAACAAAGTGCAACCAAATATAATTTTTTATAAAGATGTATGCATTAGCTATTGATCTAGAGATACTACAAAATATTTGTTACACATATGCAAACAGACCGACAAACAGACATTCTTTAAAAAGTTTCAAAACCCTTTCAAAAATTCTTAAAACGCGTAAAGTCGTGAAGAACTTGAAACAAAAGAAATTTTCTACAATAATTATTTTTACAAAAAATAATTACTTTTATTTATTTATATTTCATGCATCAAAAATTCGTACATGCACTGTAATACAAAAAAAAAAAAAAAAAAAAAATAAATAAATAAATAAAAATAAATAAATAAATAAATAAAAATAAATAAATAAATAAAAATAAATAAATAAATAAATAAATAAAAAAATTATACAGACACGACATTATTTCATTATTTAAAACATGAAAATCTGACATTGACAGATTTTAATTTAGTGCCAGAGGCCTACTGCTAAACTTGTTAATATCGACAAATTCTTCTTTAGTTAATTCGTGACGATCTAAATTCCATGATAAAGTTTTCATTAAATCAAACCAATGTGTTTCAGCTGCAGATATTGTAACAAATAACGTTGGAAGTCCAAACTGTCTTATAGCCGCAAAACAGCGTTTTTTCTCTTTTTCCCAATGAGGGGGAGGTGTGCCTTGGGGGGACTCATGTCAAAGGTGTGCCTTGGGGGGGGGGGGACTCATGTCAAAGTTGTACCTTGGGGGTGACTCATGTCAAAGTTGGGCCTTGGGGGGACTCATGTCAAAGTTGGGCCTGGGGGGGGGACTCGTGTCAAAGTTGGGCCTTGGGGGGACTCATGTCAAAGTTGTACCTTGGGGGGGGGACTCATGTCAAAGTTGGGCCTGGGGGGGACTCATGTCAAAGTTGTGCCTTGGGGGGACTTCATTCAATAAATCCCCATTCAATAAACCGACTGAAATAGGCCCTTAGCACTATTAAGAGTGTATTATAAAAATTCGACAACGCTGTACCGACTGAAATAGGGGTACCTTGGGGGGGACTCATGTCAAAGTTGGGCCTGGGGGGGGACTTCATTCAATAAATCCCCATTCAATAAACCGACTGAAATAGGCCTCTAGCACTAATTAAGAGTGTATTATAAAAATTCGACAACGCTGTACCGACTGAAATAGGGGTACCTTGGGGGGGACTCATGTCAAAGTTGGGCCTTGGGGGGACTTCATTCAATAAATCCCCATTCAATAAACCGACTGAAATAGGCCTCTAGCACTAATTAAGAGTGGATTATAAATTCGACAACGCTGTACCGACTGAAATAGGGGTACCTTGGGGGGGGACTCATGTCAAAGTTGGGCCTTGGGGGGACTTCATTCAATAAATCCCCATTCAATAAACCGACTGAAATAGGCCTCTAGCACTAATTAAGAGTGACGTATAAAAATTCGACATCGCTGTACCGACTGAAATAGGGGTACCTTGGGGGGGACTCATGTCAAAGTTAGGCTTGGGGGGGACTCATGTGAAAGTTGGGCCTTGGGGGGGGGGCTTCATTCAATAAATCCCCATTCAATAAACCGACTGAAATAGGCCTCTAGCACTAATTAAGAGTGTATTATAAAAATTCGACAACGCTGTACCGACTCAAATAGGGGTACCTTGGGGGGGACTCATGTCAAAGTTGGGCCTTGTGGGGACTTCATTCAATAAATCCCCATTCAATAAACCGACTGAAATAGGCCTCTAGCACTAATTAAGAGTGACGTATAAAAATTCGACAACGCTGTACCGACTGAAATAGGGGTACCTTGGGGGGGACTCATGTCAAAGTTGGGCCTAGGGGGGACTCATGTCAAAGTTGGGCCTTGGGGGGACTTCATTCAATAAATCCTCATTCAATAAACCGACTGAAATAGGCCTCTAGCACTAATTAAGAGTGTATTATAAAAATTCGACAACTGTACCGACTGAAATAGGCCTCTAGCACTAATAAATAAATAAATAAAATAAATAAATAAATAAATAAATAAAGCCGCGTTTGGGTATTTTTCTTTTCTTTTTCTGCCACCACCAAATTTATCGTTTAAAAAAAAAATTTCGATAAGATTTTATTACGTTGTCTACCACATACATTTTAGGATTGAGTCAAGTGTTAAAAACAAAATGCAGTTATTAGAAAAACTGTAATTTTAGAAAGTATTTCAAAAATGGCAAGGATAAGGCAATTTACGATACTATAAAAAGTATTAATTTTTGAATGAAAGCCAAAAAATATTTTAATACGCGACATGGCAAAATAATTGAATGCTAACGCAATATTGATGAATGGTTTTTAGCTAGATATAAAAAATTTTGGCTGTTTAAACCGGAAATTTGACTTTAGACGGCCACATTGCTCATCTAAACGAGATAACAGCAAATTAATAAGCATATGTTTAAAAAATGGATTTGTATCATGTTCAGAATTTAAGTGTTTGGTAAAATAATTTCTTCAAAAACAGTGCAGCAACATTTAAACATAGCAGGTTAAAATAAGATTATCTACAAAAAGAAAAAGGCCATTATTCAAGAAAAGAATTAAAAAAAACAAGGCTTCAGTTGACTAAAGAATTAAAAAAATATTATCAGTTAATTATTAGGCTGAAGTAGTTTTCTCTGATAAATCAAGTTTAATTTACTTCTAGCTGACGGAAACAAGCTAGTAGGACGACGAAAAGGTGACTGATTTAATGAAAATTGCACTCTTAAAACAGTAACATATTTTCCGTACATTACGGTACGGAGGTGCATAACTTTTCAAGGAGTCGAGTAAATTTCTTGCTCAAGTGAATAATTAACTCGAAATAAAACACGGCCATTATAAAAGAGTTGCCTGGCCGACTATTTTTGAGGTATCTCAGACTTTTCTACGTGCCGCTTTTCAAGATGATAATACATCCTGCTACACGGCGTTTGTGGTACGTTTATTTGATTCAAATTGTTAAAGTTACCTATCCATTCTTATGAGCACCTATAATTCTGTAAGTCATCATAACTTTTTTAACTTTAAGTTAAATCCCACAAAGAATGTCGTAGAATTTCTTCTTTGTCAGAAATAGTTCTAATCTCAATCCACTTGAAAATGTTTAGTCTATAAAAGGGAGGGGGAAGGGGATAGGGATTCGAAATTTATAGCCTACAATTTTTCAAGAACTAGAAAAAATATTTATAATATTTGGCAGAATGAAATTTTTTAGGTTTATGTTAAAAAACCGTATAATTACTATGTCATTGCGCATTATAGCAGTAATTCCATATACAGGTGGAATAACCCAATACAGAGTACATATTTTTATTTAGTAACTGTTTAGATCTAATAAATAAATAGTTTTATTTCATATATTAAAATATAACGTGTTTACTTCATACAATAAATCCTAATAAAATGCAAGGTATATGTTTAAAATATTACGTTTAAAGAGAAAGTTTTATGTAGATTTTTAATTAAGTATTTCATAGAGCGTAATAAAGCGAATTACTAAATGAACAATGTATATAGGTATCATTTTATCACTTTGGTATTATGAAAAAAGGACATTTTTTATTTGTTTCAATCATTATTTTTGAAGTTATTACAAATAAAACAAAGTTATAAGTCAATTTTTCTGCAATGCGGCTTTTTTTTTTTTTTTTTTTTTTTTTTTTTTCTTTTAATCCCGCGATATATATACTATATTTATTTTTCCAGTGATTAAATTTTACAAATCGTGTTACTATTTTTTATTTTATTTTTTATAAAAACTGATTCAACAAAAACATAAAAACTGTGTTTTACTTGTTTGTTTGTTGAGTACTGGTTATCTGCTATCTGGTTTTACTATAGTTTTCTGTAGAATAAACGCAAATATATTAAACTGAACTTTAATAATCATAGTAATAGTAATAAAAGTCTCTAAAAAGACGAAAATATTCCGCATTCGATATTTATTTAAGCTACAAATATTCTGAAGCTCAATACCTTTTAGCTATTAAAACCTTTATTAAGAATATACATTTAATAAATTTATAAAATTAATTTGAATACAGCTAATACGCAATTTAATTTAAAAGATATTTCGCATTATACAAATTTTTATCAAAATTGATCGACTGTAAACAGAATGCTTATTTTTTAAGAATTGTAGAGAATATTACAAAAGTCTTGTGTTATTCAAAATTATGCACAGTGAAAAACTATATTTATTGATAACATATATTTATGTATAAAATTCTAAGAGATTGATATATATTCATAGAAAAAACATTGTGCTCATTAATAATATTTCATAAAAAAAAAAAAAAAAAGTGTTCCAAGAATTCATTCACAGGAAAGTATTCAACTTATTAACAAAATTAATTTAAATATTATTTTCTGTATTAATATATTTTCACAGTAAAATATTTTGCTTATTAATAACATTGATTTATGTATACAGAATTTATATGATGAACAAACATTTATAGTAAAATATTTTATTTACTTTATTTATGTATAAAATTCTAAGAGATTAATATACGTTCACAGAAAAAAAAATATGCTCATTAATAATACTTCTTTAAAATAAAGTTCCAAGAGTTCATTCAGAGGAAAGTGTTCAACTTATTAAAAATTAATTTTCATATTAAATTATAAGAGATTAATATACAGGGTGGTCAGAAAACGAGTATACATTTGAAAAATAATAATTCAAGGAATAATGTAGGTAGAGGGGTAGAAATTGACACAAATGCTTCGAATGATATGAGATTTTATTGCAACCACAAAAAGAAAAAAAAAATCAAAAATGGCCGACAGATGGCGTTTTATGTGATAAGAAAAGTAATAATTAGCATAACAAATTATGACAAAGCAAATACGATGTTCTTCAGAACAAACGCTCAACATATCTCTACCGTCATTCCTCAACAATAGCTGTAGTCGAGGGACAATGTTGTGAACAAGCACTGTAGAGCATATCTGTATAGTTATGATGAGACATTCGCGTTGGATGTTGTCTTCTAGCATCCATATTGATGTCGGTCGATCGCGGTAGATTTGCGACTTCAGGTAACTCCAGAGTCAATAATCACACGGAGTGAGATCTGGGGACCTGGGAAACCAAACATGACGAATGTGGCGGATCAGCACGCGATCATCACCAAACGACGTGCGCAAGAGATCTTTCATACGTGTAGCAATATGGGGTGGAGCGCCATCCTGCTAAAAAATATTACGTTCCAGCAGGTGTTTAAAAGCCAGGCTAGGGATGATGCGCTTCTGTAACATATCGGCGTACCCGTCACGCTAACAGTTACGAAACAAAAATCATACATTTCCTCAAAGAATAAGGGCCTAGTAACTGTATAACTTTCTCGTCGTGCAATGGAGTTTGCACGACAGTTCTAGGATTTTCGATAGCCCAAATTCGGCAGTTGTGGGAGTTGACAGACCCTCGGAGTGTGAAATGGGCTTCGTCGGTCCACAACACGTTAGACAACCAATCGTCATCTTCCGCCATCTTTTGAAACGCCTACACCGCAAATGCTCTCCGCTTCACAAAATCGTCGGGTTCTTCGAACAGTTCATGATGACGCTGGATTTTGTACGGATACTATCGGAGGGTGCACCTTAGTGCTATCCAGACACTAGTGTATGGAATTCCATTGCGACGTGCGACTTCACGAGCGATGACTTGTCCACGCGTAGACAAACCCGTTACAATCTCCATTTCTTCCTGAACTGTCTGAGCAGCATTAGCACTTGTGCTCTGTCGGCCACTACGGAGCCCGTCGTCTACACAACCCACGGCTTCGAACTTCGAAATCATTCTCTTCACAGTTGAACCTGTCACAGTACCTTTACCAGTTCGAATACCCTTCCTAAGGCGATATGATCGTAAAGCTGCAATAGCAGATTCCCCATTTCGATAGTACAGCTTCACTATTACAGGGCCTTTTATGGTAACGTCAACATGCTGAGATTGCTGGTGCATCTGATTCCCTGTGAAACTGTGGTGGCTTTACGGGCTACCTAGTTGTTGAACAACTTTACGCCCAGTAGATGCATGATTGGAGATAACTGTGACAGGAGCAATAAAGTTTAAATAAAATGTCTAACATTTAATCAATTAACTAAAAAATAAAAAATAAGAGAAGAAAGCCTCATACTTGAGGCACCTCACCATAGTCGAAAGGTTAAAATTCCCGGAATTACATAAAATAAGGATGGAAAGTCGCATGCAGGAGAGCTACATGTTATAGAAGAAGAGGCAAGAACATAGTCGATTAGCAGGGTAGAGTCCACATAAAAAAAAAGAAAGATCAATTCAGATACCATACTTTTTTTGTTGTTGTTGTTGTTGGGAGGGGGGCGCTATGATGGAATACCATGCAGTCACTGCTCCACTTTTCGGTTCTGGACAATGCCAGTA
Organism: Salticus scenicus; assembly: GCA_963930645.1. Taxonomy (NCBI): domain Eukaryota; kingdom Metazoa; phylum Arthropoda; class Arachnida; order Araneae; family Salticidae; genus Salticus; species Salticus scenicus. The sequence continues at coordinate 21,505,033 of OZ005659.1, read as the reverse complement.
GGCCCTGAAAAAGGCCCCTATTAAGAGAAGGAGACTTCCGTGCTACAAGGCAACCGTCAAGCAACTCAGACGAAACTTAACATAAGTCTAATCAAATACTTAATCATATACCTAAATAAAATGAGCATTATGTAGCTCGGAGTAAGAGAATCAATAGAAGACCTCGTACTTGAGGCATCTCACAATATGATGAGACAGGATAAACAGGGTTAAATAAAGTACAATAAGCTGAGTCTGGGTTAGTATAAACAAAAGAGCAGGTAGAAGATGTACATAGTAAAAGCAAAGGTACATAAAAAATTAGTTTTATTTTAATTTATATAAATTTAAAATAATGAAATAAGTAAGTAAAGTGATACGCATGACAAAATAGTACAAATAAAAATTGACTGGATTAGTTGATAAAAAGTACAATTTGTAATTTAAGTATGACAATGGGGAAAAATTAAAGAAGCACCATCTGCTGGCCCTTTTTGGAACTTTTTCTTTTTTGATGTTGCAATAAAACCCCGTGTCATTCCAAGCATGCGTGTCAATTTTTACTCTTCTACCTATGTTATTCCGTGATTTATTAAATTTTCAAGTGTATACTTATTTTTTGATCACCCTGTACATTCACAGTAAAATATTTTACTTACTATTAACATTTATTTACGTATACAAAATTTATGTGATGAATAAACATTTTCAGTAAAATATTCATTTCATTTATAACGTTTATTTATGTATAAAATTCTAAGAGATTAATATTCATTTGCAGTAAAATATTCGGACTATTTCCGACATCTATTTAATTTTTTAATTTACATAATTATAGCTTTATATATTCATATGTAAAAAATCCTACTTATGAACAATATTTATTTATTTATAAAATTCTGATTTTGATATATATATACACAGTAAAATATTCTGCATATTAATATGTACTATATAAAATTCTTAGCAATTATTAAACATTCACAGTAAAAAAATTCTACTTATTGATAATATTTATTTACGGATACAATTTTAAGAAATTAATACATATTTACAGTAAAATATTCCGGTTATTAACTGCATCACAGTTAATTCGCACTAAAATATTTCAGTTATTTGCATAATTAATTTATATATTAAATTTTAGGATATTAATATGTATTCCCAGTAAAATGTTTTACTAATTAATAACATTTATATAAGTAAACAAATTTTATGCGATTAAAGAACATTCACAATGAAATATTCCATTTACTAATAACATTTATTTATGTATAAAATTATAAAAGATTAATAGACATTTAAAGTAATATATTCCGCTTATTAACAAAATCTATTTATTTATATAATTCTGAGAGATTAACTCAAAATGAAATATTTCCACATATTAAGAACATTTATTTATATATAATTTTTTAAAAGATAAATATGCATTCACATAAAATATTTCATTTATTTAAAGCATATATTTATGGAAAAAAATTAAATATATATTTATACTAGCAGACCCGGCCACGCGTTGCTGCGGCTAAGTAATACGTTGATAATTTGATAAGGTATATAGTATTTCCCCACAACTGGATTTGGCGATTTTTTTTTTTTTTTTTTTTTTTTTTTTTTTTTTGGCGCCTTTTTGAACGATAACGAAGTCGTTCTGGATTCTTTGCAGTAAAACATGGTAACCTGCATGCTTTTATTTTAGATTTATGATTTAGCTTATGATTTTATCATTTATGATTTAGCCATAATCGCCAAATCCAGTTGTGGGGAAATACTATAGTTGTTACCCACAACTATAACTTTTAATATAACTTCAGTAATTAAATTCGGATAATTATAACTTCAGTATATCCCCACAGCTGAATTTGGCGATTTTTCTTTGGCACCGTTTTGAACGATAACGATGTCGCTCTGGACTGTTTGTGATATAATATGGCAGCCTATATGTTATTTATTTTGGATTTATTATTTTATGTTTTTGATTTATGATTTAGATTATCATTTATCATTTATGATTTATGATTTATAGATTTATGATTTAGCCATAATCGCCAACAAAAAATCGTCAAATATCGTTGTGGGGATATACTGATTAATATATTACTGAAAAGATTAATATATTTTAACGAAGTGGTGAGAAGATTCTGAGTATGTTAAAAATTTAATAGTAAATTCAAGTTAATCAAGAAGGAAAGCATTGAGGATTAAGATAAGAAAATTGCAAGATTTTAAGATCGCATTTTCAGCAATAAATATGAGTCAAAATTTAATGCAAAATACATATATAAATCACAAATTTAATCAGGAACGTTAAATTGGTAAGTTATAAAAAAAAAAAAAAACGTAAAGAAAAATAAGAGAAATAATTAATTAAAGTTTCGAACATCGATCATATAGATTAGCGTTACAAAACAAATAAACAGACTTAAACTCTTCCAGACTTTTAAATAAGTTTTAAATTAAGTTTTAAAATTTAATCTATCTATAATAATAAAAGAAGATGTCTGTCTCTCTGTCTGTCTGTCTGAGTATCTATACGTTCAGCCCCTATTGAACGCAGAACTACAATATTTGACATACGGGTGCTCCGAAGCCTGCCCGAATGCATAGTGAAAACAGAATTTAAAAATTTTAATTAGTTGCGGAGATATTAATTAAAATGTAAACCTATGTCGAATGAAGAAGCGATCTCAATGACTGAGAATACACCGCGATTGCATAAAAATAGATACTTTAACGAAGTTAAAAACAGAAAAAGTGGAAAATAAATTAGAAATATTAGTCCGATCGTTACGAATTTGGTACCAAATGAAAGGGGATTTTTTTCCGAATCTAAGAGTGCAAGTGGCTTATCTCTACAGCAATTAGATTTTTTAAAATTAACTAAAGTATGAAATTTAGTTGGCAACAGACAGTTATTTCATTTATCAAAGATTCTTCAGTGCCAGGTGCTAGACATGCTGGCTTCCGGTCGGGAAAAATGTTTTTCGTTTTTCGCCCACGTGACATCTGTTAATGACACCAAAAGTTACTTTTAACAGAATAATATTGATTTTTTTTCCCCTTTTTTTATGAATTCGGTTGTAAGAAAGCAGTTTTGGAATTCTTAAATTTTAGACGGATTTTTCAATAGAAACCGTTAATCGCACTTGATAGATTAGCCATTTTGAGTCTAAAATATATCAAAGATATTCATTATTGTAATACATAATACATCATTCAAAAGACATTTTAAAGTATTTTTATTGCAAGCTATTAAAATGATATAAGCCGTTCAAATTCTGTACGAAACTTTCGGAGAAAACTACGGAAAAACCAGAAAATTTTTATTCTTTTATATTTAGTTGTTGTAAGTTCGAAAGCGGGGATAAGGCGCCGCAGGCGCCAACGAGCGGGACTTAGCTAAAGTCAGAAATTGGAAAGATCATAACATGGTGAGCGAACAGGCTGTTTCCGATATTGAAAAGGGAAAAGGGCGCCGAAGGCGCTACCGCACGGGAATTTACTGCGATTTCAATAAGCTATTTTCACGATATATCAATAAGCTGTTATTGGACCTGAAACGGGAAAAAGGCGCCGCAGGCGCGACCGAGCGGGAGTTTCGTAAAGTCGGATTTTTCAGGGATCGCGAACCAGCTGGTCGCCGAAGGCGGCTAGTGTTAAATAAAACAGACTTTTAAATATGTTTTAAATATTGAAATGGTTACTTTTTATTTAGAACGTTATGTATAGATCACAAATTTCTTAAAGAAAACGAAGTGATACAGATTAGAATAATGCAACAAAAATTGAAAAAGCAAGGTTACGTCGTAAATAAATTTTTAACACACGTGTCACGTGAAATAAATTGTAGCATATACATAATGTATCTGATATAAGATATTAACATGTTGCAGCGGAATAAATTTCATATCTATCATCTTTGGCGGAAAAAAAAATAATATCGCCAAATTATCTGGCGCACACATTTAATTCCTTTCAAAAATCATGGTTATTTTAACAACTTATATTAAGAGAGTAATGAATAATATGAAACAATATTTCGCACAATACATATTACGAAAATATACATCTAGCTTGTATATTTTAGTGGTACGTTTTTCATCGCCAAATACGAAAAACTCCAAGGACGACAGAGCTTTGAAATTTAAAATTAAAATTTTGTCAATTTGACAGCAAAATAACTCAATCTAACGTATGCACATGATAAATAATACATATCTATACAAAAATATGGGGATTAAAATCCGGAAATAATTTTCCTCTTTTTTTAATAATTTTTTACAAAAAATACAATGTGCGATTAACATAAGAAATCTATTTCTTGATTTCACAGACGGTCAGTGACGTCACACTTCGCTTGTGTATAACTACATACTTTATCAATGCGAATAAAATCTTTAAATTGATTATGACGTCAATTTTCGTGAGATGTATAATTTAACTTTTTATAATTTTTTAACGTTCACGTTTGATTAAATGTATTTACTTTTATGTCGAAAGAAAATGAACTGGTATTTTTTTCTTTTTGGCAACAATTAAACTTATGGAACTCACAGATATTTTGGAGCAACTGTAACAAAGGTCTATAATTAACAAATAATTGCAATAAAACAATATTGTGACAATAAATTGAGATAAAAACTATCCTATCTCTCAAGTTGGACCAAACTGCACACAGTGTGCAAAATTTCATTAAAATCGGTTCCTTAGTTTAGGAGTTTATCGCGGACAAACATCGTGACACGTAATTTTTTTATATATACAGATGTATTCACAGTAAAGTGTTTCACTTTTTTCAGCATCCATAGATTTATGTAATTGAAAGAGATTTGTGTATATTCACAATAAAAAAAATCCCACATCTTAACAGTATTTATTTATTAAAAAAATTGTAAGATTAATATATACATTTATTGTAGAATGTTTCACTTATTAATGGAATTTATTTATGTATAATATAAAATTGTTGGTGATTAATAAACATACACAATAAAACACCCCGTTTGTTGATAACATTTATTTATGTATGAAATTTTAAGGGATTTAATTTTTAAAGAATTTTTAAGGGATATTAATTTACAGTGAAATATTTTGATTATTAACTACGTCTATTCATTTATATAATTATAAAAGATTAATAGTAAAATATTATCCATTTACTAATAACATTTATTTATTTAGATAATTCTAAGTGATTATTACGCATTTACAGTAAAATAGTTTATTTACTGATAGCATTTTTTATGCATAAAATTTTAAGTTTTTATTATACATTTAAAATAAAGTATTCATCCATTAATATATTTATGGATAAAATTTTAAAAGATTAATATACATTCACAATAAAAAAATGCCTATATTTTTTTTTTTTTTTTTTTTTTTTTACAAAATTTATATATTTTTAAAAGTATGAGATTAATATACATTCTCAGTAGAATATTCCAATTATTATCAAAATTCATTTCTATAATTAAATTCTAAGAAAATATTAAAAAATCACTTTAAAATATTTCACTTATTAAGGGGACCGGGACGTGAAATACCTTCAAAATTTCGATTTTTTAATTAGTGGCTTAAAAAATAATACAGATTCTGCAGATTACAAATATACATAATTTATGCATATATGGTAGCACAGACTGTTTTCAAGTATTTGAAAATACTGGAAAAAGTAAAGGTCTGGCAGTAAGCTTAGAATTTTTATGTTCAAAATGCAATAATTTCACAAGTGCCATGTCATCCAGTAAATCAAAAGCATACAATGCCAATATAAGACTAGTGTATGGCATGTGTTGGATTGGTAAAGTGAAAAGAGCTGCTGAAATATTTTGTGACGTTATGAACTTGCCTCTTCTTCCTTCCAAATTTGAACGATACAATAAAATAATCCCTGGTAGTCTGAATACTGTTTCTATGCAATCCGTGGTAAAGGCAGTAAATGAGACTGTGGGTATGCTGGATGGTGACAGAAATATAACTGCAGCTTTTGAGGGCACTTGACAGAAGGTGAGCCATATTTCTCTCAGTGGTGTTGTGTGTGCAACATCACTGGAAAACAATAAGGTAATTGACTTTGAATATTTATCAAAGTATTGTTCCTCATGCAAAAATAGAAATGTTGATCAACATGACTGCCAGGACTGCCAGAAAAATTTCGATGGATTTAGTTGAGGTATGGAAGCTAGAGGGGCACTAAAATAGAGTACCCAAAACAAAATTTGTGAGCATAAACACATTAAGAACTAGTATGATGTGGGCACCGCATGACTTTCTTCTATATTTTCCTACCCAAGTTCACTCAGTTAAAATATTAAAAAAAAAAAAAAAAAAAAAAAAATTTTTTTCGTTAAAAGTAAAAAAAAAAAAAAAAAAAACGATAACTTTGTTTTAAATTATCACAGATTTATAGTTCAACCATTCGTTTTAAAGGTATTGACGAGACCTTTCGAAAGATACCCATCTTGAAAATTTACTCCCCTCGAGGGGGTACTTCCCCCCCAGGGGGGTGGTGAGGCTCCTACACATACAATTTTTTTTCCCAGTTGACTATCTCTGTTACGAATAATTCTTGTAAATTTCAGAATGATTACTAAAAAATAATTCTTTTTATGTACATTTATACAAAATTTTGTCCTATATCACCATGCTGAAGATTTTCATTAGTTTTTTAGAAAAGTGTACCAAAGTGAATGAAGTGAAAAAATCCTTAAGAGTTAAATATGTATGTTTACAGTGCTATTATATATATACATATATATATATATATATATATTTTAAAGAAAAAACCTCTAACACATAAGAATAAATAATTTGCATCAAATATTTCTTAAACTTCTTGTTAATATCTCATAAAAAATTTATATTGATACATGCATAATTAGAAAAGATATGGCTATTAAAGTAACAACTTAAATTTCCCACTTCTCGGTTGTCGGAAACATCTCAGTCCCCTTAACAACATTTATTTATGTATGAAATTGCCATAGATTAATATACATTTTCAGTAAAATATTCTATTTACTAATCATACTTTCTATGCATATGACATAATCATGCATACACAATAAAATGTTCCACTTTAATGAGGGGTTACATGGGTTCCGAAGGCTAAAAAGAAAGCATATTTTTAATTTTTTTTTTTTTTCATATAATAAATAGAAATTTTTATTCAAAATTTTAAGAATATAAAAGAGTAACATTTAAAAATATTTTATAAAGCTTTCATTAAGAAACTTGGATAGTTCAGACGGCGGATTCCCGTTTCCGGAGGCCCATCAAAAAAGTGTTAGACATGATTTTTCAAAAACATGTTCTGATTTTAATGAAATTCTGCACAATTCTTCAACTTGAATGAAAGATTTTTAAAATTTGAAATTTGAATTTTTAGCATAGTTGTATGCAAAGAAAGTACAGCTTTCAGTACATTTTGTTACACGTATAGCCTTTTAAAATTAATTGTAAAGGAAAATAAATAAATAAATAAATAAATAATATATCCTTTGTTCAAGAACTAGTCAATTCTGTTTTGAAGAAGTGTGCAAAATTTCACTAAGATCGGTGCATTAGTTTTTGAGATATCGTGTTCACTCCTTTTCTGAAGCGTCTCTGGAAACCTGGATTCACCAGCTGAATTTTCCAAAATTTCTAATGAAAGTTTTATAAAACTAGTTGGAATAGGTGGACTCTGCTCAGTTCCCCATCATATTTATATTCTCATAAATTTCTAGTGCGAGACATATTATAATCATGTTAAAAGAAATGAATTTGACCAAAGCTTGACACAGTGACAGAATGAAATCCCCGCCTAATAGGCTATTCACCGTTCACTTCGATATATTTATCTTATTCTAATCTATTAATTTATTTTATCAGGGTCGATTCCGTTGTTTAGTTTACATACTACTATTTCCAATGCAATAATCCTCAAAATTCATATTTATATGAAAAATTTACAATTTCGCTATGTTGATAAAATCGTAAATTACGAATAATTTACGAAATTTTCCTATTAGAATATTTGTATTCAATCATGTTCAAACCAATATCATAAATGTAATTTTGAAGTTGTCTAATGTATTTACGATCCTCAAAATCGAAGTTTATGCTCAATTTTGCCTATTCTGATATGTTAAGTAAATCGTAAATTCCAAATAACTTACGAATTTTTTAAATTAGAAAAATCATAGTCTATGATATTCATGCCAGTATCTTAAATAATATTTCGAAAGTGGTTTGACATCTTTACGGTGAAAATATCCCTCAAGATTGACATTTATGTGAAATTTTGCTCTATTCTGCCATGTTAAGAAATTCGTAAATTTCCAATAACTTACGAAATTTTTATATTGGAAAATTCATAGTCATTAATATTCATTCCAGTGTCCTAAATAATATTTCAAAAGTAGTCTGACATCTTTACGATGAAAATATCTCTCAAAATTGACGTTTATGTGAAATTTTGCCCTATACTGACATGTTAAGAAATTCGTAAATTTCCAATAACTTGCGAAATTTTCAAAGTAGCATATTTATAGTTACTGATGTTCATTCCGGCATCAGAACTGATATTTTAAAACTGGTCTGACATTTTTACAGTAAAAAGTTTCCATTTAATGCACGTTTAAGTGAATTTGTCCTATTCTCCCATGTTAAGAAAATCGTAAATTTCTAATAAGTTACGAAGTTTTTAAATTCGAATGTTACAAATGAATAGGGTTCTTGCCAGTATCGAAAGTAATATTTTAAAACTGATCTGACCTCTCTGCGATCATTTGTTCGTGAGATATCGTGTACACAAACTAACAAACTAACGGACTAACCCACTAACCCACTAACAGACACCCTACAGACAGACACCATACAAATTTTGTCATTTTCGGATTCCTCACACCTGAAAACGTGTAAAAAAGTCAAAAAACCGAGGTCAAAAATTTTCACGATTACTAAGTTCCCCATACCTATAGTATAATTGGGAACTAATAATTGCTTAAATGTTGCTTTTTTTATATACTCAAAATTTTCAATAAGTATTAGCCTTAGAAAAAATATTTGCCTTAGAAAGGCCATGTAACCCTTAACAATATTTATGTATATTTGAAATTCTAAAAGATCACTAAAAATATATCCCATTTACAATAATATTCACATTTATGTACAAAATTCCAAGTGATTAATATACATTCACAAAGGATATTTCACTTATTAATAACATTTATTTATGTGTAGCATTTTAAATGATCCATTGGATTAAGTCCGTTTTTAAGTTATTTCAAGAAGCTACTGATAAATGCTATTATCAAATTTACATTTAAATTGAAGGTCTCAAGTTTTATTTAGAAAGAGAGAGAGAGAAATTAGCTTTCAGGTGGTTTCAATTAAATTGGTTAGACTGAAACAATTTTCGGAAGGCTCATTCTTTTCGGCGACAATAATTATAAAGCATTTAAATCTTGATTTGTGATTAATCCTACTTTGGGCAAGGAAACCAATTTTTATCTGAATCAGGACTCGAATCGGCTTGGCCAATAGGAGATGGTTTCAGAACCCATTGACCCAAATAATGTAACAAAGCTGCTTTTTTTTTTTTTTTAACTTTTTTCTGCCTACGTAATGAGAAAGTATTGAATTCTTGCAAATTTCTGAGTTTTGGTTTTCGATGGATTTACACGTTTTGAGAGCTCAGGAACACGGCTTGACCACTTTTTGAAAAAGGTCTGTCTATGTGTGTTTCAAACGTTTATGGTAATTGTGTGTCCTGAACTACTGCACAGAACTTCATATAAATTTATGTATAGTTGCACCTTCACATCCATTAGTGCCTATCAATTTTTAATATAAATCACTCAATAGGTGGCTCTGATATACTGCGATTTACATTTTTTAAGATATCCTGAACAGAATTTTAGCATTTGTAGAAAATATCTGTATGTTTGTGTGTTGCCAAATTTTTGTATCTCCTGTAAAAATATTTGTAAATATCAAAACATTTACAAAATACGTAAGAATGTAAAAATAACTATATAATTTATGAGGGATTAAACCTTAACATAAATTGATGTGGATTATATTGGGGTATATATAGCCGAGAAGATGGTATTGAATAGGTTCCATTTCTCCTCATTTACAAGAACGGTTGTATCGCACCTTCTAAAATGTGTACGTGCACAGAACTTGGTTTATCAATTAGATATTATGAAAAAGTATGCAGATTTAATCAGGGTATATTATGCCGATAGATGACCACTTTTGAAGGTGAAAGGTTGAACTACACTGTTAATTATGTTCTTGTTAATTATATCTTAGCGCTTCTATGGCCTGAGTACCATTAAACCTCACCTGTTAGATGCTTATTCTAAAAACAGCACATACTGCCCAATAAACTGCTTGCAAATGCTATATAGCGTGCGTCACGATTTTCCATCTATTGTTTTCATTATCGTCATCTAGTGGATGTAATCGTATGAACTCTAAGGCCTTGGGGGCGTAAATGGGACAGGTAGTATCTAATTAAATGCAATGTTTGATATTTTACAACTTTAGATATAACTTACTGTTTTCATGGAATGATCAGAAAATTCTTATTTTATGGTATTTTATTATTTATGATTTTATTTCAAAATAAATTAATATAATATAAATTTAAAAAATGAGAAAAAGTTTTTTTTTTTTTTTTTTTTTTTTTTTTTCAAAATAGAAAACAACTTTTATCTCATCCTTGTACTTCAGTCGTGCCGTTCTATCAAACGATATCTTCATAACTTATTCATACTTTTCCCCATGCGCAGAAACTTCCATAAAACTCCCCCCGCAAATCATCTTTCATCGAGTTACGTTCCAGAAATATTTTTTCTCATCAATCATCTTTCTGCCGCAAAGCCACCATTGGTTAGTTTTGATAAAGGAGCCCCACCTATGAATTTTTCTTTACCAAACAGCATCCATCTCGGGCGATAAATGATGAAATATGAACAACCCACTTTCACGCAGGGGACATTCATGGGGTGTGAAAAAGAATAAAGAAAACGTTAAAAGAGTTTTCCAGAAGAGGAGAGGATGAGGAAGAGGAGGTCATACAGGTGGAAAGAAAAGATCCCCCCCTTTCCTGTTCACGAAGAAGAGTGACAAGACAAGGGCCTGAGCACCCAGGGGCAACAAACTCAATTATTGAATGGACCACGCTCTATCCGAATTATTCAAGAATATTTTTAATCAACGTTGCGACTCAATTTAAAGATTAATGCGGCACAAGCCTGCTAAGAACGATGGAGAACTCGGAGAGAGGGGGTGGTGCAAAAGATTCTATACAGGGGGAACGCGCTCCAGAACGTTGGAGTTATCCGAGCGTGTAGATTTTGGTTGATGTGGGAGGCGGTGGAGGCGGAGTGGGTCACTGGGGGTTTTAAAACTGGAATGGGGGAGGTGTGGGAGTGTGAAGGGGTTGGCATATCTTATTCCGCGCCAAGTGAGCGTTCCTTTTTTATTTTTATTTTTTGATGGAATTTAATGAGAGCTGCAGTTTTGGGAGAAGTGTTTTGGAGCATCCAAGACGCGGAATGTCGGGGAGTGATTATAAGCTTCAAATATTTTCTGTTTCGGTCATCGTGGTGATTACGATAACGTTCTCTTTTTCTTTCTTTCTTTCTTTCTTTTTTCACTAGGGTCGAAGAAGTCAGCCTGTTACGCGATCTCATCGACCGATGTAATGCATTGATCATTCTAGTTAAGGTATCCCCATGGCAGTTACAAAACTTATTTAAATAAACATAGTGGAATATTTTTTTGCTGCTGATCTGATGTTAATGAAGCTTAAAGAAATGCGGAGCAAAAAATTTTGATTTCTTGCTAGATTAAAGAAAAAATGGGAAAGCTTTGAAGATATTTATCTCTTTTTCGAAGAAAATAGATAAATATCTTTAAAAGTTATTTATTTATTTTTTTGAATAAATGAAAGTCTTTGTAAATTAAATAAAAGGTTTTGTTATATTTTATTTTTTCCGTTGCATCATGTAAGTAAATTCACTTTTTTTTGCTGTAGAGCATTAAAACAAAAAATTTAAGCAGCATTAAAAATTTTAAGATAAAGATGCTTCACGATATTAAAAAGAGATAAAGAACCCATTTAATTCGGACAACTGATGGTTTGATCCTTAACACTAGAATGTAATTGCTTTTTTAACAATTAAAGAAAAAAAAAAGTTGATTTAAGATTTAACACTGCGTTGCAAAAAAAAAAAAAAAAAAAAAAAAAAAAATCGAGCTATCATACCATTTTTGCTGATTATTATATAAAATTGATTCGAATATGACCCACATTTTGCCCAATCACCCACCGTTTTTTCGGGACGTCACCCTGTTCCTCAATTTTTATCACTGTTCGGTAATTTTATGACCATGAATTTTATTTGGCGGGTGGAAAAGGATTACTTTGACATTTAAAAACAAAAATTATAATGTACAATAAATAATAATAATAATAAGAGATTAACAAAAATAAATATAATTTACTCTACTATAATGTAATAATGTGATAAATGTAATTTACTCTATAGAAATTTGCTCTGCAATATTCATGATTTACATTCCGGTTTTCCACATAAGCAAAATTTTAGTATCCCGTTGTCTATGTGAATCAAAAGGAATATCTGAGTGATATTATTAAAAGTTATTTTTACTACCCCCTGAGTAAACTAAGTACTGTAATAACGAAAAACTAAATTTATGTTGTATCTAAAATGTAACTCAAAAACGGTTTGCCGTAAACGTAATAAAATGCACCGGAAAACAGTGTTGAGAAGTAATAAAACAAAACGGCGTTTGAAGCATTCGTTCGGGTCTTGTGCTATTTCAACACGAGACAAATGTTGCGAGTTTTTTGCGTTTTATAGTATTTATTCAGTGTTTTTAACTTATTACTGTAAACTTGAAAATTGAAATTTTAAGTTGCTTCTCAGTTGCCGGTAAATCTTTTTGCTTAGGACGCACCAGCGGCTGAGCGGTTTTGCACTCAAAACTGGTACATGGGAAGTGCCAGGTTCGATCCCAGTCGCGCTCATCTAACTAGCCGTTCAGAGTTTCCCGTGGTTTTCTCCGAAACATGCGTAAATACGGGCTAGAATCCTTTAGAAAGACCCCCATGGAGAGCATTCCACCTATACACCTAGGAATCTAGCGTAGTCAATTGGCCTTAAAAACTTACAACTAACCAACCAACCATTTTGCTTAGTCGCTGTTTCTTTTCTTTTTTTTTTCTTTTTTTTTTTCTTCTCAAATTTCGCCTGATTACTAAAGACATTTTAAGCGAAATTCTTTAAAGACGAAATATATCACGAAATTCTTTAAAGACGTAGAATTGTTAAAAAAGGGTATGTTTTAAGTTCACATGATTTTTTAAGGATCCGGTTTGAAATTCGCTGATTTTTTTTGTAAAGGGTCCGTTTTAATTTTGCTGATTTTTACGAAAGCTTCGATTCAAGATCAGGTTTTACTTCGTTTTGATCTTCGTTTCAAGTATCCACTTTCGTACTCGTTTATTTCCTAGACAGACACTGAAAATGTCTTTCTTCTTTAGTCAATGGTTGAAATTTGTTTTTGAATTTTCAGGTCAATGGACAAATAAAAGGCGATATCTAAAGCCGATTGCAAAGTGCAGAACTATTTCGAAAGAAAAAGAGAAGTGGCGAGTTGTTTAATTTTTTTAAAGTCGTTACCTTATTCGTTTTTCTTGCCACGTGACGAGAGGATTTTGTCTAGTTCGCCATCCTCCTTCTTGCTCCCTACTTGACTTCCCGCTTTAGTGATGTTCACGATTTGCTTAGTTTTTTTGTGAGGTTTGTAAGTTAGTGTATATGTACAGTCGGTAACAAAAGTGTCCGAACACTAGCAAAAATTCTTATGTAAAAAAAGTACACTTCATACGGTTTTGTTAAATAAATCCTTATCGAATCGTGTTCTTAGACTGACTAAGAACAGGATTCTACAAGGATTTATTTAACAAAACCGTATGAAGTGTACTTTATTAACATAGGAATGTTTGCTAGTGTTCGGACACTTTTGTTATTGACTGTATATATGTGATAGTGAGCATTACAGTTTAAGACGAAATCGTTAGCTATACAGCGTTGCAATATGATACATTCATTATCTTTCTATAAATGATAAAACATTTTCGATTTTAGAGATTTTTGTCAAATACCCAGAAAAATAATTAACGAAATATACTGAAATTTCAGTAGCGCTAGATGTAATTTGTTTCAATAAAGAATTTATATCGAAAGGAAATAGGGGATCAGCAACAAAATTAATAAAAATAATAATGTTTGGGATCACCCAGTAAAAAACAAAGCTTAAAATGTCTAATATCGGTAGCGCAAGCAGTTTCGGTAGCTTAAAGTATATCGTCATCAGTGTAGAATGACGAAGTGGATTATTGCTTATCTACTTCGTCATTCTGCACTGATGTCAATACGCTTTACGCTACCAAAACTACAGTCTGCACTTAACATTGCACTTTAACGTTGTGTAAATATCGATATTTCTATTTTGCGTCATGTCTGGTTATTTATTGCTTAAAATGTGTCTTGTTGTTTAAAATAACGTCTGATTGAGACACTTACCTTTCTTTAAATTTTATTTTATGAGAATAGTATGTATATTCATGGATATATATATATATATATATACTAGCAGGCTTTGCCCGCTTCGCTGGACATTAAACTTATATGATTTGTCAAAATGCCATATCTTTATTAATAACCTAAGTTCTCGCTGTGATTGGTAGAAGTTTTCTCGCTCCCAATGTGAGGAGTCTGGCTCCCCACTGTCTTCGGCACAACTTACCCACTTCTTACTTCCCCACCCACAGCGGGTGAGTTCGAAGTTTTGCAAAATCCCACTAATGTACATAATGCGTACACTTAATCAATATCCACACACCAAAATTCGCCATTCTAAGATAATTCAAAGCTAATTCAAACGGAAAAACATGTTTTTACACATGTTTATTGCCCTCCGACTCCGAGAAGGGGGGGGGGGGATTTCGAATTTCGTGAAATGCAGTTACAATAAGTGCCGGGTGCATACAAACAATTTACGCAACAAATTTCGTGACCAGAGAAGTCTTTAATAGGCAATATTATAAATAATAAATTATACAGACACGACATTATTTCATTATTTAAAACATGAAAATCTGACATTGACAGATTTTAATTTAGTGCCAGAGGCCTACTGCTAAACTTGTTAATATCGACAAATTCTTCTTTAGTTAATTCGTGACGATCTAAATTCCATGATAAAGTTTTCATTAAATCAAACCAATGTGTTTCAGCTGCAGATATTGTAACAAATAACGTTGGAAGTCCAAACTGTCTTATAGCCGCAAAACAACGTTTTTTCTCCTTTTCCCAATGAGGGGGAGGTGTGCCTTGGGGGGGGACTCATGTCAAAGGTGTGCCTTGGGGGGGGGACTCATGTCAAAGTTGTGCCTTGGGGGGACTCATGTCAAAGTTGGGCCTGGGGGGGGACTCATGTCAAAGTTGAGCCTGGGGGGGGACTCATGTCAAAGGTGTGCCTTGGGGGGGACTCATGTCAAAGTTGTACCTTGGGGGGGACTCATGTCAAAGTTGAGCCTTGGGGGGACTCATGTCAAAGTTGGGCCTGGGGGGGACTCATGTCAAAGTTGGGCCTTGGGGGGACTCATGTCAAAGTTGTACCTTGGGGGGGGGACTCATGTCAAAGTTGGGCCTGGGGAGGAATCATGTCAAAGTTGTGACTTGGAGGGACTCATGTCAAAGGTGTGCCTTGGGGAGGGACTCATGTCAAAGTTGTACCTTGGAGGGGACTCATGTCAAAGTTGGGCCTTGGGGGGACTCTTGTCAAAGTTGGGCCTGGGGGGGGGGACTCATGTCAAAGTTGGGCCTTGGGGGGACTCATGTCAAAGTTGTACCTTGGGGGGACTCATGTCAAAGTTGGGCCTGGGGGGGACTCATGTCAAAGTTGTGCCTTGGGGGGACTTCATTCAATAAATCCCCATTCAATAAACCGACTGAAATAGGCCCTGAGCACTATTAAGAGTGTATTATAAAAATTCGACAACGCTGTACCGACTGAAATAGGGGTACCTTGGGGGGGACTCATGTCAAAGTTGGGCCTGGGGGGGACTCATGTCAAAGTTGTGCTCTGGGGGGACTTCATTGAATAAATCCCCATTCAATAAACCGACTGAAATAGGCCCTTAGCACTAATTAAGAGTGACCTATAAAAATTCGACAACGCTGTACCGACTGAAATAGGGGTACCTTGGGGGGGACTCATGTCAAAGTTGGGCCTGGGGGGACTTCATTCAATAAATCCCCATTCAATAAACTGACTGAAATAGGCCCTGAGCACTATTAAGAGTGTATTATAAAAATTCGACAACGCTGTACCGACTGAAATAGGGGTACCGTGGGGGGGACCCATGTCAAAGTTGGGCCAGGGGGGTGACTCATGTCAAAGTTGTGCCTTGGGGGGACTTCATTAAATAAATCCCCATTCAATAAACCGACTGAAATAGGCCTCTAGCACTAATTAAGAGTGACCTATAAAAATTCGGCAACTGTACCGACTGAAATAGGCCTCTGGCACTAACAAAATAAAAAAAGCACAGCTTAAGTATTGGAACCCTTTGGTGACTTTAAATATTTTAAGCCATTTTTGCGATGAACTGAATTGGCTATCTCAATTGTGAAATTAAAGATCTTGGCGAGAAACGTCCGAGCTACTTCGGTGCCGAATTTCAAATTTTGCCAAAGGGATCCAATACTAAAGCTGTTCCATATCGAATCTGGGTTGAAAACGGAAAAAGAGTAAAATAAATTAGAAATATCAGACCTATATTTATAAATTTGATACCAAATGTAAGGGGTGATTTTTCTGAATCCAGGGGTGCAAACAGTTTTTCGATGCGACAATTAGATTTTTAAAAAATAACTAAAGTGTGAAATTTAAGTGGCAACGGAAAAACGGAAAAAGGGGAAAATAAATTAGAAATATCAGACCTATCGTTACAAATTCAGTACCAAATGAAAGAGGTGATTTTTCTGAATCCTGGGGTGTAAACAGTTTTTCGATACGACAATTAGATTTTTTAAAATTAACTAAAGTATGAAACTTAGATGGCATCATTTCAATCTTTTCATAATTTGTAGTGAAAATCACGCGAATACAAAAGTCTTTAAATAAAAATTTATTTTTATAATTCATTTTTTCATTCAAAGCATTTTAGTGAAAAAATATTTATGGCGCATGCGCAGGCGTTTTTTACGCAAAATTTAAACACTAATCATAATTTTGAAAATTTCTATTGATATAATTTCAAGTTGGGTGAAGACCTAAGTTTCTGCCAAGCGCCGTTGAATTCCGTCCAGCAGTTCTCGAGTGATGCCCGGACAAACGTGTTTTAGTCTTTTACCCCCTAGGGGGGAACGGGGGGGAATTTCCGAAAAGTTGATAGATATAATTTTAAGTTAGGTGAAGACCTAAATTCCTGACAAGCGTCGTTGAATTCCGTCCAGCCGTTCTCAAGTGATGCCCGGACAAAAAAGCGACATTCGGACACGATGACACACACACAGACACACACACACACACACACACACACACACACAGGCAAAATTTTCTGAAGTCATTTTCGGCTTTCATGGGGTGTAAAACGTGAAGATATCGCAAAATTTTTCGATTCCGACAAATTTACAGACAAAACTCTGATTTTATTAATATACTAGCAGGCTTTGCCCGCTTCGCTGGACATTAAACTTAAATGAGTTGTCAAAATGCCATATCTTTATTAATAACCTAAGTTCTCGCTGTGATTGGTAGAGGTTTTCTCGCTCCCAATGTGAGGAGTCTGGGTCCCCACTGTTTTCGGCACAACTTACCCACTTCTTACTTCCCCACCCTTAGCGGGTGAGTTCGAAGTTTTGAAAAATCCCACTAATGTACATAATGCGTACACTTAATCAATATCCACACACCATAATTCGCCATTCTAAGATAATTCAAAGCGAATTCAAACGGAAAAAATATGTTTTTACACATGTTTATTGCCCTCCGACTCCCGGAAGGGGGGGGGGGGGATTTCGAATTTCGTGAAATGCAGTTACAATAAGTGCCGGATGCATACAAACAATTTACACACCAAATTTCGTGACCACAGAAGTCTTTAATAGACAGTATTATAAATAAATAAATACAAAAAGCACAGCTTAAGTATCGGAACCCTTTGGTGACTTTAAATATTTTAAGCCCTTTTTGCGATGAACTGAATTGGCTATCTCAATTGTGCAATTAAAGATCTTGGCGAGAAACGTCCGAGCTACTTCGGTGCCGAATTTCAAATTTTACCAAAGGGATCCAATACTAAAGCTGTTCCATATCGAATCTGGGTTGAAAACGGAAAAAGGGTAAAATAAATTAGAAATATCAGACTTATATTTATAAATTTGATACTAAATGAAAGGGGTGATTTTTCTGAATCCAGGGGTGCAAACAGTTTTTTGATGCTACAACTAGATTTTTAAAAAATAACTAAAGTATGAAATTTAAGTGGCAACGGAAAAACGGTAAAAGGGGAAAATAAATTAGAAGTATCAGACCTATCGTTACAAATTCAGCACCAAAAGAAATAGGTGATTTTTCTGAATCCTGGGATGTAAACAGTTTTTCGATACGACAATTAGATGTTTTAAAATTAACTATAGTATGAAACTCAGATGGCACATTTCAATCTTTTCATAATCTGTAGTGCGAATCACGCGAATAAAAAAAGTCTTTGTCTTAAAAATTTATTTTTGCATTTTATTTTTCCATTCAAAGCGTTTTAGTGAAAAAATATTTATGGCGCATGCGCAGGCGTTTTTTACCCACAATTTAAACACTAATCAGAATTTTAAAAATTTCTATAGATATAATTTTAAGTTGGGCGAAGACCAAAATCCCTGCCAAGCGCCGTTGAATTCCGTCCTGCCGTTCTCGAGTGATGCCCGGACAAAAAAAAGCGACGGACACGATGACACACACACACACACACACACACACACACACACACAGGCAAAATTTTCTGAAGTCATTTTCGGCTTTCATGGGGTGTAAAACGTGAAGATATCGCAAAATTTTTCGATTCCGACAAATTTACAGACAAAAGTCTGATTTTATTAATATAGATATTGAAAACCCTTTGAAACATTGAATTACATGAAACCAAGTATCACAAGAAGAACTATAAAAAATGAATGAAGTTGACGAAAAGAAAAAATAAGCAACCCGATATTGAAGCATACAAATTCACCACTTTTTCAAGGGCATTGAATGAATGTTGTATGCAAATTAAGTGATCTTTCTGTCATGCTGTATGTAAAGTGCTAAAAATTTACAGCATGCAATGCCCGAGGTCATCTAAAATAATTTCAAACATTATGTGGAAAAAACCAAGTTAGAATCAAACTTATGAAGAGGAAAAAACCCAAGAAAGAAGTAAACTTATTAAACTTCAGTCACCAATTTTTTCATAATAAATTTATGAAGTGGAAAAACCATGAGAGAAATAAACTTATTAAACATAAAACACCAATCCCTTCATAATAAATCAACCTCCCCCCCCCCCAAGGGAATTTAATAAAACTAAATTTTAACATTCTTTACTTTTGAAAAATGTAAAACACTCCACACCAGCCATGAGACCGGAAACAGTTAAAGTCACAGTTAATAAGGGGAATGAATTCATCTACTGAACGATTAAGTAAAATAATTTTTAGTTTAAATTTTAGCGTAATTAGATTCTTCTAATTTTTAACAAATAAACCTTAAAGTTAAAATTTAATTACATTTGAATTTATTACAAAGATTAATTTGAATTACGTAAATTTGCAATTCATAAATATCATGTAGAGATAGAAGTGTTTCATGGATTCAAAAGAACAAGTTATAGAGCCCCCCCCCTCTTTTTTTCACAATCCCTCCCAACCATGCAGCCAAACAATACCACCCATCCTCCGTAATCAAGCATCTGCCCACCCAACCGACTCCTTTTTTATTGTCTTTTATTTTTTGTAATTTTTTTTTTTTGGTTAAAAATACACAAAAGTGCACTTTTTTTTAAATACTTATTTATATATATATATATAAATGATAGATATCGTAATAAAATTTAACCTTATGTATATATATTAATAAAATCAAAAATGTTGTTTTTGTACTTTTTAATGCATGGTATTCAACTTAATGCAATGCCATTTTCAGAAAATTTAGCATATTTTAGTAAAGACAAGACAATATGAAAGTGGCCATAATTAAACTGACAGTGCTTACAATGTTTTGTAGCGCGCTCTAATTGCAAGAATAGAGCCAAATTTTGTAGGAAGATTTCACAAAACGAGAAATAAATGATTTCACAAAAAAAAAAAAAAAAAAAAAAAAAAAAAGTTTCAAAAGTCACTATTAGGTGAATTTCGCTGTGTAACAGAAAAGAGGATTTCAAAAAATGGTAAAAAAAAGGACAAATTAGCGCTGTGTCTCCAATTTCAAAATAATAAATGGGAACAAAAGAAGAAAATTGCGCACAATCATCCATTTTAAATTATAAATTGCGACAAAGGCTTTACTTGGGAAAACAGCGCCACGTATATCCCTAACGGTAAATTTTAGAACTTTTTTTCCCGGAATTCTTCGTCTCTTGTCTTGTTTATTCTTCCTACGAATTTTGGTGCTATTCTTGCATTTAGATATTGCAATTAGATTATGGACACTCTGCACTTTAAAGATAATAAAAATGTATATATTTGCTGAAATATGAATACTATTACTAAATGGTATTTAATTACGCAGCAGCAAGCGTTATCGAATTCTTTTTTTTTTTTTTGCATAATTTATAAGAGAAATGCATTGAGGTATCTATTAAAAAATAAAGGAATGCCTTGTAAATTAAAAAACATATGGTAGACAGAACGAGTGTAATTTCGAACACCTTGAAAAAAAAAAAGTAAAATTATAATGATTTTTTTTTCTTTCAATTTATTATCCAAATCAACATTCTCTGGGGGTCCCCGAAGCGGGGGAGCCATTCCCTCCGTAGAGGATCAAAATTGTGATGGCCTGTCTCCCGATCATCCTTAGGGCTGCGTCCCAGATCGTTGCCAATTTCCCATTGCGCAGTACTAGTGCGACGTTAAATGCAACCAACCAACAACCAAATCAATATGCTCTTTATTGGTCTTTATTGGCTCTTTATTGGTTCAATATAACTGCTTACCATTTTGCTCATAATAATAGCATCAAATAGCTACAATGCCTTTCAAGCATCTTTTTTTTTTTTTTTCAGTGTTAATATTTAATGCAAATTTTAAGCATAAAAAAAGAAGGAAAAAAAAAAAAAATCACTTAGTCAATGAATCCGCAAAGTGTATCCAAATATGTACAAAATATATTGTTAAACTGCAATAATGTAAAATCGAGGAGGAAAGAAAATAAAATTAGATAGCAGGAAACATTAATAAATAAATAAATAAATAAATAATAAATAAATAAAATAATTTTATTGAATTTAAATAGTGTTTCTAATTCAACATTATTAATATTATTATATTTAAATGCATATATATGCAGATTTTCAAAAACAAATTTATAACTTCCTCCATCCTCTTAACTGACCATACTGATATGTAAATAAATATAAGATTAAAAAACTTTTTATATACCATGTTTTCAATTTTCTGATGAATCATAGAGCTCTTATCAATGTGCATAAAATTTTTAAAGGGATATGACTTCAATTTTTGTGAGATGCATAGTTTAACTTTTTATAATTTTTTAACGTTCACGTTTAATTAAATGTATTTATTTTTATGTCGAAAGAAAATGAACTCATAATTTTTTTTGGCAACAATTAAATTATAGCTAATATTTTTATGGCTATTTAAACGCTACTAGGATGTTATTATTTATATATTTTAATTAATTATAAGAAAACTAATAAAAAATTCGAAAATCGGACTTCGAAGTATTGTGTTGTCACCGAGTTCTGAGGTACTGTGAAAGTTTCAAATGTCTAGCTAGTAGGAGAGTTAGTTAAAATTCGATTGCAAGATTTGTACCGGACAAACAAACAAACAACCAAGAATAGAAGTTAATAAAAACATGGTAAAATTACTCTAAGAGAATATAATTAAAAGAATAATAATAATAATATGTAGAGTCATATGTCTTGCTAGAAGCAAAATGCAGCAAAAATACTTCACAAACATATCTTGATTGTTTAGCTTTCTTACTTTTTATTTATATTCATGAAAGAAAATAAAAAAACCGCTTTGTTATTTACAATTGGTTATTATTCATTCTTATATGTGTATTCTTGAAATTATTAATTAATTATGGTTTAATCGTTTATCATTGTAGTTATTATCTATTATTATCTATTATCATTCATAATATTTTTCTATTTAATGTATGTAAACATACAATAGAATGTGAATATCCAGCATAGCTTTAATCCATTGCGAATGCGATAATCGAGAGTGAAAAATATCTACGAATTTTAATGGTAAAATTTTTCGGTCATTGTAAATCTCAATTTCTGATAAAAAAAATTCCTTATTGTTAAAGGAAAGAACAAAATTTAAAAAACTCAATGCCTGTAGAACAGGTTTTCCCACAACAAGAGCGTCGATGCAAGGAAAAACACTTAGATACTTAATAACACTATTTTCTTTCTCTTACTGTTGCCCTATACAATCACAATTCTAACATTTTTGTATATTTATAGGTATCATTAAATTAAGTCTTGAAGCTGATCGATTTTTATTCATTGATTTATTATTTTTTGTGTGTATGTGTGTGTAAGGCGGATCGAAACGTGTATTATTTCAGTGTATCCTCACATTACTCTAGTGTATAAATGCCTATTAAGGCGAAAGTAGACTTTCAAAATGCTAAAATTAGACCAAAAATTCAATATTTCAGTTTTACTAAAATATGAAACTACATAATATTATTAATGTATGTCAAAAAGCTTATTTTCAATTCCCATCATTCTATGCTGAATTAATATTTCATATTTATTTAGAACTTTGAGACCTAGAGTTACAATGACTTTTGTTTCGATTCGTCCATGTTACACCTTTTATTACATCCGTATCACACAGTAGTAATGCACATATCTTGAATACATAGGGTATAACAAACATCCATGCTCGTACAGAGATTCGAGCTCTGGACCCGAGGATCTAGAAGGCTACACCCTACTGGCTGGGACACCAAACTCTCTTTATGTTGTTTCATAAGAGTTTATATTTGTAAACAAATATTGAATCTGTTGTAAAAGGAAAACATAATTTGATCGAAACTAATTTTTATGTAGTTTCGTTAAGTTTAAAATGTCCCATGTATCTTTTTTTTTTTTTTTTCTGCCTTTTTTTTTTCTTTCTTTCTTTCTTTCTCTCTCTCTCTCTCTCTCTCTCTCTCTTTTTTTTAAGTTCATTAAATTTTATTATATAGATTTTTTTTTACATCTTAACACCGATTTTACAATTTTCCCCTTTTTGCTTTCTAAAACATTAAAATTTTGAAATGAAAAAAAAAAAAAAAAAAAAAAAAACGCATATTATAATTGTAAATAAATTTGGAAAGCTAAATCAAAAATTAATACGCAAGGAACATTTTAAAGTGTAACGATTAATTAATTATTTTAATCAATATTTTAATTAATTATTATGTGTATGTTAATTTTAATAGGGTATTTATCAGCTACAAAATAACAGTTATACATAAATAAATTTCTATGAAACCAGCTTTTCGCTGTAACATGTTTATAAATGTAATCTTTTTTTTTTTTTTTTTTTTTTTTTTTCTATTTGAAATCCACTTACGTTTATATATTCAGATACTCTAAAATAGATTTTATAATAGAAATACACCGTATATATTTATTTCTGTTGTCTGTACATTTCACAAAAGAACTTTTTAATAACTGATGATATTATATGAGGTTACTGAACATTGAATTCTATGATAGAATCATAAAATTTATCTGTTACAAGACAAATGAAATGCAAGGGAAAGGGAATGATGATAATTTTTTAATATATCAAAACACACCCATTCTGGTATAGTTTTCGTAAATTTTATAAATTTTTTTTAGAAATATAACAATACAATTTACTTAACGATTTTTTATTAAATAGTACTTCATAATGTATCTTTTTTTGTGTGTGTGTGTTACAAGAAAATATAAAGTCGATTGGTATTATTGGAATTTAAGGATATGTACCTCAAACATTGTGTAAATATTAAGTCTAAAAACTTAATGAATTTTTTAATGAACAATTACTAAAATACGAAACATATTTTTCTACATTCAAAGCTATTTTTAAATCATGTTACTCTAAAAAAGATTCTACGATAAACGAGTTAAAATCTGAATAAATGATGTTTCAGCAAGATTTTTTTTTTTTTTTTTTTTTTTAAGCAATTTGTGTATTTTTAAAATTAGTAAAAAATGTTTTGTGTACAACTGTTATATTTTCTTTTAACATAAAAATCATAGATTATGAAGTATGATTATATAAAAAAATTTTAAGGATGTATATTGTAAATGCACAATATATATATATAATCAACACGTACAGTAGAAATATAATATTGTTGGAATTTAAAGAGGATTTAATATCAGTATTTAAACAATTAACATGATCAAAAAATAAAGACCACCAAAATCAAACCAAGAAAGAAATAATACCTAGAAATCTTGCTAATTAAGTTATAAAAGTGGTCCGAAATGATCATGAAATTGCCAAACACGGAATGATAATAGTAATAATGATAATAATACTAGTAATACACCATAAAATGCGCATATTGCAGCAATAAAATGATGTATTTCAATTTTTTTTTTTTTTTTAATTTAAAAATCTGCCTAAGTAATAGCAAACATTGTGCTAGAAACAAAAACAAAAAGCTTCATTTCCAAGTAAAGCGCTATATGCAGCATTTACTTTAGAAATGATAGATATATAGATAATCAGAACGTACAGTAGAAATATAATATTATCAGCACATACACTTGGAATTTAAAGAGGATTTAATATTAGTATTTAAACAATTAATATGATCAAAAAACAAAGACCACCTAAATCAAACCAAAAAAGAAATAATGCCTAGAAATCTTGCTAATTAAGTGATAAAAGTAGTCCGAAATGATCATGAAAATGATAATAAATAATAATATATACCTATATATAATGATAAATATCCCTGCTGCTGTATTGTTTCACTATTCTTTCAGCTTTAAATCCATGTTTTTTATACTCCTTGAACAACTAAACCCCTGAATTATTTTGCTTTTTTAATCCACGTGACTGCAAATGTTTAATCCTGTGAGTATTGTTTGTTTATGATGGTTGTTTTCTGTTAGATTTTCTGTTATTTGCACTTAGTAGCTTATTCCGCATTTTATTTCACTTCAATAATTTTCATGTACGATAGGGGGCCCACTAGTGATTTGCTATCATAGCCACTAGTGAACGAAATCGTACATTGGTGCTCAAGGGTGAAAAAAGGCTCCCTGATGAATTTTTTTCACCTTTCTGAGCTTCTCCTCCTTGAAATTTGCTTTCGTATTGGTCTATGTAGTTTCAGTAATCTTGTATCTGTTGAAATTTTATTTTTCCGACTGAGTGAAAATAATGCCTGGACCGGGAGTCGAACCCCGGATCTTTGACTTACAAGGTCAAGGCTGTACCAATTGAGCTATCCAGGCTGACACCCCGGTCAGCATTACTCACTCAGACAACCTTTAGGCAGAAACATCTCTGGTCTATCATGTAGATAGCTCGACAGAAATAAGCCGCAGGAAATGGAAAACACCATTAGATAATGGGAGAAAGAAAT
Organism: Salticus scenicus; assembly: GCA_963930645.1. Taxonomy (NCBI): domain Eukaryota; kingdom Metazoa; phylum Arthropoda; class Arachnida; order Araneae; family Salticidae; genus Salticus; species Salticus scenicus. The sequence continues at coordinate 21,479,137 of OZ005659.1, read as the reverse complement.
ACAATTTTTATTAAAAACACACAATCAATTGTGGAAGAAAATCATATTTATTGAAATTTTATTTTTCCGACTGAGTAAAATAATGCCTGGACCGGGAGTCGAACCCCGGATCTTTGACTTACACGGACTTTGTAAGTCAAAGATCCGGGGTTCGATATATTGTATATATATATTCAATATATATATACAATGGTACTAAATAATTCAAATTATATTTACATTTAAATTTAATATGCTGCTGATGCGCAAATATTTAAATGTATTTTGTTTATTCTCAACAATTTTTAAAGGACTTAAGAATTCTTAAATTTACTGCTTATTGTATATATAATTAAATATATACAAATATTGGCCTAATTTGGTATTAACACTAATCTAATATATATATATATATGTGTGTGTGTGTGTGTGTGTGTGTGTATAAGTACAATTTACACCAATACTAATATTCGAAAATATCGATATCTAATTGAAGACACAAATAACGAATGTGAAAATAGAAACAATATATTTTTTAATTAACTGTATTTATTTATTTTGTAAAAAAAAAAAAAAAAAAAAAAAAAAAAAAAAAAAAAAAAAAAGGACGTTTGATGTGTCATCATTTGTTGTTTTATGTTTTAAAAGAACTCCTTATTGAAGAGGAAAATACCTATTATAAATTTTTTGAAAAGGTCTGTCACGTAGATTTTTCTAGAGCGTCACAATTCTATGAGCAATCGGATTTAAATAGAAAAAGAGTTATAAAGTTTGTAGTAAGAATGTTGTTATGATTGTATGAGGCATAATGTTCTTCATAAATATTGTTAAATTTCAATGATGATACATTTGCATCAATTCTTCTGGTGAAGAGTATAAGGGGGGAAAAATGCATATATACAGGACGTATGATACATTGTTAACCATAAATTTCACCGATGTTCCGATATCATATTCCGCAACTATGCCTTTAAAACTGGTTTTCCAACAGCAACAGAGCAGATGCGGGGAAAGACACCTAGACGCGTTTATGCTACCCTCAGTCTTGCTTACTCTTTTTTTCACCTGATCAAAGGTCGGGCTTATTCTCTTCTAACAGAAATAAATGTTACGTATTTTTGAAATGTATGGTTGGTAGTTTATAAAGTTCTCCTTTATCTTCCTTAAACTCTACTTAATTTTGTAAATGCTATGTAAATCAGATTTATTAATTTTAGGAATATATGTATTTCAGTTTTTTTTTTTTTTTTTTCCCCCGATTATTTTTTATGAATATTAAGATGAAGAGAATAGCTGAATAATATAATAACAATATTGTTAATAATATTTATAATATTATTGACTATATTGTGTATAATAAAACTGTTTATATTAATGATATTTTCGATGTTAAAATATACATTTCTTTAAAAATATTAATATTATAAATTCACAAGAAATTTAGTTAATCATTAATTATTATTGGTTATTTTAGCTTTGAATGGTATTTTCGCTTATGATAGTCTTTATTTTATCTCTTTTAATGAATAACTTTTTAATATATATATTAAAAAGTAAGACAAAGTTCTAGGAAATATTTTATCTAGATGTTAAACATAAATTTCTGTAATTATTGGCAGTTATACATCTATTTATTGCAGTTAAACTAGATTTTTACTGTTAAAAATATAAATATTATATTACATTAGCCTTATTCCGTGTTGTATACTCTTTAATTATTCTCCATTTGAATAAATTAACCTGCAAATGGATTGTGTTTGGTATTTTATTCATAATAAGTTACTTTAAAAAAAAATTTTGTTTTTATTTTTGCACTTCTTTACATGTATTTTAATTCATTGTTGAAAACTTTGAATGTTAGGAAATGGTAGTAATTTTGCATGATGTAATATGTCATTGTTTCAGACACAACTAATTATGTAGAATCTCGAATGTGGAAAACATCAAGGATTACAGTTGGAGGTTTGTCTTATATACACAGATTTATAGTTTTTTTTTTTTTTTTTTTTTTTTTTTTTTTAACAATAATTTAAGAATATTAAAATATATTTGTAAAAAATAGGTTTATAAAAATTATTAGACAACAAATTTGTTGCCCATTTGTGTGATCTGGGGGGCAATTTTCGCTTTATCGCCCTGTTGGCAGCAACCATGAATAAAATAAGGCTCTGTATACTGTTTTCGCAGTTGAAAATAGAAAAAACTCGACGGTTATTGTTAATATGCCTCATAAAAATTTAAATTATGAATAAAAGGATTTCTTTATACATTTAATTGTGTTAATACAAAAGCTCTTTTTTTTTTTTTTGTATTTGTAAAAAATATACAGACATACATTTGAATTTTGCAAACAACTTTTAAACAATTTTGCGTGATGTTGAAAACAGTTTTGTAAACTTTGAGTGATGCACGATTTTTTGTTCTTGCTTAGTAAACATTTCTGCTTTTAATTTAGTGTTTATTTAGAATGGTTTAATTTTGTTTATCCTTTCGAAATAAAACGGTTTAATTTTAATTATGCGTTTTCTTTATTTATTTTTATTCTTAAAATTACTTTCGTAAAACATATGCTATCACACAAAACAGTTTTTGGGATTAAAATTCAAAGTTTGTTTTCGAAATGGATAAAGTTCTTAAAAACTGATTCCGATTAATTGGGAAAAAAGTAAAAAAATAAATAAAATAAATAAATAAAATCTCTGCCTAATATACTCTGCCTAATGAGAAAAATATAATATAATAAGTCTTTATTTATTTTTTTATTTTTTTTCTCTCTTTAACATAAAGGAGATTCTCTTAGTGATAAAAATAATAAGTATTTGTTGATTTTGTTTTCATCTTTCTGTTGAGTCGAGTTGAGTTGTATAAATCCTTAATTAATGTTGTCTTTACAATTTGAATTTTTTTTTTTTTCATTATTTTCATACATTTTTAGTTCAAGTAATGAGTTTGTATTATCCTTTTAAAAACTTTTCTACCGAATAATAAGCTATAAAACTTCTCCTTTTTTTGTTTCGAAAAATATATGCATATGCAAATTATTTTTGTTTAAAAAAAAGCTTTCAAGAGACTCTATTGAAAAATACTAGTGAAGCATTATTTTCCCTTAAATAAATAATTTGAATGTTGCTTCATTAATAGCACTTTCAATGCCTACGTTTACCTCATTACAGACATTTCGCAAAGGGGGAAAAAAAAAACAAAAAATTCCCCACAAAGCATTAAAACACAAACTTAAGATGAAAATCCACATTATCATCATTCGCCTTAATTCGCTGTTTAATAAAACAGCCACGTCCCATTTATTCTTAAAACTTTTAATTCGTCATCTTCGATAAAAGACTTACCCACAAAAGAAGATAGGGAAGAAAAAATTTCCTCTCGCACACAGACACACACCTGTAATACTTAATTGCCTTTCCTTCTACTAAGCAGCGAGGCCACAAAACGATGTAATATCTTAAACGAAAAACTCATTGGGCCGTAAGTCTTTTTAACCCTAATCCTAGACGTTCATCGCTTCTCAACCTTGGGTGGGGGATGCAGCTACACCCCTTGCACTGCCCCCCCCCCTTAACATGGTGGATAAAACAAATACCGCCGCCTTATTTCCTTCTTCCATTCATTTATGCCCTTCTCCCCCCACCTCCTCCGGATCCTGCTTTCCCTCTTTCAATTCTCTCCCTTTGTTGCTATGTTGATAGATCATAGTAGAGTTTAATTTCTCTCCTTCGCTTTCAAGTTTCTTAGTTCCAAATTTTGCGGGGATTTTCTTCTTTAATTTTCTTTGCTTTTTCTTCCTAAAAGGCGGGGGCGGGGGGAAGCTAGGTATTTACTATCTATCTATCTGGGTTATTGAACTGACATTCGTCCCTAGTTTTATCACATTCATTGTTTCTTCCTTCTCCCTCCCTCCATCTCTATAGTTTTTGGGATAAAATGCCATGGAGAAAATTCCACCTATCTCCTCTGCGTTGTACTTACTCTCTTTTATGCTTTTACTTTCATCAAGAAGAAGAGGGGGGAAGAATAGGAGGGGAAGAGAGTGAAAGTGAGGGTGGCTGGGGGCAGGTCCCTAATTTATGAGGTCCGTGGAAGAGTAAAGATACGTCATTTCATCAGAGGTTGATAGGCGCGCTTTCTACCTTTGAATACAATTCGGGCATCTGGGGGATTAGAGAAAGACTTTCGCAAATTATGTATCAGCCATTACAGATTTGGGATCACAGAAAATTGAAGGGAATCTCGTAATTTTTCTTGAGTAAGCAGTGAATTACCCCGCCTAGCTGCTTCCACTTTTATCTTTTGCGTTTATTTAGAGAGCTGATTGTTTTACTTCTTGATTCTCCCTTTTTTTTTTTTTTTTTTCCTTGAACCTTTGAAATGTATTGATTTATTTTATCATGAAACACAGTGCACTTCTCTGGGTTTATTTATATATTTATTTACTCATTATAAATTTTTTATGATAGGATAGATTTATTTATTTCCAAGAATTAAAAAAAAAAAAAAAAAAAAAAAAAAGAAAACAGAAACGAAACATTTTGTAAAATTAATCGTTAAAATATTGTTTAAAGTACTACTGCTCTGATGTTTAATATCAGAAAGATAATCAAAATATAAGGGACTGGATTCATAAGTTTGCGTTATAAATAAAAAACAATACAAGGGAAAAATGTATTTTTATGTATGATTTATTATGTATACATCTGATTGTATATGCACTGAACGTGTCACACACGACAATAATAGTTATTGTATAACTATTGATAGTTGTTTTGCTACTACTTGTGAGGTCAATGTGATTTTATATTGTCATATTAAAATTAGTAAAATACACAGAATTTATGTAACTTTTATATCTTAAAAATGAATGAAATTTTGTGGATTTATTTATTTAAACAGGCATTATTTAATTTTCATATTAGATAAATCCCTAGGAAAAACCGATTTGCTTAACATAATCATCCTGCAGAAAATAAAATAAAAATAAATTATGATTTTGTAATGCATAATACTTAGTAACTCTTAACAGATTATTTTTATTTCAGGTCTACCGTGATACCTGGTTCTTTAAGAGAGGACATGAGGACAATACCTAATCCGACGGACAGCCGTTGCCAATGTTATTCTATGGGAAAATTTGTTCTTACAATTACTCATTACCTAATGCATTTTTTTTTTCTTTTTAAATTCTGTTTTCACAGTCAGAAAATTCATAAGCATTAAATAAGTTCTTATTTTCGAAAAATTGACTTTTTTTTTTTTTTAATTTTCACATTTGAACTTTGAATTCAAAAATGCGATTTTTCACGAAGTGCATTTTTCTCATTTTTAGTAGCAAAATGAAACACTAAAAATTTAATGTTTGGAAAATAAGTACTAATTTAACGCTTATGAGTTTTCTGAATGTGAAAACAGAATTGAAAAATATTCATTAGGTAATGAGTAATTATGGAAACAAATTTTCCCATAGAATAACATGGGCCACGGCTGTCGGCGAGATTAGGTATTGTCTGGTATTTCCTTCCGCTCTCTAACCTTACTTTCGTTGAAGAACAAACATCACGCAGTTTGGTCCACATTTTTTCAAATTTCTAATGTTTGGGCGGGTAGGGCTGGGCGAGTAGCCCATTACTCGCAGTGGAAGATTTTTCTCCCGCCTGCTCATTGTCTGCTAAGTTGGAAGCAACTGCAATGTCTTTGCTTTGCTTTATGTGCACTAACTTATTTCTCTTTCTTTCTGCCAGTTGTCGCGTTACACTGTTAAAAATAATATTGTTATACAACATTTCACCCTATAAGGTGCAAATTAGAAAAAATTAACTGCAATGAAGATTTTAAGAAATTTGGTGCGCTATATTTAGTTGTACTATTTGAATGGTAAGCATCATTTTAGGAAAAAGTGGAAGGGTGCACCGTAACCTCTTCGTGTTCCATTTTTGTCCCTATGTCCCTTGTAGGTACGTAGAGGAGTTTTCCTGGCGAAATAAATCCCACGAGTCGTCACAATCTGTGAAATTCCGGAGAAAGCAAAATAATGCTCTGCGTACTTTTCTGTTACGATCAGCTTCTTTGTCCAGTGATGAAATAAAATAAAATATGAAACACTAAAACGTTTATGATCAATTAATTTTAGTAAGTTATTTTCAATAATGATGAAGATATCTATTTAATAAAAAAGCACCACAAAACTGGCGTTGTAAAAATTATTACTTACAAACTTTGAATAAACACCATAAAATGCAATAAACTCGCAACAATTGTTTCGGGTCGAAAAAACACACGACCCTTCATCAGGCGAATAAAGTAAGCACGAGTGCTGCAGTCATCGTGTGTTGCTGCTTTGACTGCAGCACTCGTTCTTACTTTATTCGCCTGATGAAGGGTCGTGTGCTTTTTCGACCCGAAAAAATTGTTGCGAGTTTATTGCATTTTATGGTGTTTATTCAAAGTTTGTAAGTAATAATGAAGATATCTATTTTTCTCATTTAAAATCCACCTTTCCTCTTTTCTTTCGTAATCGAGAAAAAGGGCGTACAATGCCGTATAAAACATTTCAGATAGTAGTAACTGATTGTATAACACGAATTTCTTAATTAAAACAAAAATCTAAATGTTCTACAAAAATTAAATTTATAGATTTTCTTTATTTTCTATCTTAACATTCTGGTGTGAATAGGAAATCTGTAAATATGTTACACATTTTAATAAATTCAATTACTATAGTGTCAATTTTATTTTGCTGCGTTACGATTTTTATATTATAACATTAAGTATCATTTTACTTCTAAATGATTTTATACACAGTCAAGCTCAACAAATCACTAATACATACAAAATTTTGATGACTGTTAATTTTTGAATGTGAATGATTGAGTCATCGTTGTATACAAATAGATGATTAATTAATCGTTAAGCAGCATAGGTGAATGATTAAATTAAATGTTATTTAATTTAAGTGAATGGCCTAGCTAAAGAATGTATCATATTGACAAAAGCTATATTTAGTTGTTGTTTTAGATCAATAACGGATTCAATATATAATTATTTATGATTTTGTTATATATTGCATGATTCAAATAACCATTAATTCACGTACATATTTAATTAATTTAATCGTTTATTTATACATATATGAATTACTATAGTTTTAAAGTATGGTGAAAAAGAAACATTAAGAGGAGAAAAAACACCAGAGTATTTTTATTTCATTTATTTATTTATTTATTTTTTAATAAAAAGAGAGAATTAAGTAACTTATGTTATCAAGAACGCTTCCTTTAAATTGAAATAATTTCTTCATTTAAAGTATCTTATAATTTTGATAACAGATTTTGCCATAACTGAAAGCATTGGCTTATTTGTCACTATAAGAATGAAGGACAAGGATTTTTTTTTTTTTTTTTTTTTTTTTTTTTAAGTGTTTGAAAGAAGAGGAAGAGAGAGAAACTGTTCAAAAACGAGTTTAATAATTCAAACAATTTAATATAAGTATTAATTGAAATTTCTCTTAATAAAAACATTTTATTCATCTACAAAATCAAATTTCCACTTGTTAGATTTCCCCCCATAAATACTCGTTACAGCTGAATATCTAAAACTTTCAGCATTAAAGACAAAACCCAGAGATCATTGTCTCATCCAACTTTTTTTTTTCTGTTGTTTTGTTTTAACAAGGGGCGTTGAAAGATCCCAAGTTCGTGGTTGAAGATTAATGTGAAATTGATGAGAGACATTCGAAGACGTTTGCAACGAAAGAAGCACTTTAATTGCCCGAGGCCTTGCATGAATAAGAGAGGGGAATAGTGAAATATATTGACTCTAATTTATAAATTCCCCCCGCTTTAAGTGGCTCTGTTGATTATATTCTTCAGTAGAAGAAAAAGAAAAGTTGGTCGGGAGTGGATGAAGATACTTTAGAGATCGTCAGGAATGATTCTTTCCACGAATTCATTCGTTCTGATTGATTATTTCTAGATGAAAATCTATGATTAGGAGATATATTTTTAATCCGTATTTTTATTATAAGCGATAATTTAGAATGCCTGATGAAATGAAATATAACTAAGGTAAAAATATTCGTTTATTGACAAACATGGTTGCAAAAGGAAAAAACTTTAGTTTTTTTTTTTTTTTTTCTTTTAATAAAAAACGAAAGGTAAATCAATGGAAATAATTGAACAGTCTTTATATAAAAAATTCTGAATGAAAAAAGATGCTTTTGTGTGTGTGTGTGTGTGTGTGTGTAATTGGAGGACTCTACTTAAGTTAGAGAAGAAAATTGTATAAGAAATTGGTGTATAAATAACTGGTTCTTAAAAAAAAAGAAATCGTAAATTGTTGAATGTATTCTAATAGAAGAAAAAGTTGGCCGCAAGTGAATGAATATACTTTAGGGATCATCATGAATGATTCTTTTAGCGAATTTACTCGTTCTTTTTTATCACTTCTAGAAGCAAACCTATGGTTAAAAGATATAGTTTTAATCCGTATTTTTCATTTGAAGTGATTTTAGTAACGAGATTTACCGCGAAATTTGACTAAAAGAAAAATATTATGTTATTGACAAATATGGTTACAAAAGTAAATGAAAATAACTTAATAGTCTTTGCATCGAAAATTCTGAATAGTTTAAGATGCATGCGTTTGTATAATTGGAAGGCTAAATTAGAGAAAAATAAAGTAGAGGAAAACAGTGTATAACTTGTTTTATTATTATTATTATTATTATTATTATTATTATTAAACTCGCTTTAAATAAATTTATTGATTACATTCTTTAGTAGAAGAAAAAGAAAAATTGATCGAGAGTGGATAAAGATATTTTAGAGATTGTACTGATTGATTATTTGTGGATGCAAATCTATGATCAGGTGAAGTATTTTTAATCCATATTTTATTATAAGCGATAATTTAAAAATGGAAATGTCTAATAAAACAAGTTTGACTAAAAGAAAATATTCTGTTACTGAAAACATAAATACAAAAGTTAACAATTTTTTTTTTTTTTTTTTTTTTTCTCTTACCCATAAAGTAGAGAAAGTATTGTTTTTGGGTCAAATTTTCGAAAGTGAGATTTTGTTATATTTACACGTTTTGTGGTATCCTGAACACGAAAATCATGTTTTTAGCGGTTGGTCTGTGTGTATGCCTGTGTGTCTGTGTGTGTGCCTGTGTATGTGTCTGTCTGTTATCAGCATATCTCAAGAACAAATAGTAGCAGACATTCCAAACTTGGTATTCTAAATGTGTGTCATATAGGAATGCTACAGTAAGCTTTTCGTTAAGATCAGACAAATGGTTCGTATACAGGGACAATCAAGAGAATTCTAATACATTACGTCTATGGGGGAAATTGCAGGTAAGTAGAGTTTAACGTCTATAGACTGCACTAAACCAAATGAAACGAATATATATTTTTTGTAATAGAGATAGTCAACAGGGAAAAAAATGTTTGTGTATGTAGGAGCCTCGCTCCCCCCCCCCCCCCCCCCTGGGGGGAAGTCCCCCCTCGAGGGGAGTAAATCTTCATGATGGGTATCTTTCAAAAGAGCTCGCCAATACTTTTAAAACGAACGGTTGAACCATCGATCCGCGATAATTTAAAACAAAGTTATCGATTTTTTTTTACTCTTAATATTGAGAATGAAATGAATTTTTTTTGGATATTTAGTGTTATACTACTTCTCTAATATGGAAATCGTCTGCATTATCATAAAAGATAATTTTTTTAAATAATAATTTTAATAAATTATTTTTTAATAACCGAATTAAATTCTATATAAATGTAGGTGCATTTATGAAACGGGGGGTTGAGGGGGGCGGTAGCCCCCTTCACACAGAATTAATTATCATATAAAACTCTTCCGAAGCCTAATTTGAATTGTTTAACATAGGTTTACATAACATCGTTATCTTAACTCTTAATCTCCAACCTGTATTTATAGTATTAAATTTCAGGGTAAGAGAAAGTCGTGTGAGTGACACACCAGATTATTTGAAATAAAGAACGAAAAGCAAATTAACGATAGCAATTTAATAGTCTGTATCAAAAATTCTGAATGGTTTAAAATGCAAGTATTTGTGGAATTGAAGGATGTTTTACTTAAATTAGACAAAAATAAACAAGACAAAAAGAATTATACAAGACAAAAGAACAAGACAAAACAATATTACAAGATAAAAAGAACTTTTTATATACCACGTTTTTAAATTTTCTGTTAGTCACATAAACTTGACACTTGTATGTATTAGTAAATATTTTTTTTAAATTTTTTCGATGAATTATCCCATCAACTTGAAAGAAAATGATCGAATGCGTAATTAAGAGAGCAATTATAAGAAATTTTCAAACATTTATTAATTGAATAAAAGTATTAAAAGAATGCATTGTCATTGTGTTCTGAGCTATTCTAAAAGTTTCAAATGTCTAGCTAGTCGGTTATTAGTTAAAAATCGATTGCAAGATTTGTACTGGGCAAAGAAACAAGAAGGCAAGTTAATGAAAACGTGGTGAAAATTAGTGTATGTATGACTGGTTAATTTTTTTTTTTTTTAATTTCTCAGCTTAAAGTGGATCTGTTGATTATATTCTTGAGTAGAAGGAAAAGAAAAGTTGGCCGGGAGTAGATGAAGATACTTTAAACAGCATCATGTATTCATGTATAATTCTTTCAACGAACTCGGTCGTAAATTGATTATTTCAAGATACAAATTGAGGATTAAAATATATTTTTAACCCAGATTTTTATTATAAGCGATAATTTAAAAACGGAAATGCCTGATAAAACGAAATATGACTAATATAAATATATTCAGTTACTGAAAAACAGAATTACAAAATGATTTTTTTTTTTTTTTTTTTTTTTAATAAAGAATGAAAGGCAATTAAAATATTTAAAAATCATTTCGTCTCATACAGTTAAACTAAAATTTAATCACATTAAAACCTGAGACAATATACGCTAAAAATATACAATTTAAAACATTAAAAACACAAAACATAAATTAAACGTTTCGAGCCTTTTACAGGCTCCTCATCAGTAAAAACAACGAGCCTGTAAAAGGCTCGAAACGTTTAATTTATGTTTTGTGTTTTTAATGTTTTAAATTGTATATTTTTAGTGTATATTGTCTCAGATTTTAATGTGATTAAATTTTAATGAAAGACAAATCAGTGAAAATAATTTAATAGCCTTTCTATCAAAAATTCTAAATAGTATAAAGTTAATCTCCTCGTTTAATTGTAGGCCACTTTACTTAAATCAGAGAGGAAAATAGTAGTATATATATATAACTATATAACTAGTTGTATTTTTTAAATACCTCCACTTGAAGTTGATTTGTTGAATATATTCTTGACAGAATAGAAAGAAAAGTTGGTCGAGAGTGGATGCAGATATTTTTGAGATCGTCTGAAATGATTCTTTCAACGAATTCAGTAGCATTGATTGATTATTCCAAGAAGCAAATTTATAATTGGAAGAGATATTTTAAATCTGTATTTATATTACATGCAATAATTTAAAAACTAATGAAACGAAATATAACTAAAATAAAAATATTCTGTTGTTAACAAACATAATTGCAAAAGTTTTTTTTTTTTTTTTTTAAGGAGGAAAATTTTTAGAAAGAACGAAATACAAACCAATGAAATAACTCCAGTTTCTTCTCAAAAAATTTAAATGGTTTTAGGATACGTACGAGAATCTAATTGGTTAAAAATATGGTAGAATGAATAATTGAATCTAGTTATATCCTTCAGCAGAAATAAAAGAGTAGTTGGTTGGAAGTGAATCAAAATATTTCAGAGATTGCCATGAATGATGATTTTTTACTTTCTTTTACCCATAAGGTAGAGAAAGTATTGTTTTTGGGTCAAATTTTCTTACGCGAGTTTTTGTTATATTTACATGTTCTGAGGTCACCTGAATACGAAAATCATGTTTTTAGCAAATGGTCTGTGTGTATGTCTCTGTGTATGCCTGTGTGTGTGTCTGTGTGTTTGTGTGTATGTCTGTGTGTCTGACTGTTATCAGCATATCTCAAAAACAAATTATGACAGAAGGTTCAAACTTGGTATTCTAAATGTGTATCATATAGGGATGCTACAGTAAGCTTTTCGTTAAGATCAAGCAAATGGTTCGTGTACAGGGATAATCAAGAGAATTCTAATACATTACGTCTGTGGGGGAAATTGCAGGTAAGTAGAGTTTAACGTCTATAGACTGCATTAAACCAAATGAAACGAATATATATATATATTTGTAATAGCGATAGTCAACTGGAAAAAAAAATTGTGTATGTAGGAGCCTCGCCTCCCCCCTGGGGGGAAGTCCCCCCTCGAGGGGAGTAAATTTTCACGATGGGTATCTTTCAAAAGAGCTCGCCAATACCTTTAAAACGAATGGTTGAACCATCGATCTGCGATAATTTAAAACTAAGTTATCGATATTTTTTACTTTTAACGGAAAAAAAAAAAAAAAAAAACAACTTAAAAAAAAAAATCGTATTATTATTATTATTAATATTAATAGTATTATTATTATTATTTTAATATTGAGAATAAAATGGACATTTTTGCATATTTGGTGTTATACTACTTCTCTAATATGGAAATCGTCTGCATTATCATAAAAGATAATTTTTTGAAATAATAATTTTAATAAATTATTTTTAAAAAACAGAATTTAACCTCCAACCTGTATTTATAGTATTAAATTTCAGGGTAAGAGAAAGTCGTGTGAGTGACACACCAGATTATTTTTAAAGTGTATTCTTTGTCTTTCATACTAGTTTATTATTTAAGACTACTCTCTACTCATTATCCCCGGAGACGAAATCCAGTATTATTCTATGGAGAATTTTGCCCCGTTATAACTCATAACTAATACATATATTTAAATTTCGTTTTCCCATTCAGAAAATTTACAACTGTTAAATCGGTTATCGCTTTCTAAAAATTGATTTTATTTTATTTATTTTATTTATTATTTTTTGAAATTTTTAATATTTTCTTTTGAAGTTGTAAAACGCGAATTTACACAATGTTAAATTTAGCATTATTTTGCTTAAAAATGAAATCTTAAAAATTAAGAAAATCAACATTTAGAAAGCTATATTCAGTTTAACAGTTGTGGATTTTCGGAATGTGAAAACGGAATTTAAAAATATGTATTAGTTAATAAGATATAACGGGGCAAAATTCCTCATAGAATAGTATTGCCTTCGGCTTCTGGGAGACGATAAGTAGAGAGTCCCCTGAAAGATACGAATTTATGTTTAGAAGACATATTTTATATTTTCGCTATAAGCGATGAATACTATATGAAACAGCAAACATCTTAAAGCGTTTTTAGGCAGAATAAAATGTAAATAAATAAACTAAATAAATTTTAATCCCACCTTAAAAAATCAAAAGCATTTTAGGATGCATGAGTGTGTGTGTAATTGGCTAACGTCTAAGTTTAATTAAAGAGAGAAAAAAAAAATCTGGAGAGATTCCACTCGACTTTCCGAAAAAATAAGAGAAGTCATTAAATAAGCAAAAGTGAAAATTAAAATGGGGTGTTTAAGTATTTTTCTCCATTGTTTAAATCTACGCTATTGTTCTTTAAAACATTTGGACCCATAGGTCATAATGATAAAGAATATTTCTTTGTGTCCTGGTAAAAAAAAAGTGTAATTGCTAAATTTAACAAAATCTATACAGTTCGTGCAACGATGACTTATAATACGTGTATAAATTTTCAGCTCAGTCGAATAAGGCATTTACACGCTAGCACACTTTAAAAAGTTTGGGCCCATAGACCATAACAATAAAGAACTTTTCTTTGTGTCCCTGTAAAAAAACTATAAGTTTTATATTTACCAAAATCAATAGAGTTCGTGGTATGGTGACCTATAACATACGTGCTAACTTTCAGCTCATTTGAACGAAGCGTTCAGGCGCTATCGTGTTCACTCACAGTACTCACACACACATACACATACATGCATCATCGTAAAAATAGCAAAAATGAAGAACCTCAAAACGTATAGAAACACCAAAATGCCAAAGTCGGATTTTTGACCCGATTGCAGTACTTTCCTTACATATATATTTGCAGAAAGTTAAATGATAATGCAACATATAAAATCGACTCTAAAGAATACATTTTCTCCACTAAAAATTCAGTCGATCCTATGAAAAATTAGTTGGATGAAGAAGAACCGACCACAAGTATTATAATAACTGTAATAAATGATCTATTTAAAAACCATATTAATGTTCAGTCACTCATGGCATTGTTTTATTATTTTTATTACAAACTATAATTTAACACCGAAAACTTTTGATAAAATTAAATTTAAATAAAGGGAGAAAATCTTCTATTATTTGCATTAAAAGTTAAATAAATTGATAATGAAACATTACGTAATAAACAAGTGAATAATCATTATTCTTGTGTTAAAACAGCTGATCGTATTTTGAAAAAAGGTTTAGCAACTGCTAATAAATAATTATATGTATGCATAAATGTAATCCTTGTGTACAATAATTGCCTATGGCTTTAAAAGTATTGTTATTCTCCCCTCCCTCTAATTTTCATGACGGTCACCGATATTGTGGTCCACCCAAATCTTTTCTTTATATTTTCCTACACAAATGCATGCAGTGCAAATTATATACAACATTTATTGATCATTGAAATTAATTTAAATGACGAGTGAAAAAAATTCTTCATCTCAGAAAAGTATAACTTTGAAAGAAAGTCAACTTTGTGCGCTATAGCTGACATCCTAAAAAGTGCTTTCCAGGTTTCTTTCTTTCTTTCTTTTTTATTTTTTAATGGATATATTTTTTAAATTTATCACGGATGCATGGTTTAATTATCATTTTAAAAGTAACGACGAGTTTTTTTTCAAGGCGATTCTCTTACATATACAAAAAAATTTATCGTGGCAAGACTGTTAATGCTATATATATATATATATATATATATATATATATATATATATATATATATATATATATATAATTTAACAATGATTGGCTATAAATAATTATTATCGTATACATTTATACGAATTTTTTTCTATGCTGCCATATTAAATTTTTTTATAAAACGGAGCAACAGCACAGCATCACCAAAAGTTTATTGTTACCAGTTTATGTCAAGGTGCAATTAAATATAAATTTTTATGAAATCCTGTACATTAGTTCTCGATCTCGAGTTGCTAGAAAATATTTGTCATGCACACAGAGAGAGAAAAAGGAAATTTTATAAAAATAGTCAAATCGTATTCAGGGCATACGTACGTGTAAATCCATCGGAAATCAGAAGTCAAAAAAATTTCTATGAATCTAATACTTTCTTTTAATAAACATAGAAAAAAGTAAAAAGTCTTAAATTCATAAGATGTGGTGAAGACAAAATTATATTGACAGCGGAAAATACTATTATGAAAGATTTGAAGTTGTAAATTCATGAGTTGGAAGATATAAATTCATAATTACAAGATTAAACTTTAAGATTTATTTTCATTACATGTGTTAATTGATGAAAGAGAATTTTCCATGGAATTAATTACTTTAAAGGAAGAAAAAGCCTTACTTTACATAAAAATGTGTTACTTTTTTTTTTTTTTTTTTTTTAAGATTTTTAATAAAAATGTAAGGCAGAGATAAAATAATTTTATAATTTTATTAGGGTGAGGGTAGGGGGGGGGAATAATAATCTCGTCTTATCGAAAACGGATTTAAATTAATATCGTTAGAGCTGGACCATACGAGTGTTTTTGAAAATTATTATTATTATTTCTGTTATTATTATTATTTTCGATTATCATCTTGAGGCTTCACTAGAGACCCCAACTTAAAAATATCTACTTTTTTTTTTTTGGTAATTTTTAGGTAATTGTTTCCATAATTTATATTTGCAAAAAAAATTTGAATTAATGTTAATTTGTTAAAAATACATTTGAAAAATAATATACTTTTTCTCGAAAATAGCTTAAATAATCTGGTTATAAATACTATATATACTGTATATACACTATAAATACAGGTTGGAGATTAAGAGGTAAGATAGCGAGTGCTGTTATGTAAACATATGTTAAACATTTCATATTAGGCTTCGGGAGAGTTTTATATGATAATTAGTTCTGTGTGAGCGGGGCGGTGGCCCCCCTCAACCCCCCGTTTCATTAATGCACCTACATTTATATAGAATTTTATTCGGTTATTAAAATATAATTCTGTGTTTAGAAAATAATTTATTTAAATTATTATTTAAAAAGAAATATCTTTATGATAATACAGACGATTTCCATATTAGAGAATAACTTTATTTTAAATTATCGCAGATCCATAGTACAACCATTCGTTTTAAAGGTATTGGTGAGCTCTTTTGAAAGATACCCATCATGAAAATTTACTCCCCTCGAGGGGAGACGCGAGGATCCTACATACACAAAATAAAAATTCACAGTTGACTATCTTTATTACAAAAAAAAAAAAAAAAAAAAAAAAAAAAAATAATAATAATAATAAAAAAAAAAAAAAAAAAAAAATAATAATAATAATAATAAAAAAAAAATAAATAAATAAAAATAAAAATAATAATAATAATAATAATAATTCGTTTCATTTGGTTTAGTGCAGTCTATAGTTGTTAAACTCTACTTACCTGCAATTTCTCCCATAGACGTAATGTATTTGAATACTTTTGAGTGTCCCTGTACACGAACCAATTGCTTCATCTCAACGAAAAGCTTACTGTAGCAACCCTATATCATAAACATTTAGAATACCGAGTTTGGAATTTCTGCTACTATTTGTTTTTGAGATATGCTGATAACAGACACACAGACCATTAGCTAAAAACATGATTTTCTAATTCAGCGGACTTCAGAACATGTAAATGTAACAAAAACTCACGTTCGAAAATTTGACCCTAAAACAATACTTTCTCAACCCTATGGGTAAGAGAAAGTAAAAAGAGAAAAAGTCTCAAAATTGAAGCCACATAACTCAAAACCTAAATATGTTTTTTAAATGTTAAGTTTTAAATAATACTGCTATTTTATTAAAATTTATGAATCCAAACCTATTTTTAGAAGCTTTTTATTGATATTGGATTTTGTCATCGCGTCCCAGTTCAGGCATGGACGTTTATGGTGTTCCAATAAATGTAAAAATGAAGGAATTGTTATTGTGAATATGTAATATGGATCATTCAAAACAAAAGTCATTGTTACTATAAGTCTCAAAGCTATAAATAAATAAATAAATTGTATTCGCATTTTCGTGTCATTCTAAAAAGCAGGCACTTCCACTTTAAAGTAAATGTAAGCAAACTTTTACGTCGCTCATTGGTTCAGTTGATTACAGCGTCATCGTCATGTTGATAACGTGATGGTGGTGGGTTCGGCCCTCGAAGAACGAGGTGTTACTTCTTTGCAGATAATTAATAAAAAACATGTTAAAAAGAAAACCTTTCATTGTCTACACAATATCCTAAGAAATTTTGATTAGTTCTTTTAAGAGGCTTTTTTTTTTTTTTTTTAAGTAATAACTAAGAAGAACAAAATAAAAACGTAAGTAAAAAAAAAAAAAAAAAAAAGCTAGAAGCTGTTTATTGTGGAGCCCTAAAAAGTATATATATACATATACATTTATAATATTCAAAATATTTTAAAAAGTATTCAAAAACAAGTTTTTTTTTTTTTTTTTTGTATTTGTTAGATTTTTCTACCATGTTCTATGACTCTTCTTGACTGTTCTTTGATTTTTGGTTAGAGCGTCATGCTGATAACACGATGGTCGTGGATTCGATCCCCAAAGGTCGATGTACTTTTTTTTTACCGATAATTAAAAGAAAAGATGTCAATTGATGAAAGAAAATCTTTAATTGCTTACACAGTATCCTAAGAAATGTTGATTATTTTTTTATAACTAAAAAGCACAAAATAAAAATTTAAGTAATTTTTTTTTTTTTTTTTTTCAACATTAGAAGCTTTTTATTTTGAAACCCTAAAAAGCATAAAATAAAAATTTATTGTGACAAAGACATTCTATGAAGAAATGAAAGTTTTAACACTAAGAAAATTTTAGAGGAAAAACATAGATATTTCCCTTTTGCAAGAGATGAAAATTTTTATGTATTCAAAATATTTTAAAAAGCTTTCGAGACCTTTGAAATTTATAGCTTAACGAATAATTATACACAAAACTAACAACTAAAAATACTGGTCTCGAAAGCTTTTTAAAATATTTTGAATATATAAAAATTTTCATCTCTTGCAAAAGTGAAATATCTATATCTTTCTCTAAAATTTTCTTAGTGTTAAAACTTTCATTTCTTCATAGAATGTCTTTGTCACAATAAATTTTTATTTTATGTTTTTTAGGGCTTCACAATAAAAAGCTTCTTATGTTAAAAAATGTTTTAAATTTAAATTTTTATTATTTATTACTGCTTACAATCATTAAGTACTGCCAAAAAACCTTCAGATATGCCAGATGAAGATCTGTAATTTTGATAAAGTTGATATTCTTCCGTATCATCAACTATTTAAATATATGGAATAAGTTTTTAATAGAAATTAGCAAATTTATACTTTTCTGTTACATTTTTTGTGTAATTAATGTTTTTTTTTAATTAAAAACTGAAAACTGCATAAATTATATAGATGTAATTTGTAACAAAACTGAGATTTTTATCAGTTAGTATATCCCTTTTCTCACGACATATTTTGTATAAGTTTAGATAGTAATATTTCTTTTCAGATTTATATATAAGCATTATTAACATTAAGCGAACATTATATAAGCTTCCTCTACAGTATTATGCACTCTAATTAGCCACGTATGACTATAGAGACTACCGCTCAGCTACAATTTTGCGTATCACATGAAAATGTAGTTAATTACAAAGCTAAGAGCATATTAATGAACTTGTATGCATCGATAAATAGAGAATTAGGCTGGCATGCGTTGTGAATGAATTTAAGGGCTACTAGCTATGGTCACCTGCAGCAAATGTTTGGCGCATGCGCTGTGATCGTTGCGTATGAATATTGAATTATCTCTGATTGGGAAACCCAAGATGTGTGTGATTGATGTCGTTTGGCATGGAGAGACTCTCACGGGGCCACTCACTTCTCTTGTGGAGGACCAAGATGGCGGAACGCGAAAGAGAAGGGGCAACAGTTAATGGACAAAGATTAATGACATTTTGATGAGGGGGGAAACAAGAGGACGATACCAGAGGAAGATCGAGTTTTAGACATCTTAATTACTTGTTCGTGTTCATAATAAACAGAGCGAATATTTACCATAAATATAGTTAGGATAAAATGAATGGCGTAATTTCGAAAAGGGAAGTCTGTAGTCAACTACAGTAAAAATGGAACAAATACTGGTGTTGAACGATGATGACAAAAAAAAATTTCGTAAACAAACACCAAGAATTAAAATAAATAAAAACAAAATAATTGATTCGCGTAAAAATAATCAAGCACAAAAAAAAAAAAAAAAAAAAAAAAAAAAAAAAAACAGAAATGCATGTAACATTCATTAGTTATAATATTCATTAATAATCATTAGTTATTAATATTAATTATAAAAAAATCCCTAATAATCACCATTTATATATTTTGGTTTTAAAATGGCGAATCTTTTATTTAGCTTTAAAAGAAAATTTTGTGATACCCAATGTAAGAGTGGCTTGTGCTTCCTAAACCCCTCCGTTTCCTACACCCCTGTCGCCCAGAAAAGCACTTGCCGGATTGAATTCACATTCACAGGGATGCAGATCTACGTCAAATTTGACTTTTTTTCTAAAAGAAAGGTCATTTTATCATTAAAAATAAATCTTCGTATTTTGATTTTAGCGAAAACTATTTGTACCCATTTCAATTTAAATTTTCTCCAAAATTTTATTTGTCGATCACTGTTGTTTGAAAATTACTCATTGCCTGTACCTTCCAAGAAACAATTTACTATATTGCATCCACTATAATCTAAAATGCAGTAAAAATTTTTGATATATTTTTTTTTATTATTATAGAAAAGACGTTCTAAATCTCCAACAGGTATTAAAATGTAACATTTTTTAAAAATTTTATCAGTTGATATCACTCTATAAGAATCATGAAAAAAAAAAAAAAAAAAAAAAAAATTCTTGGACTCATTATATGACTAAGTTAAAAATCTCTTGCCCCGATTTGGAAAGGAAACCATTTTAAATATACTTTCCGTAAAAACGATGAATCCCCATCTCATATCTCAAACTCTGAGAAGCATAAAGTATTCCCATATTTTAGAGCTGACACAAATGTTTAAAAATTACTCAGTGATTGTATCTTCTAGGAAACAATTTACCATATTACAGTCGGTAACAAAAGTCTCCGAACACTAGCAAAAATTCCTATATAAAAAATGTACACTTAATACAGTTTTGTTAAATAAATCCTTGTCGAATCCTGTACTTAGTCAGTCTAGAAACAGGATTCGACAAGGATTTATTTAACAAAACTTTATTAAGTAAAACTTTTTTATATAGGAATTTTTGCTAGTATTCGGAGACTTTTGTTACCGACTGTACATCCACTTTAATGCAAAATAAAATAATTTTTATTTTATTTTTATTTTATTTTTTCTGAAAGAAACAACGTTCAGAATCTTCTATAACTATTTAAACTTTAAGTTTCCTTAAAATTTTAACAGATGACATCACTCGATAAGAAATATATATAAAAAAAGAAAACACTTTTTGAACTCATCATTTGACTAAGTTAAAAATCTCTTCATCCGATCTGGAAAGAAAGCTATTTCTAAAATATCCTACGTAAAAGCGATAAATCCTCATCTCATGTCCCAAACTCTGAAAAGCATGGACTCCCATATTTTAGTGTTGACGAAATTGTTTGAAAATCACTGTCTGCATCTGTACCGTCCAAGAAACCATCTCCCAGATTGCATCCACAATAATGCAAAATACGTGTTACGGATATACCATAGTGCAGTTGGCTATTCTCGTAAAAACACGTTTTATATGCGGGAAAAACCAGGCTGCTCTTTAACTATCGCACCCCTTGGGGTGATCGGCACTTGCCCCCTATTTAGGATGAGGCACCCCCTTCCTATAAAGCTCATGGTCTCCAGGGTATCGGTTACTAAGGCAACGGAGTGAAGATTTTTTTTCCCCACTCTCGTAGTTTATAACCAGTCCCCAGTGTCCAGACGCAAAATGGGGCGATACGGTCATCGTGTGTTAGGGCCCAAATGTGTCTCAGAGGCAGTTTTTTGTCGAAGAATGTGATGGGATATAAGATTTAAATCTGTGAAATCGAAGAGTTTCTTGTCTTATAATGTAGGCTTAAATCTTTGTGGCAACTCCTTTCGATACGCGGAAGGAAATTCGAAAATAAACTAAGAATATACTGGTTAACTGAAAATTACTATCGTCTTTTAATGGATTTGTTTTTATACTCTTATAACATTTATGTATTATATACAGGGCTGTTCACAGTACCTCGAACATAATTTTTAAAAATTATATTTAAGAATAAAGAAAATTAAAAGATTATTTTCTATTTGAAAAGACAGGAAATAGGCATTTAAAGTTGACAATAACTTATTGAAAGTGACTGTATTTTTGCTCGTCACCATTTTTCTATGATTTTTAGTTTGATTTTTAAATATTTTATATTTATTATAGCCCATAAAAAGAAATGGCTTGCTAACAAATATATGCGAGGCGAAGCGCGAGTAAATCTGTATTCAAATCAATTTGTCCATATTAGTATTGGATTAGAATAACCTTCATATTTTCAGGAAAATACAGGATCTCTCTGCCTAAGCACCATGTATCCCAGTAAAAAGAAATTATACCTCTGGGCAGGGTTTAACCTGGCAAAAAAATTACTTTAGCATTTTAGCGAAAACAGGCAAGCACTATTTTAGCTTTTTCGAAAGTTAATTCTTTGGATACCATTGATTTCTTTTACTTAGCTTTGTTATCCTGAGTTTTGTTTTCTATTCCTTTTGTTCATTGATGATTTTAACCAAGCATCCATATTTGTGACTTTAAAAATATGAATCAGGGAAACTATGTTTTGATTTTATCAATAGAAAAAGAGGTATTCATATCATATGTGTAAAATGAAAAAGCAATTTAAAAAATCAAGTAAAGTGTAGTGGTAGATAATCGGGAAATACAAGTGCTAAAAATGCTTCTATGAAGCAAATTCTGAATTCTAACATGCTTTTAAATATTTTTGCATTTAAATTCAATCATTGAAAATTAAAAATAAATCCAAATTACTATATATATAAGGATTCCCAAAAATTTCAGCCCTTTCGTAGTTTTTGCCTGCAAATATTACAAAAAAAAAAAAAAAAAAAAAAATCTGAATTATTATATAGAGATATTTTGTACAGTTATCCAGTTTTAGCTTTTTAGCGAAATTCTGACCGACTTGTTTTAGCAAAATATGATACCTTTTAGCAAAATGCTAAAAAAACTAATGGCAGTTTAAACCCTGTACCGAAGCGGTGAAGCCTTCCTCTCCGTGTAGGATTGAAATTCTGATGGCATGACTCCGGAGCACCCCTAGGGATGAGTCCCAGAACGTCGTCAATTGCCCATTGCGCAGCACTAGTGCTACGTAAAACCCAACCAACCAACCAATCAACCGAGTAAAAACAAAAACATGGTATTTGGCTGAAGACATGCCCAGTTTGATAAAATGAAATCTTTAAAACAAATATGATAATAATAATAAATCGAAGAAATAAATTGTTTTGGGATTTCTGAGTATATTTAATCACTAACGCTTCTTTCTAATAAATTATTGAATAAGTGTATTAATAAAAACAGCTGAAGAACAAGGTTTGGTTTACAATAATCAGAATCCCCTTCTCCTTAACTTTTTCTCTCCTTTCCTGTCCCCACCATGGAGGATAAAAATTGTGATGGAACGTCTGTGGACCCTTCTTAGGGGCTTGTCTCAGACCGTTGCCAATTGCCCATTGCGCAGCACTAGTGCGACGTTAAATCCAATCAAGCAACCAACCTCTCCTTTTCTTTATTTCTTTTCATATCCTTTCTTGGTTATTAAATTTTACTTAAGTTTAAATACAATTTTTAATAAAATCGCACAATCAACTGTGGAAGAAAATCATATTTATTTCAATAAATATGATTTTCTTCCACAGTTGATTGTGCGATTTTATTAAAAATTGTATTTCATTCTCCCATTGTTTAATGGTGTTTTCCATTTCCTGCGGCTTATTTCTGTTGAGCTATCTAAATGATAGACCAGATTGTTCCTGCCAAAAAGGTTGTCTGAGTGAATAATGCTGACCGGGATGTCGGCCTGGATAGCTCAATTGGTAGAGCCTTGACCTTGTAAGTCAAAGATCCGGGGTTCGAGTCCCGGTCCAGGCATTATTTTCACTCAGTCGGAAAAATTAAATTTCAATAAATAAGTTTAAATAGTTTGAAATTTACGTCATATAGCACTTATAAAAGATAAAGGATGCCGAATTAGTTGAATTGCGTACTACATGTATAGGAAATTTTTCGTAGGATTATATTAAATATAAATAATAACAACCTAGAGTATTTATTTATTTATTTATTTTTTCATTTATTTAATTAAAATTATTTATTTATTCTTTTGTAATACAACCAATACCTCTTTTGTTAATAATTTTTATAGGAATAATGTCTTCCTTCCACATTACAGTTTGTTAAATAAAATCAGTGAAAATTAGTAAAATCTAAGATAAATTTTTAAAACTAGAATTATTACTTATTTGTATCCCATTTATAAAAATGTTATTTTAATCTATTTGTAGGGCCTAGATTTAATATGATTGATAAATAACATTTTTTTTTTTTTTTTTTTTTTTTTTTTTTTTTGTAGATAATTACTATAAGAATGCGTAAAAATGAATAAAAAAAAAAAATCTCAAAAGTTACAAAATGAAAAAAGTAATGAGATTAAATTAAAAAGGTTTTGCCAAACACTGAAATTAATATTAATAATGTCATTAGAACCACACAGGGTAACATTAAGTAGAGCCTTTCTTACTGACATTTAATTTTCTTCTTCTTATTTATTTATTTTTTTTTACTTTGTAATTTTTAAAAGTTTCACACGTATATTCAAAATTTAACTAGTGTACAGATATTAAACTTACTGATATATTGCATAGATATTAAACTTACTGATATTTCATGGAGTAACGACTGCAAAACCGTATTTTAATGTTAGTAAACAAATATAGACGAGACAATACATAAAATCAAGGTTAAAAAAAAAAAAAAATGTTAAATTAATTTAGTTGAAAGCATAATTATTCAAGTAATCGTTTAAAATTAATTTCTCAGAGTTACTGAAAAACGACTTTTCTTGTCGATATTGCAGACTAAGAAAAAAATCTTACATTTGTAAAAAAACAACACGATTTTTTAATAACACATAGTGTTAAATATGTCAAAAGAAATAATTTAAATATTTCTTATTCATTAGAAGAATTAGGCCATGAGTATATGGTATTAGATAACATTTTAATACTAAATTATTACTAAATTATTAAACAGAATTGAACCAGAAGGATAGAAATTTCTGATCCACACATGAAATACAGAGGAGGAACTACTATAAATATTCCTAGAAAAATCTCTGAAGTTCCTGGAAAACGATTTTTCTTGCAGTAATATTTAGTAGACTAAAGGAGATAGTTCTGCTTGGAATAGGTAAGAAGATTTTTCAATTGCATATTGTACTTGATATAAGAAAAGATATAATTAAAATATTATATTTTTGTAAGAAGAGTAAGATTGCAAGTATGTATATATAAATGGCAGGCCATACTTGACAATTGATCTACAGAAACAAAGCAGAATTGAAGCAGAAAATTAGGAAATTTTTATCGACACAAGAAATGGAGAGGACGAACTGTTACAAATGTTCAGTAAAAAATCCCCCCATTTCCTGTAAAACGACTTTTTGTGCATTGAATCATAGTAGACTAAGAAAAAAACCCTCTGCTTGTAATAAATAACATGATTTTTCGATAGCGTGCTACATATAAGAAAAGAAATAATCAAAATATTCTTTAGTTGTAAGAAAAGTAATGATTATATTTAGTAGGGAGTCATATTTAACAATTAATTTGTAGAAAAAAAAATATATTAAACATGAAAGTTAGGAAATTTTGATGGACACATGAGATGGAGAGGATGCACTACTACAAATGTTCATTAAAAATTCTCTTCAGTTCCTGTAAATCGAGTTTTCTAAATCGAGTAATATTGAAAATAAATAAATAAACAAGAAAAGCAACGATTTCTAATTAATATAAGAAATCGAAACGATGAACCATTTCGAGATTTCATAGAAATTTTAACTCAGGATATTGTAAAACGACTATTTTTGAATCAATACATTGTGGGCTAAAGAAAAATACTAAGCTTGTAATAAATCAAACGATTTTTTGATAGCATACACCAAAACAAAAGATTTGAAGTAAATTAAAAAATGTGTTTTATTTAAGTTATTTTATTGTCTTAAAATTAAGATTTTATTAGAGGAAAAAATCAGTCTTGTTATGACAATACAAAAGATATATATATATATTTATATGTAATTTTACAAAACTTCTGCAAAATTCCTTTGCAATTTTTAGATACTAACAAAATTTTTTGTTTAACTTTACTATATATTTTGTACATTTGCAAATAATAAACAAATTTTTGTAAGGGAAATAAAATTTTTTGTGATAATTGCAAAATAAATCAACTAAAAATATTTTGTTCATATAAATAAAATGTCTATTGAACATATTTAAGCAATATTTGTTTGGTTGTTTCAACTGAATTTTTCTTAATTCCATAAATCTTTTCTATGTGTGTATATTGTTTTGAATATCGGAAATAAATAATTACTTAACTATTTTATATTCATAAAAGGCATAAATTTATGAATATACAGAGAAAAGTTTAAAAAAAAAAGTAATAAATATGTATATATACATAAAAATTTTCAATCATTATATGAGATTGGAAAGGCGTCTTGAAAAGTTTCAAATTACTTTTCAAATTATTTTCCTTGCATTAATATGTAGAATCTCTTAAAAATATCGATAGTCCATTGCATTAATCAAGTTTTTTTTAAAAAGAAAAAAGAAAGAAAGAAATTAATTCATATTTGTAAACAGAATAAGATTATGTGGATATGTATAATACAAGATCATATTAAAAACTGAAATCATAATAGTGGAAAAAAAAAGAAATAAAAAACAGAAAGAAAGAAACAGAAAATAGAATACTTTTAATCAATGTATGACATTAAAAACAGGAACTGGCCCGAACTGCATAGAAAACTTCTTAAAATAAAACGACTTTCCTTGCATTAATACTTTATAGACTAAGGCAAAAATGTTTGCTGTAAAAAATAATACAATCATTAGATAGCCCATTGTGTTATAAAATGAGAAAAGAAAAAATAAATGAATACTTAATTTTTATAATAAGAATAACGTTATACTTATATAACGCGTAATCATATTAAATAGTTAAATTGTAGCATATTAAGAAAATAAAATTTGTATGAAGAATAAGAGTATGCATTGTATGAAATTATATTGAATAAACAATTTGCAGAAATGAAAAAAAAAAAAAAAAAAAAGAAAAGAAAGAAAGAAAGAAAGAAAAAAGAAAAGAAAAGAAACAAGAAAGATAACAGTTTTTAATCGATAGATGAGATGGGAAAAAGAAACTGCTCTGAAAACATTCATCTGAAGCTTCCTCCCTGAAGTTCCTGTAAAACGACTTTCCTTGCCTTAACTCAGCGTAGGCAAAGAAAAAAACTTGCGCTTGTAACACAATTTGTTGATTCTACAATCCGTTAAATATGATAAAATGAATTATTTAAATATACCCTATTTGAAAGAAGAATAAGATTATGCATATTGTGCGATCGTACAGAATGCTTAATTTGCAAAAATGAAAAAAAAAAAAAAGGGAGGGGGGGAGAAATAAATAAACTAGAAAGTTAACAGTTTTTAAGTGATGTATGAGATCGAGAACAGAAACTATTCCGAAAACATTCATTGTAAACCCCATGAACTTCCTATAAAACGACTAAAAATTTACGCTTGTAATAATGAGACGATTTGTTGATTATGCAATTAAGAGAGGCATACTATTGTAACAATCGCAGCTATCGTAGATCAAAAGTCAGATCGTACAGTCGGCAGCAAAAGTATCCGAGCACTAGCAATAATCCCCGCCAAAAAAAAATTATACTGTTTTGTTAAATAAATCCTTGTCGAATTCTGTTCTTAGTCAGTCTAAGAACATGATTCGACAAGGATTTATTTCACAAAGCAGTATTAAGTGTATTTTTTTTAGACAGGGATTATTGCTAGTACTCGGATACTTTTGCTGCCGAGTGTACGATCCGACTTGTGATCTACGATAGCTGCGGTTGTTACAATAGTATGCCTCCCTTAGAAGCTATAACTATTGTAACAATAGTTACAGCTACTTGCAGCTCCTTGGTATCCACAAGAGTTCCACTCCTTACTTGTCTTCACTCCTGGATCCAACCTTCACCAGATTCCAGTTCGCTTTTCTCCGTTCAAGTTATTAAAGAACTTAACTATTGACAATGTGATGCATAATATATAAAACTGCTCTTTGAAACGTGTAATAAAATCCCTGATGATGCTTTAATATTTCAAAGCGAAAATCTTTGGATGTTTTTAATGTTTTAAATAAATTTTAATTTTAGACAAACGAGTTTTTAATCTAATTATCAAATGACACGTGTTTCAACTTAATTCTCTGTTAGAGATTATTTATAGTTTTTAATTGATTGGGAAAAGAAACTATCCCGAAAACGTTCGTTGTAAACTTCATGAAGTTCATGTAAAATAACTTTTCTTGCATTAAGAAATTGTACGCTGAAGAAAAAACTTACGTTTGTAATAATGACACAATTTGTTGATTACCCAATGTACTAAATATGATAAAATAAATAATTTAAATATTCAATATTTCTAAAAAGAATAAGATAATTCATAGTATGAGGTCATATTGACTAATAAATTTGCTGAATTAAAAAAAAAAAAAAAAATAAAAGAAAGAAAGACACAAATATAACAGTTTTTAATTGATACATGAGATGAAACTACTCCGAAAATATTCATGAAAATTTCATGAACTTCCTGTAAAACGACTTTTTGCATTAAAATATTACACGCTGAAGAAAAAACTAACACTTATAATAATGACACGATTTGTTGATACTGAAATGTCTTAAAAATGATAAAATAAATTATTTAAATACTCACTACTTGTGTAATAAGAATAAGATAATGCATAGTGTGAGGTCGTACTAATATTTTAATATTCAGAAAAAAAAGTATATAAAAAACCATAAAATTAACAGATTTCAGTCGATCGGGAAAAAAATTACTCCCAAAACATTCTTTGTTAACTTCATCAAGTTCCTGTAAAATGACTTTTATTGCACTAACATATTGTAGGTTAAAAAAAAAAAAAAAAAAAAAAAAAAACTTACGTTTGTAATAATGACCCGATTTGGTGATTTTTAAATGTCTTAAATATGATAAAACAAATTATTTAAGTCTTCCATGTTTGTAAGAAGAATAAGATTATGCATAGTGCGAAGTCATATTGAATACTTCAATATGAAAAAAGAAAAAAAAAAAAAAAAAAAAAAAAAGAAAAGAAAAAAAAGAAAGAAAGAAACCACAAAATTAACAGTTTTTAATTGATTGGGAAGAAAAACTATTCCGAAAACATTTATTGTAAACTTCATGAAGTTCATGTAAAATGAATTTTCTTGCATTAAGACATTGTAGGTTGAAGAAAAAACTTACTCTTGTAATAATGACACGATTTGTTAATTTTGAAATGTCTTAAGTATGATAAAATAAATTATTTAAATATGCCACATTTGTAAGAAGAATAAGATTATGCATAGTGCGAGGTCGTATCGAATAATAATGACACAATTTGTTGATTACACAATATGTTAAATAGGATGAAATAAATAATTTAAATAATATTCGATATTTCAAAAAGGAATAAGATAATGCATTGTGCGAGATCGTATCGAATAATTAATTTGTTGAAATAAAAAAAAGCCACAAAGGTAACAGTTTTTAATTGATACATGAGATTGAGAATAGAAACTACTCCGAAAATAGTCACTGAAAATTTCATGAACTTCCTGCTGAACATTTTGCATTAAAATATTGTACGCTGAAGGGAAAAAAAAAAAACTAATACTTGTAACAATGACACGATCTGTTGATTCTGAAATGCCTTAAGTACGATAAAATAAATTATTTAAATACCCAATACTTGTAATAAAAATAAGATTATGCATAGTGTCAGGTCGTACTAACATTTTTTAATACTCGGAAAGGAAGATATATATATACACATCTATACAAATGATATAAACCACAAAATTAACAGATTTCAGTCTATCGGGGAAAAAATTACTCCCAAAACATTCTTTGTAAACTTCATCAAGTTCCTGTAAAACGACTTTTTTTACATTAACGCATTGTAGGTTGAAAAAAACTTACGCTTATAATAATGACACAATTTGTTGATTATACAATGTACTAAATATGATAAAATAAATAATTTAAATATTCAATATTTCTAAAAAGAGTAAGATAACTCATAAAATGAGGCCGTATTGACTAATTAATTTGTTGAAAAAAAAAAAAAAAAAAAAAAAAAAGAAAGCCGCAAATATAACAGTTTTTAATTGATACATGAGATCGAGAATAGAAACTACTCCGAAAATATTTATTGAAATTTTCATGAACTTCCTGTAAAACGACATTTTGCATTAAAATACTGTACGCTGAAGGGGAAAAAAAACTAATACTTGTAACGACACGATTTGTTGATTCTGAAATGTCTGAAGTGCGATAAAATAAATTATTTAAATACTCAAAGCTTGTAATAAGAATAAGATTATGCATAGTGTCAGGTCGTACTAATATTTTTTAATATTCGGAAATGAAGATATATATATATATATATATATATATATATATATACACACATATGTATAAATGATATAAACCACAAAATTAACAGATTTCAGTCGATCGGGGAAAAAATCACTCCCAAAACATTCTTTGTAAACTTCATCAAGTTCCTGTAAAAAGACTTTTTTTACATTAACGCATTGTAGGTTGAAAAAAAAACTTACGCTTATAATAATGACACAATTTGTTGATTATACAATGCACTAAATACGATAAAATAAATAATTTAAATATTCAATATTTCTAAAAAGAATAAGATAACTCATAGTATGAGGTCGTATTGACTAATTAATTTGTTGAAAAAAAAAAAAAAAAAAGGCCACAAATATAACAGTTTTTAATTGATACATGAGATCGAGAATAGAAACTACTCCGAAAATATTTATTGAAAATTTCATAAACTTCCTGTAAAACGACATTTTGCATTAAAATACTTTACACTGAAGGAGAAAAAAAAAAACTAATACTTGTAACGACACGATTTGTTGATTCTGAAATGTCTTAAGTGCGATAAAATAAATTATTTAAATACTCAATACTTGTAATAAGAATAGGATTATGCATAGTGTCAGGTCGTACTAATATTTTTTAATATTCGGAAAGGAAGATATATATATATATATATATATATAAACCACAAAATTAACAGATTTCAGTCGATCGGGAAAAAAATGACTCCCAAAACATTCTTTGTAAACTTCATCAAGTTCCTGTAAAACGACTTTTTTTGCATTAACGCATTCTAGGTTGAAAAAAAACTTACGCTTGTATGCTTTTTTTGCAACATGATTTGATGATTTTGACATGTCTTAAATATGATAAAATAAATTATTTAAATCTTCCATATTTGGAAGATGAATAAGATTATGTATAGTGCGAGGTCGTATTGAATACGTCAATATGAAAAAAAAAGAAAACCCCCCACAAAATTAACAGTTTTTAATTAATCGAGAACAGAACGTATTCCGAAAACATTCCTTGTAAACTTCATGAAGTTCCTGTAAAATGCCTTTTCTTGCATTAAGAAATTGTAGGCTGAAGAAAAAACTTACACTTGTAATAATGACACGATTTGTTAATTTTGAAATGTCTTAAGTATGATAAAATAAATTATTTAAATAGGCCACATTTGTAAAAAGAATAAGATTATGCATTGTGCGAGGTCGTATTGAATAATTTAATATACAAAAAGGAAAAAAAAGAAACCACAAAATGAACAGCTTCTAATCCACCAGGAATAGACACTACTCCGAAAACATTCATTTTAAACTTCATTGTGTTTCTGTAAAACAATTTTTCTTGCATTAATTCGTTGTAGGCTTAAGAAATAGCTTACGCATATAATAAAGAAATAGTTTGTTGATTCTAAAATGTCTTAAGTATGATAAAATAAATCATTGCAATATTCCATTTTTACGAAGAGTAAGATAATGCATATTACGAGATCATGTTGAATACTTAATTAGCATTAAAAAAAATAAAGAAAATAAAGAAGAAACCACAAATTGTTTTTAAGCAATATATGAGATGGGGAAGAGCATCTAATCTGAAAACATTCATTGAAAATTTCGTAAAATTCCTGTAAAATGACTTTTCTTGCATTAACACATTGTAGGCTGAAGAAAAAACTTAGGCTTATAACAAATGGTAAAAAAAAAGCGATTTTTCGATAGCATAATCTATGTTAAATATGACAAAAGAAATAATTTAAATATTCCTTATTTTTTAAGGGGAAAAAATGTAATGGATTTATAGTGTGAAGTCATACTAAATATTTAGTTTGTATAAATGTAATTAGATGACAAATTATTTTTCTTTTAAAAATATGAAAGTACTTATTTCTTTGGTTTAATAGAAATAGGAATTTTAAATTAAGATTGCTTTAATATTTCGACTTTTAAAGTATTAATATTTTATTATAAGTAAAGCCATTTATTAGAAATCCATAAATTTTGAGATGATAACTGATAATTGCGTATTTTAGATGGTAGAGAACAATACAGAAATGTAATCGAAAAAACAATTTTTAAATTCTACTATAAAAAAAAAAAAAAAAAACTAGTTTACTCTAAAATAGGAATAGCATAGATGCCAAGTCTCCCGTTTTTCAAGGGAAACTTCAAACCGGGAAATTTTTAAAGCTGTTTCCTGTATTATTAATCGTCGAAAATATATATAACATTTTTCATTTTAAAATATTGGTGTCAATTTTGATTTAAAAGTTGAAAAGTTTGGCAGCTCTGGAATAGGTAATAATTTTTGGTTTTTAAAAATTTTTAACGTTATAAATGACATGAGGATTATAAGTGAGATAAGGAGATTTCTAATAAGATGGATAACGTATTTAGGTATAACCAGCATAGTTTTTTCTTTAACAATAATTTATTTTTATTTTTCTGAAATGCATTTAAAATATTGTACTCCAGTTTTATGTATATTAAGTCGAAATATAATATAAAATGTTTGAGTTACATGTAAGCATTTAAAAGATAATATGGTCAAAATGATTCTTTACGGCAAATGATTTTCCCAAAACCAAAGTAAATACAATAAGTTGTTTAAGGAATGTATATTGGTCTAAAAATGTACGTGAATTTTTTGAACGCACAAAAAATATTAAGCTGAATAATTTCTATGTCTGAATGAATTCAACTGCAGATTCTTTATTGAAGTAAAATCAATTTATTGATTTACTCCATCAACAATATTCTTGTTTATTTTTTCACCTTACTTGTTTTTTACGCTTTTGCGCTTTGGTTCTTTTAATACTGGTTTTCTTCAAAGCATATTCTGCGCAGCGAAGCAAAGATCAACCAATAAAGTTTTGACTCTCATCATCTTTTGATTTCATAACTGGGTAGTCACGCCCAATCATAATTTGGGGCATCCAATGAAATGCGGCGGAGTTATGAATTGGGGATGTTCTGAATTCTGGTTGCGAGATGAAAGTGAAGGAGGCGTTGGATAACTGGGGAGAACAAAAATAATTCGATGACATAACATAAATTTTTGAGACTGCGCCATGGAGAAGTTATGAATGATGTCAAGCAAAGATGTCTTTTATAACAGGAGAGGAAAAGAGAATAAGATTCGGTATATGGATTCCGAGCTCAAGACTTCTAAATGATACATTAAAGAAAATCAATTTGTACTATTGATAATTTAATTTTATTTTTCAGAATAACATATTGTTAATAAGATACATAATGATAGAACATTTTATATTTTGTCTTTAACCCTAAAAAGAAAAAAAAAAGTAACAGCATTTTTAATTTCCGAGAAAGTTTTGGTTTAAAATATCTGCAGGTTAACTTGATTAAATTCAAATAATAATTAATTTATTAAATAAATAACATTTCAAGTAAATACGATAAATTACCAAAACTTGAAAAGGTTTCTTCGAGTCAAAATAATAACTCAGACTCCAGTGAAAAAACCGGGCACGTGTGCATCATTTAAGGAATAAGGTACACCCGTGCCTGCTATGAAATTAAAAGTGACTGCTGCATATGGCTTCCTTAGAAACGTCATTTATTCAATTTCGGAGTGGTGCTGCTATCTAATGAACAAAGAAAGAATAAATAATTACAATATTGAAAAAAAAAAAAAAAAACCTTTTTATGTACCACATTTTTAAATTTTCTGTTGAATCATATAAACTTGAAAATTGTATGTATTAATAAATACTTTAAAAAAAAATTTTTTTTTCATGAATTATCCCATCAACTTGAAAGAAAATGATCAAATACGTAATAAGGAGAGCAATTATAAGAAATTTTCAAGCATTTATTAATTGAATAAAAGTATTAAAAGAATGCATTGTCATCGTGCTCTGAGCTATTATAAAAGTTTCAAATGTCTAGCTAGTCGGGAAGTTAGTTAAAAATCGATTGCAAGATTTGTAGTGGACAAACAAGAAAACGAGTTAATAAAAACATGGTAAAAATTTTCAAGCATTTTTTAAGTGAATAAAAGTATTAAAATAATGCATTGTCATCGTGTTCTGAGCTATTATAAAAGTTTCAAATGTCTAGCTAGTCGGGAAGTTAGTTAAAAATCGATTGCAAGATTTGTACTGGACAAACAAACAAACAAACAAAAAAGCGAGTTAATAAAAACATGGTAAAAACAATCAAAACATGGAAAAAGTATTGAAAAATTATTGCATTAAAAATGTCAAATTTGGTTTCAGTTGGAAATCTATAAACGTTATAAGGTTAAAAGTAATTTATTTGCATGATTGAAGGAGAATGTCACTGTGGCAGCCAACACCTGCATTTGTACTTTTATTGAAAGTTTTATTTCTTGGAAAATAAGAAGAGAATGTTAGTTTAAACAGAGAAAAATGTTAAACCAACATTTGTGCGTTGTAACTATGTCATTTCAACTTACAAAGTACTTTTTAACTTAAGAATACAATTTATAAGGAATTAGATGATGCCAAAATAAACATGTTGTGTAGAAGAATGATGACGAAAGCAAAATCGTTTGAGATAGTAGAGTTAAGACCATATTTTTTTGTAATTACCTTTATGTCGATGTGCCAGTTCAATGAATACTCCCAAATTTCGATCTTATAACGCTTTTAAAACAAAATGAAAAGACCTTTTAAAACAAAACTACAGATTCAAAGTATTATGCACTGCGGGGAATTGACATTAAAATATATTAAAGAAAGGAAAATGCAACAAAATAATATTATAGTTTTAAAAAATTAAAGAACACGCTTTTAAAGAAATGTGAACTAAAAAGCACAAAATATCTATCTTAGTATTAAAATTCAGGGTAAGAGAAAATCGTGTGAGTGACACACCGTAATATTTACATACATTTAAATCTTTAATTAAAATAACTTAGAATTAACAAAAAGCATTTTTAAAAAATCTCCCCTGAAGGGGGACGAACGCTGGACCTTTAGGTTCGTAGCGCGGCGCCTTACCTCTACGCCACATCGTTCACGTAGGGAAAGTATTTTTTTTACAATATACATTTTTTGTTTGCTCCCAGAGAAGTTACAAACAAACAAACATACATACATACATACAGGTGAAGCTAATAAAAGCGTGTTAAAAAAAGAAAGACGTTTCGTAAGTTTGAGGAAAAAAACAAGGCCGGACTCAAATAATATTCTACAGAGGCATCTGTGGGGGAACACCAGTTCTTATTTTTACTGTATATATTCTATACAATAGTTGTATTTTATTAATTATAATTGTAAAGAAAAAATAATTCGTCATCTAATTACATTTATACAAATTAAAATTAATTGTAATTGTATTTTAGTTTAATTCCATTCTAAATATATTCCATACCCCATAAGAATATTTTGTAGGAGCGTTATAAAGTCTGAAACTCTTTTTTTATAGTTAATTGAGAAACTTTATAACACAAAAAAGACTTTCTTCCACTAATCTATATGTGTATCGAAACCTCTTGTTCAGGACATTTTCTCTTCTTCATCTGCGGTTTCGGTGTAAATATATTTTGAGTTCTTTACTTCTGTTCATTATTAATATAGATGTATGTCGTTTAGTATGGAAATGAGCATTTATATATATATATAAATCTCTTATATATATATATCTCGCTCTCTTATATATATACATATATAACATAATCTAGACTCACAAATTATTGAAAATAAAAAAAATTACAAGCTGTTGCCGAATTCTTAAAAAAATGCGCACATACTGCTATTCTTTAAATTTAGATCTAATATATTAACATATCAGATCTCTTTCAGTATCCAAGTTATAATGACCTGCATCGTTTACGTATGCTTAACAGTTACGGAATACAGCTTCCATGTAAAAGGAGTGATTATACGAACACAAGCCTAGACGTTTTCTCTGCAATTTACTTACCTGTCAATATACGTTGCTTATTTAAATTAAACTATTAAAAGGCATGTAAAATAAATATTCGAATTTTAAAGGAGAATAGTTCTCACGCATATTATAGCTTTGTAAAATACTTGTGTGCGTCTAACAAAATAATTGCATAAAATTTTCGCAATACAGCTTACCAACAAAATTCTATGTTTATAAAAATTTTCGAATGCACTGATAAAAATTTCATCATTGGATTACGGGAAAATCTTGGCAGCACAAACACCTTCATTCTTCTATAATAGAGCAATGTATACTGTTATCGATTTAGAACGTATTAGCCCGTGAATGACTGTATTAGGCCAATTCATCGAGATACTCTGATCCACAGTTCGATCATAATTTGTGAATACAAATAACTATAATTTACCAAAATAGCCCCTGATCTGCTATTAAAGACCGTAAAAACCTGCGTTGCCTTCTTTTTATGAACGTATATGACCGTTGAAGCGAAGATAAAATAAATAAATAAATAAAAATAAAAATAACATGATCAGTTTACGGTAAATAACGGATTTTTATTGCCAATAACTAATATAAATATTAATCATTGGCAATCAGCCAATTGACCAATTTTTCCATTGGTAATTGGAAAGCGTATTATTTATAGAAATATAATAATTTACAGTATAATTATGCAGTAAAAAAATCTGTAAAGCAACAGTTATTCTTAACAATGTACAAGGGGTTCATAATTTCTTTAGAATGAAAAAAAAGCTCTAAAAACACTTTTCTTGTTAATTCGAGTAAGATTTTTATAGATTTTTTAAAATAAGTTCATGGAAAAAAATTTTTAATCAGAAATATTTGCTTTGTACAGTGAAACCTCACAAGTACTCACTCACATATAATGGATCAGAATGCGAAACACACCTACATGTTTATTTTCAAATATTACACAACAGGTCGTAAAAAAAAGATACTGTTTTAAGTAATCCATTAAACACACAAGCACCTTGACATTTTCGGGATCTGAGCTTGATTTTATGTGAAATGTATATACATAAAGCGAATATGTGAAAAAATATTTTGTAGAAGTATGTGTGTTTGGGATTAAGACCAACTGACTTCACTAGGATCCTAGACCTATAGGTGGAGTGCCCTTCGTGGGGGCATTCTGAAGGATTCTAGCACGTATCTGCGCGAGTTTCGATGAAAACCACAGAAAACTGCGAACAGCTAGGTTCACGAGCGCGACCTGGGATCGAACCCAGCATTTCCCGTCTACCAGTTTTGAGCACAGAACCGTTCAGCCACTAATGGGGCAATATTTTGTAGGAAGAACAGCATTTTAAATTTTTACTTTAATTTTAGTTTGAAATTTTAATCGGATTTTGAAAAATTTTAATCGAATTAATCGGACCGATTAACTCGATTAAAAAAATTGATCGCGACTAAGCATTGATCGATTAACCGAACCGATTAATCGATTAATCAGCACAGCCCTAAATTTATGTTAAGAAAAAGGAAGCATTTTTTACAATTATTTATTATTATTTTTTAAAGCTCGTATTAAGTTTAAATTAAAGTTTTAACTGAATATGTAATTCTATTTCTAATCAAACAATGTTTTCATAATTGCGGTATGAAAAAAAGCGGAAACTTTCACATCTCAGTCAAATTACATTTTTTTCTTATTATGTAAATAAATCAAACTTATAAAGCGAAAAAAAATTATTCACCTGGTAGGGGAGGGTTTTAGAATAATTCATTTGTTATACAAATGTTTTTTATTTCTATAATTTTTTTTTTTTTTTTTTTTTTTGTTTCAACTATTATGATTAAAAGTTTCACTATAAGCTCATACATTAAGATATATTTATATGATTTAACCCTTTTCTTGAATTTAATTCACAATCTTCCAATTTTTTTAAAGAAATATTCTAAATGTTCAATTTAAAACATCTACAAACTCTACTATTTAAATAAAAGTTAACATTCACTCTTATAAACTTTTTCTTAAAAAAAAAAAAACTTTTATGCGAAATTTTAATATAAATCTCGCTTAAATTTTGTTAAACTCTAGTTAGGATTTTCATTAAAGCTATATACTAAATTTAACATAAATAAAAAAAAAAGTTAGAAATCTGGAAAAGATAATTAAAGTTTGTACACAATCAAAAATTTAAAATTTTCTGCTCTTTTTATTTACTTTTTTTTAATCAACAGAATGTTTCTAAACAGTAAATTTTCTTACTTATTTTCATTTTGTATTACACGTATTTTTTTTTTCAATTTTTCTTTGTATAAAGTATGTTTAAAAATACTTTTTTATATTCTAAAACAGAATACGTTTTTAAAGTTTTAATTTACGAAATTCAAGCTTGTTATCTACCGGAGCAAAAGAAACACGCAGTGTGCATTTTTAAATGTATCAAGTACTTTGTTTTATCTTATATTTCTTGTC
Source organism: Salticus scenicus (assembly GCA_963930645.1). NCBI lineage: Eukaryota > Metazoa > Arthropoda > Arachnida > Araneae > Salticidae > Salticus > Salticus scenicus. The sequence continues at coordinate 21,440,757 of OZ005659.1, read as the reverse complement.
TAATTGCATCAAAGAAAAAAAGCTTCATTCAAATCAAATTACTGCTTTTTTTTTTTTTTCTTTTTTTTAAAAGACCTTACTAAAGAATAAAAACACGGGGGTTCATATTCTTTTACTTAATTTAATGAAAATTCCATTCGCTTCAAAGATGGAACACAAAAACAAACTAGCTTAATTTGAAATATATGAATGTACACGCTGTTCCTCGCTTGTTCACTCACTCCATTTTAATGCCTCCATGTCATTTTCATTATAAAAGAAAAGATTAAAAAAGTAAAAAAAAAAAAGAACTATATTAGCATCTTAAAACACATTTAGTTTGTTTCTTGTATAACATATGTGACAGATAAGTATTTTGTCTCTATATATTTCAGCAAGTTTTACATATGCATCTAAAAAGTCGAAGATTTTTTTTTTTTTTTTTTTTTTTTTTTTTATCGAATTTCACCCACTTAAATTTATTATTTTTTTAAAGTCGATGGCAACGCCTTTATTTCTGCCCAAACAAGAGGAAACTTAAGCATACGTCAATTCATCTAAAAGGGCCTTCTAATTGACTTACAAAAGAAAGTGTTCTAAAAAGGAACAGCTTCGCGTTGGAAATAATTCACTTAAAATATAGAATTAGATTCTTTATAATGGCTTTAAAGGGGGGGGAGGGGGCAAGAAAGAACGATGTAAAAAAAAGTTCGAGGAAAAAAAAACGAGCAAAAAGAAAGTGCCGTATATGCAAGACTCTAACAATAATTGTGAATAAGGAACAAGTATTAGATGAAGTAAAAAGAGAAAAAGGTTTTTAAAAATTCTTTTCGTTAAATTTTGTGTCGGTTTTTCGCAAGACATAATTATACATGACAGCTAGGCTACGCTTTAGACGTGCACAACAAGCGCGCTTGTTTAAATTTTTTCTTCTTTTCATTCTCTGGAATGTTTTTAAAAGTGAACTGTAAAAACAGCGTTTAATGAAAGAGAAATTGCCTTTTGAGTATGCTCTGCTTCAGAAAAAAAAAGGTGTATTTAAAAAAAATCCTCGTGTGAATTTGAAGGCTTTGATTTATTGTGAATTTACGTGGATATAGCTAATGAACCTGAATAATCTCTGTTGTATTTATAAAGATGGCTAATCAATAACTTTTAAGAAATAATTAAAATTCTGTTTTTGTCTTTATTTTTGAGGCAATTAGACCTGTATTCTTTTGAGTATATCCATAGATAATTTAGGTTTATATTATATTCCAAAAACTGAAATAATAAAATGTAGTTTAATAAAGTAACTAAGATTAGCTGGATTTTCTCTTTTTTTCTATAGGAAATTATATTTAATGAAGTTTTCGGGCTTAATTAGTGGCTCATGTTTTATTGCTGGTTTGGGAGCAGTTGTAATTATTTCCTGTATATATTCATTTTACTGTATGCTGAATAGTTAGAAATATTTAGAACATATTTTATTTTAATAGGTCAACAAGTAAATAAATAAATAAATAAATAAATAAAGCACTTTATTTTAAAACTTTTTTAAAATCTGAAAAAATAAATTGCGTGTACTTCAATAAAGCAGCTATGACTGAGTAGTTGTACTCTTTATTCTAAAGATAAAATATATATTTAATGAAGTTCTGGGCTTTAGTTAATAGCTTATACTTATTGACGATTTGTGAGCATATGTAATAATTTCCGGTATGTATTTATTTTATTGTATACTAAATTGTAAGAAATAATTAGACTAAATATGTAAATAAATAATAATAATGATAACAATAAAGATTTTTATTATAAAATTTGTTCTAAAAGGTAAAAGAATGAATTGCACTTTATTAAAGCAAGTATGACTGGCTAAATGTACCTCTTTCTTCTACAGAAAATTACATTTACATAAAGTTAACATATGTTTAGTTGGAAGCTTATGTTTATTAATGGTTTGTGAGTAATTGTAATTACACATTTACGCTATATATTAAAAAAAATTTTCATACTGAATATTGGAAGAAATAATATTTATCCAATGGCGCGGCACTTGCGACTGACCGGGGGTCGTCGTATTGATGACCATTTGTGAAGGTGCACCCAATGGGCGGCCATCGCTACCCCTAACAGGGACAACACATCCATGCCTTTTCCGGTATTCGAACCCAGGCCCAACCGTGTAGGAGTCAGGGACGCTAACCACTACACCGTCAACGCGGTGGAAGAAATAATATAATACATTCATTTTGATATGTAAACAAATAAACAAATAAAATATATAAAACTGTTCATATTTAACAAAATTTTCGTGTTTAGTTGTAAACTTAAGTTTATTCGATGTTAAAGAAGAATTAGAGTTCTGGTATATATTCATTTTATGATGTGCTAGATATTCTGAAAAATAATTGTAATAAGTTGATTTTAATAAGGAAACACCTTATTTTAAACTGTTTTATAAATTAAAATAATAAATTGTACTTTGATAAAACAACACCAGTTATTATTTGCGAGGTGTTTTCTGCTATAGAAAATTTCCTTTATACATATTTTCTCTTATTTGGATGCTTACGTTTATTTCTGATTCATGATAAAATTATAAATATAAATTTCCAGTATAGATTCATTATACTATATGTTAAAATTTGTAATAAATAATTATAAAATATTGTATTTTAATTAAAGAAAAAACATTTTTTTTTAAATCTGGAGGTTTGTCTTTATATTTCAGGAACTAAGATTTTATTGTTTCTGAGCATACTGAAATATGATTTGAGCAATATATTTTCCAAGGTACTGAAATAAACAAAAAAGTTTGATTAAACCAAAGCAACGCGGATTTTGTTAATAAATCTCTTGACTGCTGAATATTTTATGCATAAAAGGTTTCTATTCAGTAAAATTCAAGAAATAATTAAATTTCTAGTTCGCTATGTATTTCAATTTTTTGTTCTTTGGCATGTGTATCCTTAAGTAGTTAAAAACACATTTTTTAATTTTATAGATTTCTTTTCTAACTACTTGCCGGCTCAGTTTATTCCAGGTTTCAAGGTCAAAAAATTAAAAAATATTTATGCTTATTTTCATATATACAGTAAAGCACCGTTTATACGTCTTTCAAGGGACTGACGTAAAAGGACGTATAAATGAAAAGACGTGTAACCGAAAGTGTAATAAGAACACTTTGATTACTACAAATTTAATGACACTTAAGCAAAATTTATATGAAAATACTAATTAATAAAGTTTCTTAAGTTAGTAAATGTACATTATACTTTTTTAAAGAAAATAATTAATTAAAAAAAAAAAAAAAAAAAAAAAAAAAAAAGATTTATTATAAAAACTGAGAAAAATCATACTATTAATGCATGACTGGGTACTAATTAAATTACATATATCATATATTGAGTATTATATGTCACATTTCTTAAGAACTATATGAACACATTTTGAATAATAATTATATATATTGCGTATCTTTAATAATAAGCATACGAATTATGTCCATAGAGATAGTTATTTAATAACATTAAAAATCTTTAATATTTGTCTGATTTGCTGCTTGTCAATGAGTATTAAAAATTCTTCTGTGAATTCAACCGATTCTTTGATCAGTATTCTTGATCTTTCCTATGTTCCTCCATTTAAGATGCTTTCTAGAAAAAATCCGTCTTATTTAGAATGAAAAATAATGACGAGTCGAGAAATTTTGCAAATTTTAGTAAAGTGGAAAAGACGTATAACCGATATTAGCGGCGTATAAACGGAGAATTTTTATATTAAAATGAATAATAATGAATCGGGACTTCACTAAACGGGCGTATAAATGTAAAACATGTATAAACGAGAGACGTATAAACGGTACTTTACTGTATATATATTTTAAGCCTTATAACATCATTCATAAATAAAATTTTCTAAAATATACAGTAAATAAAAAAAAATCTGGAGTGACTCCACTCGAATTTCCGAACATTGAGTAATTAACAGTTTTGTAGATAAAGTAAAGAAAGAGGAGTTGTTAAACAAACAAAAGAGAGAAAACCATAATAGAGTGTTTGAGTATTTTTCTCCATATATTACACGATGTTTTATTGAACGCTACTGAACTTTGAGCCCGTAGAACATAATGATAAAGAATTTTTCGTTGTGTCCCTGTAAAAACCTATAAATGCTAGATTCACCAAAATGCTTACAGTTAGTGCAACAGTGATTTATAATATTAATATAAATTTTCAGCTCAATTGAATAAGGCGTTTAGATGCCATCGCACTTTTAAAAATTGGGTCCCATAGGCCATAATGATATAATTTTGTTCTTTGTGTCCCTGTAAAAAAACTATAAGAGCTAGATTCTCCAAAATCTATACAGATTGTGTATCTGTGATTTATAATATGTGTATAAATTGTTTGCTCAATTGAATAAGGCGTTTAGATGCTATCGCACTTTTAAGATTTTGATCCCATAGACCATAATGATAAAGAAATTTTCTTTGTGTCCCTGTAAAAAAACTATAAGTGCTATATTCACAAAAATCTATAGGGTTCGTACTATTGTGGCTTACAATATGCGTACCAACTTTCAGCTTATTCGAACAAAGCGTTTAGACGCTAGCGTGTTCACTGACAGACATACACACATACGTACACACATACACACACACATACATACATCATCACAAAAATTGTGAAAACGGACTCAGGGGACCTCGAAACGTATAGAAACATCGAAATCTCAAATTCGGATTTTTGACATGATTACAATACTTTCCTCACTATAGTGTTCGGAAAGTAAAAATAAAAAAGTTATTACCTTTAAATTTGTCTTTTTGCATGGTAAAGATCATTAAATATTCTTTTTCGAAAAATTTTCAATACCTGATTCACTATTAATTTTTCAGCTGTTAATTTTTCAACTGTACATCCTGAGCCGCACTCGGGATGTGCCAGGATGACACATTTTGTTGAAAACCGGCAATGAATTAACTAACTGACTTATTACAAATATTTATTATTAAGGCTAGCTTTCCATTTATTAAAAATAACAGAGAAAGAAAAAAAAAAAGAAAATAAAAAAGAGAGTCGTTATCATTTGTGTAGACCTAAAATTACTGCTAGAATTTCGCATAATATGAAATAGTCTGTTACAGAATGTAAGAGTTTACGAATATATGAAAAGGACTCAAACCTAGTCAATAAATTAACCTTTTACACGCCGCATTTAGATACGGATGTAATTTAAATTAGTTTTTAGTTTTTTACATATTTTGCCTTCTAATTCTTTAGTTTAAAGAACTCTGTCATTAAAATGTGTAAAAAAAAAGTTTTTTTTAAAATATAATTTGAGATTATTATATTTAATATTATTATTTTAATATTGTTATATTTAATATTATTAATTTAATGTTATTATATTTTAATATTATTATATTTTATTATATTTTTAAAATGTAAGCTATTTTAAACATGCCAGACATTTTTTAGTAGCATATACTTATTTTTCTAAATTATGTGAATTTTTAAACTGTGGGCTAAAAGGGAAAATCGTAAAATAGGTCCATTTTATAATTTTCTGTGCATTTTCCCCTTTATGATTGAACTGTAAATTCTATTTCAAAAAATCAAGTAATCTTTCTATTATATTTGATAATTTTTTTCAAGTCAGTATTCATGATATTTAATTTTTAAATGAATCTTTAATTCCGTGTTCCGTGTTAACATTGGCATGTAAAAGGTTAAATTCTTGCTTAGGAAAGAAATTTTTTAAATTATCTTTTATTAAAAAAAAAAAAAAAAAAAAAAAAAAAACGATCATTTCAAAAAATGTAAAATCATTCAAAAAGTGACTATAGCAAATAATGTCGCTTAATGTAATACTGTAAATAATGTAGCAACTGCTATCGTAATCTGAAACTCGTATTATTACTTCATTCGGACAGAAAGATAGAGCCTCTGAGTTTCATTTTAAATTTAATTAAAAATGAAAATTAATTATTATTATTTTTTTTTTCCATTTTACTTGTTTTGTGTTATGTGGTTACGGGCTCTCCATCATACTATAGGTATGAGGAACTTAGGTAATCGTGAAAATTTTCGACCTCGATTTTTTTTTTTTTTATTATTATTACTTTTTTACACGTTTTCAGGTGTGAGGAATCCGAAAATATCAAAATGGGTATGGTGCCCGTCTGTAGGGTGTATGTTAGTTTGTGTGTTAGTCTTTGTACACGATATCTCACGAACAAATGATCTCAGAGAGATAGGATCAATTTAAAAATATTATTTATGACACTGACAAGAACCCTATTCATTTCTAGCATTCTAATTAAAAAAATTCAGAACTTATTCGAAATTTACGATTTTCTTAACATGGGAGAATAGGGCAAAATTTCACTTAAATTTGCATGAAAAGAAATATTTTTATCGTAAAGATGTAAGAACAGCTCTTAAATATCAGTTTTGATGCCGGGATGAACACCATTAAACATAAACATGCTACTTTGAAAATTTTGCAAGTTATTGGAAATTTACGAATTTCTTATCATGGCCGAATAAGGCAAAATTTCGCGTAAACGTCGGTTTTGAAAGATATTTGCATCATAAATATATCAGACCATTTTTAAAATCACATTTATGATACTTGTTTGAACATCATTGACTACAAATATTCTAATTTGAAAATTTCGTAAGTTATTCGAAATTTAAGATTTTATAAATATAACAAAATTGAGCGATATTCCATATAAATTTGCATTTTGGGAATTGTTGCATTGGAAATAGTAGCATGAGAACTAAACTGCGAAACTGACCCACTAAAATAAGTTAATAGATTAGAATAAGGTAACTTATCGAATTGAACGGTGGGTAGCATGCTAGGAGGGGATTTCATTCTATGACTGTGTCGAACAAATGATCAGATTAATTTCTCTTAGCATGAATATATGTTCCGTACTAGAAATATATAAAAACACACATATAATGGGGAACTGAGCAGAGTCCACCGAAACCGATGCCAACTAGTTTATTTCGCTACACAAAATTGTATTCTAATCATTAGAAATATTGTCTCAGTAGTAAAAGCAATCGAATTAATACTAATCTATTTATTAGAAAAATGTTCGAATTCAATTGGTTATATTTTGAAAGCACAAATGGCTGTTTGTATTTTAACGAAAATGTAATTAGTGTACATTTTTTAAACAATTTTATTTAACAAAAACTTTGAAAGTAGATTTTTTTTCTTAGATTAATATGTCATTCAATTAATTTGTACTTTTGCATTAATCGCTTACCCCCTCCCCACGTCAAGTTGTAATATTTTAGCTTCATAAATCAAAATGTGACATTTTATTTTAAAATGAATTTTAATATTAGGGCTTCAAAGTTTATTTTAATTTCGAAAACAAAGTGTTTATTTAAAAAAAAAAAAAAAAAAAAAAAAAAAAAAATCTGTTTTTTACACCAGAGTAAATAATAATAATAATTATAATAATGGAATATTTTATATTACAGTGAATTGCAATTCTTTTGTTTTAATTTTTTTACTTTTAAAGATATGGAAACTTTATTTTTACTTTATGTTACTGCATTCGAGTTTGACCCACTTCAGGCTGTATCTACTTTGTAACTAATTCAGAGACACTTCAAACTCACTATTTAACGTGCTCTAACTTGTAACAAGACAAGATATTTATTGTTTTCAATTGTGTCACATCGTCCACTTAAGTTCCTATTACACACGACTAACTTTTTTTCTTGGCTTACAAATTCTACAAAAATCTCCTTCATAATTTAGTAACCGAACTATTTAGAATCAGAAAGAATCTAGTTTCACTTGAATCACGAACGATTACATTTGATTCCCAAGGGAACGAATACAGTTCAGGAGCAGACGAGAACCAATCATTAGATTTCATTGCGATCCCAGGTTAGTAAAGAGAACATTAAAATTTTAGGTGCAGAAGCAACAAGCGCCCTCTATTATTTAACATTCTTAGCAGGAAACGTCGAATTTAATCTTATTTTTGTTTTGTTCGATTTCTTTTTGAAAGATGTTTTGCAGTGAAGTCTTTTTCTTTTTCTCTTTTTTTTTCTTCCAATCTTATTAGGAATGTTGTTGCTTTTAAATTTGTACTTGGTTCATAAATTTTTAAATTAACTTCGTTTAGATAATGAAATAATAAAGCTTATATTGAATTACCATTATGTAGTTCGACAACATTTTATTGTAAATTATTCTATTATTTATTATTATTCTATACTATTTTATAATGATAAAGCTTACACTGAATTATCATTATGTTGCTCTAGAACATTTTATTGTAATTTATTCTATAATCATTATTATTCTATATTATTTTATTAAAAATATTTAAAATTGTAGCTGGTTGAAAAATTATTGAGTTTCTTTACATAGATAATAATAAACTTTATAGACTTTATTTAGTTAATAATAATAATAAAGCTTATATTGAATTATTATTATGTTGTTTTAAAGTATGTTATTGTAGATTATTTTATTATTAATTATATTACTAAAAATATTTATAATTTTGTAAATTCTTAACTAAATATTGTATAGAAATAATACAATAAAGTTTACTTGAGTTATCATTCTGGTATTTGAAAATATTTTACTGTCCTTTTTTTCAATCATCAATAATTAGTATCTTTTTATTAATTTAATTACTATGAATTATTTTATTCAAAACGTTTAAAATTACTATTTGTTTAAAAAAAATATATGAATTAACTTTGTTTAAATGATAAAATAAAAAGATGATCTTGTACTTAGGCCTAGAATACGCCAACGAAATTTATATACCCTGGTGTCCAATAAATCTGTACACATTTTACAAATTGATTAAAAATTGTAGGAAAGGGTAGATTTAAACGCGGTTAGCAAAAAAGTTATTCTAATAACAGTTTTTTTTTTTTTTTTTTTTTTTTTTTTTGGGGGGGGGGGGGGGGGGAAGAAAAATAATAGTTATAATTTTCATCGATAGAGGGCGCTGTACATGAGAAAGTCACAAATTCATATGAAAAGCTATATTTATTTCCATGAAAATGTTTACATGTGTATAAATGTCATTCTATGAGTTCGCAATTACCACAAATTACACTTTGAAAACGAGTGACAACACCACTAATTACAGCTTCAGTCGGAGGTTCTTAGCTCAGGGTAAACATCTTCACCAATAACGCCTTATCCAACAAGTCAGCATCGCAATTGAAATTTCATGTATGCGCTGGTAGGAAGCAAATCGAGAAATAAGCGATGTTAATCGTAAAACCGTGCAATTTATAGGACTCTGATTTGCGTATTTTCGTTACGCGTCCGTGCAGCGCCCTCTATCGACGAAAAATGTAACTTTTTCCTTTAACCCCCCCCCCCTCCTCCTAAAAAAAAAAAAAAAAAAAAAAAAAAAAAAAAAAAGCTCCTTTAATGGACTAATATTTTCGCAAACCCCGTTCAATTCTGCCAATTCCTTCAATTTTTCTGAATTTTTAAAATGTCTACAGACTTATGGGACTCCCGGAATATAAAAACAAATTTATCTGAATATTTAGCGCCCTTAAAATTTTTCTATCCAGGTTCTCAGAACCACTGGGCCGTGTGTTAAACAGGCGCTGCTTGAACTATATTAGTCTTTAGTTTTTTTAATGTAAATTATTCTATTATTTATTATTACAAAAAAAAAAAAAAAAAAAAAAAAGAGAGATTGCATCTGGTTTATAAACACTTGAACTAAATTTGTTTAGATAATAAAAGAATAAAACACATCTTGAATCCTTATTATGTTTTGTAAAACATTTCATAGTAAGTCATTCATTAATTAATTACTATTAATAATTATTATCGTTTATTTTATAAAAAGTACTTAAAATTATATCTGATTTACGAATATTTAATACTAGCCGCCTTCAACGACCAGCTGGTTCGCGATCCTTTAAAAATCCGATGTTACGAAACTCCCGCTCGGTGGCGCTTGTGGCGCCTTTTTTCTAGCGACTCTCGATATAATGTAAGGTCTCTCTTTTTTCCCGTTTCAGGTCCTTCAACAACTTACTATTACAACATATAGTGCAAACAGCTTTTTTGGAAAATTTAACCGTAGTAGCTCGGTAGCGCTTGCGGCGCCCTCTTCCCGTTTCAATATTTGAAACAGCATGTTCGCTCACCGTGTTATGATCTTTGAAAATTCTGATTTTAACAAAGTCCCGCTCGGTGGCGCCTGCAGCACCATATCCCCGTTTTAGAATTTATAACAGCTTACTCGCTCATAGTGCAAATAACTTTGAAAATTTTAACTGTAGCAAATTTCCGCTCTGTGGCGACTAAGGCACTACTTTATGTTTCATGATTTTAAACAACCTGTTTGCTCACCCTATAAAGGACCTTTGAAAATTCTGATCGTGGCAAATCCCCAACCCGGTGGGGCCAACGGTCTCCCAATCTTCTCCCTATAAGTAATTTAATCATAATCAGAATTGGAGATATTGAATTATTAAAATATCAAAGCGCCCTCTGGCGACAGATATTTGCAACATGTACTCTTTAATCTCATTTCAAATGACTTTTAAAATGATATTTTACCTATGAAATTATGTTAATTAGAAGCTGAGATACAAAGGTAATATAAACATTGTTATAAAAATATCTGTATCCGACTTTTCCGTGGTTTTTCTCTGAAACTTGAGTAACTGCGGGTTAAATAGTGTTAAAAGTCCTTAATATGAAATGTGAGCGGAGTATCGGAATTCAAAAGCTTGCATCATAATTAGAATTGGAGATATTGTAATAAAGGTGTTCTGACTTTTCTATGGTTTCCCCTAAACTCCCGTACGGAATTTAACGGCTTATATAAGTTTAAAAGTCCGCAATATTTCAAATGATGTTTGTATTTTTTCTTAGATGACAGCTTTTATACGCTTTTTTCAAAAATGAAAAGATATTTTTGCCATCATTTTTTAAAAAAAAATAATACTTAACTGACCGTTCTTGAACAAGTTCATTCCCCAGAGGCGCAGCCATTTGAAAACTAGTCTGCTCTTCCGAATCCCAACAGGAAATTAGAAAAGGTGGAAATGTAGAGAAAAGTGATTAAGAAATGGATGACGGGAGGATTACGCCTTGTAAGGATGCGTGAAAGTTTTCTCCCTTGTCCTCAAAAATTCTATTAAGTAACTTGGAATCTTTAACTAGGTGGAATCTTTTATGGTTTCTGTGGTGAACACTGATACGTACTGAAGAAAGATTGTTGGTTAGAATAGGTGTATTTGGCAACACTTAAAATTTAATTGAAGATTTATAGAATTTGATTATTTTTTTTTTTTTCAGTTTTATTTATTTTTACATTCATTTACTTATTTAAAGCCAGATGTTTATTTATTTCAGTCAGCAATTATACGTCGTTTTAAATTTATAAACCATATGAAAAAAGAAAATATTCTTTTGACATCAAGTTCAAATGAATAACACTGATCGGCATGAAAATTGCCACCCTAACACCATTTTTGCAAATTTTTATGTAAAATGACCTCCGGATTCCGAATATGACGTCAATTTGTCCCTATCACCCACCGTTTTTTAGTGACGGCCCCCTATTTTTATTACTTTTCGGTGATTTTATAAATATAAATTTGATTTTTAGGAGGAGGGGGGGATTATTTTTACTGTTAAATATCTTCTGAGGGGCTACAGAGTTGGAAAATTCTAAAACATGGACATTTGCAGCAAGGGGGAAATTTAAGAGGGGGGGGGGGATTTGCCACTAAAATTACGTATTACATTTCTTATATTTTTTTAATCTATTATAAACGTTATTTATTAAACATTAGATATTTTTTTGTTTCTAGGTGTTTAATACTTTTTCATTCTCGAAATCAAATTCATAGTCATAAAATTACTGAACAGTGATAAAAATTGGGGAAGGGGGTGGTGTCCCTAGAAAACGGGGGGTGACTGGGTAAAATTGGAGTTATATTCGGATTCAGGAGGTTCAGGACATGAGAATCAGCAAGGAATGGTGTCAGAGCTAAATATATATATATATATATATATATATATATTTTTTTTTTTTTTTTGCAGCGCGCAGTGTAATTTGTATTCCATTTCAAAAAATAAAACTAGTACAATGCGCTATATGTATTTTAAAATTTATGCTCATCATCAGACCATTGCATACAATTATTGAAAATCATATGAGTGATCACATGATGGCTGCAAAATATTTGTGAAAATTGCATCCTTTTGGTAAAATCACACATAAATTTATGTATTTGACGAATGAATTAATGTTATGTGCCTATTTTCTCTAATTTTCAATTGTGTATGTTTACTATTTTAGAAGACCGTATGTTTACCGTTTTGGAAGGAATTTGGATATTTTGCAATATTACCTTCTTTCTAAGGTTGGCAAAATTTTGAAGAGTTTTAAATTTCGACGATGCTTCTCTACGATCTTTTTTTTTACCCCCACATTAAATCTTATTAGACTGGGAGTTAGAGCTTAAAATGGATTCCAATTTATTACGAATATACACGCCTGAAATGGGCTCGAACTTGACAACTCGGTATTGGAGGGCAAACATGGACAGAATTTTCAGTAAAAATAGGAATTTGGCATTAAGTTTTAACCTGTCAAAAAACTTCTATATATATATATATATAACTGAAAACCTTTTCAAACATTGCAGCATATATATATGTATGTATACATATGTATGTATATACATATAATCCTTTTGATAGTAGAAGCAAAGAATGAGAACGAAGAATAGTTCGTCAAACAATTCACCAAAGAGACATACACACGCCAAACAAAGCAACAAGATTTCCCAAATTGATTTAATTATCAAGTTCAATAATAGCACTGACGCCAATCCATTGTACAACAATACCTGTTACTATATATACAGTGAAACCTCTCAAGTTGGACACCCCTCTAAGTTGGACGCTTTTTCTCGGAACGGAATGTACCCATTAACATTATGTCTAACCCCTATAAGTTGGACACCTCTCTAAGTTGGACACTTTTTCTTGGAACCGTAGGTGTCCAACTTAGAGAGATTTTACTGTATATATTTATTATTACTATTATTATTATTATTATTATTATTATTTTCAGAAAATGCATAAAGAAATTTCGTGCTCATTTTAACAAATATAATACTTAACTGACCATTCTTAAGTAAGTTCATTCCCCGGAGAGACAGCCATTTGAAAACTGGCCTTCACTTCCAAATCCCAACAGGAAATTGGAAAACGTGGAAGTGTAGAGAAAAGTGATTAAGAAATAGATGACGGGAGGATTACGTTTTGTAAGGATGTGAGAAAGTTTTCTTCCATCTCTTTAAAAATTTCTGCTAAGTAACTTGGAATCTTTAACTAGACGGAATCTTTTATGGATTCCTAGTCGAACATTTATACGTACTGGTGAATCATTATTGGTAAAATTGTGTATATTTGAATATAATTAAAGATTGATGAATATAATTAAAGAAATGATGCAACTTGATCAAGTTTTTCAAAGTATAGTATTATAAAATGTGATAAACTATTTTAGTTTTAAATTAACTTTTATCACAAATAAAACTGTAACAGAAATTTGATAATAATATATAAATTATACAGGGTAGGCCAAGAATCTCTGACACATTTTAAACTTTTACATAGATTAAGCAAGTGACATACGAGATTGCGGACAACGCTTCTTGTGATAAAAAGTTTGGCTTGAAAATAAATAAAAATATTAATTAAAAATTTTACCCTGAGATGACGCTACTTGTTTGGTTTATATAACGCTTCTTGTAATTTTGCTACAGTCACATCACGATCTTTAGACTTAAACCCTTAATTTCTCTTTGTTGGACTGTATAAAGGATAAAATATATGGTACATTTGGATTGAATTTAATTACTATTTGGATGCATATAAGATTTATGAAGAGAAGATATATTGAAATATAGAATTTCACAAGTTAAATGCTATTTAATGCTTTGAATTTAATGCTTTTTCTTACTGTTTGTAAGTTATGGTGTCATATATGACCAAGATTTGAAATTAATTTTTTCATTTGCTTAACGAGACTTTTCATTGTAAACGTCAGTTTCTTGATTTTATGCGAATTTATTAATTGTATAATCCGGTAGGTATTCACATTACTTTCTCTTGCCCTATATTACTATAGACATTTTATTACAGTGTAAGGTGATATGTACTGCATTTGAAAATTTCCAATGTAATTAAAGAGCGGTTCGAAATAGTTTCAGGTTCAGTTTTATTTGACATAACATATGGGAGAGGAGGGCTACATTTTTCAACCCTCCTACTTTATTCTGTTTGAATAGTAAAAAATTTGTTTTATTCATTAAAAAAAATTAGTTTTCTTTAAATAAAAAATAAATAAATAAAATTATACAGAGAATTTTTACCTTACCCTTTGAAGTTTATTCGACAAAATTTGGGGTTCCTGTATATTGATAATTAATTATAAATGCAGCACATATTGTACTTGAAATTATCACAGAAAATAAAATTCATAAAATAACTTGAAATGTAATATGGAAGCTTTACAAGTATAGTCCTAAAATAACGGAATTAATTCTTTTGTATAGTCCTGCAAATGAAAGATGAATATTTTTTCTACGAGTTATTTATGTAAAAAATGCTGTTTTGCATTAAAAACAATATGTATTAATTTTCTTTTCTTTAATGCAGTCTAAAGATGTTAAACAGTACAGTCTATATGCTTAGCCCATAGACATATTGTATTTGAATCCGTGCCGGTACAGGAACCATTTGTCCGATCTCAATAAAAATTTTAAGTAACATCGCCATATGATACAAATTTAGGATACTGAGTTTGAACTTCATCTGTAATTTTATTTTATTTTATTACTAGTATATAACCCCGTCAAAAATGACGGGATGTGAAGTCAGTTAAGGTAGTGAATCAACGAATGTTTTGCCAGCTTCGCTAGACTCTATATTTAAAGGGGACTAATGTGCAAGTTGCACCTGACGGGACTGATATGGAAGTTGTATCTGACGGGACTAATGTGCTAGTTGCACCGAACGAACAAACTATTTCTTTTAAGGGCACTGCCTCGTTTCCGTTCAACTCTCTGCTGTTGAAAATGAAACTAAAAAACAGGCTCAGTTGAAGTACAAAACTTACCCCGCCTTTAACCTAGTGTGACATTTTTTGTCCAATTAGGAACTATTTCGGCGGTCAATATGAGAGTAAATGATAATCACAGAGGCGGGGTTATTTTCGTCCCCCCAAAAGTAGTCAATTATAGAAAAGGGTGGTCAAGACACTCCCTCACTACTGATTTGTCTTTTGATAAAAAGACAGCGCGTTATTGAACGAACCTCAATATTATGTAATGAATGCATTTGTAAAAACACATGTATACATGCATATATGTATAGTATTGATTCATATATATATATATATATATATATAGTATTACAGGTTATTATTATTACCAGGGCCAGATTATGGCACGGGCACACGGGGCACTGGCCCAGGGCCTCCAAATTTAAGGGGCCTCATTTCCAAAAACTGAGAAGTAATAGTATAATTTTTTTTTTTTCATTATATGTCTATTAAAAACAAAAATTGATTAAATTTTTATATTTTACTAGAGAGCATAAACAATTATTTAATTTTGTGACTAATTTCCTAAACATTGGCTGATCAATGTACTTCAGTTTTTCATTTGTCTTGAACATAAAACTAATGATTTTGTTATAGGTTGCTAAAAAAATGAGGAAATAGAAGGTGTAGTTGAAGGAAAAATTTTTAAAATGCACTTTATTTATTTATTTATTTTTGTTTTTGAGAACTGGTCCTTTTGGTGAAATCTTTAGAGTAGGGTAAGGGGGCCTCCAACTAGCATCAGTGCCCCGGGTCTCCAAAAATCATAGTTGGGCCCTGATTATTACTACTACTACTACTACTAGTAATTAGGGTGCCTATATTACTTATCGAGGCACCTTAGTAGTAGTAGTAAGACAGGTCGAACAATTTCTTTCAGATAGCGATTTTGTCTTCGTTACCAATTTTTATCTATTACCTTGAATGGACGTTCAAAACTTTTTTATTTTGTCATCTAAATATAAAGAGCTAAACGATTGTAACTGTATCTATACGGATTTTTAGTCCGGATTATATCAAAAATTGGTACACTTATGTATTAAAACGAAATCTAGGTAATTCTGTATTTTTGTGTTCAATCGAATAATTGGTTCAAAAGTAATAAAAATCCTACTTAAACTTAGAAAATTATTTTTAAAAAATATGTAAAGAAATAAATTAATGCCAAAAATATATGCGTAATTATACTTATTTTTATGTCGGAAAAAAAAAAGTGAAATTATTATTACTACATTATTAATTAAAATAAAATTTAGAAAATTCGTTCTAATTAAATGGAATAGCTACAGTATAGAACGGTAAATCTAGCTAATGCCGTATTTTTTAGTTCAACCGGATAATTGATTCAAAAGGTCATAAAAAAACCCACTTTAAAATTATAAAAAAGAAAAAAAGAAGTTGATGCCAAAAATGAATATCTAAGTAAATATATTTTTCTTTGTGTCAAAAAATAAAATAAAAATAAATAAAAAACGAACGTGCAATTATTATTATTTTTAAATAATTAAAATGAATATCAGAAATATTGTACTAAAGAAACTGGACAGCCTCAGTATAGAATGATACATTTATTATTATTATTATTATTATTGTTATTGTTATAAATTGAAAAAAAATAAAAGCAAACTTGCATGCATTTATTATGATTAGTTAGCTGAGAAATTCTATTTAAAATATTTATAATTAACATTTTTTAAATTACTGCAAATAAAGTTTCTAAAATAGTGATGTCAATTTCTAATAAATTAAAATAAATGGAAAAAGATTAAACTTAGTTAAAGAAAAAAAAAAAAAAATGAAAATGAAAATGAAAATTTCTAAAAATAAAGAAATTTTGTAACATAAGTTTAACTATTAAAAAATTATTAAAAGTATAAAGACTATGCACAGAATGATTTTATTATTCATGATCTGTAATTTGCATAACTTCAAAACTACTCCATAAAAATTAAAAAAGTTAATATCTACAAGGAGGGATTTAAAAAATTATATATATATTTGGAAATTGTTCAATTTAATCATTTAAAAATAAGGACGAAACGAATAGCGATTTTGCCGAATGCCGCATATCGGTATCCACCTGACACCAGTGTTTCAGATATATCCGGCAAATATTACTCTCTGTTAAATCCCTACGTTTAAATTTTAAAATTGGTGATTTTTGAAAAGAAAAATGAAAGTATCTAAGCAAGCGCTTTTTTTGTTTGTTTGTTTTTTGTCCTGTTCATAATTAAAGAGTAAAATAAAAATCAAGTAACAGTTGAGGAAAAACATAAAAGACTTAAAAATTGACCTTTATATATATTCAAATATATTTCTTTTTTATATCGAATAAAAACTGAATGTACACACATTTTCTTTTAAATAATTAAATTTGAGAAAAATCGGGCTAAAAAATTGATTCAGTTTAGAACTCCTTGACGAATTTTGAAATTTGGCACCGTCGTAGCTCCGATGTTTCTAGCCAAGATCTTTACTTACGCAATTGCGATAACAATTTAATTCATCGCCAAAATGACAACAACAGTTTAAAAGCTGCCAAGGGGCTCCTATGCTAAACTTATCGGACCAGTTTTAAATTATTTTTTAGAATACTGGTATACTAACCCTATTAAATTTGAAAATTGTATTTTGAAAATTTTGGGAGTTATTCGAAATTAAAATTTTTTTTAACCTAATGTCGTAGGCTCAACATTTTGCTTTGTAAAGCTTGTATCAAGAATGAATAAGCGTAAAGAAGTCGGATAAATTCTAAAATATTATTTATGATACTTGCATGAACTATATGAAATTTGAAAATTCTACTTTAAAATTGCATGAGTTAAATGAAATGTAATATTTTTTAACATGACAGCATAGGGCAAAATTTTCCTTTGTAAAGATTATCTCAAGAATGAAGCAGTGTATAAGAATGTAATAGTAGAATGTAGGATTGCATTTAAAATATTATTTATCATAATGGCATTGACCGTATAGTTATTTCAAAATTCTACTTTGAAAACTTCGTGAGTTATTTGAAATTTATTTATTACTTTCTTCTATATTCAATAGAAGAGGGTATCGGATTCGTAAAAATTTTCAACCTCGGGTTTTTGATGGATTTACACGTTTTGAGAGATGTAGAACACGATTGGACCATTTTTAGAAAATGTCTATCTGTCTGTCTGCGTGTGTGTGTGAGAGAAAATTTTGTGGCAACTCTATCTCAGGAACTGCTGCAAAGAATTTCATACAAATTGGTATGTAGTTGCACCTTGATATAAATTAGTGCCTATCAACTTTTGGTAAAAATTGTCTTACAGGTTGCGTTGCCATCCCGCTTTTTCTAAATTTTTAACATGGTGGTATAGGACAAAATTTTGTATAAATGTGCATAAGGAAATTATTTTTTAATAAACATTATGAAATTTACAAGAATCATTTATAATAGAGATAGTCAACTGGGGAAAAAGTTTTGTATGTGCACGAGCCTCGCCTCCCCCCCTTGATGGGAGTAAATTTTCATGATGGGTATCTTTCAAAAGAGCTCGCCAATACCTTTAAAACGAATGGTTGAACCATAAATGTGTCTGTCTGTACGTTAGTTAGTAAACTAATATATTCTGAAGAAGGAATCATTATAAAGTCGTCGGACCAGTTTTAAAATATTTTTTGGGATACTGGCATAAATTCTATTGAGTTTTAAAATTCTTTCTCGAAATTTAGGGAATTATTTGATATTTAATTTTTTTTTTTTTTTTTTTTAACATAGGGGCATAGGTCTACATCTTGTTTTATAAATATTGTATAAAAAACGAGCAAGCGCAAATAAGTCAGATGAATTCTAAAATGTTATTTATTATAATGGCATGAACTATATGGATTTTGAAATTTTTACTTTAAAATTTCACAAGTTAAATGATATATATATATATATATATATGTATATATATATACACATATATATATATATATATATATATATATATATATATATATATATATATATATATATATAACCGTAGCATTCAGTAGTAATATAAAATTTATTAGATTTTATTAGTAATTCAAACAGTTAATACCATCAATATCAAAGTCTACCCAAATGAAAAATGAAATAAAGTTAAAGCAAAATGAAATAAAACAAATTGGAATTAGATAACAGCATATTTGTATTCTAACTTTTTCAAAGGCCTGGTAGAATACAAAACATTCAAAGTGAATTTTTTCTGTCGCAAAGATAGCAACAGCTAAATATCTCTTTGTGCCAAGGCCCGAAACATTCACAGCATCCAAAACAAGGTAGAAAAAATATATATATTAACATGACAGCATAGGGCAAATTTTCGCTTTCTAAAGATTATCTCACAAATGAGTCAGTGTACAGAACTAGAATTGTATTAAAAATATTATTTCTGATAATGACATTGGAAAAGATGGTCAATATACTTGAAAAAAAAAAAAAAAAAGCATATTACATGCATTATACAAATACTCACCCATTTTGCCCAAACTATGCTGTATAGAAATATTTTTCAGTATTTTAGGAAATATACAATACGCAACATAGGCCTAATTCAAAAGAATATTCAATATATATATTTATATAATTTTTTAATATACACAAGGTAATCAGATTATTAGATATATATTTTTATACATTATATATATTTATTATTTATATATTTTTTTAATATACACAAGGTAATCAGATTATTAGATATATATATATATATATTTTTTTTTTTTTTTGGAGGGGGAGGGGG
Source organism: Salticus scenicus (assembly GCA_963930645.1). Classification (NCBI taxonomy): domain Eukaryota; kingdom Metazoa; phylum Arthropoda; class Arachnida; order Araneae; family Salticidae; genus Salticus; species Salticus scenicus. The sequence goes on along the minus strand of OZ005659.1, from coordinate 21,420,885 downwards.
GGACATTAAAAAAAATAAATAAATAAATAAATAAAAAAAATACGAGACAAAATGGCTTGGAATTATTTCACACATGCAAAGAAGATTTAAAAACGCATTTTTTCTCGATTCAGTCCAAGGTGCAATTAGGGGACCAACCACAAATTATAGAAAAGCGAACATACTTTGGATCACTCTGCATCATAAAAAGCTACAAATGACTTGTAACTTTAATACATTGCACAATTGTACATGTAACGTAACAATATTCGGATGTTTTGGTGCGTGAATTGCATTTTTTTTTTTTTTTAATTACTTTTTTTTTTTTTTTTTTTGACAATTTTTTGCGTGTAACTAGAACAAATTCCCATAAAATTTCACAAACCTTGCCGAAAACTGACAAAACATTACAAATGCATAATTCTAAAACATAAAATTAACATTTGTAATATTCGTTGAGATATGAGCAATTTTAGTAAATATTATATTACGCATGTGCGAAAAATAGAAAACTTTTTTTTGCACAGGTTGACAGCTAGACATATTGAGCACGTTTTGTCAAAATCTCATTTGAATAGAGTAAAAATTAAGCAAATTGTCGGTAGATGAATGAGCAAGAGTTTAGGTATTTTCCAGACTTGAAATTTCATAATGGGCTTTACACATGCTATGTATTTAATTTGAAGATCAAATATCCATCTCTAAACATTATTGTTGAAAGTACATAATTTTAGAACAAAGATTTTCTGTATTTATGTACAAATGTTTTTATCTAACACTCAAATTCCGTAACGGTTTCAAATGTTTTTCAAAAACAGAAAGTCATATGTTCAAACTTTTGACTAGTCTCTGTAATAAACAAATACATAAAATAATTAAATAACTTTTTTACGAAGTTCAATATAAAATAAACATGTAAAATGAGGAGGAAGAGGGGACAGGAATTGATTGATTAGAAATCGTGTCTAAAAAGAAAAACTGTAGAAAATTACACAGCAATTACACCATAAGCAATTACACCACTGGAAAATGAAAGCAGTACTTTTCAAAAGAAAACTGAAGTATATGAATACGATTGGTACCTTTGCAAACATACACTATCTACCAATAAGTATTTGGACACTTTCGAATTCAGGCGTTTTGTCAAAAATCTAAAAAAAATTCTTTATTAGTCTTCTTGAAACTTTAGCAGTGTAGAAAACATGTTATATCTCATGTATATCAGTAAAAGTTGCGTCCTGAAGAGGAAAAGGGGACAAGTAAAAAATTAAACAACAGACAAAATATTTTCAACCACACTTTAAAATAATGCTTTAAATGCGTTTTGGCTGAAGCATGTGATTAAGAAGATTTTTCTCATTATCTGTATAAATTTTTATGAGGCTACCACATATATTCATGGAGATATAACGGGGAAAAAAAAAAAAAAAAAAAAAAAAACTTCTTTTACTTCCATTACTCGTTTACCGTAGGTAATGGAAGTACTGTATACGAAAATTCGATATCGAGATTTCACCTGATTTACATGTTTTGAGGTCTCCTGAGTCTAAAAAAAGTGCTTTTTGGCAACTGGTCAGTGTGTGTGTGGGGGGGGGGGGGAAGGGAATCTTCTGACTGTCATATCTCCAAAACTAATAAAGATGAAGCTACGAAACTTCAGAAATAAAGCAGAACTAGTGTACAGATGAATTTTCCAAATTTTGAAGAAAATTGGAAAACCGGAAGGGAGATTTGTGAAACCGGAAGTGGGGACGTAAATCTGAATCTCAAAAACGGCTCTAACGACTTTCTTTAAAACTGTTGCATAAACCCATTTTAGATATCCTTTCTCGTGCTTTACGTGGTCATTACAGGAAAATTAATAGTCATCCTGATCAGGTAGATCTGCTTTAGATCTCGAAAATTGGTGTATCATTAAAAAAAAAAAGCTATTATTATTATTATCCCCCCCCCTCCTTTGGTATGTAAACTCTATTTTATGTCGTTACGTTTTCACGCGTTTACGGCAAACGTGTATCAACTTTCTCTTACTGGAAAATTTTTTGTTGTCTATTTCATTAGCTCAATTCTATGTCTTCTGATCACATTATCTCAAAAATGTCCAAATAATACGTGTAATAGTGGGTAAGGGAAGTCATGTAGTTGTTTCACACCAGATTTTGTTTTCACAGGTTTCAAGCATTACTTTTTACAGGGTGATCCCAAACAGTTTCACTTTTCTTTAATTTTTTACTGGTCCTCCTGTCACTTTCGGCAAAAACTTTAACTAAAATATGTGGAGTATAGCATGTTCATCACATTCCTGAAATTTCAAGATGGTTTATCTAGAACTTTTTGAGATATTAAAAAAAAACACCTGAAATCAAAAATGTCCGGTCATTTATGGAAAGGAAGAGTACCTCTCAAAATCCCCCCTATATATACATACTAATAGATATTAGTCTTATTTTATTTATCTACAGCTGTTATTTTTTTAGCTCTCTGCTGTATGAATACGAGTATCATGTGTCTTATTATATATATATATATATAACAGAGAAAAATTATTCTGAACTATTTCGCGCTATATTTGAACAATTAAACTTGAAGTATTTTGTTCTTTACCGATTTCTGTAAAAATTGTAAAGTATATAAAAGATACATATAGATCTCGCCGCGCTTGAAATGATGCTGCCCCAGTTGTTCTAAATTTCTCACTGCAATCATTTAAAAAAATACATATTTATTTATTTATTTATTTATTTATTTATTAACATTTGTTTTTGTACCATTTTATAACTTTTTTTTTTTTTTTTCCATTATTATTAAACAAAATGTAAATAAAATTTTCTTACTAGTATTCTAATTAAATAACAAACGCAACACGTTTTGAAAGAAATGAAATATTCATCCGGAAATAAAAAAGACATGTTACCCAAATGAAATTCCTCTCTGTCTCATGTTTTCTTCAACCTTGGTAGCACGCTCTGAAGAAAAAAAATAAAAAAAGATTCTTTTCTTTTGATACGTCATCAGTGTTGACCCCCAACTGAAAGTTTATTTTTGTTGGATGTTTTTAAAATATACATAAGCGGTTTTACTTGTAGTATATGAGACATAGTTATCTAGGTGGAGAAGAGGTTGAAGTTATAAATTGTATTTTCTATTTCTCTAGCACATTCCCCCCCCCCTCCCTCCCCTCCGTCAGTATATGGCCTTCTTCTTTCAGTTTATAAAGAATTATTTAAACTTTACTCTTTCAGTGAGATATCAAAATTGGGTGTTCGTGAGTCGAAGCTGGAAATTTTATTTTTATTTTCTCCTTTATGTCTTGAAAAGTGACAGATAATGAAAAACACTCATTTAAAACTAGTATGTTGTGGCTAGCAAAAAAACTTTCTTCTGTATTTTCCTATAGAAATTTATGCAATACAAATTATTTATTATTATTATTATTTACATTTTGAATGCTGACTTTTTTTCATCTTAGAGACGTATTACACGAAATGGCCAACGTGAGTAAATTTTTACCGTGCAGATAGCGTACATCCTGTTCTCGGGAACATTTTCAATAAAGCAGCGCCTGTCGGCTGATATGCACCCAAATTGACTCAGCATTTTAAATCTCTGCCTTTTTACATATCAAATTTAGTTCGACTATACGCAACAGAACCAGAGATAGAGACTTCTGTAAACTGCGGAAATCGTAGTATAACAGTGTCACCTATTGAGGGACTGGCATCAAAAGTTGATAGACATTAAGTTATTTTAAGGTGAATCTACATATACATATATATGTAAATCTGTGCATTAGTTCCTGAGATAAAGCTTTCCCTAAAATATCAGAAATAGCTTTATAGTACTGTTGAACTATTGACACCAAATGTAATAAGCATTAACTCATGTCAAAGTGCATCGACATATGCACTTATATCAAATTTTACGCAGTAGTTCATGAGATATAGCATTCCCTGATATTGTGAAAATTGCTGTGTAAAAGTGCCACCTGTTGAGCGATTAGCACAAAAAATTGATAGGCTTCAGTTTATGTCAAGATTGAACTACATATAAATTTATTGGTAAATCTGAGCAGTAGTTCCTGGGACATAATTGGAATGAAATTTTTATCTCACACACACAGACAGACGTTTCCTAAAAATAGATAAATTGCGTTCTGGATCTTTCAAAACGTGTAAATCTATCACAAGAAAATAGAAAATTTTTACAAATCCAAAACTTTCTTCTATTGAGTACAGAAGAAAGTAAAAAGACAAAGCACCTTTGTTCTTCTTCTTCTTCTTTTTTTTTTTTTTTTTTTTTTTTAATCTTTTTAAATTTCAAGCATTTAAAATTTAATATTTTTTGGTTACTTTTTTTAGCCTACTATTATTCTTTTCATACGAATATCCGAAAATATACAGCTTTTTTTATTTATTTATTTATTTTTAATCCCCCAATAGTAAAATTCTAAATTGTGTACCTTAGTCTGAAAAGGCAAGGTAACGAATAATCGCTATAAAATGTATTTTGTATTTCCCTGCCCGTCTACCCTCCACCAATATAGCATCTTCCCTTGAATTTAAAAAGAATTTTTCAAACTTACTTTTCCAGTGAAATGTCAAATTGAATGTCCGGGAGTCAAAGTGGGAATTTTTTACTTTTATTTTTTCGTCTTTTGGCTATTCCTTTACTTCCTGGAAAGAACATATAATAAAAAAATGCTCATCTAAATAAAGAATCTCCTTCCTTTTTTCGGCCTACCAGCGGCTGAGAGATTCTGTCCTCGAAGCTGGTAGACGTGAAGTGCCGGGTTCGATCCCAGGTGCACTCGTCAGCCTAGCCGTTCTGAGTTTTCCGTGGTTTTTTCCGAAAGACGAATAAATGCGAGGTAAGCCCTTAGAAAGTCCCCCCCCCCCCATTGCACACAGAGGGCCCTTTTCCTCAGGCCTAGGACCCTAGTGCAATCAATCGCCTCCATTCTAATAACGATACCCATACTTTTACTTTTTCTCTTTTTAAATTTCCAGTATATAAAATTTAATATTTTTCGGTTAGCTTTTCTTTTTAGCCTGCGATTGTTCTTTTCAACCTCCCGCAAAAAATAAATAAATAAAATAAAAAATTAATTAATTAATTAAAAAAAAAAATAAATAAAGTCTTTATATTTTCATAAATATACAGTTTTTTTTTTTTTTTTTTTTTTTTTTTTTTCTTTTGTTTAACCTTTAATAGTAAAATCCTAAATTGTATGTTTCTTAGTCCGAAAAGGCAAGGGGAGGAATTATATTAATATTGTTAAAAATTATGTAACTTAAATTAAAAACTACTACTCAAATGAAGAAATTTAGGAACGAAATGTTTTGATAAAGTTCACTTGTGAGGAAATAACAATCTTTGCTTTCCTCTCCTTTCTGTTAAAACACCCCCTCTCACACTACAACCACCTGCTTTGTTACTGGAGTGGGGACTGTCTAATCAATCACGCAGATAAGGAGGGACCGATGGGAGGCGGAGATTTTAAGAATTTTTCAGTATTTTCACAACAATTCGCAATATCTCTAGAAGTATTTTTGATTTACGAAATTAGTAAAAATTATGGAAAAAAAGTATTTGAAAACTTCGAACTTTAAGGTCTACCGATTAAAATTTAATTTTTAAGGATATTTCACGGGTTTATTATTATAAAGTTGTAAATAGAACAATACCCTAGTTTTCCAAAGTTCCAAAATTGCTGTTAAAATCACAATCAAACAATAAGAGAAATCGAAAATTTAATAAAAAGGCGGCTTGTGATTTGATCTCAAATATCATGTGCAAAAAACAAAATTCAAAAATATTAAAATGCGAATGTAAAATCTCTCTAAACATTTTACATAGGTTTTATACTAGCGTGTCATTTCTAAACTCTTTCGGGACAGTGCCCTTAACGGAAATATCTACTAGCCCTGGATGATAGGTCTAATATAACGTATCGTATTTATCGTAATATAACTCAGTACTTATTTCGCTTCCTCCTTCGACTCATTTTAATAAGTATTTTTTATATGCATAATCAAATTTAATATTTTTTAATTTTTAATATTTCGCGTGAAAACTTATGCGCCTTATTTTATATGAAATATATATATATATATATATGTATATAACAATAACTGGTACATTTTTTTTGGCAACAATCATAAATTTAAATGTCCAATTTTGAAATTATTTTCATATTTTAATTAATTCTAAGATATCTAATCAAAACTTCGTTACAAATAAGGTACCAAATGAAAAATACCATATTGTAACAAAGTAACCTTAGGTACCTTTTTTTTAACCTAATTTATTTTAACTAATTCGATAAATATGATGTCACAATCAACTGTTTGTTTATATCACATAAGTACATTATCATGATTGCAAGAAAGTGATGTAATAACTATTAGCCCGTAATTTTTATGATTGAATTTTATATTACATTTTAATTTCATCCTCCATGGGAATTTCAGAATTGCAATGGTAGTTATAAGCTTTCGTTGAAATCTTTTTACATATTGAGATTAAGGGAAAAGTGTAAGTACAAAAAATGTTCAGTTTTGAAAGATCTTTCTAATGATGTAACATTTATGCAGATTAATTTAAAAAATAAAAATAAAAATAAAAATATATAGCATTTCAAAAAAAAAAAAAAAAAAAAAAAAAAGAAAAAGAAAAAAAGGCTACAAAGTCTTTGTTTTGAAGCGGTCTAACCGGTATTGTTCCTGACAGAAGATGGTCATTATTATTATGAATTATTTTTTTAAATCCCTAAACGATCTCGTTATTTTCAAGAAAACGGTAAAAAAAAAGTGCCTATTTATTTTTATTCAAGAAAATTGTGTAAAATAAAGTGTATGAACAATATATGTATTCATTTTAAATTTTTGGAATTATTTTCAGCTTGAAATCAAGAAAATATAATTTCCCAGAAAAACCAATAATCAGGGTTATTATGACTGAATGTTGGTTTTCCAGTAAGTAGAAAAAAATAAAAGATACGTGTTTTAAACATAAAAAAAGAATTTCATGAAAAGAATTTTACGTATATAGAACCTTATACGTATACCACACTGTTCTCAGATTTGGTATCCGAACTTTCATAAAGATCACTTATTTCCGAATCACTCTTAGATGCATTTATACTAAAGTTAGAATCCGAATCACTTTGTCATTTTAACTTCATAATGTACACAATATTAAAAAATATATTTTATCATAGAGCACAAAAACATAAGTGTATTTAATGGCCGTATTCACCATTAACTTCAACTCCCGGTTAAACGCAAAAACTTGAAAAGCGTCTAAAGGCAGGGTACAGTTTTCCAGCAGAATTTGGCACGCTGTTTCTGCCATCTAGCGTCGAGGATTTTATATAATCTTTGATTGGTTATTTTCACCTAAAAAATCTGAAAATAACTATACCGCTAGATGGCAGAAACAACACGGCAAAATTTGCTGAAAATTTGCACCCTGCTTTTATACGCTTTTCAAATTTTCATCTTCAACCGGGAGTTGAAGTTATTGGTGAATAACAGCCTAAAAGTCTAACTGAGCTAAGATTATAAAATAATTATCACATCTAGTTTAAAATAAACAGAATATCTCTAATTACATTTTACATAGTCTGCTACTACAATCTAGAGTGTAAAATAAGCAATAAAATATTTTCCGGTTGTCAGAAATGGTTTGCTTTTAAATCTTTTTAGTGCGTTACTTTTGAACACACCAGCCCGGAAATATCACGGGCACGAGAAATAGAGGGCGAAACCTCACCCCGTCATTTTCACGGTAGCGAGAAGGAAGAGGTTAATTTATTTATTCTGCTAACAGACTATCTCTCGATCTCTTTTTGTTTCTCTCTCTTACATACACACATACAGAGAGATATGCGTAGACAAATTGCTAAATTTTTATTTTCGACTTCAGATTATTTTAAAACATACAATTACAGTAAAAACTTCTTTTTGAAAATTTGACCCCAAATCAATATTTTTTCTACCATATTGATAAGAAAAGGTACAAATTATCCACGAGCATAGCTTTTACAAACACAAGTCGTTGGCCCATCACTAGGTATTTGGTTCGTGCGGTTGGCACTTGATTAGTTTAAACAGTGCTCGGTCTTGGTTGGTCCAATGGCTAACGGCTGTATTCACCAATAACTTGAACTCCTGGTTGAACACGAAAATTTGAAAAGCGTATAAAGTGAGCGTTAAACTTATTAGCAAAGTTTGACGCGTTGCATCTGCCATCTAGTGGCATTGTTATTTAGCTCAAAATAGCCAATCAAAAATTATATGAAACTTTGATGCTAGATGACAGAAGCAGCCTGCCAAATTTTCTTGGAAAGCTGAACTCTGCCTTTAGATGCTTTTTAAGTTTTTGCGTTGAACCGAGTGAATAACAACATTATTTTTTGGTCTAATTTGTCAGTATTTTAGTAGTAGTTGCGTTGCGGTTGAACCACCGTACTAAACAATGTTATGTACTAAACAATGTTTCAACAATAATTGATGTGCTAATTGCATAGAATGTCTCATATTTAACCTTTGCGTATTTTCAAAGAGAATGTATAATTTTATTCTACGTATCGAAATGACTTTCGTATAACGTTATTTTTATTTTTATTTATTTTATTATTATTTTTTTTTTTTTTTTGCGCAAAAAGTATACAAATAGCAAATTATACTAAAATTAAATGAGTAAAGTGAAATACTGCAACAGTTTGAGAACGGTTGAGCCATAAATTCAGCCAACGGCCTTTGTAACAGTTGGACAAGAAAGAATCCAACGAAAACAAAAGTTGTTGCAAAAGTAGCCTGTACAAATTTTGTTTGCTGGGACATAAAAATGGCAATAGTTTGAAAAAATTGCCGCATGTTTTTTCCTTTTATCATCTTTGATGACAAGATTTTTATTCATCATTATATAGCACTAGTTTTACGACGTATTTTATTCCTAAGAGATGCATAGGTTTGACATGAAACTTCATGGAAAAAATATAGATTTAATGGACGCATGTTTGATGTTCTGCTGAAGTAGAATATTCTTATGATATTAGATGCTTCTAAAAATTTCTGTATGGTGTTTTAAAAACAATAAACAATTTAGAATCTTAACTAAATCGTAATAATTGCAAATAAATACTGACTGAATGTCTTCTAAATGATGTCAAAGATATTTAGTTGATTATTCAATCTCTTCCAAAGACGGTTTGGAAAAGATTTTAGGTGTATTATACAATATATAAAACAATGAATAAGATGATAAATATAAAATTAAATTTATTTCTTTGCGGTTTATGACAAAATATTCAGGTGTTGTAAAACCATAGCAAACTAGATACCTGTCGCCTGGCTCGGAAACTTGGCAACAGTTCAACCGGTAGACAGCGCCGTCTGGTACAGATTGCGCGACTTTTTTTATTCAACTGTCACCAATAATTTTAAGAAGTGATATATGGTATATATAATCGATATTTCTTCGATTCTATTCGCCTTTTTATGTTTATCAAATCCCACTTTTAAAAATTTTTGGTGGCTGTTTAATAAAAATATTGCGCGATATGTACCAGGTGGCGCTGTCTACCGCTTGAACTGTTGCCAAGTTTCCGAGCCCCGCGACCGGCATTTAGTTTAGGAGGCTATGGTAAAACATTCATTCGCATTTTGCTGTTGAGTGCGCAGGCAAAATCCGAAATCGAAAAAAAAAAAAAAAAAACCTATTACATAATAATAATAATAATAACTTCTGCATGGCAGGCAGGAAAACTGAAATTTAATCATGGACATTTTTAGCACCAAACATGTTTTTGTACATACGTGTGTGCATGTGTGTGTATAGCACATTCAAATGTGTATGTGAATGTAATATATTTGCGTTGTGCATATGTTTGTAATATATATGCATAAAGTGTGTACGTATTGAAAAAATATTATGTGTGTATGTAATAATGAAATGCGTAAAATATATCTATGTACAGTATGCATGTGCCTGTAATAATACTAAATATGAATATAACATGTTGAAATGTGTGTTTATGTAATATGTATGCATTGTGTGTATATATGTACTACGCTAATAAAATGCGTGTATATACCTTAAAATGTGTGTGAAAATAATATATATATATATAATATCTTTGTGCAAACCACTGTTCTAGATTTACATTGCTGATTATATAAAACAACTAACCATGACCGTTGGTGGTATAATAATAGTTGTATACCAAGCACTGACCAATAGCGGACATTTTACTTTTTATATAGCACGTATTTTAAATACTACCAAAGCCCAAAAACATATCCAAGTTCTAATCGATATTATTTACATCACAAAATGTTAGACAATGATTTGTGTTAGCATTTTGCTCGTAGAAAATTTTAAAAATAATATATAAGGTTAATGACACTTCTTCCCCTCAAATGTAGAAAAATTTGAAAAACACAAGACATTTTTATTTGCATGTGAATACTTATTATTATATAAAAATTATTTCGTTAGACAACGTGCCCCTTTTTCAACAGAAAACTTATTCAGTTATAAAAACTTCAGATTAGAAGCAATAACATGATATTTACAAACTAGAGTCGCAATAATGATTTAATTTTATTTCTAATCATTACCTATATAAAATGAAGAATATAATATGATGTAAATTTCATTTACTCGAATTTTTTTTCTTCGGATTGATACAATTTTATCTATTTCTAACTAAGCCCCTGAATCATTTTGCCCAGTTCATGCGTCCACCAACTTTTAATGGAGCCTTTCCTCTAATTAAGTTGGGACGTTGTTTCCATGGGTTCGTAATCAGGGGGCTTGACCACAAACATTTCTCCCCCCTCTTCCCTCCTCTCTCTTCTGACGAAGATTCACCCTCCCTCCAAATCCTTTTGCGCGAAGTTAATGAGTAGGACTTTTGTCCTCCACTTTGGCTGCCCAGTTATTTGTCTTAATCTCTTAATCATCCATTTCTTAGGCACGCGCCCTGGTTGCCCCCACCCCTTTTGCACACCCCCACTTTTCCAATTTCCTGTTAGGATCAAACTGGACCCTTTCGCCAAACCTCCGGAGAGATATATACGCTCACTTAGAGAAAACACTTGAAAGAAATATAGAGAAAGCAAGAGATTAAGGCGGCCGAAAAAAGGTTAAGGCGCACATATTTACCGAACAATGTGTTGTCCTTAATAATCAGGAATTGCAGAATGTTTGAATTAATTAATTATTTTATTAGTAAGTTTTTGCCAGTTAAGGTTTACTATAGGGGAGTATAAAAAAAGAACCATCTTTATGCGATGCATTTCTTGAGAAGGATTAAGTAAATATAGTTTGAGCGGTTTTCAATGCGATTATATCTATTTAAAAGTATATCGTGCCCTTTTCGGAAAACCGCTTTTTATTATTCAAATTTACTGAAATTCCTCTATTGGTTTCAAAGGTTGCTTTGTGGGTTCTTTCTAGACGCTGCTTTGCTATCTTATCTAGAAACTGATAAACTAAATAATAATAATAATAATAATAATAATAATAATAATAATAATGAAAGGAAATAAGAAATTCCGTACCTTGTATATAGATTTGCGTAATTTCACTGTTACACGCATGCAGATTTTAAATATGCAGCGTGGTCACGAATGATTATTTTAAATTTAGAATATTCCTACTTTTTAGAAATTGCACGAATTTTCATATTTGTTGCGGATGCATTTAAACAATCATAATTTTTTTTTTTTTTTTTTTTTTTTTATGTCTGAAATTATAATGTAGGAGCATCACCAAAATAGAAATAGGGAACATCCGTTAGTGAACTTGAATAACATATATCAGTTTCAAGATACTTCATAAGTCTTTACGAGAGTCAGAGCGCGGACAAACAGTCAAACGGACAGATGGGCAGACGAACAGACAGATACACAAATTGACATCATATTCACACTTAAATTTGTTAGAAAGTGTTTAAAACACTTCATGTAAACGAAAGTGCAATTCCAGCAAATTTTTATTAATAGCTCTTAATGTAAATGAATATTTTTGTGTGGCCCTGTAAATCTAATGCTGACCATACTATATTCTATAGAAAGTATTCTTTTGTACATATGAATAACATATTTCCATTTCATTAAGCTTTGTGCAAAGTAAAGTTATTAAAATTTGTTTTGTAGAAATATCTCTCTTAGAACGCAATGCTTTGGAATACTTTTGGGTGTCCCTGTATAAACCAGTGGTGGTATTTACTCCATTTTACATAAGAAGCATCCGATAGTAAACTTGAATAACATATTTCAATTTCATTAAGATTTGTGTACAGTAAAAGTATTAAAATATGGTTTGTAGAAATACTTCTCATAGAACGCAATGCTTTGGAATACTTTTGGGTGTGCCTGTACACAAACCATTAAAGATATTAACTCCATTTTTAATAGGGAACATCCAATAGTGAACTTGTATAACATATATCAGTTTCAAGAAATTACATAAATATTTACGGATGTTAGAGCGCGGACAGACAGACGGACAGAGAGAGAGACAAACAGAAGCCATTAACACTTTTCAACCTTGTTGGAAAGTGTTAAAAAGTGTAAAAATTGAAAAATTATGTGACACGTGTTTCTTCATCTATATAAAATGTTTATAAAAAATAGAATAAAGAGAAAGCAACTACGTTGGTTGCATTATATATATATATATATATATATATAGCTTGCATTTTTGAGTTTTCATTTAAGTATTATCTACCATAGGAATAATTTCTTACGTTAAATATATAGGGAACTGTTATGCGAGCACAAATTGATGGTACTTTATTGATTTTAAAATTGTGGATAACGATTAATGGCATCCGCTTTTATTCAGTTATAGGTTTATATCAGCAAGAGAAAAGTCAGGAATTTGTGATGTCTATTCCGTGGTTCTACATAAAATTATTGGCGTCCGCGACAGGCCACTCTAAGTGAATGAAAGACATTTTGATTGAATTTGGTTTAAAAAGATATATAAAGCCGTTAAAGAATTTAAAGAAGAAGATTAGAAGTGGGTAGCCGAAGAAATCGGAGAGGTTTTGCTTACGACATTCACAATAGCAAGTTTAAAAGAGCTGATTTTAAACAGTAAAGTGTATGAAAAGGATCTAGAATTTGTACAAGATATCTTAGAAAATGCATAGCTAAAAGAAAACTGAAAGAAGAAAAACAAGCTGAAAAAGAGTTTGAGAGTTAAAGCCAGAAAAAGAAGCTGAGGGGTTAAGGCTGGAAAAAGATGCTGAACTGGAAAAAGAAAAATTAAGATTGAAACATGATTTAGAATCGACGAGAATGCAATCATCTGGGCAAATACAAACTGATGTTGCTTTAAGTAATTATGAAAGTAATACTACAAGACAAAAATTTACATTACCTAAATTAAAATGCAGGAAATTTGGCTGGGAAATTATGGATTGGTTGCCTTTTTGGAGCCAATTTGAGCAAATCGATAAAGATAATGAGATTGCACTGCAGGATAAATTTCAGTATCTGGTACGAGCAACAATCTGGTTCACGAGCAAGGGAAGTTGTTGAAAGCTTTCCGCCAACTGGTGCCAATTATTCAAAGACAATGGAAAATTTAAAAGCCCATTTTGGCAGGGTATTCTAGTGGAAGTCTATCTCCGCGAGTTATTGAAGTTGATAATATCTATTCAAACAAAAGGTAAATTTTCATTAACTTCTTTATATGATTAAATTGAATCATATTTACGTGCGTTAGAAACATTAGGTGTTACTACTGATAAATATGCCTCAATTTTATACCCTATGGTTGAGTCTTGTTTTCAGCAGATTTTTCGAAGGAATCACACAAATCTCTCTTCTTCTAATACTGATGGTAATGAAAGGTTGAATAATGTCATGCACTTTTTGAAAACAGAAGTAGCAGGTGAAGTAAAAATATCTTTAGTTGTAGTTGGCTTCGGTTTGACAAAGCGTGAAGATAACAAATATTCTAAGAAGAAAATTGGTTCGTGTACAGAATATGTGGGAAATAAAATACCGACAACTGTAGGCTTATTGACAACGTCTTCTGATTTAGATCTCAAAAGGACTTCTATTTTTTTCCAAGGCAAACTCTGAATGCTTTTTAGCTCCAAAATTGAGTTAAACTGAAATACAGAAAATCGTAAAGAATAGGAACTGCTGTTTTGCTTGTTTGTTACCTGATCATACAGTTGAGAAATATCTAGCAATTTTAAAACGCATTATCTGTTCTAAGAAGCATATGCCTTTGATGTGAAATTTGCCTGATTCTCAAGGTGCACAAGAAAAGGTTAAAAAAAATTCAGTTAATAGTGAAGTAAGCATGACAAATTTCAATATACAAAGTGCTAAAGAGTTCTTTCAAACGTTAAAACTAAAATTTATCTCCGAAATCTAACATAAGACAGTTCGTTTACTGCTTGATCCTGCGTAATAGAAATCTTATATTTTGGAAAGTATAGCAGAAGAGATGAATGTACTCCTGTATAATAATACACTTCTATTACTCCTATTCGTCAAGAAAAAATTAGGCATTCGTTGTTTGGCGCGGAGTTATAACAAAAGAATGCCAACATAATAGTTATAGAAAAGGGGTAAAAGGTATGAATGAGAAATTCCTCTGCAATTTTGAAGTGATTTATCAAACTATTATATGTGAAAACGTTCAACCTGTTACTAAAGCAGGCCTCACAGGGTCCCTAAAACTTTATCTTTACTTCATTATGCTTTCACCAGTACCATCAATAAGAAATTTTTGTTAAATATTTTTGACTGTTTTGATGCTAAAATATAATGCTTAAAAGTATTGTTTTAAAATTGTGGTGACAATATAATAAAATGAGTGTAATATTTTAGGAACGTTGTGAGGCCTGCTAAAGGCTCGTGGATTAAAAAAGTTGAAGGAATCGAGTTATCTGATGTAAGTCCATGTCGTGAAGTTATAGAAATATTGATTGGTGCTGACATTATGGGAAAGATGTTAATTGGCAAAAGATAAGTGTTAACGCCTTAGTGCTATAGAAACATATCTTGGCTGATGGGCAAGGCACCTCACACCGAAGTCTCAACAGATAATTTAGTTATGATAATGATGTCTTTGTTTGTGAATGAAGCTGATATCCCAAATTTATGGAGATTGGACTTGATAATAGGTAATTAGAAACTTAATAACAGATAATATAGAAAAGAAATCTAAAAGTTAGATTGACTATCAAACAAAGGAGCACTTCTTAAAAACAGTAAAAATTAACAAGGGTGGTCGTTACGAAGTTTGCCTTCCTTGGGCTGACAACATATCTGCATTATCCAATAATTTGCGTTTGGCTGTAAGACGTTGCAAACTTCCAAGTTATTAGTTAAGAATATGTACGAAAAATATGAAAATATACTTTTGGATTGGTTGAATGAGGGGATCATAGAAGAAGTTCCTGCGATCAAAGTTAAGTCTTATAGCAAATATTTATCTCATCACCCCAATATAAAAGAGACCAGCAGTACAACACTTATCCGACCCTCCTTTGATGATTCAGAAAAGTTGGCTAACCATCCATCTTTAAACCACTGTCTGCAGTGCGACCCAAATTTGATTGAGCTTATTCCAGATATTTTTCTGCGCTTTAGAGAAAGAAAATTCGGTGTGACCGCTGACATTAGAAAGACTTTCTTGAAATTAGCATTTGTGAAAATGATAGAGAATTCCTTCGATTTCTATAGTGGAAAGATCTAAAAGAGAAGAAACTTAGAGCATTTAGGCATGCATAAGTAATTTTTGGTGTAAAATGCAGCCCTTTTCTTTTATCATCAGTCACTCTCTAAAATATGAAGAGTGAGATCTGACTCGAAAAGAGTGGCATATCACTCTTTGAACATGCCAAAATGGAGCCAACCTCTAAAGAGTGAGAAGTCTCTTTTCGAAAGAGTGAGATTTCTCTCTCTTTATTAAGAGTGAGATTATTCCGAGTATTTCAAAGAATATGACTGTTTATTTTTCCTAAAAAAAATATGTATACGCTAGACGGTATCTTCTACCAATTTCCTTTTTTTTTTTTTTCCCATATTTGCTTTGGATCTGCGGGGAATCGAACCGTAGCCGTCTTCGTGGCAGGCGAGTGTCTTACCACTGAACCACTGGGGACACACAGAACATGCTTAATTTATAGTGGTAAATCATTCACATAAGAGATTAATCGCATTTATAAACTTTTACTTCATTTATTAAAAATATAAAATTACAGAATTCTAATGTACATTTTAAAATTAAAGTTAGAATTGCTTTAAATTACTAAAATTAGAATTACATTTAAATTTATAAAATTAGAATTATTTCTTAAATCAAAATGTATACTTGAAAAGAAATTCCCTAAGACAAATAGTTATTTTAAAAGTAGCTTAAGGGAAAAGAAAAATTCTTGAGTGTGCATGTTTAAAAAAAAAAAAAAAAAAAGTTAAATATTTAGGACAAATCTACACAGTTTCTTGAAAAACTCGTCTGTTCAGGAGTATTAAATCTCGCTAAAGATTTTAATTTTTAGTAAAATATTATAGCCAGCTTTTTTAATGTTTCACATGTGTTAAGCATCAATGAATATAATAAAAATATAAATTCCTATTATGCTTTTAAGATGTTATGCATTAAGTATTTGCATTGATATTTTCTTTTATACCTTATATATTTCCAAATAAAACTCCTTGCTTTTATTACGAATTTCCATAACTTTCTTATGATTTTCGATTCTTTACTAATAACACTTTAATTTTATCAATCGTATAAAAAAAAAAATTATATTTACGGAAATAGCTTTTAACATAATTATTTTCTTTTTTTAAACTCAAATAAATTCAATAATTTGTGTTAAACAAATCACATGCATGAGATTGCCGAGAAATTGTCTTTCATATTTCGTTCGAAATATGGTAAGCAGATGGCGCCAGCAAATCTTCACTCTTCAGCAGGTTGATCTTGCAATTGATGATGACTTCACTCTTTGTGACAGAGTGACTAGAAGTCTCTCTTTCGAGAAAAGTGAGAAAAGTCACATTTTCAAGAGTGACAATAGTATTTTCTCACTTTAATTCGTGTCAAACTAATGGTCACTTTTTTAAGGAGTGAGATTCCCACTCTAGAAATTTTAGAGAGCATTGAATATCACATCAAAAATAGTGCAGATTTTGAGGAAAATTTCAAGAAAAGGCTTTGGCATAGATTTTATGTAGACAATATTGTCACTAGTGTGCACAGTGAAGAAGAGCTAGCGAAATTTATCTTGGATTCAAAGAAATTAATGGCTAAAGGTGGTTTTGATTTAAGACAGTGGAAATACACTGCTGATCACAAAGAATAATCAAACCAGAAGAAAACTCAAGAATTGAGTCTAATTTGGGATAAAGATTCCGATATATTAAAAATCAGCATGAATATGCTAAACGATTTCAACACGGAAAGGATTACCAAGTGAAGTATGTTATCTACAGTTTATAATTTTTTTATCCTTTTGGTTTTGCTTCTCCACTGATGCTGGTGTTATAGAAAGCTTGGAAATTAGTGATTAATTGGAATGAAGAGATAACTGGTGAATAATTCTGTTATGGTTTCAAAAACTTAAATATTTAAATGGTGTTAAAACATCAAGGTATATTCATATCACTCCAGAAAACGTAGATGCATGCACAATTCATACTTTTATTGGTGGGAATAAAGATGCTTATGCAGCAGTCGTATTCTTGAGGTTAGAAAAGGAAGATCAAGTAAAAATAATTCTTCTTGCTGTCAAATCCCGAGTTGCGACTTTAAAGGACACAACTGTATCAAGAATGGAGCTATTAGCAGCTTGGAGCTCGTTTAGCAAAAACTACTGTTGATGCTCTGGGTTGGCAGGAAATGAAAAGGTATTATTGGAGCGACTCTTCAACAGTTCTTGCTTGGATATCAAGAAATGAAAACTGGTCTGTTTTTGTCTGAAATCATGTTCAAGAGATCCAAAAATTAAGCTGTCCTTTATGACGTCTAGTGCTCCTCTGTCTGAAAACAGAGTAAAAGATTCAGCCGTATTTTAGAGTACAGATATAGATATGGCTGGTCCTTTGTATCTTAAGAGCGAGAAGAAGTGTTAGATTTTGATTTTTATATATAGAGCTTCGATTTTTGTGATAACGGAATAAATTTTGTTGGTGCAGCTTATTTATTGAAAACCTTAGATTGGCAACGTATACAGAAATATGAATTTGTCAACTCCACAGACTGAAAGTTTATTATGACAACGTTAAAATTGGAGGTATGGTGCTATTAAAAGAAGAAAACGTGCCCATATGTACTTGAATTTTGTGTAGAATTGTAGAAATCGTTACTGGAAAGGATAAAAAAAAAATAAGAATAGTTCAGGTAAAAGAAGAAAAAAAAAAAAAAAAAGAAAAAAAGGGGAACTTATAAACGGATCATTTGAAAAATCGCTCTTTTACCTTTAGAAAAGTTTAAAATATATATATATATATATTGAAAAACGAATTTTTAATATTTTTGTATAATTAATTGCTATCATTGTATTGGAACTTTAAATTTTGAAACAATGTTCCAAGGTGGGCCAGTATGTTGCCGTTCCCCGTGGTATTGGCCATAATGCGCCAACTTTGGCGTGCACATCTCTTGTTTACCTTGTCTTTCCGCTTTTAGCATCAGTGTATTGTTATTCGTCGTTATGGTAAACATATACTCCTTGATCATCTTTGTGCAGGTGATATGGTTCACCTTTTATCGTTTGAGTTGACTATGGTATCAACACAGTTTTGAAATATGACTAATACGTCATCTCTTGTTTGTAAATATGTACGATAGTTTAATTAAACGTTTTGTCGTGTAATAGTCACGAAGAATAGTTCTTATTGGAATTTTACAGTCCACTAGTAATCTATTGCCAACAACGGCTACTGAATTTCGGGAAGCTGAAATAAAAACATTACGTATGGTTCAAAAGAAATCTTTTTCTCTTCGGAAGGTGATGAAAGATTGAAGACATTACAAACCTGTAAAAAAGACCAAGATGTCATTCGTTTAAAAACTAAAATAACTTACCGGAAAGATAATGAAGATTTTCTCCAGCCCATAATTCTCCTTTCAAAGCATGAAGTTGTTAATCGACTTATTTTAATACCCATGTAAAGAATTGCCATGCGTCGTTACAAATCCTCTTAAATTTGCTTAGAGAAAGGTATTGGATCCTCAACGGAAGAAAGGGCATAAAACTTGTGTTAGCCAGCTGTGTAATCTGCAAAAGATTTCATTCAAGGGCTTTATGGACATCTAGTGTTTCTCAACCTGAAAACAGAGTAAAAGATTCTGCCGTATTTCAGATTACAGGCATAGATATGGCTGGTTCTTTGTATCCTAAGAGCGATAAGAAGAGTCGGATTTTGGTTTCCACATGTGCTGTATATAAAGCTGTTCATTTGGAGCTAGTGACCTCTGCTTCAACAAATACGTTTCTGAAGGAAGATGCTCTGTTTTTTACTGTGGTCAAATTTTGTTAGCGCAGCTAACCTATTGAAAGATTTAGAATGGCAACGTATACAGAAATATGGGTCTGTCAATTCCATAGATTGGAAGTTTTATAATCTATAATCAAAAGGTGGGAGGATGTTATAATTGCGTCATTTTAAATTTCATAGTATAAATTTATTTAATATTTGTCTTCTATTTTGTATAAGATCACGCGCTGAACAATAAGTAAATAAATAAATAAATAATAAAAAGTTAAATAACTTAAAAAAAAAAAAAAAAAAAAAAAAAACATGATTGCGTGTTATCTTTAAAAAAGTGTAAAAATTAAAAGTTTATATAATGCATGTGCATCTATATAAAACGTTTAAAACGTTTAATTTTATAATAAAGAGAAAGCAACTATGTTGATTGCATTTTGTTTTATAGCTTGCATTTTTGAGTTTTAATTTAAGTATTATCTACCGCTTCTTAAATATATAGGGAATTATTATGCTAGCACAAATTGATGCTACTATAGTGATTTTTAAAGCGTGGATAATAGTTAGTGGCGTCCGCTTTTGTTTAGTTGGAAGTTAATATCAGTAAGAGAAAAGTTAGGCATTTGCGGTGTCTATTCCATGGTTTTACAGCGTCAACGCACGATGGCGGTTTGTTTTGCAGCACTCGTGCTTATTTTGTTTGTCTGATGAAGGGTCGTGTTTTCTTTTGACCCGAAACAATTTTGCGAGTTCTTGCAATTTAAGGCATTTATTCAAAGTTTTGTATTTATTAAAGTACATTATGATCACATTTCCGTGCAACGCTTTTGTACAGTTTACATTATTCACTTTGCAACACATGTTATTCTCATATTTGTAGAGTATATTTTATATATGCGATTATTGTCCATTTTTCTTGCATTCAAGTGTAAGTTTATATTCAATTCGTATCAAAGCTAATAGTGTTAAATATGTAATGTAGATAATACAAATACAAATTACAAACATTTAGAAGTGATAAATGAAGAGGAAAAATGATAAATGAAGAGGGAAAATGATGAATGAAGTGGGAAAATGGAATAAATTTATACTATACGCAAAAATTTCAACTTTTTAATGTATTACTTAGCATTGTTAGTACCTTCCATTTACTCACACCATTTTCTTTGTGCAGAAAATTTCTCCAATACATAATCACAATTAAATCAGAAGAAAATTACTCTTCGAAAAAAGTGGTATGAAAAAATGCGGGTACTAACAATGCTATGGAATAAACTAAAATGTCGGAAGCTCTGTATACGTATAGTGATTTTTTTTTTTTCCTTCCTCGTCAAAGGTTGAAGTTGAGTGAGTTTTCTGTCGCATTAGAGTTACACAATCGGTAATTGGGGACGGTGTGGGATTCATCCTTAGTGTTGGTTCCGAGACATGCCGACAATTTAGATTTTCTGCGGAGGGGATGGCTCATCCGCTTCTATAACCACCGGAAGTATTCATTTTATGGAATATGGAGAACATTTTACGTGCACCCAGGTTTATAGACTCTATCTATAGTCCTGACGTACACCAGTCATTACCAATGTACGTGACGAACTCTCCTGGCTCGCAATCTCCCGATCATAAGCTCGATAATTTACTATTTTTGGTGAAAGAAATACTTTTTATTTAATATACTGTTTGTTTTTAATAGTTTAGCGGGCTTTATAATGGCCTTTCCGTATCGCAGTCCGCAATCATTGAGCTAGAATACAAGAAGTGATAACTTCCTATTGAATAAGAAATTGCATTGAATTAAATTGTATAGGAGTTATCACTCCTTACATTGTAGTACCTCAAAGCTTGCGGACAGCGGAGCGGAACGGCCACAATAAACCCTAACAGCACAGTTAGGCTTAACTTATCCACAGTACATCTTAAAGATGTTTCTGGGATGTCTTTTCATCCAGAAGACATCTTGAAGATATCCTGAGGAGGTGAAGTGCTGTCTGGGAAGGTGCCTTTATTGTTCATTGAAGGTTAGTTCTTTCATAAAGTTAAACTTTTATCCAGTTTAATTATGAACTTGAAAATATGAACTTAAAATTCAATTTTCAAAACCACAATGAGTAATATGTTTTGTAAATTTCCTCAAAAAAGTTTTGAGCAATTCATTCTCTAAACTTGCTACATAGCTTCATAAAACTTGTCTATTATTAATGATAATGATACCTAATTTATGCAGAATATGACTACTCTTTACAGAAACTGAAGTTGAAATTTTCGGAACAGTATGTTCATTATTGTTAAATTTGTGAACTGAACGGGGATTCTGTCTAAAGCGGGCAATTGTATCG
Source organism: Salticus scenicus (assembly GCA_963930645.1). Taxonomy (NCBI): domain Eukaryota; kingdom Metazoa; phylum Arthropoda; class Arachnida; order Araneae; family Salticidae; genus Salticus; species Salticus scenicus. The sequence goes on along the minus strand of OZ005659.1, from coordinate 21,399,092 downwards.
TTCACTAAATAATTGATTTTCTACCCTGGGTTCTGCAGTGTTTTTTTTTTTTTTCTTTTTAACTGCGCTAATTTATAAATGGTAGCAGAAATAAATAAATAAATATATAAATAAATAAATAAATGAAACCATCTATGTACTTTGGACAAGAAAATTTAAAGCAAACGTAGATTAAACGGAATCTGTATTTTTAGCAGAGAATGAGAAAAAGTAAAAAATTCAAATAAGTAATTCAATATTTATATTTTTAACTCTCGATTACATTTAAAATGGCTAATTCAGAAGTACTGGCCTTAGCGAAAAAATTTGGTCAATTTCTTCATCAAAATTTCAAAAAAAATTAAGAGGTTCTGTACTAAAGTTTTTCGGTACAACCAAACATAAGCTGAAATTAACGAGAACAAACATTAGACGAAAAAAAAAATATTGCTTTATTTATTTTATTAAGCAAATCATAAGTTGTAATATAAATGCTGCAAATATGAAACGCCAAATGCGTTAAATAACAGTCTAACAGAAAAGCACAAAAAACTGAAATATAAATAATCTAATTTTACGTTGTAAATTCATAAAAACAGTTTTCTGCCATTTTTAATGGGCATATATTCAAGTAATTATATAAAATACTTTTACAGCTACATATACATAGGAAGCAAGACTTTGGTTGTATCAGAAACTATTTAAGTACTAACTATACAAAAATTATAATTAAAAAATATATAAATAAATAAGTGTCGTCAGATTTATCAGAAAATTTATTTAAAATATTATTATTTTTATAAAATTTTATTTAAATTCTATTACTCATTCACGTGTAAATAAATACATTTCTTTTTTAAGTCAACGAAAAATGCTCGTTACATGAATAAACGTCACTCTCTACAGTATTTAAATATCTTCCATTTTCTCCAATGTCTCACTAAACATAAAACTATTTTGAGAAAATTTTTAAAAAAGTTTAAAGAAAAAAAAAAAAAAAAAAAAAAAAAAGAAAAAGAAAGAAAGAAAGAGAAAAATAAAAAATAAAATAAAATATTCTGGAGTGATTTTACTCGACTTTTTGACTTTTTAGTATTATTAACGGTTGTTTAAAAAGAGACGTAGTTAAATAAACAAAAGAGAAAATCATAGTAGTTTTTTACTTTCTAACTTTTTCTTTTACATTTTCTTAGAAAGTATTGTTTTATGGTCGAATTTTCGAACGTGAGTTTTTGTTATATTTACATGTTCTCATGTCCCCTGAATATGAAAATCATGTTTTTAGCAAATGGTCTATGTGTCTGTCTGTGTGTCTGTTATCAGCATATCTCAAGAACAAATAGTAGCAGAAATTCCAAACTCGGTATTGTAAATGTGCATCATATAGGGATGCTACAGTAAGCTTTTCGTCGAGATGAAGCAAATGATTCGTGTACAGGGACACTCAAAAGTATTCAAATACATTACGTCTATGGGGGAAATTGCAGGTGAGTAGAGTTTAACATCTATAGACTGCACTAAACCAAATTAAACGAATATATATATATTTTAATAGAGATAGTCAACTGGAAATTTTTTTTTGTGTGTGTAGGAGCCTCGCCTTCCCCCTGGGGGGGGGGGAAGTCCCACCTCGAGGGGAGTAAATTTTCATGATGGGTATCTTTCAAAAGAGCTCGCCAATACCTTTAAAACGAATGGTTGAACCATCGATCTGCAATAATTTTAAATAAAGTTACCGTTTTTTTTTTTTTTTTTTTTTTCAATGTAATATTGAGAATAAATTCAACTTTTTTTGGATATTTAGTGTTATACTACTTCACTAATATGGAAATTGTCTGCATTATCATAAAAGATAATTTGTTTAAATAGTAATTTTAATAAATTATTTTTTAAAACAGAATTATTTTTTAATAACTGAATTAAATTCTATATAAATGTAGGTGCATTAATGAACGGGGGTTTGAGGGGGGCGGTAGCCCCCTCACACAGAACTAATTATCATATAAAACTCTTCCGAAGCCTAATTTGAATTGTTTAACATAGGTTAACATAACAGTACTCGTTATCTTACCTCTTAATCTCCAACCTGCATTTATAGTATTAAATTTCAGGGTAAGAGAAAGTCGTGTGAGTGACACACCAGATTATTTGAGTATTTTTCCCTAAGTCGTATGTTGTTTAATGGTTCACAATGTATCCAAATTCTTTTGTACGTCCTTGTATATAAAACTTAAATGCTTGCAATAGCAAATAATCATATTCTTTTATGTTTTAAACAATTTAACATTGCTTAAAACTGTATAAAATTTCTGTTTTGTATAACGACAAAGGGAAAAAAAGTCATACACCCCTGCAAATATGCAGGGTTATTGCGATAAGAACCTATAGCATTCCATTTGCCAACCAATTTATATCTTAATCGAATGTACAGTTTAGACGCTAACGAACTTCACTTCAAATAATTCGTCATAATAAAGCAGTTCTATTTTGTGTCCCTGTAAATGAACTATACAGTTAGTACAATTGTAACCTATAACATACCTACCAATTTCGAGTTCAATTAATCAAAGCGTTTAGACATTATCGTGTTCAATGACACATACACACACACGTACATACGTCGCCGTAAAAATAGCAAAAAAGGACTCAGGAGTCTTCAAAACGTATAGATGCATCAAAATATCATAGTAAATTTTTTTTATGATTGCAATATTTTCCGTACATAGTGTATGTTCAGAAAGTAAAAAAAAAAAAAAAAAAAAAAGAAAGAAAGAATATATTGTAAAAAACTACCAATAATGTTTCAGGAATTAAAAAAAAAAAAAAAAAAAGATTAAAAATCGAACACGTAACGCGTTAATTGCAGCTGTAAAACGACATATATCAAACTTTCATAAAACACTTTTTTTTTTTTCAAAAATAAGGGCTAATATTGTTGTGTTATATATGTTCAGAGTGCCGTTACAGATAGCAAATATCAAAAATTTATATAAAAACGTTTTATCAAATTAATTCTTTCGATCAACTAAAACTTGCCCTTTGTCCCTAAAGGTCTTTATTAATTTATTGATGTGCAAACTCTGTAAGTATTAATAATGTTTCCTGTTCACAACTATATATTTTATCGATATTTTTGAACAGCAAATGGCGCTTCTCCACTTAATCACGAATTCTAGCAACGCTGCAAGAAATCCATTAGTGTCCTTTATCTGAACGGAGAGTGACCGTTCAGACACCTTCCTCCGATAACTACTTGGCATAATAAAGGCTTGCTCGGGAAATTTTTATTTATTTATTTATTTATTTTCCACGCAGAATAGTTCCTGACAATCTTTTACCTCTTTTATTTCTTTTTTGGTTGTTTATTTCGATTTTATTATTATTATTATTATTATTAATATTATTACTACTATTACTAGCAGGCTACGTCCGCTTCGCTGGCCACTATATTTAAACGAATTTTCAAAAGAATTGGATCAGTATTTATTTTTTACATCACATTACAAATAAAAACTAAAAAAACAACAACAACAACACTGAAATCGCTTTAGATCTCGCTTCTTTGGGTACCCGTTGCCTAAGGCAGCTCTTTTTTCTACCCGTAATGCATCGGGTCCAGTTTCCCACTGTCTACAGAAAGGTCTTTTCCGGGCACTTCAATCTGGGTATCTATCCAGGGCCCGACTATGCTTTTTGAAGACCCGGGGCACTGATGCTATTTGGAGGCCCCCTTACCCTGCTCTAACGAGTTACCTACTCTCACCAAAAGGACCCATTCTCAAAAAAAAAAAAAGCCTTTTTTAAATTTTTCCTTCAATTATACCTCCTATTTCCTCATTTTTTTAGCAACCTATAACAAAATCACTAATTCTATGTTCAAGACAAATGAAAAACTGAAGCACATTGATCAGCCGCTGTTTAGGAAATCAGTTTCAAAATTTAATAATTGTTTAAGCTATCTGATAAAATATAGAAAGAAAAATTTTATCAATTTTTGTTTTTAATAAACATATAATGAAAAAAAATTGTACTATTACTTCTCAATTTTTGGAAATGAGGCCCCCTAAATTTGAAGGCCCTGGGCCAGTGCCCCGTGTGCCCATGCCATAGTCTGGCCCTGTATCTATCGACGACTTGTGGATTTTCTGTTATCTAAGAACTACGATTTTAAAGATGACTGTATCTCAGCATCTATTATATATTTTAGTTTTTGAACCATGTGTTTTAAGCCCCCGTTATTTACACTATATTACGATTTGATTCCGACCAGTGCAATAAAATAAAATAAAAAAGTTGATTTTCTTTTAAAAGGAATTAAATACATGAAAAACGAATTTTAATCAGTTTATCCTTTCTATTATAAACTACCATTTTTTTCACCCAATAAATATTATAAATAATAATAATTAAAAAAATAAAAAAGATTTTTCTTTTAAAGGAATTAATTAAAAAAATGAAAAATAAAAAGTTGCTATAGTATAAAATTTATACATAAACGTAACAATTTATTTCTATCCGCGTTTGTAATGATCGATAGATGGCGCTCTCTGAACTGCAGTTGTTAGTAAATATAATAGCCACGTGGATTAATAATTGTTCTTTCTCCGCCATTACATCATGGAAAATCGATTGCATAATATGATGATATGCAGTGGTGTGATAATTTCACCTTAGCCCACCAGAGGGCGAGCATTTCATTACAATCGCGGATTGCATTACCATTTGATTTTCAATAAATATAATAATAATAAAAAAAAAAAGAAAAGAAAAAGAAAATCGCCTTCAAATGAATGTATTAAATAAAAAATGAATTGCATAGTAGCCGTTGCTAAGATACGCAGACGATTACAATCGAAGAATAAATTCATGAAAAATGAAACATTAAAGCCAATATTTAAAATCGAAAAAACATTAACTTAAATAATTCAAATTCGAAATTCAAAAAAATCTTGATGAGGTGCACACCTGCAGGGTCCCAGATACCTATATGCCAAATTTGGAAGCTCTGCGATCAGTAGTGTGAGCACCAGAGCGCAGACAGACACAGACACACACACAGACACTTCTCTTTATTTATATAGATTATTGTTGTTGTTGTTATTATTTTCGTTTATTAATCGATAAAATGTAGGAAATCATTTATGGCCATCGTATCCTCATATTATTTTATTTAGAATGCTTCTAAAGATTGTTACCATTCCTTCTGATATTTATAAGGAGATTATGTTTATGAAAAACTTTATTAAACTAAATGGCATAGGTGGATTTTGCTTCGTTACCCATCACATGTTTATTCTTATACATTTCTACTATTGGTTGTATTATATCCATGTTAAAAGCAATCAACTTGGACCATTACCTGGTGACGTCGCAAGCAAAAATGTTCACCAACTAAACTATACTCCTCTCTCATTGTAATACATTTAATTCATCCTAATTTTCTGATTAATTTGTTAGGATTTGTTTTGTATTTTATTTATTATTTTTTTTATGCAATCCCATACTATTTCTAAAGCATAAATTCCCCGTAGTGCAAGTTTATGTAAAATTTTGCTCTAGTCTCCCATGTTATAATATGTTTTAATTTCAACTAACTTACGAAGTTAAACTTTACCAACTTTAGAAGTTGGATGTTCATAGTCACTGATGATTAGCCAGCATTAAAAAAAGATATTTTTAAAACTGATCCAAAATGTTTATAATTTAAAGAAACATCATAATGCACATTTAGGCGAAAATCTGACTTATTGTGTCAAATTCTATTGAAAAAAGTTTTAATTGTGAAAAATTTACGAAGTTTTAAAATTAGCATGTTTAAAAACAATAAGGTACTTGATAATATAATAATTGATTTTTTAAAACTGGTCCAACCTCTTTACGATCATTAATTCTTGAGATAATGTCTACTCGACTAACGGACAAGCTAAGAAAATAACTAACTAAAAACTAATAAATTTACAGAAGACGTAGATTTTGTGATTTTCAGATTCTTCATACTTCAAAACGTGTATATATATATATATATATATTATTTTATTATTATTATTTTTTTTATGTATAACTAAGTTTACCGTATTTATAGTATTATCTAAGACACCCTAATCTATCTATTTTTAAAAACTTATATTACATACATTAAGGAAGGAAAAAAAAAAAAAAAAGGCCGCACTTGGATGTTTTTCTTTTCTTTTTCTCTTTCTGCAAATGTCAATTCTATCATTTAAAAAGCAAATTTTTGAACATATTTGAATTTTTACGTCGTTTTTCATGTGTACTTTAGGATTGAGCCAAGTGTTAAAAACAAAATGCAGTTGTCGGGAAAGTTGTAATTTTAGAAGGTAATGGTAAAAAATGGCAAGGATAAGGCCATTAACAATGTCACAAAAAATGTTAAATTTAGAATGAAAATCAAAAAATGTTTTTATACGTGAGATTGCAAAATAATTAAATGTTAACGAAACATTGGTACGAAATATTAGTAAGATATAAAACTTTTTGGCTGTTTAAACTGGAAATTTGGATTTAGGCGGCCATGTTGCTCGTCCAAGCTAGATGACCGCAAGTTAAGAAGCAAATCTTTAAAAAATCGATTTGTATCATGTTCAAAAGTCTCTTTTCACTAATGTTCCAATAAGTGGCGCCCTCTGCTGTTTCGAAAATAGATTAAAAGAGTTTTATTTCACATCTTTTGAAATACAAGAATTAATTTCTCTTACCCGCATTTGTTTATCACAAACTACTTTTTCTTTCCAAAATAAATTCTATCGTCAGTTTGAAGGTTTAGCCATGGGTTCCCCTCTCTTCCCAATTCTCGCAGATATTTACATGCTCCATTTCGAAAGCAAGCTTTTTAAGAAAATATCTTTTCCTTTTTGGACCCGTTACGTTGACGACACCTTCACGCTTATCGACATATCTCGTCACAATATTGACCATGTCTTAGAAATTTTAAATTCAATTGAGAGTAATATCCAGTTTACATATGAAAAGAAAATAATGGCTCCCTTCCATTTCTTGATACCCTCATCTCTTGCACTGTAAATGGATTTTCAACCACCGTCTATTGTAAAAATTTTGCAGTCTCCCTTCCTCCCCATACGCGTTCATGTCATCCACCTAACCAAAAAATGGCTGCTTTCTATATTTTTGTAAACCGTGCCCTTAATACTTGTTCAAATCCTACTTTATTAAAATCTGAAATTAAATACCTGAAAACCATTGCAATTGACAGAGGTTACGACCCTTCCATTATAGACAAAGCCATCCAAAAATTACAGCTCCCTCGTGTTTCGTCTACTAAATCAGTTTCTTCTAATATCAGTATTGTTTTACTCTATTTTCCTAAATCCAGTCAAACCATAGCTAAAATTCTCAAACAATATGATTTTAAAATAATATTTTCGCCTTCCAATAAACTCTCCTTTTCTCAGTTAAAAGATCTCATTGATATGCATAATTCTTGGGGTATTTATAGTATTTCTTGTCAGTGTGGTTTATCATATATTGGCCAAACTAAACGAAGTCTTAAATTTCGTTTAAAAGAACATATGAATTACGTCCGCAAACAAGAAACCAATAAATCGTCTATTTCTAAACATTGCTGGGAGGAAAATCATAATTTTAAATTTAATTCAACTAAAATAATTTGCAGACCTAAATCCATTCATGAACTCGATTTCTTTGAAGCTTTTCATATTTATAAAAATTTTAAAAACTTTGTAATTGTTCCCTATTTGTCTGATTGTTGGAAATTTTACATTCAGTCCACATTTTCTTAATTTTTGTACTGTTTACACAGCTAACATTCCTAAATTCCTATTGGCCACACACTCCACCTTTCCCGTAATCCTATTGGTTGAACTAAATTCGGTTCTTCTCCTATATATACGAGCACTTCTCCAGATTCAGAATTCTTTTTGCACTGAAGACGGTACGCTTAAGGCTACCGAAACAGCTGTATGCATCGCAAATATTTTTCTTTTGGCGTTTCTGACGTAGTAGTTTATTCGGGTTTTAATATTCCAACGCCTCCAGTTATTGTTAAATGTCTCCAGTTATTGTTAAATGTTGCGGCATGTATTGGTTGTGAAGGTGATTTAGTATCTGAATCGTTGTTCTCAAAATCATCAAGAGGTTCCATGAAATTGCAGAACATTTGTCTCCTTTATAAGACAATATAAAAAGAATTTTATCAAGCTAAAGAAAGGGGAAAAAAAGAGGAACTTTTCCATTTACTTACGAATAATATAATCACTGAGTGCAAAAGCGACGATTTTTCACGTAACAGATTGTCGATATGATTAATGGGGACAGCAGATCATCTTGTATCTGTAACTGACCTCCTCGCTGCAGATGCCTTGTGCCACACATTTTATTCCAAAAAAATATGTATAACATTGCAATGCATTTAGACTGAATTAAAAGAAGTTAAATTGTGGGTCTTTTTCATAACAAGTAGAACCTGGTGGACTTGTACATCCTAATTCTCTTCCCAGATAATAATCTGAAGTTGATGAGAAATATCTGGTCATTCTGTATGTAGGGGATGCATCCATCGACAATCCATATGGCCTTTGGCTCTATCAAACCAACAAATAATATGAAGTTTAACCTGGCACATTTGCCCCAACCAAAGAGGCCGATTCCTACCATTCAAATTGCACATACCATAGTTGAAGGTGGAGAAGGTGTTGGTGTTGAGATTAAAGCCAACATATTACGCGAATGTCCTTAGCCCGTGAAGTGGCTACGGGTCCTAACCTGCATTGACGTGAGTTTCGGAATTCCCCGTATTCGTTTTCGGAATCCCATATTTAATGAAAACTTCAATGTATGAACGTAATGTATGAATGTATTCAATGACTTTGCCGACAAGAGTGACCTGGGCTCAAAATAAGAACCTCCCGCCTATCAGCTTCCCGAGCAAAACTTCTTGGCCACTAGTACGCGTTGGTGAAGAAGGGTGTCACAGATGTGAGTTTGTCGAAGAGCACTATTGTTATTATCAATAACAAAAGTATGCGAATCAATCATTTTAATCCTTCTGAAATAGCTTTTATGTATGTGCAAAAAGGGATGTTCGGGTGTTGGAAGCTTCCGTTGTAAAAGTAATATTATATAGTTTGGGCGGAAAGCCCTTAACACAGTGTAAACTTTAATACAAGAAAATAAAAACAATAGTTTTAAATTTCTTCCTCAGATGGCGTTACTTGTCCTTATCTTTTATTTATGTAGCGTGTCTTCACCTTTTGTTATGGTCAGCTTGATTCCCAGAATTATTCCCCTTTGCTTTCTTTTTGAGGCACTTTATGTAAGACAAAGTATATGCTTCTCTTTGGCTGACATTAAAATATTAGACACGCGGATAACGCATGTAATCTCTTTCACAATCAATGTTAGGCAGCACGCAGGTTGAACTGGATTGTTGTTTGGATGCAGTTCAAGTTATAAAGGGTGCAGAATTCGGATTTTAGTAATGAATTTTGCTAAATAAATGTTCTTTAATTGCTTGCCATGTTTTTCTGGCTGTTATAAAAGTACATCGCTATCTATGAGCAAAAATTGGAATTTTTTTTTTCTTAAACAAAAACTTTTAGCCATAAGAAGCATTAGTAATTATAAACCTCACTCTCGTACGTCAATTTCTTACTATTATAGTTTATAATGTGTCAGGGATTGTTGTCCTACCTTATATGACAATGTATAATTTCGAAGGGAAAAAAATGTGGATATATTTCTCATGAAGGTACTAACATTATATATGTAATTCTTCATTCATTAAAAAGGAAATATTATCGAGAAAATATTAACGAGAAAAAGCCGCATACCAATTTCAAATTCAACATTGTTTTACCCTATAGATGTATTCATATAATGTACCAATGATTAACTTTAATACTCCCAATAAATAGAGGCGTTGGTGCGTTTAATTACCCCTAACGGTTTATCATAAGCGCTAACTCAATCATTCTCGAGATAGAATCGGAACTTTTCTCCGCGAATATATTCATTTCCTTATTTTCTTTTCGCTCCAAAACCCATGGCCTCTAAGTACATAACACATACGTAATTCCACTTAAGCATTTCTCATTACAGTCACAGAGAAGGAAAAAAAAGGGGGGGGGACTTCTATTCACCATATCCTAATTCCCAGCCTAAACACAAACTTCGCCACCGTCTTAATGGTGTGGCCCCGAAAATAACTGAATCTTGCGAGCAATCGATCAGTGGGCCCCCCTAGGCCCCCTTCCCTTGCAGAAAAGAAATCCATCAGAACTCGTTATCGAAGGGGTGAGGTGCTGAACCACCCTCCTCCCTCACTTTCGGCACCTCTACCGATAACTAGTGGGTATAATAAAGATCTTTGTGCGTTTGTTAATCAGGCAGCTCTCTTTATAGCTTGAGCCTTTTTCTTAATTCCCACCGTTGCCGTATCTTGCCCTGCAGGCATTGGATATAAGTTAGCAGAAGGAAAAGAGATAGGCTGAACATATTGTTATTTTCTCTATTATTGCACTGTATTAGAGTCTTTTCGGTATCTGAATTTGAGAACAGACAGGTGATTAAATAAATGTAATAATAGTAATAGAAATACAGACGCTTTCATAGAACTTTTGATTGGGAAAAAACTCTCAAAAGCCTATATTCAAGTTTTATATTGTATTGGTTTTATTGGTTACCCATATTTTTTATTTTATTGCATGAATTACCCCTGTCTTAAAAAAAATATAACACCAGATAGAGAGTAACATATTTTGAGATGAATATTTTCTACTTTAATTCATGTTCATATATTTAAAAATTAACACATGTTCATAGTTGCAAACTTTACAATGTTCAAGATTGCGAGCTTTAATAAATGTTCAAAATTACGAGCTTTTAATATATAGTCTGGCTTAAGAAAACATTGTGTAAATTTTAATAGTGAATTTATTTATTTTATATATATAAGTAGGTAAGAAAGGCTGGTTCTAGAGCATGCGGGGGGTGCAAGGGTGATAGGCGGAACGAACGGAGCCGTGCGGGTGTCACACCACCCCCTGAGGGTTTAGACGAGTTGGCGTCGACCTTGAGACATCCTCTGACTCAATCATGAAACGTGACGAGGGTGTTAATTGATGTTGTTAATGAACTAATATTAATGAGTGGATTTTGTAAAAGATGATGGTGGTTTTAAAAATAGGTTATTTTTGACTAGTTTTAAAAAGAATATTATTGTTTGAAAAGGATTCAGTCATGGAAATGGTATTAATTACAGAAAAATAATAATTAATAATTAATAATTAAGGATTTTATTAGAAAAGGTATGAGTGGTTTTATCGTAAAAGATGACGATGGTTTTAAAAGGAGGTTATTTTCGACTAGTTTTAAAAAGAATGCTATTGTTTGAGAAGGATTCAGTCATTAAAATGATATTAATTACAGAATATTAATTACAAAACTATTAATTAAGGATTTTCTTGCAAAAGTTACAAATGTTTTATGAAAAATGACAATGGGAGCAAAAATTAAGTAGAAAGAATGAAAGAAAGTGTAGAAATAAAGATGATCGGTTGGGATTCGAACTCGGCACTTGCTTGAAGTAAAGAAACAGTAGTTTACAAGTATTTTAACCACTGTTCTATAGAAATATGACCTGATGAAGCCATTTTAGATAGGAATGCTATATTGCTTGAAAATGAATCAATCATGAAAATGATATTAATTTCCGGAATAATAATTAAAAAAATATTAATTAAAGATCTTCTTGTAAAATTCACTAAATGTTTCATGAATAAAAGATAATATATGTGAAAATTAAGTTAAAAGATGATTAAAATCTCAAATGTATAAGTGAAATTTGAATCCGGCGTCTACCTTGAGTTATTTTAACAAAACCTATCCCCCCCTACGTTGATGTGTAACAGCCCACCATGCCTACCACCCCTATACATTAAATCTGATAGTCTACCAAACCTATCATCCCTTTCGATAGATGTAGAATGACCCATTTTATATCTTTAGTAATTAAAACAGTGTAATTACAAAACTATTAATTATGAATTTTCTTGTAAAAGATTACAAACGTTTTATGAAAAATGACAATGGGAGTAAATATAAATTCATTTCTTTCTATCTTTATGAAAATTGTATCTACTATAAAATATTATCTACTATTTTGAATTAAGTACAGTTCAATACTTTATAAGAACAATGCTCAAGAAAAATGTATGTAATGTGAAATTAAAAGTAAATAAAAAACTTTAAATGAAAATTTTGTTTAAGAATAAAATATTTGAAGTAAAATTCATCTTTCTAAAAAATAAGTTGAACAATGTAAAAACACTTCATAGAATGTAAAATTAAAAGTTTATCATTTCCGAAAAAAATGCACTGTTTGAAAAGAAGTCTTAATAAGTTTAAGAAAATATCGTAACATATTGTATTATATTTTACCTAAGAGAGTGAATCTATCATTTTTCAGAAGTTACTTTAGTACAAAATAATAGTTGATGTTAAAAAAATCTCTCTAGCTTCAACAGTTATAATTTAGATATAACTTTTTCGGATCTTCTTATCACTGTCATCGAATATACGTGTATAAACATTCACACATATATTCTTACATGTATACTTGAAAAATTTTACAAAGTTGTATTTAATTATAAATTTTCTTAAGTTTGCTATAAATTTTCTAATACTCTTTAAGAATAATAAATTTTGCAACATTCTTAAAATAATATAAGTTTCTGAAGATAGTGATAATTAGAAATTACCATTTTTTAGTTTTAAACACGATCTGGAATCGAACCTGACACTTCCCTAATGACAATGTTTGATTTTTTCTTGTAATTCATTCCCAACATTAGTTATTTTAAGATATATTTCCTAAGAATTATTCAACGATCTGTGTCAAATAAAGACTGACCAACTACAGTTTTTTACTACTTTTCACTATTTTCTACCACTTTAACATAGTGAAATTCTCCACCTCATATGCTACCTTTCTATCGATTTTATTAGGTTTTTTTTCTTTACAGATAGCAAGTTTGTAAATAATGAAAGCTAACTTTGAAAAAATTCAGAGTTAAAAAAAATATTAATATATGTTTTATAAATACATTCATGTTCACAGATGTATACTTAGGCTTTCTAAAGTGTATTTAAACATTCTTAAAAAATATTTTAACCAAGTATTGTACATTACAAACATATGTATATAAACTGAAAATGTTTTTGTACAAATTATTTTAGAAATTAAGATAACTTATTCTTGAATAAAAATATAAGAAACTTATTTTCACAATAATAAGATTGTAAATGTAAGATAAAATCACAAAGTTACCAGTTTAAGAGGTTGTAGGTATTTGAAAAAAATCACGAAGCCAACAATTTTAGTGTTAATAACACATCTTATTTTACAAAGTACTAAGATTTTTAAAGCCATTTAGTTTGAACTTTTTCAGACATATGCTTATAAACGAAAATTTATGTAAATGGAAAATTTTTACGCAAAGTATTTTAGAAAAAATATCATCTCAGAAATTAATTAACTTATTTTTATAATAAAATTATAAGAAGCTTTTTTTTTTTTTTTTTTTTCAATAATAAGAATGAAAATGTAAGATAAAATATCATCATTACCAATTTAAGAGGCTGTAAGCATTTGAAAAATTATCAAGTATGGAATTTTGGTGTTTCACATGTGTTAATAACACATTTTATTTTACAAAGTACTAAGTTTTTTAAAGCCATTTAGTTTGAAGTTTTTCACACATATGCTTATAAACGAAATTTTTTGTAAATGAACAATTTTTACACAAATTATTTTAATACAAATAGAAAAATAAACTTACTTTTTTTTAGATTGAAAATGTAAGATAAAATCTAACACTTATCAAATTTAGAAGTTGTATGATATAAACTCAACAATTTAAGAAGCTGCAGGTGTATGATGAAATCACGAACTTGAAACTTTAAGTATTAACAACCTATCTTCTTTGAAAATACTAAACCACAAGTTTTGGCAAATCTGTAATCAACTGTTAAAAAAATCATAGATCTTAGAATATTTTTTACCCTAAAAAGTTTAACATAGACGCTACATCCATAAAAATACAGAGTGAAAGTGTACACATTATCTGTTTAGACATGTTGATAAACTAGAATTTTCCACAAGATTTGAGTATTACAGCAAGGTATGAGATAATATTTGGCTAAATTTTTGCTAATATTGGCGATCGTTATAAAAATTTGGTATAAAATAAGAGAATTTGGTGTTAATATATACATACAGACAATATTAGATATATACATACACACAATATTAGATAAATCTTTAAAAAAACTATAGAAAAACTAAATTTTTTTTAAAAAATGTTAATTTTAGATCGTAAAAAAATATTTAAAAACATTTCACAAAGATTATAATTACAAACATGTGTGTATGTATACGTGTGTATGTTAGTGAATTTAGTGTTTCTTGACAAAAATATTTAGTATAATTCTCTTCTTTAGTGAAACACTTAGTAAATTTTACACAATTTTTCGTTTAATAACTGAAAAATATTATAATACTTAGAAAATTTTAGCAAAGTAATCTTAAAATACTTTCACTGAGCTTTACAACTTAGTCAAAATTTAAGATTTTCTTAACATATTATATTCCACATTGTTATGCAAATAGTATTGGATTGCACTTAAACTACAAACATCTCGAATAGTTTAAAGTCTTTGAGAGAAAAAAAATTGAAGATTTTTATTAAAGACTTAGAAATGTATACAAGTTAATTTTTGTAAAATGAGAATTGTTTAAATATTATAAAATATACTGTGGTATAATGGAACTTAGTGATATACTTTGGTATAATGTAACTTAGTGTTATTTAAAACAAATACATATCAATTCATGTTTGTAAAATATAATTTGATGTTTTACTTCAAAGTGTAAAAACGTTAAACTTTTTTACAGGTCGTCAGTTTAATACTCAAAGTAAAATAATATAAGTCAAGAATTGTGGGTAAACATAAGTACTTTTTGTTAAATTATGTATTCCAGACGTGACGGATAAGGATAAATTTGAAATTAGTAAAACATAACTTAGTGACATGTAAAACTAGTGTATATTAATTCGCGGAGATACATATATGCACACAAGTGTTTATGTATGAACTTAAAAAAATTCACACTACTATTTTTTAAGATTAAGTTTTATTTTTTGAATGATATATAGAAATTTTTAAATTTTTTTTATTTGGGGTCCCACGTCCAACAGTCACATTTGTAGAAATATGTGACGCCCCAAATCTTTTTAAGCAAGTTTTGTAGGTAGGCTAATATAACTACTAGCTGAAGGATGATATTTTGCTATTTTGTGTTCCAGATAATGAATTTTTTTTAAATCCATCCAGACCCTCTCTGGATGAATTCTTCTAAGGACTTATTAATCATTGCATAGCCTTCACGAATATGATGTTCAATAGTATCGTCTAAAAGTTCAGTAAAGCAGCTACTTCTAAAAAAAGTTTGAATTTCTTCCATTTCGTCATTGCCTCTTTTACGTTCCAAGGATACTTTCATGACCATATACCATTACAAAGCATTTTTTTTCCTCGTATCTCATTCAGAAGTTTTTCATATAACGCACCCTGTATATAGGACTGAAATACTTCTAAATAACATTCATTGCTTTCGTTAGGATAAAACTTCACTGTATTAAACACATGTCAAGTGTTAATCTGTTTTTTAACCCTTTTAGACTTTACAGCAGGTGCAGTTATCTTCCGTTTTCCAGTAACAAGTTCATGATCTTGACGCTTGTTAGACATCAGTTCAGATTTCATATTAAACACTTTATTACATTCACTACATGAATATCGTGAACTTTGATCAAATTTCAATGTTTTAAACACGTGTGTTTGAAATATTTCTATAGGACAGTGGTTAAGTCATATCGAGATTTTGATCAAGCATAATTTTTTTATACGCGAGAGTATCAACTTTCCTTTTACTGAAAAGATGTCTAAAATATATCATTTGATGTTTAGTCGAACACTTTTTACAACAAAGTGAAAAAACGAATTGTCTTTAAATTTAAATATTAAAATATATAAATATGTATATATTATTTAATGTTCCCAAGCATTAAAAAATAATGTTTGGGATCATCCATTAAAAAATAAAGCTTGAAACGCATTTCAGCTGTAGAATATAATTATGATTCCTTTTTACATTTTCTTACCCATAGGGTCGAAAAAGTATTGTTTTAGGGTCAAATTTTCGAACGTGAGTTTTTGTTATATTTACATGTTCTGAGGTCCCCTGAATACGAAAATCATGTTTTTAGCGAACGGTCTATGTGTCTGTCTGTTATCAGCATATCTCAAGAACAAATAGTAGCAGAAATTCCAAACTCGATATTCTAAATGTGTATCATATAGGGATGCTACAGTAAGCTTTTCATTGAGATGAAGCAAATGGTTCGGGTACAGGGACACTCAAAAGTATTCAAATGCATTACGTCTATGGGGGAAATCGGAGCACTAAACCAAAAGAAACGAATATATATTTTTTGTAATAGAGATAGTCAACTGGGGAAAAAAATTGTGTATCTAGGAGCCTCGCCTCCCCCCTCGAGGGGAGTAAATTTTCAAGATGGGTATCTTTCAAAAGAGCTCTCCAATATCTTTAAAATGAATGGTCGAACCATCGATCTGCGATAATTTAAAATAAAGTTATCGATTTTTTTCATTTTTAACAATATTTTTTTTTTAAATGTAATATTGAAAATAAATTCAACTTTATTTTATTTTTTTTTTATTTAGTGTTATACTACTTCTCTAATATGGAAATCTTCTGCATTATCATAAAAGATAATTTTTTTAAATAATAATTTTAATAAATTATTTTTTAAAAACAGAATTATTTTTTAATAACCGAATTAAATGCTATATAAATATAGGTGCATTAATGAAACTGGGGTTGAGGGGGACTGTAGCCCCCTTCACACAGAACTAATTATCATATAAAACTCTTCCAAAGCCTAATTTGAATTCTTTAACACAGGTTTACATAACAGTACTCGTTATCTTACCTCTTAATCTCCAACCTGTACTTATAGTATTAAATTTCAGGGTAAGAGAAAGTCGTGTGAGTGACACACCAGATTATTTAATAATATGAGAATATTTCGCATGCAAAGGTTTCTTTAACATTATCGAAATCTTTTCGTACACTTTTTGTTTATAACATGCAGGATTTTCAAACCAATGAAAAATCATTTTTAGAAGAGTTGACACAATACAGGAAAGACACATTGGTGGACAGACATTTTCTATAAATAGTCGAATCAAGTTCAAGACATCTCAAAACTTGCCCATCCATCGAAAACCGGAGTCGAAAATTTTTACGAAACCAGTACTTTATTATTTAGCAAAAACAGGTTACAAAGCCGTGTGACAATATCATTATTTTTCGAAAATTTGCATTCTCACTTCTATAAATATTTTTAGAATGATTGAAATTGATGTATGTTATTCGAGGTCACTATATCAAATTTTCTATCGAAATGATATAAATAACATTACTGGTTTGTGCACAGGGACTCATAAAATAATTCGGATACATTACAGTCTGAGAGAGGTATTTGCTTGAAGTATAGTTTAATGTCTATATATTGTACAAAATTTACATAATTAAAAAAAGTTAAATATAATAAAGTGTCACTATTCGTTAAATACTAAACAATGTAATCGATCAGAACCATTGTTAGAAAGTGCTTTATAATTTATTAGAACCACACGACTTTCCTTTCTTGTTTTATTCTAGATTAGCAATAATGTTACACCATTCAAAAATTACAATGCAAGATTATCACGCATCTGTAAGCGTAGGTTATAAAATGAAATTTAAAAACATACATAAAACAATAACAATGCTGAAATTGGTTTCTTTAACTTCTAAATTAATTTGTAGTCGGAAGTTTTTTTAATACCTTTTCAATTTTCTTTTATTAAGTCCAAATTCATGTTGATTGCCAAATACACTTTGTTCCACACCCCTTTCCCCTTTTCAATTATTCACATCATTTTGCACTTCAATTAGGCTAATAAACCTTATAAATTCAAATATCCCTTTCGTAGATTGTTCTGAATCTCCGTCAAAAGATGTGTCAATCAAACGACGCCCTCCTCACTCCCCATGGCACCACCTCACATTACGGGTGACCGGTATACCATGATTGAAATGGTAGCAAGCTCTCACGGAGCGGAAAGTGGATGCAAATGAATAATTGAGTCACATGCAATATCGACTCCGAGGACCCAGTGCAATACAACTGCCTGTATACTTCCAGTAACAGCTTTTTCGTTAGTTAAAATAATTTCCAATGTGTGTAAAGTTTTTAAATTTTATTTTGCGTATTCATCAATAAAAAATCTGGAGTGACTCCTCTCGATTTTCCGAACATTGAGTAATTAACAGTTTTGTAGATAAAGTAAAGAAAGAGGAGTTGTTAAACAAACAAAAGAGAGAAAACCATAATAGAGTGTTTGAGTATTTTTCTCCATATATTACACGATGTTTTATTCAACGCTACTGAACTTTGAGCCCATAGATTATAATGATAAAGAATTCTTCGTTGTGTCCCCGTAAAAACCTATAAATGCTAGATTCACCAAAATGCTTATAGTTAGTGCAACAGTGATTTATAATATTCATATAAATTTTCAGCTCAATTGAATAAGGCGTTTAGATGCTATCGCACTTTTAAAAATTTGGTCCCATAGGCCATAATTATAAAGAATTTTTCTTTGTGTCCCTGTAAAAAAACTGTAAGTGATAGATTCACCAAAATCTATACAGTTGGTGCAACTGTGACCTATAACATGTGTACAAATTTTTTGTTCGGATTAATAAGGCGTTTAGATGCTATCGCACTTTTAACAATTTGGCTCCATAGGCAATAATGATAAAGAATGTTTCCTGGTGCCCTGTAAAAAAACTATAAGTGTTACATTCACCAAAATCTATAGGGTTCGTACTATAGTGACTTACAATATATGTACCAACTTTCAGCTTATTCGAACATAGCGTTTAGACGCTAACGGTGTTCACTCACAGACATACATACATACACACACACATACATACACATACACATACATACATCATCGTAAAAATAGTGGAAACGGACTCAGGGGACCTCGAAACGTATAGAAACATCAAAATCTCAAATTCGGATTTTTGACATGATTACAATACTTTCCTCACTATAGTGTTCGGAAAGTAAAAATGACTATTCAATAAGTTGTGGTTACCACAAAACTTTCTTATGTATTTTCCTATACAAACTTACACAGTACAAATTATTTATTAACAACATTATTTATCAAAATTATTTTCCATAATGAATGTAGAGTTTTTAATCTCAAAGAAGTATAACAATAAATGTTGAAATGAAGTCGATTTTTTGCTCTATAGACGGTAACTTATAAATAGCATTTTTCAGATTCTTCTTCTTCTTCTTCTTCGTATTATTATTATTATTAGGACGGAGGACTATTAGTTTCAATCTGGATTTTTTGTAGATCAGTTTTGCGTAACACCAAAATAAATTAGAAATATCAGTCCTATCGTTACAAATTCGGTGCCGAATGAAACGGGTGATTTTTCTGAATCCAGGTGTGCAAACAGTTTTTCGACACAACAATTAGATTTTTTAAAATTAATTAAAGTATGAAATTTAGGTGGGAACACTTCATTTTAATTAATTTCAATTATTTTAAAAAGTACGTGACCCAGTTTTATGGTCAAAATATGAGATAAAAAATAAATTAAAATTAAATAATTATAAGATAAAAAACTTTTTACAAACCATGTTTTTAAATTTTCTGTTGAATTATAGCTGTAGAACTACATTAGCACTTTATCAATGCGTATAAAAATTTTAAAGTGATGATGACGTCAATTTTTGTGAGATGCATCATTTAACTTTTTTATAATTTTTTAACGTTCACGTTTAATTAAATGTACAGTGAAACCTCTCAAGTTGGACACCCCTATAAGTTGGACACCCCTCTAAGTTGGACGCTTTTTCTCGGAACGGAATGTATCCATTAACATTATGTCTAACCCCTATAAGTTGGACACCTCTCTAAGTTGGACACTTTTTCATGGAACCGTATGTGTCCAACTTAGAGAGGTTTCACTGTATTTATTTTTATGTCGAAAGAAAATGAACTTGTAAAAATTTTTTGGCAACAATTAAATTACAGCTAATATTTTAATGGCTATTTGTATTGCTGCTATTAGGAGCTTATTATTTTCATATTTTAATGAATTAAAAGAAACTAATCAAAAATTCGAAAATCGGACTTTGAAGTATTGTGTTGTCACCAGGTTCTGAGCTACTGTGAAAGTTTCAAATGCCTAGCTAGTAGGGAAATTAGTTAAAAATCGATTGCAAGATTTGTACCGGACAAATAAACAAATAAACAAGAATCGAAGTTAATAAAAACATTAATCTGTTAATAAAAATATTAATCTGTTCTGCGATTAATGACGCAGTTTAAAAAATAAATATCAATTCATCTGTAAAACTGCGTCACTAATTGCAGATAAGAGAGGAATTAAATATTTTTTATCTTTCAACTGAAGTAATGAAGACAGTCATAGAAATGATCTAGCTTCGAATCCGGGCCATACTTATTTTTATTTTTTTGACAGCTTTCAGACAAATATAATAACTTTTATCTCGGCTATTTTTTTTATTTTTTATTTATTTATTTATTTATTTATTTATTTATTTTTTTTGCGTGAATTCATAATAACTATGCACTTTATTTTTATACACATATATACACAATATACACATCCTATAAAATTTTACAGAAGAAAGTATTGAATTCGTAAACATTTCTTGCTTCTGGTTTTGAAGGTTTTAAAAGTTTTAAGAGTATCTGAACGTATTTTGATAATTTTTGGCACGACGTCAGTCTATGTGTGTATGGCGTACACACAGAGATAAAGAAATAATGTATAGTATTTCGTAAAAATGTATATTTAGTTGCATCTTCACAAAAACTGGTGTCTATCAGTTTTTTGAGTATATTGCCTAACAGGTGGCGCTGCTATATTTATTATTTACGGGAAGGCAATATCGCAGTTTCTACAGCCTATGCTACAGCGTATAATTTTTCACATCTTAATATGTGAGTGGTCTATTATTTAAAAAAAAAAAAAAAAAAATTGCCGACTCAATTTGGGTACATGTTGCTGGACAAGAGGTATGCAATGCTGCTATTTTTCACATTTACGAGAAGACTATATCTCATCTTCTGTTGCATATAAATTAACCAAATTTGATATGTGAGAGGGCCATCATGAAAAATAATGCTGACTCATAAGTTGGGTGTAAAACGCTTTGACATTACTCACCATCTGCCATTTTCTTTATGGTTATATCTTAGCATCTATTGGTTAAATTTGCACTAAATTACATATGTAAAATCATCTTTGTAAGAACCGATGTTAATGTTACTTATTATTATAATTATAATTATCATTATTATTATTATTATTATTATTATTATTATTATTTTGCATGTTAACTGGAAGATGGCACTGTTATATACAATGATGTACAAGGAAATTTTGTGATAATCATAAGATGCTAGTTTTAATTGGATAATCAGCACCCTTAAAAAAGAAAAATAAATGAATAAATTAAAAAATATATTTAACCACTCTAACAAAGAATTGTATGACAGCTTATTCTTTATGACACGTTTTATATAGATAGATAATATGTTAGGACAAGCAATAATTTTCTTCTGTCTGACTGACAACTACCGATTTATAATTCTAGATATTTTTTTCCTGAGTATGTTATTTCATACAGATTTATGACGTGACATCAAACTTATCTATTTTACTTAAATCTCAACAATAATTTCATACCGTCTATAACTTACATAAACCAAAGATATATAGAGATGTCAATTAAAGAAATAAACTGCTCTCAATCTGCAGTCCCCACGCCAACATAAAAAGGACCGTACGTGCTCTGATTTAGCAAGCAGTCTTCTTCCCTCTAATTTCTCCTATTTGCTGATGACCCATGGGTCGCAGAAGATTTACAGTGACTTGTTTCCCTATATAAGCAGTGCTTATAAGCGTTTATCTGCCGAGTCATTAAGAAAACTATTTGCTAAATTTTGCTTTTAATATCGTCAGAAGCAGCCGTTAAAAATATGTTAAGGGTAAATGTTCGGAAAGTGGCGCGAGAAATAGTGCTTATGTTTTATGCATGATGCACTGCAGTTTTAAATATGATAAGAGTGAATTTTTAAATGAGAATATATAATACATAGTGCTATGAAGGAAAAAAAAAAATAAATAAAGTGCATTGCTCTTATTTTAGAAAAACTTAAGTCAAAATTTTATTGTATTTATTATTATATGTTGAGTATTTTTTTTTCCTTTTAACATTATCCGCGTTACAATCTAAGCGTTCATATTGATAAATTTTGCTTTTAATATTATATCAGAATATAGTAAAATCATAGCCTCCTAAACTAGATTCCTGTCGCGTAGCTCGGAAACTTAAAAACAGTTGAAGCGGTAGACAGCGACACCTGGTACAGATTGCGCGACTTTTTTATTCAACTCTCACCAA
This sequence comes from Salticus scenicus, assembly GCA_963930645.1. Lineage (NCBI taxonomy): Eukaryota > Metazoa > Arthropoda > Arachnida > Araneae > Salticidae > Salticus > Salticus scenicus. The sequence continues at coordinate 21,376,458 of OZ005659.1, read as the reverse complement.
TAATTTTAAGAAATGATATATGATATATATTATCGACGTTTCTTCGATTCTATTCGCCTTTTATGTATATCATATCCCACTTTTAAAAATGTTTGGTGACTGTTAAATAAAAAAGTCGCATAATCTGTACCAGCTGGTCTACCGCTTCAACTGTTGCCAAGTTTCCGAGCCACGCGACAGGCATCTAGTTTAGGAGGCTATGGTAAAATATTTTAAGGGTAAAAGTTCTCAAAAGGGCAAGCAATATTGCTAATGATTTACGCATTATATACTGCAATATGTAGTACGAAAAGAGTGATAATGGACTGAGAATATATGATAATAAAATTATCATAGGATTATCAGAAGATTAAAATCATACGTATTGCTATTATTTTAGACCATCTTAATTCAAAAATTTTTAGTACTTACTTTTAAAAGTTGAGATTTTACATAATTTTTTTTTCTGTTTTATACATTTTATAAGCATTTTGTAGTGTGACAGCAGTAGTAATTTTACTACTTGAACTTTGAAGAAATTTAATTACAACAGTTATCACTTTTTGTCTATTAGCAATTAAATTATACCTTTATAAAACTATATACAGTCGGCTGCAAAATTATTCGAGCACTAACAATAATCCTTGCCAAAAAAAAGTACACTTAATACAGCTTTGTTAAATAAATCCTTGTCGAGTCATGTTCTTAATCAGTCTAAGAATATGATTCGACAAGGATTTACTTAGCAAAACAGTCTGAAGTGTACTTTTTAAACATAGGAATTATTGGCTAGTGCTCGAATAATTTTGCAGCCGACTGTATATAAATTCTCTGATATTAGATTCTAATATCAGTATTGTTTTATCATATTTTCCTAAATCCAGTCATGCCATAGCTAAAATTCTCAAACAATATGATTTTAAAATAATTTTTTCACCTTCCAATAAACTCGCCTTTTCTCAATTAAAACATCCTATAGATAGGTATAATTCTTGGGGTATCTAAATAGCATTTCCTTCCAGGGTGGTTTATCATTACACTGGCCAAACTAAACGCAGTTTTAAATTCCTCCTTAAAAAACATGTTAATTACGTCCTTAGGCAAGAAACTAATAAATCGGCTATTTCTAAGCATTGCTGGGAGGAAAATAATTTTAAATTTGATTCAGTTAAAATAATTTGCAGGCCTAAATCTACTCATGAATTCGGTTTCTTTGAAGCTTTTTATATTTATAAAAGTCTTAAAAATATTATTAATTGTTATTTCGTTGTATCCCATTTGTCTGATTGTTGGAAAATTTACATTCAGTTCATATATCCTTAATTTCTTCCCTATTTTTCACAACTAGTATTTCGTAATTTTCTATTGGCCAATCACCCACATTAGAGGTCCTGCACGGGCCGGAATTTCGAGGCCCGCGCCCGGCCCGGACAAAAAACGATAAAATCAGGCCCGACCCGGCCCGATTCAAAAATTTGTAAAATAACAAAAAAAAAAAAAAAAAAAAAAAAAAAAAATGCCTTTTTATGAAAAAGATTTTTAGTATGTGTTTTGCAGAGGTTTTATATAACCAAACAATAGTACGTTCTTTAACATAACTGCTGAAATTTTACAAGACAATTATCTATGAACAGAAATTCATTATTATAGACAAGGCACAAAGACAAACAGAAAGCCAAATCGAAAATATTAGCATTCGTCAAACAATATAAGAAGGTATTTTAAATGGTTAATACTACTGAAAATGCACTTTCAACCATTTCCTCTTATATACCATAATGTATTCGAATCTTTCATGTGCTTCGGTAAAAAAAAAAAAAAACTTTAATGTTAATCCAACCATATTCAATAGAAAAGTTGCTTTGCCCATGATAAAAATGATGCTACTTTCGTCCACTGGAGAAATAGAAAAGGAGCCTTAGAGAAAAAGTTACAGCGGAAAATTTTTATAGCCTTTATACCACCTAAACTCAACAGATCATAAGAAACAAACCCTTATACACAGTACTGTATCTAAAATTTCTTTTGTTATGTACATGTACGCAAACTGGTAGTGGCATGCATACTATTTTGAATAGGAAACCATCTAATATTACTTTAAATAAAATATATTAATTTCGAGGCATGCTAAAAATATTTGCGAAAAATTAGATTTCGGACAGACAGACTGAGAGACAATTAAATTGACGTTACAGACACTTTTTTAACAAAATAGAACTTTATGTGACATACACGCCTGTAAAATTACGTAAAATAAATGACTGGAGAAATATTTTATCATTTTCCTTTTTCGTTGATTAACGAGGAAACCAGAAAAAGATTCGGGCCGACACGGCCCGGAGAAAATTTCATTCAGGCCCGGCCTCGCCTGGAGGAAATTTCATTCAGGCCCGGCCCGGCCCGAATATACACAAAAAAACTGAGCCCGAGCCCGAGCCCGGCCCGGCCCGGCCCGAGAGCGAATTCAAAAATTCGGCGGCCCGAAGTCCCGGCCCATGCAGACCTCTATCCACATTCCGCGTAATTCTATTGGTTGACCATTCTGAGCTGAATCCGATCCCTTTCCTATATATAAGAGCACTTATTTCTCATTTCTTTGTGCACTGAAGATGGTACGCCAAATGCTACCGAATCAGCTGTCTGTTTTCCTATTATTTCTTTTTGGCGTTCTAGACGTTGTTGTTTTCTTTGTTTTTATAATCCTATGACAAGTCTTCCATTAATATAAATTATTAACTTATTAATATATTTTTCTGTGACGTAAGTTCAGTTAAGAACTTCTAACAGAAATAATTAAATTGTTAAACAAATCATTAATTCATCATCATATCCTATTATGATGATGAATTAATATCAATAAGGAACTGCATAATAAAAATTTATCCCTTTAAAAAATTGTAAACTAATAATTAATTCATCTAAATGTTTATTACAAAGTAGTCAATAATGAGCTATTTAATAGAAAAGAACTAGTTCCGAAAATGTTCAGTATATTATTAATTCAGCTAAATATCATTTTATGACGAGATACGTAATAGAAAATAATTTGTTTTGAAAATATTACGCTAATTATTAATTCATCTAAATATCTTCTTTACATGTAGAAACTTGGAAAACAGCCGGGTGATTTATCTTAGTCTACTGTGTTTCCAAATGGTTTTCCAATACATCATCGAGGCAACAAACGCTGTACAGTTATCGATATTTATTATGTTGCATACATAGATTTATATATAAACGGTGAATAAAATTGTGTTTTTAAAATATTGTTACTTTTTAACTTGTGTATTTTGCTTAAATGGTTAAATATAAAAAGAAGTTTAAAAATTATAAACAGTTGAAAATGTTAAACAACTTTTACACTTGAATTTGGACTAACTTAATTTTTTTCTGTAATTTAAAGATTTTAGCGTTTTTATCTGAAAATACAAATCCTGATTTTGTGCAATAAATCATTTCAAAATCATTAGAATTTTATGTGATTTTTATAATTTTATACTCGATAATTTTGGTTAGTTTCTTTGTATTTATAATAATTTTATAATTTTAAATTTTTATTTTGGTTCCTGTTACAGCATAAATTTTTTAAGCTACGAAAAACTTTTTTTTTTTTTTCTTTCCCAAAAATTTTATGCTTATAAATGAAGAACTGTTAATTTCTTAACCATGGAATTATAACCTCTTCAGTAAATTTCAGGTGATTTTAAACAACTTGTTTTATATTCTACTCATTTATGTTATTTATTTATTTTTATTTTTATTAGAAATATTTATTTTGGTTACTAATACAAGGGGGCGTCCATTAATGACGTGAGGCGTTTTTAGTGATTTTTTGACCCCCCTCCCCCTGGTGAGATTTCGTGAGATTTGGCTTGACACCCCCCTCCCCCCCCCTCCCCTAATCTTACGTGAGATTTTTCAAAATTCGTACTTTTACTGTAAATGCATTGGATTTATTTCAGAAAGCACAATTTGCTTTATTATTTTTATTTAATTCTAGTTCAGACTAGTTTTTAGGATTGCATAGATCGTATTCTAAAATCACAGTAATAAAATTGAACAATAAAATACTTAAATAGAATTTAACTCAATTTTCTCGCAATTTTACACTGTTTTTTGCGGAAAAAAAAATTACGTGATATTTGCCGAGATCCCCCCCCTCTCCCCCACGTGAGATTGGGTGAGATTCGGCTTGACCTCCCTCCCCCCTGAACACCTCATGTAATTAATGGACGCCTCCCAACACAATTTTTAAAAACTAAGGAAATGCCCTAAACTGTTCAGACAATTCATAACAAAAATTTTATGCTTATAAATGAAGAGTTGTTCATCATTCAAGTATAAATTATAACCAATTCAATAAATAACAGATTACTTTAAATAATTTTATTTATATTCTACCTACTTATGCTTCTTTCATGATTAGAAAATTTTCCTTTGGTTATTAACAAAATACGACTTTTTTTCTTTTTTTGAAGGGTTAGGAAGCATTTTACATCATTGAAATAATTTATAAAACTTTCAAAATTAAATTTTATAAATAATTTATTACTGGTTTAATAAATTATTTCTGAGTTTAATAAATTAAAAAAATTATTAAATAAAATTTTATTAATATATAATAATATAATAAATAAATAAAAATATACAGTGTCTTTTTAAGTAAGCATAACATTTTGAAAACTATTTGCTTATAAATTAAAAACTGTTTATTTTTAAGCATAAAAAATGTATAATTTTCAGTAAATATCCAAATATTTTAAATAATTTGTTTTATATTTTCTAATTATTTACTTTATTTCCGTTATAAAAACTGGTAGAAGTTGATTTTTAAGGATTGGGCAAACATTCCTCATATTTTACTTTCGTTTGATTAACCTTAATTGCTACATATGGTCACCGATAAAATTTAGAATTATGAAACGTAAGACCTTTCTGTGTACAAAGTAATACTGCAAGCTCAAGGAGCCAGTCGTATCAATATCATTTGAAGCACAAACTATTACTCCTTAAGGATTTTCGGTGGACATCTAACACCTCGCTTTCACGTCAATACTCTCCTAACGTATGTGTATGTGTATGTGTATGTGAAAGGAATGTCCACTTGCCATAAATCAGACCTTCGGTGGTATAGATTTCCCATTGCGAACAACAACAACAAGAAAAAGGGTGATGGTCTGTCTGTATGTGTGTGTGTGCCATACAAGAAGCGGCCGTAACAAATGATGATTGCGCCCGGGCTGGGGCCCACGCCTAATGACCCGAAGTCCTTTAATTACAATTATCAATAACGATTGGAGGGGGGCATCGTCCTGACATGGCCACACGGGGACTGCTCTCCATCACCTGACCAAGAGTTTTCCAGACGGGGACACAATGTTCTCTTTTCTTCTTTTGGAAGATGAGGGGTGGACTAGCTAGTGACAAAAGGATGAGGAGAACCGATGAATGGCACTAATTTTCACCCAGACTTTAAGAGTAGTAAAAAATTTATTATGCGAATTTATACTTACCTATAGTGTAATAGTCAGTTTTGATAGCACTAAAAAATTATAAATATGTAATAGGCATACTTAAATGTAAAAGGAAATGTTTCTTTTAATTCATGAAATATCATAATAAAATAAGCAAAAGCGCAAAATTATGCGCTTCACATAGATTAGAAATACTTTTTACTTTTTACTTTTATTTTTAATGTGTAGTTAAAAAAAAAAAAAAATCGCATTACATAAGTCATATTATTCTTTCTGATTTAATATAAAAATATCTATATATTAATAGGCAAGCATAAAATTTGTGGTACACTTTTAACATATTAATCACGGGAGTAGAGGGTTGAAAATGGTATCATTCGAAAGTTATGGTTAGCCAGATGTGCAGAATACAAAAATTATTTTCTTACGATGTCAAGAAGATACTTAAAAATACTTTTATTTTTTATGCATTTTCCCCCATTTTTCCCTTTCATACACGTTTTCTTTTACATTAAAAAATACATAAAAGTAGAAAGTTGTTAAATCTGGCAATTTCTCAAAACTGAAATAAAACCATAGACCCAGTAATTTGTATAAGGTACATCACTATACTCTCGACTACAGATTTTTTATTCTAAGAGAAAACATCCATTAAAATGGCAGAAATTTGAATGCGTGAGTGGCAGATAAAATGTTTATACTGTTCAAAATAAACGCAAGTTAAACAAGTAATAATAATAATAATAATAAAAATAAATAAATAAATAAAAAAATTAAGTCCATTCTTACTTACAAACACTATCGATTTTTTTTTCTTTTTTTCTTTATAATTTTGAATTAGGAAATAAAAAGTGCGCGTGAAAAATTAAATAAAAATGATCATAAGATTAAAAAAACTTTTTATATACGATGTTTTAAATTTTCTGATGAATCATGGAGCTCTTATCAATGTTCATAAAATTTTAAAGTGATAATGACGTCAATTTTTGTGAGAAGCATAATTCAACTTTTTATAATTTTTTAATGTTCATTTTTAATTAAATGTATTTATTTTTATGTCGAAAGAAAATGAACTCGTATATATATATATTTGAAAACAATTAAATTATAGCTAATATTTTAATGGCTATAATAACGCTATTAGGATGTTATTACTTTCATATTTTAATTAATTATAAGAAAACTAATAAAAAATTCGAAAATCGGACTTCGAAGTATTATGTTGTCACCGTGTTCTGAGCAATCCTGGAAGTTTCAAATTTCTAGCTAGTCGGGAGGTTAGTTAAAAATCGATTGCGAGATTTGTACAAGATGTAGGGACAGTGTGAACGAAATTGAAAAAGGATTTGATTTATGAGAGTTCTATTTTTTTTTTTTTTTCTAATTTTATTAAGATCTAACCAATTTGAAGACAAACGTAATGCAATCCAATTAACTGAAATTGACTACTTTTTTTTTTTTTTTTTTTTTTTTTTTTTTATTTATTACTATACGCAAGCGATGTGAAGACGTCACTGACCGTCCATAGGGCCAAGCAAAAATTTCCAATGTTAATTGTTAATTGGGTTGATTTTAAACATTAAGCGGTTTAATTTTAAGCATTAAGGAAAATTATCTTCCGATTTTAATCCCCATATTTGGGTACAGTTTTGTATAAGTTACTGTCTGCGTGTGTTAAATTGTGATAGATTTTTTCTGTCAAATTCATAAAATTTTAATTTTAAATTTAAATGCTCTAGAAAAATAAAATGGCAGATTTCCATTTTCGATTATGAACATAAACATTTCAGTTCAAAAGAATGAGATTCATTTCAAAGGAATAGATTTGATATCTGTCGTCCTTGGCGAAATAATAATAATAACAATAATAATAATAATAAAAGATCGCTAAATTATCTGGCGAGCATATTTAATTAATTTCAAAAAACATGGTTACTTTAAAAACGTACATTAAGAGAGCAATCAGTAATATGAAACAATATTTCGTACAATATATATGTATTACAAAAATATAAATCGGACATGTATGTTTTCGTATTACGTTTTTGATTGACAAATATACAAAATGCCAAGGACGAACAGGTATCAAATCTATGCCCATTTTGTTTTTAGAGATTTAAAATTTAAAATTAAAATGTTGTCAATTTGACAGCAAAATAACTTAATATAACACAGGTGCACGATAACTAATTTGTAACTATACCCAAATATGGGAATTAAAAATCATGAAATAATTTTCCTCAATTTTTAATAATTTTTTACAAAAAATCAAATGAACGATTAACATAGGAAATCAACGGTCAGTGACGTCACACTTCGCTTGCATATATCTTCTGCATAGATAAGAAGAAAGTATAATATTTGGAAAACTATTGATTTCCGGTTTCCAATCAATTTACACATTTTTGAGATTTCCTTGCATTTCAATTAACTGAAATCGGCTACTATTTTTAAAAAAGTGGATTTATTTCTAGCTTCTGCATGTATAAGAAGAAAGTAGAAGATACGGAAAAAATTTCGATTTCCGGTTTTCGCTGAATTTACATGTTCTGAGCTTTCCTTACGTTTCAATTAACTGAAACTGACTACTTATTTTAAAGAAAAAAAAATGGATTTATTGCTAGCTTCAGCATGTATAAGAAGCAAGTAGAAGATATGGTAAAACTTATTTACACGTTTTGTGATTTCCTTGCATTTCAATTAACTGAAATTGATTACTTATTTTTTAAAAAGTGGATTTATTATTTTTTCCTCTGAATATATAAGAAGAAAGTATAAGATTCAGAAAAATTTTAGATTTTCGGTTTTCGATGAAGTTACAAGTTTTGAGATTTCCTGAACTCAATTCAGCCATTTTTGAAAAATATCTGTCTTTTTGAGTTCAAACACTGTACTTTATGAACCAATGGAATTAATTTAATCGAATTTGATATTTGGTTGGACCTTGGTTTGATATGGTACCGATTAGCTTTTGCGCTGTATCACACAACAAGTTTCCACGTTGAGATTTCTACTCATTTCAAGAAAGACTCAACATCTACTGCGTACCAAACTTAGAGAAATATACTGATTCAGTTAGAGTGCATATCGACAAACAATTGCTGCAGCTGTGTTGCAATTTAATTCCGTTTAGGGCAAGGTAATAACTTTGCTTTGCCTTACTTTGCAAAAAACTGGCCGAGTTTCGAGTTTCGACCACTGGGCGATACTAGTTAATATAATTAGACGTATCCAGTATAAATAAATGTCTTTTTTATTACAATAAAAATATTAAAATGAACAAAAAAGAAAAATCATGATGTATTGCTCAAATAATAAAATCCTTTTCAATTACACTTATTTCTTCCAGATCTGGAACCTAGAGTAGTCGGGTTGGGGACAAAATCTCGCGAGGACAAAATATTGCCTACATAAATGAATAGAAAGCAAAAAGGAGTTGGTAATTACTAATTATGTAGTATCAGTTATCATGGCAACACATACCTTAGTCAGAGCACTGACATACAGACAAACCCACCACAAAAATTATTATAAATTTTGCATAAAAGACTTTAAAGTCTATATTTATAAACTTTGTCAAGATTAGTCATAATGAATTCAAACGTGAATATCTATTTAAAAAAAATTAATTCAGGTTTGTGAACAGTGTTCAGCTTTGATGTCAACAGTGATGTATAACATTTTTAAAATGTATTTTGAATGGTGAAAAGCAAATGATAAAATAATTTAAAATTAAATATAGATAAAATAATGAAATTTCATTCTATGATATATTTATTTATATATTTATTTATTTTAATTAATTAATTATATGTTTAAGACCCTATGGACTTACCAGAGATCACACATGACACAAATACAAATTTTCAAATGGATGCGATATATTGACGCGATATTTTGTCCCGCGATATTATGTCCGGATCCCAGAATGAGAGTGGTCCATTAGCCATGTTCTACACCTAATCTTTATATTGTTTAATATTCAACTTATTTTACCTCAGTGCCGATATCTCAAAATATCCTCTATTTTTTATTACAGAGGAAGAAAGCGTATAAAAGTATCTGGGAATCTCATAAAAATATAAAAGAAACAAGAAAGAAAAATTATGCAGCTCGCATAAATTATAAACATCTTTAAATTGCCTTTTTTTTTTTTTTTTTGAAATGGGGAAAGAAAACATTAAAAAATTATTTTGAAAAACCATAAAATAAATTGTGTTTAATTATACTTATAAGAGAAAGCGTTAAAAATAGCTTGTTTCTAGTTCTGTGTAGTGTATAAAATTTACATACTTATAATATAATGTACATAGCAAAATTCTCATATTACTAAACATTTATATTAAGCAGTTTCCATTTATATATCATAATCTATACGAAAAACTTTGTGAGGCCCTTTAAATCAACAAATTATGCTAATCATTATATCCTACAAGAAAAAAAGGCATTATGTATCTTTAAAAAAGGCTATGTTAATTACGCTATATTGTATGCGTTATAAAGACATTGAAATGCATAAAATACTTCTTTCATAGACCATAATGCATGGGAAATCTTTTCTGAGTCTCTGTACACAAAGCAGTTGCGCTATTTATATAATTTTCAATAGAGAACATGATATAGTAAAATTTTGAAAAATACAGACAGATTCAAAGCTTTCTAAAAATATTTATGGAAATTACACTCTAAAAAATTTTGTGTAAGAATACACAACATTATTGAGGGACCTTATTTTCCTCAACCATGTGGAGAAATGTTATCAGCTATAGCTGTGTGACAGAGGCATACAGTGAAATGTTACGCAATTACAACTGGTAACATTTCTCTACATGATTGTGGGAAGTAAGCTGCCTCAATATTGTGTCAGCTTTCTTGCCACAACCATGTAGAGAAATGTTACCAGTTGTAATTGCGTAACATTCCACTATATGATTCTGTTACACAGCTATAGCTGATAACATTTCTCAACATGATTGAGGAAAATAAGTTCCCTCAATAATGTTGTATATTCTTACAAAATTGTTTTTATAGTGTAGAACACTGACTCATGGGTAGAGAGACAGTAAAAACGAAATCATATTTACTGGAAAATATGGGAGAAATTAAAGACATGTGAACTGAATGTAAAATTTCCAGCAATCAGACAAATGGGGTACAGCGAAATCACATAATTAACAATATTTTTAAGATTTTTGCAAATATAAAAAGCTTTAAAGAAATCAAGTTCATGAGTGTATTTAGGCCAGTAAATAATTTTAGCTGAATCAAATTTAAAATTATGTTTTTTCTTCCAGCAATGCTTAGAAATAGTCGATTTATTGGTTTATTGCTTACGGACGTGATTAATATGTTCTTCAAGGCGGCATTTAAGCTGTACCCCATTTGTCTAATTGTTGGAAATTTTACATTCAGTCCACGTTTCCTTAATTTCTCCCATATTTTTCACAACTCGTGTTTCGTAATTTCCTATTGGCCAATCACCCACATTCCGCGTAATCCTATTGGCTGATCATCCAAAGCTGAATTCGATCCCTTTCCTATATATATAGGAGCACTTCTTTCCCAATCCTTTATGCACTGAAGAGGGTACGCTAATTGCTACCGAAACAACTGTCTGCTTTCCTATTAGTTCTGTTTGGCGTTATTTTGGTAACACCACACCAAATGTTTCATTAATAGAATCCAGTTGTGCTATTTATATCAATTTTAATAAAGAACCTGCCATAATGGACTTAAATTCCATAATCAAATTGAGTAATTCATGGATGTTTTAATTTATTTTAAAAATATTTACGAATGTTAGTGCGGAGAAATAGACATATAGACAGACAGACGGATAAACAAAAGCAAATAATAAATATTTTTCAACTTTGTTAGAAATTGTTAAAAAAAAAAAAAAAAAAAAAAAAGAAGAAGAAGAAGAAGAAGGAGAAGAAAGAAAAAAAAAAAATAGTTTTAATTTATTTTTTGAGAGAAAACATGTGCATCTTTTCTTCCTACCTATAATGCATCCTTACCCTCATTTTTTTGTTAGTTTTCTTTTAAAAACATTCACTTTTTTTCTTTCTTCGTAAACGTTCCTTGATGAAAATTTGTTTAATATGAGTTCATAAATCATGCTTTACGACAAAGTGATATAAAATTTGGTTAATGATTTGATAGCGCATATGTCAACCATATTTTGTGTTCATATGTTCATTTGTGTAAAAGTTATACACAAAAAAAGAAAGAAAATAAAGAAAGAAACGCGTTGGTGTTTTACTTTTCAAAATAAGCGTGGCTATAATATTTGAAATGCTTTTAAATTTTACTTGAAATAATATCTCTTAATACATTTTTTTTTTCTGTCTTACATATTTGATCATAAACTATTACAACAAGAGATCAGGACAAAAAATCTTTCTTTCTTTTACATTTTCTTTTCCAAGAGAAAAAAGACTTTTGACCTAACTGATTCCTATAGTGATCATAAAAATATAATTCAATTTAATAATATAAATTTGAATAAAATATATTATTAATTAACAAATACTATCACGCTATATTCTATTGAACTCAAATTTTGTAGGCATATTATGAATCACCGTCGTACAAACTATATATATTTTTATGAGACTAACAATTCTTTTACGGGGAGTTAGAGAAAAAAGCTTAGGCGTGATATAGAATTGCTAAATAATTTAATTCAGAGCAATATCGATATATGTTGCTTTGTAAGAGTTAATTATTATAGAAAATGATGTTCATAAAATTAATAGGTTATTATTTATTTATTTATTTATTTTATTTACTTATTTATTTTTATTTTATTTTACTTTACTTTATTTATATATATATATTTTTCAGAAAAGCACTAAAATTTGTATTAATATTATGTTTTATAGAATTTAAATGTTTTAAATTATTTAAAAGAATACAAAACTCTTGCATGTTTTAGAATTTATTATGATTTTCAATTTTATTTATTTACGGAATTATTCACGGATTCAAATCTCTTTAAGCTCCTGAAAATTATTAAATATTCGAAAAATCAAATAGAGACATAGCAGATTTTTTTTTTTTTTTTTTTCTTTTAAATTTCCTTACACAAATTAATCTAAAGCTGATGCGATCAGCTTGAAAAACGTTGTGAAATTATTATTTATATCTTTAGCTATTGTTATTATTTTGCAAATATTAAAAATAAATAAATAAAATATTTATCTTAAATTTTCATTTTAATAATTATTTTAATTTGTTAAAATTCAACTTTTTTTTTCTTCATTTTTAAAATTACATAGAAATAATTTTAAAGTGCGATAATTTTGAATGGAAGGAATTTTTATTTTTCATATAAACATTCGTTATATTCGCAGTACCAACATGTGAAATTATTGGGGTTCAATGAAAATGTCTAATCCAACCTTCTTATCAATATTAGGTTAATATCTTGACTACTGCAGCAAAATTAGCATATTATCAGAAGTTTTTACCATATATCTGTATATATAAATGCTAGTAAAAAAATTGACATATAAATATTTGACCTCAAATCTTATCAATGAAAATATTAATAGTTAAGGGAAATTAATAACATTAATAATTTTAATCTGTGAAATCTAACAACATTAAAATTTAAATCCATAAAATGGTACAAAAACATCTTCAGAAGTGGGTGTAATTGCACCAAAACAAATTAAACAGTCTTTTAACCAGTCATGCATTCTTCTTCAGAAGAGAGATAGGCCAAAATGTAAGCAAGATAACTGCATAGTCATCTTGATTTGAAAATATGTTTTCCTCACTAACCACTGTTACAAACACTAACCTGGTAAAAGAAAAAAAATATATATTGTTCATAGAGTGAACAGAATTAAATGTATGAATTTTTGTCACTTCCTCTTGACAAATTCACTAAAAGAGTATTTTTTCGCAACATACGAATATCTCCTTATCCGATCACATGAACACACTTGACATCTATAATGACAAGACATCTAGGAACAACTATAGTATCTCCCCACAGCTGAATTTGGCGATTTATTTTTGGCGATTATGGCTAAATCATAAATCTAGAAATCATATATCATAAATGATAAAATCATAAGCTAAATTATAAATCATAAATCATAAAATCATAAATCCAAAATAAATAGCATGCAGGCTGCCATATTATATCGCAAACAGTCCAGAACGACATCGTTATCGTTCAAATCGGCGTCAAAGAAAAATCGACAAATTCAGCTGTGGGGAAATATTATAGTTGTACCGGCATCTATACACAAGACATCTATAATGAGAACTTCCCGATTGAATCGGGTTTACAACCCCATGTTTCATAAGTTAAAAAAGAATTGTGTTGGTGTAACATATGTTTATGTTTTATAACACTACACTATCATCGATATATATATATATCGTGTGTGTGTGTGTGTGTGTATATATATATATAAGGGAAAAAAATGTTGTTTATGTTATCAGTAGTTCAGGTTATCAACAACTAATCTTCATATAACTAAACTAATCTTCATTTTGATGGGGATTGTGAAAACAGTTGCTGTTAAAAGTAATTCACGTTAAGCGTGTTCACGTTAATGAGGTCCGACTGTATATATATATATATATATATATATATATATATAATAATGATTATCTATTAAGCATAATAGAAGCCAAGCAACAGATACAAGATCACTGAAACACCAATGACCATAAATTGAATAATTTAATATCATTATAATACTCAGCAATCAAAAGATAAAGGAAAATACCAACAATATAAAATTAAAAGAGATTGTAGTTCATTTTAGATGTTTCCGCAGATTTTTTATAATTTAATTACAATGCCAATTAATAGTTAAATCATTTTAAATTACTTACGCTTAAGTGAACTTTTATAACCATAACACTAAGTCTATCGATGAGATAAATGTTTGCATATTCCAATATATGTTCAATATAATATGTGTATTGTGGATTTTGTTACATATATTTCATTAAACTATTCCTGGATATCTTTATTTTTGGTCCTCGTGGATAATTTTGGTATTAGATTATTTGTTTTTCTTGTATTATAATAACAACTGTGTTATAATAACCTTATAATAACAAATTTATCTAAATTAAATGCGCATGGCTGTTAGCGTAACCCGAGAAACACCACGTGGAGGTCGCCATGCTTCGTTTCTCATGGGGAGTTTTGATAAGGCAGGCCCCCTTGCCTACTGCCAGCAAGCATCCCGAAGTAATTTAATCTTTTACACTACGAATGCAACAACAACATATTTTCAGAAAATTCCTCAATTTTCGGAATTTCTTTTTTTTATGATGTTGAGGAGAAACAGAAACTGGTTGATTTTCAATAACCGTTTCCACTGTCTGAGAAAAAACTGATTCCACTTCGATTTGTAACGGAGGTTCGTCAGTAGAATTATCAGGCAGTGCAGTAGAAACTGTTTCTTTTTCATTGAGTGTGTCAACTACCTGAGATTGAACTGAGTCCACTTCGGTTTGGAACGGAGGTTCGTCAGTAACAGTATCAGGCAGTGAAATAATATTATCAACTTTTGGCAGCTTTTTTATATCCAACTTTGGATGCTTGCGAATACGAGCTTTATATAAAGCTGCGTCATAAAATTTTTGACTATCATTATTCATTAGCAAATAACGTCCAGCAAAGATGGAAGTCACTGGACACGCATAACGTTCAAGAGTATCATCCATAGGATGTTGCTCGAAAATTTTAAAAATAAACCACATGAGGAACTTTTTTAAAAAGTAACTCACGAAGAAAACACCTAAGAACGAAAAGTACATCATTCTCAGATGAGGGTCAGTAATTAGACTGAAGAAAATTGTTAAAAAGAGAAGCTTTTCATTGTTGCAAAAATATATATATAAACATTGTTGTTTATCAAACAATTATTTTTTATTAAATAGTTGTTACAATTGTTCATTCAATTGTTGGACTGAAATATTGGATTCATTGTTTAAATAATCTGGTGTGTCACTCTCTCTTACCCTGAAATTTAATACTATAAATAGAGGTTGGAGATTAAGAGAAAAGATAATGAGTACTATAAATTATCTCTGAAAAAAGAGTTAAATTGAACACGTGTAATTTGTTAATCATATAAAAACACTTTAAACACACGTAAAATTAAATTTTATTTAAAAGATGTTTAAAAATTTTTATCCGAAGCTTTTCGCTTTAATAGTAAAGCATCATCAGAGATTTTTATTACTCGTTTCCAATGAGCAATTTTTAAATATTTTTTTCTTTTCACAGCCAACAGTTAAGTCTTTTAATAACGTGAATAGCAGCAAAGTCAATTTGAAGTCCGGTAAAGGTTGGATCAAGGAGCTAAGAAAAATAAGAGAAGCTGGATCTATTGAAATATCACACGAGGCTATTGTAGGAGAAAAACCATCATGAATTAGCAGAAATAAACTATTAGCTATTTTATAATATTGTGCCAAATTATTGGCAAAATTGCATCCTCTTTGGAATTAATAAAAATCTTATAAAATAGCTAATAGTTTATTTCTGCTAATTCATGATCTTGAAACTAATGTATGTTATTCCAGTTCACTATCGGATGCTCCTTATTGAAAATGGAGTGAATACCTTTACTGGTTTGTGTACAGAAACACCCGAAACTATTGTAAATCTTTGTGTTCAATGAGAGGTATTTCTCTAAAACATATTTTTTTAACTTTATTTTACACAAATCTTAATGAAATTGAAATACATTATTTAAGTTCCCTATCGGATGTTTTCTATAGAAAATGGAGTAAATATCATCACTGGTTTGTGTACAGGGACACCCTAAAGTATTCCAAAGCATGAGCTATGAGAAATATTTCTATAAACTAAATTTTAATAACTTTACTTTGGACAAATCTTAATGAAATTGAAATATGCTATTCATATGCACAAAAGAAAGCTTCCTATAGAATATAGTGTAATTAGCATTACGATTTAGAGAGCTACACAACAGCATTCAGTTACATTAAGGGATATTATTGTAAATTTGGTGGAATTGCATTTTCGTTTACATTAAAGATTTTTAACACTTTCTAACAATTTTCAAGTGTGAATATGATTTGAATTTATATATCTATCTATCCGACTTGTCCGACTGTCTATCTGTCTATCTGTCCGTCTGCCCGCTGTCTCCAGTTTTGGGCACAGTTTTGATTTTGGCTTATAACTTTTGGTAGAGTAAATATTCTACAAATATATGAATACCAATGGAAAGCTAAAATCCTTAGCTAACGTTTGGTAAAGTAACTGTATCAAATCCGTCAACCAGAAAAAAAGTTATCATCAATTTTATGAAGTGGTCAATTTTAGCCAAAAAAATTGTGTACCCGTTTGTGAACACACTTGACAAATACGCTAAAAGTGGTAATATAGAAAGAAAAATCACAGTAAATAAAAAAAAATAACAAAATTCATTCATTTTGTAAAGATTCAGTGGCGAAAATAACAATAGAAAATGACATTTTTCCAATTTTATTCTTCATTTTCTTCGTCCTCCATATCAGAAGTGCAATGCTTGCAAGTACAATAATTTGCATCTATACCGGCATACTTCAAATGCACCAGACGACAACACTCATTGCATTTGAATGAGTTAGCTCTTGTTAGGCATGGTAGCAGGTACTCCTAACAGATGATACCGAAGTCGACATCATTATGAGATTGTGGATTTTCCTATATTTTTAACGCTTTTGGCGGCAGTTTGACAGGTGGAGTTGCTTGACTTTTTCCAGGCTTCTTCTGGAGAGATACAAATGCTGCAAGGAAGTCCGTATTCTCGGACAGTCGATTTTATGGATTTCTTATCTACTTAACAATCCTAAATGGCTTTAACCAGCCCATTAAAATCCATTTCTTTGGGATCGTTTGACTTTTCTGGGGTTGACATGGTTAAAAAAAGCCTAAGAATGCATTAAAAAAAAACCACTAATAAAATATGTTATGTTGACATAAACGATCATATTTGTCAATTTATAAGTCAAACACACGCTTTAAATGCAAAAAACAAGTGTGCCCATAACCGGTTTCATGAAGGTACCCACAACCGGGAATGGCTCCATTTTTATAATGACAGAAAATCATATTTCAATCAATTTTTATAATGACAGTTATCTGTTTGTCCGTTGTATGATAACGAAGTCAAAGAACATTGAAAATTATACGATACAAGTACGTACAGCTGGAAAGTGTTAATAATCAATGTATACCGCATGATTTTTCATTCTTGTTATTTATATATTTATTTTTAAGGAAAATAAACGTATGCTTATGCATTATGCAAAGATTTAAAATGAAGAAAAGGCAAAAACGTTATTTGATAATAGCAAGTAGATAGACGGTGAGTGAAGGAGAACTTGGATTTAACTATCCAAAACGACAAAATGAAATAAAGTTAATTTTCTTATGTAATATACATTCTTATAAGATCTCCTTTGCATGTGAATTAAAGAAAATTCATGCCTTACATTTTTTAAATAGAGTAACAAGCAGAAAATCTTTACTTCATTTAGAGTTTCATTTGGATGTTTCTTTAAATATTTAATAACTTTTTTTAATTAAAATATTTTTAAGTCCACGTCTTTCTTTCTCAAAATGTAATTTTGTGGAAAAATAACAAAGCGTGTTTTTAGTGGTGAGAAAGCGGAACATCATTCGACAATTTTCTTTAGATCGAAAATATAATGAGGCAAAAAAAAAAAAAGAAAAAGAAAGAAAGAAAGAAACTGACGGAAGAAATAATGGGGGGAGAAAAAGCGTTTAGTAATAAAATGTGTATGATAGTGTTTTATAATTAAGCTTAAATGTATCTTCTTTCTCTTAAAAATACGTTGGTGAATTAAAAAGTTATTTGCATTCCTTTGTGTAACGAATTTGTAAATAAGAGTAGTTATTTTTATTTAATTTCATTCGAAGAGGTTTAGTCAGGTAGTAAGATGTTAATTTTCTGCATTTCTAGCTTTCTTTGGCGTTAAAATAATTCATTTTTTTTTAAACCAGTTATAAAACTTCACCAAGGAAGGTAAAGACTTTGGCGATGAATTTGGCGAGTTTATCGTTTTTTGGCGACATTTTATGGTGAATTTGGCGAGAAAATTCTTATTGTCGATATACCGATTATCTAAGCTCTAAATACGCTAGAATATTACAGGAGATACTGGAAAATTCTGTAAATGTACGAGGCTACATAAAGGGATTACATTCCGGCCGTAGTAATCAGTTTCACGGCAAGCTCCTTGATTTGTAAGAGCTCCTGACTTAACCTCTGCTACTGATTATGTACAGCTTATACACGGTGTGTTATGCTTATGGTACACTGACATTCATTCATGGACTATTCACGAACTCCGAGTACGCAAGAGTAATAATTTTCCATGAAAGTTTATTTTGATGATCTTTTGGTAACACTCCATACCTTTCTCTGTATTCGTGACGTGACGTAGTGAATTTTACATGAAAATTTTAATTTGATAATCATTCGTAAATATATCTGGGTAGTTTCCAATTAACGTCCAAATTGGAAAATGCCTGGCAGAGATCGTTTTTTTATGGGTGGAAAGGAATAACTGCCTAAACATTTAGCAGCAGTTGGACGAACTGTATGATGAAAACGAAATGTCACGTCAAACTGCCTCGGAGTGGTCCAACATGTTTCAAAATGGACGTACGAATATTAAGGGGGAAAGGGGTAACCCATCAGATGCGATAAATTCTGAGACCGCTGCTCGCGTCAAAGAATGCATTTTTGCAAACAGCCACATAACAATAAACGAAATGTAAAAAAAAAAAAAAAAAAAAAAAAAAAAAAAAAACTTTATATTTATCATGGATGTGGGTATAAAATTCTTGCCATAAAATTTAAATTTCGCAAAATCTGTGTTTGTTAGGGGCTTTGTCTGTTGAGGGAGGAACCTAAAGTGAAGTAGTTGCATTTCTGCAATGTTTCCAAAGGAAGTAAATGAGTCTTGGCACAAAATTGTGAACAAAGATGAGATTTTGAATCACCAGCTTTAACCTAAATAAAATACAATTCTCTTGAGTAGAAACATTATAATGTACCTCATTTCGAACAGACTTTCGAACTGTTTCTCTAATCTGAAGTTGTTTTTCGACAGAGAAGGTTTCATGCATACAGAAGTATAGGGGAGAACCGTGTAATATGGACCATCGTGTAATACGGACCATGAGGAAATTTGTATGTATGTTTAACACTAGATGGCGAAACCATCTCACTGCGTTCAGTGAATATTATTGTTATATAAAGCAGGGAGTGACTTGTACGTGCGTACCTGTATTTGGACGATTATGAAATTGAGTTTTCGGTTTATATGATCACTGATGTAACAAGTATGTTAAAATGAAAGTATTACTTTCTACTGTTAGGTAATTGTAACATAATTTTCGCGTTAATAGTAGCAAATGTACTTATTTTATGAACAATTTAGACATGCGTTTCATGGGCAGCAATTTGCATAGCAATTTTTGATTAGAAACCACGTTGCTCTGTTTACGCGTGTAATATGAACCATGCTGTGTTGTGTAATATGAACCAGTGGTTCATAATAAAAACAGAGAGATTTTGTTAATGTTCGGCGTACATATGTCGCATACTCAAAATCTTGAGGCTATAGAATAGGCCAGGGAAGCAGAGGTAATCAAATTATCACTTCTTTCGCACACTACCCATTGGATATAACCTTTAGACCTCCCCTTTTTCTTCGTCCATTATCTATTTTTTTTTCGTTCATTTCTATATTCCCAAGAGATGTACAAGTATGAGGGAACATGCTGGACAGTTCGTTTCACAATTCCAAGTGTGTCAACTGTTGGGGAACAGGAAGGACCACTAAGGGCCACTTGGTCCATATTACACATACGTTCGTGTATTATGGACCACCGATATGTAAATAAAATAATTATTTTTTGCAATTATTAATAGTTCCCAGAGTACTTTACCAAGTTCAAACTATGTAACTATGCAATTGTAATGAGCAGCCAACAAATTAAATCTTTTTATTTTAATAATTCAAGTTTTATGAGCATTCTTGCTTAGGGGGTTCATAATACACGGTTCTCCCCTAAATTATTTACAACGAGCACCATTAACATGCCATAGGTTTTTAATGCCCACTGAGGAAAGCCTTTTTTGCGTATATAAGGTTGAAACAGCCTAAGTCTACTGAAGATTTATAAAACATATAAGTTTTGACATTTCATATTTCATATATTTTCTGCATGCATGCAGACGTTTTCATAATCGAGCAATTGACTGAGGAAAATAAGATATAAAGCAGTTTGAATACGCGTTTGCATTTCTGTAACGTTAATAAAAGGAAAGAAAATAAATATTTGGACAAAACTGTAACCAGAGATGAAACTAGATTCATCATTTCTCACCTGAAACAGAACGTATAGTTCCCTCAAATAGAAACATTCCATTTCTCTGAATGCAACATGTGTCGAACTGTTTCATATGTGAGAAATGTTGATGCTGATGCTGTTTTCGATAGAGTAGGTTTTGTACACACAGAGTTTATGCTAAAGAGTGTGACAATTAATGTATCTTCTTATTATAAAAAGGACTGCGACGACCACATAAAATTGACGGTCCAGTAAACTATTGAAGTCATTGGGTGAAATTCTGAAAAAGTGTAGGTGGGAAACCTTACTTATAGCTTAAATAATATTTCAATTTCTGACTTTCATGTTTTTGGTACTATAAGAAATAATTTTTAAAACGATCATATTCGATGACGAGGTGACGTGATTGAAGAGTTGGCATGGAAGAAGAGATGACGAGGTGTAGTCTAAGAATGGTTATCAGGTATTAAACGGGGTTTCTTTGCAGAAGGTATTGAAAAACTTGTGCCACACCTCGACAAATGTTTAAATAATAGTGGTAATTACATCGGAATTTAGATTTTCCAGGGAACTTTAGGTTAGAAAATAATTATTTTTATTTTTATTAGGACTGAGGGCCTATTAGTCTCAGTCTGGGATTTTTGCGTTTTCGATAGTTGGACATTTGTCGAAATCTTTTTTCGATAGTTGGACATTTATCGAAATCTAAAATTTATCGAAAATATAATTGAATAATTTGAAAGCGATGTTATAATTGGGAAGAAAAAAAAAACTAATAGTCCTCTGTCCTAAACTAAATTCTGCTTTTGCCAGAATTTCATCAAAATCTTTTTTTTTTTTTTTTTTTTTTTTTTTTTTGAGAGAAAAAGAAAAGAAAATTAATAATAATCAGTATCGTTACAAGAGATATCAAAAAAGTTTTTTTTAATAATTTTGAATTAGGAAATAAATAGTGCGCGTGCAATAATATGAAAAAAAAAATATGAATTTAATGATTTGATTTTTATATAAAACACGATCGCGTGCTATCTTAAAAAGTAGATGTAAAATTTAAAGTTTAATTTTCTTGGCAACAATTATAAATTAAAATAAATAATAATGAAAGTTTAGAAGTTAGAATTTCTAATTTAATTTAATTTAATTTGCTTTTTATTTATTTATTTATTTTTTGTAAAGAATTGATACAGTATATTGCCAAAAGATTAAAGAATATTTTCAGTATTCAATATTAATTTGAAATAACGAAAAACAGAGATTGTTTACTTTCATTTTTAACTATACATTTTTGCAATACTAGGATATTTTTGTTCAGTATCAATAATTTCATTAAAAATTTGAAAAGGATTTATTGGTTTTGTTTGCTTAAGATTTCTTTCTTTTTTTTTTTTTTTTTTAAGGCATCGCTAACATGGCGCAAAAATTTAAAAGTCTTCATAGGGATCCTGTACTAAAGCTGTCCTGTCTGGGGAAGTATGAAACCTGAGCCGTCCATCAAACTTGAATTTTATCTTGAAACTTTTCTTTGAAGGATTTGGTTTAACTATCATCAGCGTTTCATCCCACAAAAACTAATAACAATTTGACTTCCGATGAGTTAAAATTTAAATTGGTATAAGACTTATAAGTTTCTATTTTTAAAGATAAATGAAAGAAGAAATAAATTGCGAACATTTCGCACGGGTTTGCTAGTTATAACTATTTTTTACTTTCTCTTACCCATAAGGTAGAGAAAGTATTGTTTTAGGCTCAAATTTTCGAACGCGAGATTTTGTTATATTTACACGTTTTGAGGTGCCCTGAATACGAAAATCATGTTTTTAGCAAATGGTCTGTGTGTCTGTGTGTCTGTGTGTCTGTCTGTTATCAGCATATCTCAAAAACAAATTATGGCAGAAAGTTCAAACTTGGTATTCTAAATGTGTATCATATAGGGATGCTACAGTAAGCTTTTCGTTAAGATCAAGCAAATGGTTCGTGTACAGGGACAATCAAGAGAATTCTAATACATTACGTCTATGGGGGAAATTGCAGGAAAATAGAGTTTAACGTCTATAGACTGCACTAAACCAAATGAAACAAATATATATTTTTTGTAATAGAGACAGTTAACTGGGAAAATTTTTTTGTGTATGTAGGAGCCTCACCTCCCCCCCTGGGGGGGGGAAGTCCCCCCTCGAGGGGAGTAAATTTTCATGATGGGTATCTTTCAAAAGAGCTCGAAAATACCTTTAAAACGAATGGTTGAACCATCGATCTGCGATAATTTAAAACAATGTTATCGATTTTTTTTACTTTTAACGAAAAAAAAACTTAGAAAAAAAATCGTACTTTTTTTTTTTTTTGAGAATAAAATGGACTTTTTTTGGATATTTGGTGTTAAACTACTTCTCTAATATGGAAATCGTCTGCCTTATCATAAAAGATAATTTTTTTAAATAATAATTTTAATAAATTATTTTTTAAAAAGAGAAATATTTTTTAATAACCGAATTAAATTCTATATAAATGTAGGTGCATTAATGAAACGGGGGGTTGAGTAATATCATATAAAACTCTTCAGAAGCCTAATATGAATTGTTTAACATAGGTTTACATAACAGTACTCGTTATCTTACCTCTTAATCTCCAACCTGTATTTATAGTATTAAATTTCAGGGTAAGAGAAAGTCGTGTGAGTGACACACCAGATTTTTTTTTTTTTTTTTACAAATTACTGTCTGAGAATTATAAAAATTTGCATACGTATGCAATGGAATATAAGAAATTCAAATATATAAAAATTAAAAACAATTTTAATTAGAAAATAAATAAATAATTACTAAAAATATAAATAAAATTTTTTATTTATTTATTTATTTATTTTTTAACAGAGCAACTAATTTTTCGTTTGACCGTATAAACGAAACTTTGTAAACAACATTGTTTGAAAAACATAATGCAAAATATATTAATGCAAATGGACTTTCACATACTAAATTTTATATATTTCAACATATTTACAAGATTTTTTACTTCGGTTTGCCTGTATGTTAGTCTTTTAATTTGATAAAAGCCTTCAAATAGCCATGAAATTCAAATATGTTACAGTTATCCTTGCCTGAACACTTTAATTAAATTATTCAATGAATTTTAACATAAACTTTCTTTTTCTACAAAATTCTAAAGAAACATGCATGTGTATATTTTTCAGCAATTTCATAGAAGGATACAAGTAAGATTCAGTTCCTTATTTTGTGAATTTCCGTTTGCAACATGCGGTCTGACGTGTAATATTTCAAATCTTTAAATTGCGTTTTCTCAGTTTGCATTTTTACTTTCTTCTATATTCAATAGAAGAAAGTATTGGATTCGTAAAAATTTTCGACCTCGAGCTTTTGATGGATTTACACGTTTTGAGAGCTGTAGAACAGGATTTGGCCATTTTTAGAAAATGTCTATCTGTCTGACTGTGTGTGTGTGTGACAAAATTTTGTGGTAACTGTATCTCAGGAACTATTGCACAGAATTTCATACAAATTGGTATGTAGTTGCACCTTGGCATAAATTAGTGCCTGTCGACTTTTGGTAAAAATTGTCTTACAGGTTGCGTTGCCACCCCGCTTTTTCTAAATATTTAACATGGTGATATAGGACAAAATTTTGTATAAATGTGCACAAAGAGAATTATTTTTTTTTTTGTAATCATTATGAAATTTACAAGAACTATTTATAATAGAGATAGTCAACTGGGAAATTTTTTTTGTATGTGTAGGAGCCTCGCCCCCCCCCCAGGTGGGAAGTCCCCCCTGGAGAGGAGTAAATTTTCATGATGGGTATCTTTCAAAAGAGCTCGCCAATACCTTTAAAACGAATCGTTGAAACATCGGTCTGCGATAATTTAAAATAAAGTTATCGATTTTTTTTTTTTTTTTTTATGTAATATTGACAATAAAATTGACTTTATTTGGATATTTAGTGTTATACTACTCCTCTAATATGGAAATCGTCTGCATTATCGTGGAAGATAATTTTTTAAAATAATAATTTTAATAAATTATTTTTACTGAGTGAATTTGTATATTAAAATATAGAAGGAAGTCATGTGGTGGCCGCAACATACTAGTTTTTTATGAATTCAAGATCTACAAAATGCTAAAACTTCAACAGATATTTAAAATTTTTTTGATATTTAATCGAATCTAAAAAAAAAAAAAACTACTTAAGAATTGTGGAATGATTTTGCAATATGTTCAAAAGAAAAAATATTAAAAATAAAAAAATAGACCAAAAATCATACATATGTTTTTTTAAATCTTTGCATAGATTTTTATTTATTTACTTTTTTTAAACTAATTTATAAATTTCAAATCCATCCCTAATTCTTTTACGTAGGTTCTATTAAACATTTCAAAAACATATTAAGTCTTTTCTTAAATACCTGTAGAAGTTTTAGCGTTTTGAAGATCAGGAATTTACAAAAATATGCAAATTGAGAAAACGTAATTTGAAGATTTCCCATCTGTAAAAAAATATAACAAAAACCATAATTATTGCCTGAATATATATTTTATCGAACAAAACCTAATATAGTTCAATTTGTTAAATGGAAATATAAGCTTTTATAACCTTTAGTAACGTCAAGTCAAAAATGACAATTCCCTTTAAATTATAAATAAAAGTAAATTTAATATTAATGTATTCAGTTTCAAATTTCGTCTCTCCCCTCATACATATAGTATACAAAATACCCCAGAGAGTTGTTCTATTGCGAAAACGTGTATTTGTCACCAGAAAATACATGAAATATGCAATGACAATATGATTACACCGTACACACATACATACAGTGCAGCTATTAATATGCATTTCCAATGCGATCCGCCAACTATTGTAGGTTGGACAGGCTTAGTTTTATAATACATATATTTTATACTTAAAATATCAATTTTCCGTAAATTAAGGAATCATATTGAATATCAATTTCATAGAAAGCTTTTACGACAAAATTGACAAGTTCCCTAAAATTGTTATTAACATGGTTTGCGAGTTATATTGTGTAAGTGATGACTTACAAGGAAACATTCACAATGTGTCGTCTTCAAAAAATATTGCAAAATTATCGTCTGAAATGAATTACAGCGACCACAAAAAAATATCAAAATTAAGCATTTTTTGTGATATAGCGCTGTTAGGCGATAAGTTCGCTAGCACCGAGATTGCCGTGTACGAATAGAACCGTGTTTTTCTTCTCCGCCAAGTACTCAAAATCAATCGCCTAACAGTGTGAAATCGCCAAATATGCTTAATTTTAATAATTTTTTGTGGTCACTGTAATTCATTTCAGCCGATAATTTTTTTCACCTTCTGGTGTTTTATGAAGAGTAAAATCACATATATTGTTTGCAATATTTTTTGAAGACGACACATTTTAAATGTTTCCTTGTTAGTAATAAATTTATTAGTTACAGAATATTTAAATATATATAAAATATATTTACTGTAATATTAAGTTTACATAAATCTCGAATTTATGAGTAATTCCAATGCTTCATTTTCATTTTCATATATACTGCAAA
Source organism: Salticus scenicus (assembly GCA_963930645.1). Classification (NCBI taxonomy): domain Eukaryota; kingdom Metazoa; phylum Arthropoda; class Arachnida; order Araneae; family Salticidae; genus Salticus; species Salticus scenicus. The sequence goes on along the minus strand of OZ005659.1, from coordinate 21,350,068 downwards.
TGTTATTGATTACTCCAAGCAATTTCCAGTATAGTATTGCCAAGTCATGCTCGACGGCCTTGCCGTGTAAGTATGTGTGTGTGTGTGATAGTGTTATTTATTTCGATCTACAAGTGCACGTCGTCTTTACTGTTACACAGCATATGAAATAATTTTTGTCCTTTTTTTTTATTATTTTGGCTTTAGCAAGAAGCTTTGGACTTAAATTACCAGATGCAAATTTAAGTCCTGGTTCAGGAACGGATGACCGTACTGGTTCAAAATCTATTTTAAACAGTTTGTTCCGATTTAAAAAATGTTTTTAATGTACATAAAATGACTATTGAACAACAAGACAAACTCTTAACAACATGCTAAAATAAATAGTTTATTTCCGATTTCAAAAGAAAAACAGAAATGCCGGGTGTTTCAGCTATTTTCTTAATAATAATGAAAACCTGGGTAAAATTAAACAAAAAAATACATAAACTTAATATAATTTGTAACTTTTTAATCATTTTCGAGCATTCATGAGTTCGATTCTCGCGATTGCCCTGGATGTTTTGTTTTTTCAATTCTTCGTACTGTAATTCTGTCATGTGCTATCTGTCTTTATCTCACGAAGATTTACAAGTGAACTTCGATTCAAGCATACAAGTCTGATGCATATGTGTTATCAATAAAGGGCTAAGACTCCTATATGATACGAGCTGGCGCAGTGTCCGCCATTTTCTAGCCCATCTGGGAAAATGATGGCGGTAGAAAAAGCTAGGTTACCTGATTAGCGTTATTATCGCCTTTAAACTTCTACACAGATCATGTGAGCTAGAACTTCTTATCACGAAACAAACAAGTTGGCAATTTTAAGAACATCGCCAACATTCTCAAAACTGCAACCCTTCACGTTAAAAGAAATGTAATTTAAAGTTAATTTTAAAAGAATTTTAAAACAATAACTTAAAAAATAGTACATTCATATTAAATTTGTCAAACAACTTTGAAAACAAATTGAAATAAGTTGAAAATAAGGGAAATCTTACGCTACAAAGTTGTGCTCCTGCTCCGGGTATCCACGAATTACATCTGCAATTTATAATCCACTTTTTCCTTCTTTTTGGATTAGACTAATATATAAACAGGCGGTGCCCTTTTCTGGAGTTATTCGTGCAATTTATTGCCGAAAAACCACAATAATAAATCGTCAGCCGGTCTTGTGGGCTAGAAAATGACGGATGCGTCAGCCTATCAATGTAGGAGTTCTATAAAGGACAATAAAAAGGGTAAAAAACGTACCTTTTTTATTTTTTCACAAGTTTCAAAAAATCCCTTATTAAACTGCATTTAATTTAATGATTATTAAAATAAATAATTAAAATCTTAGAATAGTTCTTAAAACATAAAATATTTGAGGCTTTACTATATAATTAATAACTAATAACTAAAACTTTCACGTCTTTATTATATAAATATCTCCCAAAAAAATTTCAGTTATCGAGCTAAACTTTACAATTTTCCCGACCAAATTTCATTCGACTTATTAAGTCAACTGTCAGACAACATAATTGCAGATGAATTCACGCCGGTCAAACATATCCTCGTCATCATTCTTCTTGTCGGAAACAACTATGTATCCGATCGGAAATGGGCATCGTAAACACGCACAGATTTGATGTCTTCAGAAATGACTTCGCTTTAATATCCTCCGTGATCTATGTACACAAAACTCATTATCCGACGAATTGCCTAATGCTTATGGCATGACCTCTAAATGTAAATTAAGCATAAATGCAAATGAGGCAGCGTGTCGAGACGTCCGGTGACAACTCCAACATGAAGCTTCATTTGCATTTATGGACAAAGACAACATTTACCCCCTCCTTTCCCCTTCTAACTCATTAGGGATGCTCGATCTCCAGTTATGAAAATCTGACATAGCCTAGCGAGGAAGAAGAAATATTTTCGGTTTTAATACCTGTTGGAATAGTTAAGTTAATTTGGTGCAGAAGGTGTGGTTTCATTTGAGGTAATGTTAAGATGCATGATTTTTTAACAAATTGTAAAAGAATGGAGTTTTGTTTTAAGTTATTTTTATTTTTTATTTTTTATGTTTTAATTTCTTAATATGGTAAAGTTATTATTTTTTTATACTAGTTGGCAAAAGAAAGTATATAGTTAATTTCAACATTTACATGGCAAGATAGGCGAGGGAAATCTTAAAATCTAAAATTGCATGCAGTCGCTTTATAGTAGTGTAATATTGTTCGTTCTGCGCCTGCGGCACCGCGGTACGGGCATGGGGCGTGGGGTGCTGCTGCCGCAACATTATCTTATCAGCATCCGGTCGAGGGTCGTGAAAGATAAGGAGGGTTAGAAGGAAGTTGTTATCTTGAATGATAAAGAATTTAATGAATATTATTTAAAGAGAGCTTTAATTATCGATTTTTCTCAAACTTATTTTTTCTGTGGTGCTGACATCTATTGAGGAATTATTGAACTCCTTTATTTTCAAAAATGATGCTTTGCCGTCACTTAGGATCGAACCCGCTATCTGCGGATTGGGAAGCCGGCGTGCTATCCACTCGACCATCATGTGTTGATAGCGTAAATTTTAATTACTTAGTGTAGCGTTTTCCGATGAAATTTATTTTAAATGTAAGTTATTTTCCGATTTAAGAAATGAATGTATTAATATTAGTGAGGATTTTTAGTGCATAATTGATTGTTCTCGTAGATTTTATGTGCATAATTATTATTTTAATGATAATTTGGGATAAAATATTAAGAAATTTTTTCTTATGTTTAACAAAATGAGTGATTAAAAATTTTCGTTCAAGGGTGTTTGATCAGTGGAAATATGTGATTTTCTACTGTTATATGTTCAAACATTTTTTTCTATGTGAACATATATTAAATTTCTTTTTTATTTAATCTTTGGAACTCTGTTAAAGAGTTACTTTTTTTTTTTTTTTTTTTTTTTTTCTGTGAAATTCTCAAAAGAGAATTTCTTATGTATGTTCAAACATATTTTTTAATCTGCGTGAACATATTTAGACAGTATTTTTAATTATGTAAAATATACGATTTTTCGCGAATGGTTTTCACTAATATTTTTTTTTTTTTTTTAAGGAAAAATTGTGGTATAATTTAAATGCGTACAAAACTTAATAAAATGATTGCAAATTAAGGAAATTTTCTCTCATGTGAAATATTAGCATATGTGCTGCCATCTGGCGATTATTTATTGAAACAGAGAAAAAAAATTAATATTATTGAAGTAGAGAGTTAGAAAAAATATATTCAGGCAGAAATAGAGATATTTATTTCATTTAGTAATAAAGGATTAGAAAAATTAACTAAGATTTTGTGTATTTTAGTGCTCATAGAGATATGAATTTACATTAATTATCAATTTTAAAATTAATTTTAAACTTAGAAAAAAAATTTTTTTTGATTTTTAAAAAGAGAATTTTAATGATCGATGATAGTAGTCGATCTGAGAGAATTTATTTATTTTTTTAATAAAGAATTTAATGAGAGGCAATGTATTTCGAGGACTTAGCATTTTTCGCAAGAACTTAATACTTCATATTACAATAAACTCATTTTGTTTGATTATCTTATATAGTTCTACTAATCTAGTTAAAAACTTTTTTAAATTATTCACCTTAAAGTGAAAATACTATACTACAGAGTTACCATTTATTTAATTCATTAAAAAATATGCTTCTTTTCTACACTTCCAAAGAAACAAATGAGTGATAAGCTTATTTCTTATCGACCATGTTGATACTACGTCATACTACGATAAACTCATTTTGTTTGATTATCTTATATAGTTCTACTAAACTAGTTAAAAAACTTTTTGAATTATTCACCTTAAAATGAAAATACTATACTACAGAGTTACCATTTATTTAATTCATTAAAAAATATGTTTCTTGAAAATAATGAGCTATCTAGAAGTATTTTTCATTGATATGTAGGATATATTTATTTAATAATATTGATTTAAGAACTTTATTTTATAAATTAACTTCTATCAACCAATAACATTTTACAACGCAACAGAGTTATAGTGGATTTTATTTAACTTATCATAAGCTAAAATCAAACCAGGTACTTCTTAATCTTATATTCATGTATTTGCATATTTTGTATATTTATGCATCCTTAAGTATTTTAGTTATGTAATATTTTAAAATGTGATTGGAAAAAAAAAATATTTCGCATTATAAATGTAATTTAAGTTTATGCACGCACGCACATAGAAAAATTTAATTATTTAATTTTTAATCTTAATAGATTAAAACGGAAATTTTAAAGTTAAGCATATGTACATTGCGAAATTGATTAAGATTTAATATTACAAACTTAATTATATTGAGTGAAATTAGGATGTAGCTTATTAGATGTCCAATAGTTATAAATGATGTAAAAATGATGAAATACATTAAGATTTCTTACTTACTTAGTTATATTTTATGTGCGTATTTAGTACTTTTGTGATGTAATGTAGCTTATTAGATGTCCAATAGTTATAAATGATGCAAAAATGTTGATGCACATTATGGTTTAATAGTTATAAATGTTGAAATACATTAAGATTTATTACTTACTTAGTTATATTTTATGTACATATATAGTACTTTTTGTGATGTAATGTAGCTTATTAGAGGAACAATAGTTATAAATGATGTAAAAATGTTGAAGTACATTAAGGTTTAATAGCTGCATAGTTATATTTTATGTGCATATGTAGTACTTTTTGTGATGTAATATAGCTTATTAGAGGAACAATAGTTATAAATGATGCAAAAATGTTGAAGTACATTAAGGTTTAATAGCTGCATAGTTATATTTTATGTGCATATATAGTACTTTTTGTGATGTAATATAGCTTATTAGATGTGCAATAGTTATAAATGATGCAAAAATGTTGAAGTACATTAAGGTTTAATAGCTGCCTAGATATATTTTATGTGCATATTTAGTACTTTTTGTGATGTAATGTAGCTTATTAGATGTCCAATAGTTATAAATGATGCAAAAATGTTGAAATACATTAAGGTTTAATAGCTGCTTAGATATATTTTATGCGCATATATAGCACTTTTTGTGATGTAATGTAGCTTATTAGATGTCTAATAGTTATAAATGATGCAAAAATGTTGATGCACATTATGGTTTAATAGTTATAAATGTTGAAGTATATTAAGGTTTAATACTTGCTTAGATTTATTTTATGTGCATATATAGTACTTTTTGTGATGTTATGTAACTTTTTAAATGAACAATACTTATAAATATTGCAAAAATGTTGAAGTACATTAAGATTTAATACTAACTTAGTTATATTTTATGTATATATAGTACTTTTTGTGATACAAAATATTCTCGGTGGATAGTTGTTTTCAAGCGATTTTAACCACAGGAATACACTCTGTGTAAGATAGAAATAGATGCACTAGCATTGAACATGCTGGTTTCTTTCATCGAAATCATCGAAAACCTCTGCCAGTACATTCCTGTAATGAATGTGCAGAAACATTTAGTCAGAAATATAAATTATTAGAGCATGTTAAAGAAAATCATCGAAAACCCTCATCGCAAGGTGCATTAAAGCAAACGATGAAGTCTAACCGAGATTTGCTTAAGGAGAAAACTATACATTTTAAAAGAAAAAATGCTCTTAATACTTTTTTTACAATCACCACATTCGATAATAAAAACAACGATATGGATTTGTTGTCATTTTTTAATAATTTAAGAACTGATATTTTAAACGAATTAAACTTTCAATTAAATGAGAAAAAAGCATTTAAATGGTACACAAACGCAAAAGTTATCCTTAGACGTACCTCATCAGTTGGAGAAGAAGAGTATATTTCGCCAAATTTTAGATCAAAAACTATAATAGCTCTTTTATCAAGTGATTTGGATAGTGATCTTGAAAGGGGTTTTAACAAGATGATAAAAAGTTTTGATGAATTTAATCAACGAGGATCTGGTTGGATATTATCAGAAATTATCAAATTAGAACTTTGTATGGCAAAATATCGACCCTTTTACTAAATATTGGTTGAATCTTAAAAATTATTGTAAGCTAACAAAAATTTTGTCACAAAAACGATTGTGTAAGAACGATGTCTGTAAAAATACTTATATAAAAATTATATATATATATTTTTTTTTTTTCAGTTTATTACCTGATATGAAAGATTTTAAAGACTGAAATTTTATAAAAATTTTTAAAAAGTGGAAACTTTGTTACAAAAACGATTGTATAAAAATGATATATGTAAAAATACTTATATAAAAATTACATTTTTTAGTTTATTACCTGATATGAAAGTTTTTAAAGATTGAAATTTTAAAAAGTGGAAACTTTGTTACAAAAACGATTGTATAAAAATGATATATGTAAAAATCTTATAATTTGAAAAAATAAAAGTATGTGTATAAAAATTGTATTTTAAATTATTTATTTCATACAAAAATTTTGAAGTCTAAAATTTTAAACTATTAATCGGATTTTTAAAATAAATTCACTTATATTAATGTAGAGGTATTTAAATAGAAATGTTTTATATTTATTTTAACTAAGTAATATGTTTTTTTTTTTTTTTTTTAACTATATATTTTATAAAAACGAAAAATGTTATTACATATATAAATTGCTATTTTATAGTAAATATAATCTTACCAATTTTAGAGATTGCATCAAAAAATCACAAACTTTGCAATTTTAGCATTAACCATTTCACATATAGTCTACGGAAATACTAACCTACTTAAAAGTTTAACTTTACTGCATATCTTAAACTAACTTATCAGATATACTGCATATATGGAATTAGGATGAACAAATTATCTGTTTTAGCACGTTGATAAACTGAAATACTTTATAAGATTTAACCATTAAAGTATCATATTTGACAAGATTTAGAATTCTTTTAGCGAAAATTTTTAATGTATTTGAGGATAAACTAGAATATTTTTCAAGATTTGGCTATTAAAATAACATATCTGCTAAGATTTGGCGAGATTTTTTAAAATGTATTTGGCAATAAATACTGATTTGGCATTAAACATAGAGTATAAATTCAGTCTCAGAGGAAAATTTAATCAGTTGCTGACTTGTTTTCGTGGTTCATATAGCATTTTTAAAGTTTTACTTTGATTAATTTTATAATGGATCTATCTGAGGAAGTACAAGTTTCTGTTCATCAACAACCCTCTTCATCATGTTTTGAAGATGAGAAGTTATCTAATCGTTTAAAGTATAATGACACTTTACACTTTAAGGATGCAAAGCCCTTTATTTGCGATATATGTAAGAAAGCATTTAGGAGATCGTACGGTTATAAAAGACACTTAAAAACTCATGAAAAACCTCGCATAGGATATGGCTGTGAATACTGTATGGAAAATTTTAGTCGTAAACGGGATTTTTTAAAGCATAATGCAAAAATTCATAAAAAGACTTTGTATAATCACAGTTGTGATGAATGTAGTGAAGTGTTTAGGACTAAACAAGATTTAATGAATCATAAAAAAATGCTACATCGAAAGGTTTTACCTGAATATCTATGTGTAGAATGCAACGAAAGTTTTCGATATAAGTATGAATTATTACAACATAACAGAAAAAATCATCGTAAAGATTCTTCTGCTTACGTATGTACAAAATACAATGAACGAAATACTCTCAACTTAGACAGTGAAAATATGAACTTAACGAATTTTTTGAATAATTTGAATACTGCTTTTTTAACCAACACCTATTCTTTAGCCAAAAGCTTTCATGATGAAAATAACAATACGTATTTTTTAATATTTTTAAATAATGAAAATATGAATACCGAACGCATAACACAAAATATTGACTCACCAACCAACAACTTTGAGAGTGTAAATGCGAACTTAACGAATTTTTTAGATAATCAAAATAATGTTTTCGGTTCATCAACCAGTGAAAATGTGATCTTATCAAATGTTTTGGATAATAATGAAAATGCATACAACGTTTTACCCACTGCTAATGGAAATATGAATACTGAATGTTTGACACAAAGTAATATTTATGACTCACCAACGAACAACTTTGAGAATATAAATGTGGACTTTACAAATTTTAATGTAGAGTGTATGAGTAATCAAAATAATTTTTCGCCGGTGAGTGTTGATAACGACTTGTTGACATTTTTGGATAATTTTAATGTAGAATGTATAACTCAATGTAACCTTAACGATTCAACAACAATTTAGATTTTTATGAACCTGTTTTTATATTGATAATAATAATGTAAAATAAATTATTTTAATCAAAAATTGCGTTTTTATTATGAAATTACTTTTTACATATCATTTTATATTACAATAGATACGTTAAGTCACGAAAAAAAATCTTAACATGTGTAAATATATTTTTGCTTTCTTATTAACTAAATCGTAAAACGAATTAAAATCAGCAAGTCTTATTGTATTAAACGATTTAGTTAATAAGAAAGCAAAAATATATTTACACATGTTAAGATTTTTTTTCGTGACTTAACGTATCTATTGTAATATAAAATGATATGTAGAAAGTAATTTCATAATAAAAACGCAATTTTTGATTAAAATAATTTATTTTACATTATTATTATCAATATAAAAACAGGTTCATAAAAATCTAAATTGTTGTTGAATCGTTAAGGTTACATTGAGTTATACATTCTACATTAAAATTATCCAAAAATGTCAACAAGTCGTTATCAACACTCACCGGCGAAAAATTATTTTGATTACTCATACACTCTACATTAAAATTCGTAAAGTCCACATTTATATTCTCAAAGTTGTTCGTTGGTGAGTCATAAATATTACTTTGTGTCAAACATTCAGTATTCATATTTCCATTAGCAGTGGGTAAAACGTTGTATGCATTTTCATTATTATCCAAAACATTTGATAAGATCACATTTTCACTGGTTGATGAACCGAAAACATTATTTTGATTATCTAAAAAATTCGTTAAGTTCGCATTTACACTCTCAAAGTTGTTGGTTGGTGAGTCAATATTTTGTGTTATGCGTTCGGTATTCATATTTTCATTATTTAAAAATATTAAAAAATACGTATTGTTATTTTCATCATGAAAGCTTTTGGCTAAAGAATAGGTGTTGGTTAAAAAAGCAGTATTCAAATTATTCAAAAAATTCGTTAAGTTCATATTTTCACTGTCTAAGTTGAGAGTATTTCGTTCATTGTATTTTGTACATACGTAAGCAGAAGAATCTTTACGATGATTTTTTCTGTTATGTTGTAATAATTCATACTTATATCGAAAACTTTCGTTGCATTCTACACATAGATATTCAGGTAAAACCTTTCGATGTAGCATTTTTTTATGATTCATTAAATCTTGTTTAGTCCTAAACACTTCACTACATTCATCACAACTGTGATTATACAAAGTCTTTTTATGAATTTTTGCATTATGCTTTAAAAAATCCCGTTTACGACTAAAATTTTCCATACAGTATTCACAGCCATATCCTATGCGAGGTTTTTCATGAGTTTTTAAGTGTCTTTTATAACCGTACGATCTCCTAAATGCTTTCTTACATATATCGCAAATAAAGGGCTTTGCATCCTTAAAGTGTAAAGTGTCATTATACTTTAAACGATTAGATAACTTCTCATCTTCAAAACATGATGAAGAGGGTTGTTGATGAACAGAAACTTGTACTTCCTCAGATAGATCCATTATAAAATTAATCAAAGTAAAACTTTAAAAATGCTATATGAACCACGAAAACAAGTCAGCAACTGATTAAATTTTCCTCTGAGACTGAATTTATACTCTATGTTTAATGCCAAATCAGTATTTATTGCCAAATACATTTTAAAAAATCTCGCCAAATCTTAGCAGATATGTTATTTTAATAGCCAAATCTTGAAAAATATTCTAGTTTATCCTCAAATACATTAAAAATTTTCGCTAAAAGAATTCTAAATCTTGTCAAATATGATACTTTAATGGTTAAATCTTATAAAGTATTTCAGTTTATCAACGTGCTAAAACAGATAATTTGTTCATCCTAATTCCATATATGCAGTATATCTGATAAGTTAGTTTAAGATATGCAGTAAAGTTAAACTTTTAAGTAGGTTAGTATTTCCGTAGACTATATGTGAAATGGTTAATGCTAAAATTGCAAAGTTTGTGATTTTTTGATGCAATCTCTAAAATTGGTAAGATTATATTTACTATAAAATAGCAATTTATATATGTAATAACATTTTTCGTTTTTATAAAATATATAGTTAAAAAAAAAAAAAAAACATATTACTTAGTTAAAATAAATATAAAACATTTCTATTTAAATACCTCTACATTAATATAAGTGAATTTATTTTAAAAATCCGATTAATAGTTTAAAATTTTAGACTTCAAAATTTTTGTATGAAATAAATAATTTAAAATACAATTTTTATACACATACTTTTATTTTTTCAAATTATAAGATTTTTACATATATCATTTTTATACAATCGTTTTTGTAACAAAGTTTCCACTTTTTAAAATTTCAATCTTTAAAAACTTTCATATCAGGTAATAAACTAAAAAATGTAATTTTTATATAAGTATTTTTACATATATCATTTTTATACAATCGTTTTTGTAACAAAGTTTCCACTTTTTAAAAATTTTTATAAAATTTCAGTCTTTAAAATCTTTCATATCAGGTAATAAACTGAAAAAAAAAAAATATATATAATTTTTATATAAGTATTTTTACAGACATCGTTCTTACACAATCGTTTTTGTGACAAAATTTTTGTTAGCTTACAATAATTTTTAAGATTCAACCAATATTTAGTAAAAGGGTCGATATTTTGCCATACAAAGTTCTAATTTGATAATTTCTGATAATATCCAACCAGATCCTCGTTGATTAAATTCATCAAAACTTTTTATCATCTTGTTAAAACCCCTTTCAAGATCACTATCCAAATCACTTGATAAAAGAGCTATTATAGTTTTTGATCTAAAATTTGGCGAAATATACTCTTCTTCTCCAACTGATGAGGTACGTCTAAGGATAACTTTTGCGTTTGTGTACCATTTAAATGCTTTTTTCTCATTTAATTGAAAGTTTAATTCGTTTAAAATATCAGTTCTTAAATTATTAAAAAATGACAACAAATCCATATCGTTGTTTTTATTATCGAATGTGGTGATTGTAAAAAAAGTATTAAGAGCATTTTTTCTTTTAAAATGTATAGTTTTCTCCTTAAGCAAATCTCGGTTAGACTTCATCGTTTGCTTTAATGCACCTTGCGATGAGGGTTTTCGATGATTTTCTTTAACATGCTCTAATAATTTATATTTCTGACTAAATGTTTCTGCACATTCATTACAGGAATGTACTGGCAGAGGTTTTCGATGATTTCTTCTAACATGCTTCAATAATTTATATTTCTGTCTAAATGTTTCTGCACATTGACCACATGGATGTTCTAACAAAGGTTTCGATGTTTTTTTCTAATATGCAGCAGCAACTGATATTTACGATTAAAGGATTCGCTACATTGTTTACATCTGTATTCTATGGATGTCTTTTCATGAATTTTTAAATGTCTCTTTAACTTATCTGATCTGGTAAATGCTTTCTGGCATACATTGCAAATAAAAGATTTTTCATTCAGATGAATTTTTATATGACGACCCAAATCCCATTTTCGTTTAAATACCATACTGCAAGAAACACAGCTAAAAGTTTTTGGTAATTTCTTAGTATCCAAGCTTGATGACAACTCATTTGAAATAGGTGTTTCTTCAGGTAAATCCATCTCTCACTACAAAGTACGGTGTTACACAGAATCGAAGTTATAAAATTAAACGTGCGCACCCCTCAAAAATATAGCACCAACTGATTAAAATTTCTTTGCGAGTGCATTTATACTGTAGGTTTATCACCAAATTTGTAATTATTGGCGAAATCACGCCAAATATAAGCTAAATTCATACACTAGGTGAAGCAGCAAAATTCTTTAGAACCCCTATTAATCACACAAAATATGTATCATTTTAATACCAAAACCTTTTAATGTAATCTAGTTTATCAACATGTTAAAACAAATAATTTGGGCATCACAGATTTTAAAGCTTGTAGACTATTCGTTTGAAGTTTTTCATGGTTTTTTCCGAAACTTGTATACTAAAATCACTTAATTTTATAATTATTAAAAATCCATGCTTCTGATTGGATCACGTGACCATAAAAGAAACCAGCATGTTCAATGCTAGTGCATCTATTTCTATCTTACACAGAGTGTATTCCTGTGGTTAAAATCGCTTGAAAACAACTATCCACCGAGAATATTTTGTATCACAAAAAGTACTATATATACATAAAATATAACTAAGTTAGTATTAAATCTTAATGTACTTCAACATTTTTGCAATATTTATAAGTATTGTTCATTTAAAAAGTTACATAACATCACAAAAAGTACTATATATGCACATAAAATAAATCTAAGCAAGTATTAAACCTTAATATACTTCAACATTTATAACTATTAAACCATAATGTGCATCAACATTTTTGCATCATTTATAACTATTAGACATCTAATAAGCTACATTACATCACAAAAAGTGCTATATATGCGCATAAAATATATCTAAGCAGCTATTAAACCTTAATGTATTTCAACATTTTTGCATCATTTATAACTATTGGACATCTAATAAGCTACATTACATCACAAAAAGTACTAAATATGCACATAAAATATATCTAGGCAGCTATTAAACCTTAATGTACTTCAACATTTTTGCATCATTTATAACTATTGCACATCTAATAAGCTATATTACATCACAAAAAGTACTATATATGCACATAAAATATAACTATGCAGCTATTAAACCTTAATGTACTTCAACATTTTTGCATCATTTATAACTATTGTTCCTCTAATAAGCTATATTACATCACAAAAAGTACTACATATGCACATAAAATATAACTATGCAGCTATTAAACCTTAATGTACTTCAACATTTTTACATCATTTATAACTATTGTTCCTCTAATAAGCTACATTACATCACAAAAAGTACTATATATGTACATAAAATATAACTAAGTAAGTAATAAATCTTAATGTATTTCAACATTTATAACTATTAAACCATAATGTGCATCAACATTTTTGCATCATTTATAACTATTGGACATCTAATAAGCTACATTACGTCACAAAAGTACTAAATACGCACATAAAATATAACTAAGTAAGTAAGAAATCTTAATGTATTTCATCATTTTTACATCATTTATAACTATTGGACATCTAATAAGCTACATCCTAATTTCACTCAATATAATTAAGTTTGTAATATTAAATCTTAATCAATTTCGCAATGTACATATGCTTAACTTTAAAATTTCCGTTTTAATCTATTAAGATTAAAAATTAAATAATTAAATTTTTCTATGTGCGTGCGTGCATAAACTTAAATTACATTTATAATGCGAAATATTTTTTTTTTCCAATCACATTTTAAAATATTACATAACTAAAATACTTAAGGATGCATAAATATACAAAATATGCAAATACATGAATATAAGATTAAGAAGTACCTGGTTTGATTTTAGCTTATGATAAGTTAAATAAAATCCACTATAACTCTGTTGCGTTGTAAAATGTTATTGGTTGATAGAAGTTAATTTATAAAATAAAGTTCTTAAATCAATATTATTAAATAAATATATCCTACATATCAATGAAAAATACTTCTAGATAGCTCATTATTTTCAAGAAACATATTTTTTAATGAATTAAATAAATGGTAACTCTGTAGTATAGTATTTTCATTTTAAGGTGAATAATTCAAAAAGTTTTTTAACTAGTTTAGTAGAACTATATAAGATAATCAAACAAAATGAGTTTATCGTAGTATGACGTAGTATCAACATGGTCGATAAGAAATAAGCTTATCACTCATTTGTTTCTTTGGAAGTGTAGAAAAGAAGCATATTTTTTAATGAATTAAATAAATGGTAACTCTGTAGTATAGTATTTTCACTTTAAGGTGAATAATTTAAAAAAGTTTTTAACTAGATTAGTAGAACTATATAAGATAATCAAACAAAATGAGTTTATTGTAATATGAAGTATTAAGTTCTTGCGAAAAATGCTAAGTCCTCGAAATACATTGCCTCTCATTAAATTCTTTATTAAAAAAATAAATAAATTCTCTCAGATCGACTACTATCATCGATCATTAAAATTCTCTTTTTAAAAATCAAAAAAATTTTTTTTTCTAAGTTTAAAATTAATTTTAAAATTGATAATTAATGTAAATTCATATCTCTATGAGCACTAAAATACACAAAATCTTAGTTAATTTTTCTAATCCTTTATTACTAAATGAAATAAATATCTCTATTTCTGCCTGAATATATTTTTTCTAACTCTCTACTTCAATAATATTAATTTTTTTTCTCTGTTTCAATAAATAATCGCCAGATGGCAGCACATATGCTAATATTTCACATGAGAGAAAATTTCCTTAATTTGCAATCATTTTATTAAGTTTTGTACGCATTTAAATTATACCACAATTTTTCCTTAAAAAAAAAAAAAAAAATATTAGTGAAAACCATTCGCGAAAAATCGTATATTTTACATAATTAAAAATACTGTCTAAATATGTTCACGCAGATTAAAAAATATGTTTGAACATACATAAGAAATTCTCTTTTGAGAATTTCACAGAAAAAAAAAAAAAAAAAAAAAAAAAAAAAGTAACTCTTTAACAGAGTTCCAAAGATTAAATAAAAAAGAAATTTAATATATGTTCACATAGAAAAAAATGTTTGAACATATAACAGTAGAAAATCACATATTTCCACTGATCAAACACCCTTGAACGAAAATTTTTAATCACTCATTTTGTTAAACATAAGAAAAAATTTCTTAATATTTTATCCCAAATTATCATTAAAATAATAATTATGCACATAAAATCTACGAGAACAATCAATTATGCACTAAAAATCCTCACTAATATTAATACATTCATTTCTTAAATCGGAAAATAACTTACATTTAAAATAAATTTCATCGGAAAACGCTACACTAAGTAATTAAAATTTACGCTATCAACACATGATGGTCGAGTGGATAGCACGCCGGCTTCCCAATCCGCAGATAGCGGGTTCGATCCTAAGTGACGGCAAAGCATCATTTTTGAAAATAAAGGAGTTCAATAATTCCTCAATAGATGTCAGCACCACAGAAAAAATAAGTTTGAGAAAAATCGATAATTAAAGCTCTCTTTAAATAATATTCATTAAATTCTTTATCATTCAAGATAACAACTTCCTTCTAACCCTCCTTATCTTTCACGACCCTCGACCGGATGCTGATAAGATAATGGTGCGGCAGCAGCACCCCACGCCCCATGCCCGTACCGCGGTGCCGCAGGCGCAGAACGAACAATATTACACTACTCTTTATCATGAACATTTCTAACAGTGTAATTCTTTTCTAACTTTTTCCAACAAAGTTGAAAAATGTTTATAACTTCGGTTTGTCTGTCTTTCCGTGCTCCTACTCCCGTAAATAATAATGGAATTTCTTGAAACTGATATATGTTATTCAAGTTCATTATCGGATATTCCGCATTGAAAATTTAGTAAATACTACAAATGGTTTGTGAACAGGGACACTCGAAACTATTCCTACACTGTTAAAAATTTCAACAGAAAACTCTGTGTAATCTATTATCTTAAGTCTTACGTAAAATTACAGAGAAAAATAAACGGAGATGTCAAAAAAATTATTTTATGTATTCATTTTAATAACTAATATTAATTTAATTAATTACTGTTGAGAATATATTTCGGACTTAGAATGCTTTTTCTAAAGTAGAAACAGTCATTTTTAATCTTAATTAAAAAATTAAATAATAAAATTAGGCAAAAATACAGAATAAAGATTTAGAATCTCGAATATTCACTTTTAACTAAGAATTACTGTAAATTTACAGAGACACTGGATAAATATTTACATTAAATTTACAGAAATTTTTAACAGTGAAGCATTTGTTTTCTATGAGACATATTTTTATAAAACATATTTTGATAACTTTACTCTACAAAAACATTAATAAAATTTATATATGGTATTCATATGCACAGAATAATGCTTTTTATAGAATATAGTATGGTTAGAATTAAGATTTACAGGGTCTCACAAAATATTCAGTTACATTAAGGACTATTATTGGAATTTTGTTGGGATTGCATTTTCGTTTACATTAAGCATTTTTAACACTTTCTACTGATATTTTAAAGTGAATATGATTTTAATTAGTTTATGTGTCTCTCTGGCTGTCCGTCTGTCTATCTGTTCGTCTGCCCGCTTCCAGGTCCTTAAATGTTTTCAGAATTTCTTGAAAATAATGTATGTTACCCAAATTTACAGGGGAATGCTCCCTATTTAAAATGACACTATTAGACCCTGTACAACTGGTTTGTATACACGGACGGACACCCATCTCACCCCCCCCCCAAAAAAAAAAAAAAAAAAAAAAAGTATTGCGTTTTAGTAGAGACAGTTTTATAAATTACATTTAAATAACTTTCTACTACAAAAATCTTAATGAAATTAGCAGTTATTGGTAATATGGTAAAATGATGTTTTGCATAGAATATAGTTTTCTTAGCGTTTAGATTTACAGGGCTACACTAAAATTTGCAGATGCATTAAGGCTACAATCAGAAATTGCTGGAATTCCATTTCCATTTGTATTAAGCAATTTTAACACTTTACAACGTTTAAGAGTGATTCTGAACTCAGTTAGTCTATCTGTCTTCTTTTCAATAATATTCTGTTTGCTGTTGTGTAATAACGTAGGCAAAGAACATTGAAATTTAAACAGTGCAACGAATAAATAAAGTTTGAAAGTATTAATAATCTATGCGTACCGGATGATTTTTAGTTCTTGTTTCTAAAATTTTTCTGGTATAAATAAAATGAGAAAATTAAAAATGAAGGAAGCGTATAAAAATTAATTCTCTTTCTTTCTTAGAGATTATTTATAATAATTATTTCTGTTTTCCAGATACATCTACGTGTAAAATTCAAGACTTTTGTGGGGAAAGGAGATGAAGGTTGATTGGTTGGTTGTAAGGTTTAAATCCGATTGACTATGCTAGGGTCCTAGGCCTGTAGGTGGAATTACCCTCCGTGGGGGGCCTTTCCAAAGGGTAAAAGAGATGAAGGAAAAAAACAAATGTATTTTTTGTCCTTCATTCTGCTTTCTTTTCAATGCTGAATGTTTCGCTATCTTGAAATTTACACCAATTTCGTCTTTTAGAGATATCATTAGTAACGCGGTATTTTTTCACCTTTTTTAAAAACGATCCTCTACGTACGTTGTGCAAATGTAGTTTATAGAGTCATCATGGTAGCTTGCCTTGAAAAGGAAAGGACATTTGAATTAGGTTTGTTTCGCGAAATTCTTAGTGTGAAATTGAGATAATATATTTTTTCAGGAATTGGAACTTTGAGATAAAACGTATAGCATTAAGTTTTGCACAATATACTATATGCAAGGGAAAATGTATATTAGATATATAATACACAAGTACTTTTTAAAATATTGTACAATATTTATGTCATAAGATTTAAATGTACAGTCGGTAACAAAAGTATCCGAACACTAGCAAAAACTCCTATGTAAAAAAGGTAGAGTTAATCCTGTTTTGTTAAATAAATCTTTGTCGAATCTTAGACTGACTAAGAACATGATTCGACAAGGATTTATTTAACAAAACAGTATTAGCTCTACTTTTTTATACAGGAATTTTTGCTAGTGTTCGGTTTACGTTTATTACCGACTGTATGTTGAATATCCCATATTAGATACAATTATCTAATGAACGCCTGAAGAGCGCAGATCGGTAAGACTAGTAATATAGAGCTGTTATACAATTTTTTAATACACTGGTGAATTCTGCATGTACGATTGGAAATGTCGTTACAAGCGATATTATGTAAGTGTAAAATAAAACACTGTACAATAAAATAAAACAACTCTACGTAGATGCTAGCAATCTGCTAAATATTTTGATTACATTTTTTTTTTTAATGTCTACTTCATTATCAAAGCAAATTCATATTTAAAAACACAAAGTGAAAAATGACCGCATGCACGTTAGCTTTGAAACGATGATGTCAAGTAGCTTCCAATTATGGCTATGTTACTTTTTAGAAATGTTTTAAGATGTTAAACTTGAAATTGAATCGGTTTAAGATCGCACTAGATCTATGTACTATGGGCAACGTCTAGGATTCACACCTAAGAGAGGTCCTGAGACATGCCATAACAATTTCAGTCTTCTGGTGAGTAGATGCCTTCCGGTTTTCGCGTTTTCGGTAACTCTCAGTGGTATATTCCATTCACTGTAAAAAAATAGCTATTACCAGCTGCAAGAAACTCTCTGTGATTGGAGAAAATAATTATTTTCTCCAATCACAGGGAGTTTCTTGCAGCTGGTAATAGTTATTTTTTTACAGTGTTGACTACCTATTAGAATAGACGCCGGACTGGTGACCTATTTGTTCCCGAACATCATATCCCCACCAATCCCCCGATTCAATTGCCAAACCAGTTTTTCTGCCGCGAAACCAACATCCCACTTCCACCAAAACAGATTTCCACTTCCACCAAAGCAATTATCGCCAAAAGAAAGCGCCCATTCATCCAAAATCCGTAGTGATGTTCACGACATTTTTCTTCACAGCTGGTATAGGAAATTTGTACTCTGCTTCCTATGAGTACTCACTGGCATTAACTTTACGGAACATGGAGGACATTGCAGTAGAGATGCACTGTAAAAAAATAACTATTACCAGCTGCAAGAAACTCTCTGTGATTGAAGAAAATAATTATTTTCTCCAATCACAGAGAGTTTCTTGCAGCTGGTAATAGTTATTTTTTTACAGTGTGGAATAAACCTTTACTTTTCCGTAATAGGTTACTTCATTTTACACTACAAAAAAATAACTATTACCAGCTGCAAGAAACTCTCTGTAACTCTCTGTAACTCTCTGTAAAACTCGCTGCAAGAAACTCTCTCAAGAAACTCTCTGGAGAAAATAATTATTTTCTCCAATCACAGAGAGTTTCTTGCAGCTGGTAATAGTTATTTTTTTACAGTGTACCTTTGGTAATAACCTATTATTTTCGTAACATATTATTGCTAAGTTGATATCTGACCAACGAATGTTCTGATCATTTCAGGATATACAATATATACACGTATCCTACATAGTGAATACAGTTTCAGGACTGCCCCTTTTTTTATATATTCTTCCGTATTACTTTTTCCAAAGTATAAAATTTATACTATATTTTCGCAGGTAAATATGCACTTTGTCTGCCTAAATTTATTTTAAATTTTCATTTTATAGAAATAATGGTACGCAAATAATAATAATAATAATAAAAAAATCGCTTATGGCAGCCCTGCAGTTTATGTGCTTTACCTCAATACTTGTGAACAGTAATCTTCCTTCTATCTAATAGTAGAATTTCTGCGATTAAAAAAAGGGCTATTTTAAAATAGGGGTAGAATTTAAAAAAGGCATATAAGGACAATCATCTCGGTTAAGTAAACACAAGATTCTGATAAACCCAAAGTATTCCTATTTAAACGCGAAAACAGAACATTTCAAATAATATCGAAGCACAGATGTCATTTTCTATAACGATAAACGAGCATTATGTAAACCATACTATTTACAAAAGAAACAGCTATTAAAAAAAGATGAAAACATTCCAGATACCAGACTGCCGAATAATTGTTTCACTTTTGATATAAAGAAGAACTTGAATATTCTAAATTGACAAGAGAATCAATATTCTTCACAGAGACATTTGGCAAATGCACGGTGAGATGACGACCTTGAATACCTTTTCTTAAATTAGAAACAGTTGTTTATTTTAAAGACAAAATTTTGTCTATAAAATTAGCATGATGCGATTTTTTCTTCTGATTTTCAATGGTGACATACGACAAGAAATAACTAGTCTTAGCATTTTTACTCATATTACATTGTCATTTTAGCCTTAATACTAAAAATAAAATAATAATAATAAAACTGACGAACTAAATAATAAAAAGATTAATAACTAAATGAACTGCTATCCGCGATTGTAATGAAATGCTCGACCTCTGGTGGTCTAAGGTGAAATTACAATTAACATGCATAGCATCGAGACGCCATTGCATGCCGATGTTTAGTTTCACATATATTTATTGAATAAAAATGAATAAATCCGTTAAAAAGATAACACTTACTGTTGTGTGCCACAGTGTAACTCCAAAACATCAAGAAATCCAGAATTAAGCTTCCATTTATTTCCAAATGACAAATTTAAAATTTCAGTTGCTTCGGCTAATGGAAGTAAAGAATGAATCAGATGATTTGAAACTAATATTTGTTCAGCTTCAGTTAAATATCTACTTCAGATCGAACTTTGAATAAATTAAAATATTTTTTCCAAAAGCAATCAATTTTCCATGATGTAATGGCGGAGAAATTATAGCACGAATATTAAGTAGTAACACAAATAGAACATTAATAGATACACGTGGCTATTATATTTACTAACAACAAAAGCTAAAAAAGCGCCATCTATCGATCATTACAAACGCGGATCTACTCATTAAACAAAATTTGAACGTGACATAAAATTAAAAATTAAAAATTAAATAAGATGTTCGCTGACGTCACATGTGATTGCGTATTTTCAATTTCATTTCAGCTCTAACCTCTGTTATCAGCAATTTCAAATAAAACCATAAACACATTCCTCGCTGCGAAACTCTTTATCTCATGAAAGAGTGAAAGAGACAAAAGCAGCAGACGATCCCCAACGAGTGATATTACCTATCAACCCCAAAATGGATTCCTTCAAATAATCACTTCTCCTAAGCTAATACTTCACACTTTAATAAATACACACACACTTACTTCGCACTTTTGCAATACTTTAATAAATTTATACTCCGATGATATTATTATGTATCATTAACGTTAAAATTACTAAATATTAGTGTTGTCTAAACTAATCTATAATAATAAAAGAAGATGTTTGTCTGTCTGTCTGTCTGTCTGTCTGTCTGTGCATCTATACGTTCAGCCCCTACTGAACGCAGAAGTATAAAATTTGACATACGGGTGCGCAGAAGCCTTCCCGAGTTGATAGTCAAAACAGAATTTAAAAATTTTAATTAGTTGCGGAGATATTAATTAAAATGTAGACCTATGTCTTAATCAAGAAGCGATCTCAATGCCTCAGAATTCCCCTCGATTGCATAAAAGTAGATATTTTAACGGAGTTAAAAGCAGAAAAAATGGAAAATAAATTAGAAATATTAGTCCGATCATTAAGAATTTGGCACCAAATGAAAGGGGAATTTTTTCCGAATCTAAGAGTGCAAGCGGCTTATCGATACATCAATTAGATTTTTTAAAATTAACTAAACTATAAAATTTAGTTGGCAACAGGCAGACGATTTTCTAAGCGTTCTCGATCGGAAACAAAACACATACGAGACAACTGTCTGATGAAAACGGAAATGGTTCTAATCAATTAAGATATCATGTGTTTTATACTGGGGGGAAAAATTGCAATTTTCAATTTTTTTCAAATTTTCATTCACGTTACATTTGAATTAATATTCGGCCTAGACAGCATATTATAAAGCTACTGTTCAATTTTCATGAAAATATATGAATAATTAAAAAAATGACATATTTATTGGAAAAAGATTGTCTTCTTTTATTTTTTTGCAGTATTTGCAGTAGTCGAAATTTCGTAGTATGTAGTTTTAATGCCCGATAATTCGATTGTGAATATTTTTGAAAGAGTACGATTATTAGGGA
This sequence comes from Salticus scenicus, assembly GCA_963930645.1. Taxonomy (NCBI): domain Eukaryota; kingdom Metazoa; phylum Arthropoda; class Arachnida; order Araneae; family Salticidae; genus Salticus; species Salticus scenicus. Next base: position 21,328,117 of record OZ005659.1, on the reverse strand, counting down.
GGGCTTGAGGAACAGGGAAAAAATGCAAAAAAAAAAAATTGCAGCGTTTGAAATTGGTTGGCATATTAAGATTTTAAGGCAAGGTATTTGGTTTTCTTTTTTATCCCAGCTTCTAATTAAAATAATTTCATAAGTAATACATCATTTGAAAGCTTTGTTGATTTGGAATTGAACAGTAGATTACAGAAATTTCTACCGCCAGATGGCGCTGAAATATTTTAAAATTTCAATATTTCAAATTCTAATTATGATTATATAATTTTTAATACATCATTCGAAAGATATTTTAAAGTTCTTTTATATTATTGAAAGTATTATTCGAGATTTTACCCGATTTACACGTTTTAAGGTTTCATTTTTAGGTTTTCTTTTGTATCTCAGCTACTAATTAAAATATTTTCATAAGTAATACATCATTTGAAAGCTTTGTTGATTTGGAATTGAACAATATATTACAGAAATTTCTACCGCCAGATGGCGCTGCTATATTTTAAAATTTCAATATTTCAAATTCCAATGAGCGAGGAAGGTGTTGTAAGTTCTAAAACGGGGATAAGGCGCCGCAGGCGCCACCGAGCGGGACTTAGCTTAAGTTAGAAATTTGAAATATCAGCGCCGAAGGCGCTACCGCACGGGAGTTTACTGCGATTTAGATAAGCTATTTTCACGATATATCAATAAGCTGTTATTAGACCTGATACGGGAAAAAGGCGCCGCAGGCGCCGCCGAGCGGGAATTTCGTAAAGTCGGATTTTTCAGGGATCGCGAACCAGCTGGTCGCCGAAGGCGGCTAGTATTCAATAATAGTCGGTTTAAAGTAATACACCCAAGAAAATATAAATAAAATTGACGGATAATAAATACATCAGAAAATATTATATGAAAATATTATTTGACTAATACTAATAGTTTGGTACTCTGCCAGAGAACTCAAAGTATTATTTGAGATTATAAAAATCTTTGAAATTATTAAAATGCATTGATTCATTCATTTCCTAATAAAAAAATCGTTTGGCACAATACCAAAGAGTTTCCCGTGGAAAGAGATAAAAATTTGAAGAGTATTTATTTAATAGGGATTTGATAGTTATATATTCTATATTAATAGGTTATATCGCAGTAATTGTATTATTTATCCTATTATAATTATGTTAAATAATGCCCATCTCTACGTAGCAACCATGACGAATTTTATGTGCATTAGCTACTATGTATTAATGTATACGGCGGTCTGTTCGCTCTAAAAAAAGGTGATATGTGTGAAAGTATGATGAAACATAATAATTCACTCCATTGTTCATAGATCTTGTGCAAGTTATTTAGTAAATGGAGCAAAATTCGTCATTTCGCTCGCCAAAACTGGTCGAAAGGAATCTAACAGTGAACGTTTTATAGTGATGAACTCTCTGGGATAATGAACTCTCTTACTTCTCTTACCTATGTTAATAGGCTATGTCGCAGTCATTGTACCGTATCCTATTATGTTAAATAATGCCCATCTCTACATTTCAGCTATTAAGTAGAAATCCTGGGATTCTACTGTTAAAGTTCCAATTAATGTCCAGGTCCGTATAGCTGAAAAAGATGGCGTTAAAGTAAAAAGAACTATTAGTTCGCCGTAAAACATATTTATTTTTATTTTGTAGAGTTTTCATAAGAAAATCAACAGTAAATTAATAGTGGACTTTCAGCATGACCGAAAGTTACGAGAATGCAAAAGATAGGGGTGAGAGAGAGAGCTACGGGGTTACATGTTATTCAATCAACAGTTGAAGAGCGAATTCTGAAGTTGACTCTATTGCAATTCAGATCAGACTGATGAATTACGCCAAAATTATTCAAACAGTGCCAAACTTTCCAGCCAAAGCTAATCCTTTGTTTATAGAATAATTTAATATAAATATTTTGAATTTAGTAAGTTCGTTACAGCAGTTTATGCCAAGTTTTATCGCCAGAAGACCGTTATTTAAGGGAGACACTCAGACTAGGATTTATTGCACATCCTGTGATAAAAAAAATATAAATTACTCTTTAATGATATTAGAACGGAAATGTATTGCTTAATTTAGCTTCGAATAAATAAACTTACGCAATTTAACAAAATGAAAATGTAATTATGTATCCAACGGTTTATAACATGGAAATAATATTTTTTTTTAATATTTTATTTATTAAATGATTTAGAAGAGCTTATAATTTTGAGAGATGTCATTTAAAAGGAATATGTTTTTTGTTCTCAGACGATTTATTAATAGCATAAGGGATAAAGTATTATTAGAATTAAGATATCTATTATAGACAAAAGCGAATAAATATAAAAGTAATTTAGAATTTCGTTATCTATTTTTATTAGCCATTTAATTTATTGAAAATATAATAATTATTTATTGCCTTTATTTAAAGTTATAATTAAAACTCATATATGTGAAGGAACGACTTCACATCAGCCATAACGGATTTTACGTGCATTAGCTACTATTAATGTATAGGACGGTATGTTTGTTCTAAAAAGAGTGATATGTGTGAAAAAATATGATGAAACATAATAATTCACTCCATTGTTCATAGATTTTGTGCAAGTTATTTAGTAATGGAGTAAAATTCTTTATTTCGCTCGCCAAAATCGGTCAAAACGAATCTAACAGTGAACATCTTATAATGTTGAACTCTCTGGGATATTGAACTCTATAACCTAATAGTAAAATGATTATTGATGACCATTTGTAGGAATGAAATTGGTAACCGTATTGAAATTTTTTAGCTTTAACTTCCGTGTTTGTAGAGGTTCAATATTCATTTAAGCTAGAAATGACAGTTTATTAAATTTTCGTTTGTTTAAGACTATCATACACCTCCGAATCAAAATCTTCAAAGAAGTCAAGATCGTCTTTTTACGCTCAAGTGCTGACGAACAATTTTTAAATATTTTTTAATGTTTCGGTTCAAAATCACTGCTAAGATTTTAGATTGAAATTTAGGTACTTCAGTCAGAAATTTAAAATCACTCCTAAGTTATTTTGTTTGAAGTTGAGGTTATTTTATGCTCAAATATTTTCAAACAATATTACGCCATTTAAGGAACATATTGGATTTTTTTGATAGGTGACATACATTTTTTCGAGAAAATTTAATTAAAACAAAATTTATTGTGCTGTATTTCTCAAATATTTACCATTTTTGAGTTATTTATTTTGTTACTGGAAGATATTGTGAGGAAAATCTATTTACGACCGATAAAAATGAATTTCTGTTCACTTACAGCCCCTCCTGCTTTTTCCCTTTTGGCCATGGGAAAACGGACACATGCATGCGGGTCACGTGACTGAGGCGGCCTGCTCTCTCCCGGCCAATGAGCCGTAACTATCGTAATGACCTCTGGTCATCTCCATGACCGTTATCCCCCCTGACCCTGAGAGATAAGAGATATCTTCCCTCTCATTTGCGAATCCGAAATAATTGTGCGCCAAAGGATTGACCCCCCTTCATTAATTTCTTTCGCTCTTGGCCATTACAGTGGGGCCCTGAAGAGCGAGGGGGCCCGATGGGAAATTTTCTTGGGGCCGATTAACTTATCGGTGCAATGCCAGACCTCCTTGTGGACAAACATACACATAACACTTTTTGGATATAGGGAAAGTTGAATCTTCTTGGCGCAGGAGAGAACCAGTTAGAGATGAAAAACATTGATTGGGGATTTCACTTGCTGCATATATATCAGAAGTAATGCTGAAGAGAAGAGATTATTTTTACTTTGGAGACTTGGCGATTGGAATGATTCGGGCATCGATTCGAAGAGATAACTTTTTTGTTTTATTTTTTTAAGATTTTTTTCCTCTCTCTTACATAAATAAACAATTTTGTTTTTGCTAACTTTCTGTATGCTAATGTTACAATCTTTCTCTTAGTACTTTTTTTAAATATTGTAATTTTATACTAATTTATGCTTCATTACTGTAATTTTCAAATTAAAAATCATAAGATATTTTTTGATGTGTTCAGAACCTGCACTGTAAAAAAAAAAAAAAAAAAAAAAAAAAAAAAAAAACGGTAGATTTACAGCATAATATGCTGGCAATATGGGTGCATGCAGGGAGGAAAGTAAAAAAGAAGTTATTTACGGCAGAAACAGCCGTAAAAGAGTCTTTTTTCACAGATGTTTCCGCTGTAAATAGCCTTATTTAACAGCAGAATGTGCTGGCAATATGGGTGCCAGCACATTTTGCTGTAAAAGCTTCCGTTTTTTTTTTACAGTGTGCCAGGGACAACTATCCCATGTCTGAAATGAAATGGGAGTAGGTTCCAAATCAAGATAGCCCTTTTTTAGTTATAAGTTTTTCAACACAAATTTACGTTAATATCGAGTTTTTGATCGGCAATACCATATATATCAATTATTTTTTAAAAGTCGACGGTTTCTTGCAATCAACCACTTAGAACCCTACGATTTCTGTTTAACAGTGACACAATGTATAGAATAACATTTTGTCTTTATAGAGAAGTAACTTTTATCACGTGAGGCATTGGACAAATCAGATTTCTTTCGAAGGAACTTTGGCACCTGAAATTAGTTTACTACCTAAAGTCGGCAGAAAAAATATTGAAGCACACACATTTTTCCTATATACATATTTTTTTAGTTTGGTCACTAATTTTTATCATCAACTTACTTTTCCCTAAACAGTATAAGACTAAAATCATGACTCGACAAATATTTACTTTACTACTTTTAAGTAGGAATTATTTTAGTGCTTTAACAATTTTGATGCCGACTGTACATTTTTATAGTTGTTTGAAAAACCTGAGTTGTAATTTAGGTAAATCCCTAAACGAAAGGGACCCTTTGAAGAAATGTCTAAAGATATATACAGAATATGAATTATTATCATGAACTGACTAAAAAACGCAATCATAAAAATTATAATCAAAATAGGATTTTTTTCTTTTTTTTAAACAAAAAAATATTCCAAAATAAGTAAAATATCATCGTCGGCGATAAAATTTTAAAAGGCGTCATGGGGGTTCAACTGTACTGCCTTCGGAAGTGTGAAAACTGGGTATTCTACCATGAATTTTATTTTGAAACTTTTCTTTGAATGATTCTGGTTTCACTATTGCACAATGGGGAAAACAGAATCATTCAAAGAAAAGTTTGGTTAATATTTATTTGGTTATAAAAATATTTTGGCTTCTGGTAAATTAAAATTTCAATTTGGTAGTGAAATTGGTATAATATTTATGAGTTTCAAATTGTAAAGGTAAATAAGAAAAGAAATAAAGTGCGAAAATTTCGTACGGGTTTGCTAGTAGAGCAATATTTAAACAAAATAGTTTATAAAATTTTCCTTGAGAAATTTGGAAAATTCAGACGATGGGTCCTGATTTTTGGAGACCCTTTGAAAAGCGGCGAAAATGATTTCGCAAAAATTAATGCCCCGATCTTATTGAAATTTTACCCACTTTTTGAAAATAGAATTAACTAGAGTTTGAATGAAGGATATAAATCTAAACTAAAGTAGTATGTTGTGGCCACCACAAGACTTTCTTCTATATTTTCCTATACAAATTCACCCAGTAACAATTAAAAAAAAAAAAAAAAAAAAAAAAAATACGATTTTTTCTTGAAAGTTTTTTTTCGTTAAAAGTAAAAAAAAAAAAAAAAGAAAAAAAAAATAGATAATTTTGTTTTAAATTATCACATAATTATAGTTCAATCATTCGTTTTAAAGGTATTGACGAGACCTTTCGAAAGATACCTATCTTGAAAATTCCCCCCCAGGAGGGAAGCGATGCCCCCACATGCACAATTTTTTTCCTAATTAACTACTACTGTTATCAATAATTCATATTAATTTTAAAATCACAGGTTAAGAATAACTCTAATTATGTACATTTATACGAAATTTTGTCCTATACTGCCGTGTTAAAAATTTAGAAAAAAAGACGATCACAGTGCCACCTGTTGAGCGATTAAACCCCAAATTTAATCAGCACCAGTTTACGTCAGGGGCAGTGGCGGATCCAGAACTTGACTTTTGGGGGGGCTAAGATTTTTCAAAGTGTTATTCTAGATCAATAAAAAATTTATAATTGCAAAATTCAATTATGAATGACAGTGTTTTGGGGGGGGGCTTCAGCCCCCTAGCCCCCCCCCTTAAATCCGCCACTGGTCAGGGGCCAACTAAATACCAAGTTTGGTTAAATTTCGTTTAAAAAAAAAAGATTTTTTTCTACGTTTTTTCTTCGTTAAAAGTAAAAAAAAAAAAAAAAAAAAATCGATAACTTTGTTTTAAATTATCACATATTTATAGTTCAACCATTTGTTTTAAAGATATTGACGAGACCTTTCGAAAGATACCCATCTTGAAAATTTACCCTAACTCCCCCCCCCCCCCCTTTCCCCCATGGAGTGTGGCGAGGCTCTACACATAGAAAAAAATTTCCCAGTTGACTATCACTATTATAGTTCTTGTAAATTTCATAATGATTACTAAAAAATAATTCTCTTTAAGCACATTTATACAAAATTTTATCCTATATCACCATGTTAAAAATTTAGAAAAAGCGGGATGGCAACGCAACCTGTAAGACAATTTTTACCAAAAGTTGATAGGCACTAATTTATGTCAAGGTGCAACAACATACCAATTTGTATGAAATTCTGTGCAGTAGTTCCTGAGATACAGTTGTCACAATATTTTGTCACACACAGACAGACAGACCTTTTTTAAAAATGGTCAAATCGTGTTCTACAGCTCTCAAAACGTGTAAATCCATCAAAAAAACGAGGTTGAAAATTTTTACGAATCCAATACTTTCTTCTATTGAATATAGAATAAACTAGTCTAAATCTGCTTCATATATTGGAAGATACTATTTCAGAATCTTTGTTAAATTAGTGTGAATGGTTTGGGTACAGGCGTGCAGGGACATCCACAAGATAATTTAACTATATTTTGTCTATGGAGCAAAATTTCTGCTATGTACAGTTTAACATATCTAGACTGTACTAAACAAGAAGAAATCAATATATATATATTTATATCCTTAAAAAACATTTCATACTTATTCGTATGGAATATATTTGAAAAATCATAGATTAATCGTTTACAGGGCCGCATTAAAAAAAATTCTAATATATATGTTAAGGCTATACTTGAAAATTGTTGTAAGTGAATTTCAAGTTAATAATAAGAAAGCACCTGGCGTTTTAAAGTGATAATTACAAGACTTTGAATAAACACCGTAAAATGCAATAAACTGGCAACAATTATTTCGGGTCGAAAGAATACACGACCCTTCGTCAGGCGAACAAAGTAGGCACGAGTGCTGCAAAGTCTTGTAATTATTTCATTTCAAGTTGTTTCACATGCTTTTCATACTAGGCTAAATTTACCCACACTATATATAACTTATGGCTTTAGACAATAGACAGGGCTATCTATAATTGAGGGAAAACATTATTTTATTGAATGTACAGTCGGTAACAAAAATGCCCGAACACTAGCAAAAATTCCTATGTAAAAAAAGTGGTTTTGTTAAACAAATCCTTGTCGAATCCTGTTCTCAGTCAGTGTAAGAACATTATTCGATAAGGATTTATTTAACAAAACCGTATGATGTGTACTTTTTTTACATAGGAATTTTTGCTAGTGCTCGGACAATTTTGTTACCGACTGTAATTGATAGAAGTGCCTTACTAAATTATACAAAATCAAGTAAAATTGCTTTCTTATATCCATATGGTAGGCGAAGTATTACATAAAATTCATTTTTCAACGGAGTTTTTTTTTTTTTTTTCCCTTCCTATAATTACGTGTATTGAGGTCTTCTGGATATAAAATTCAAGTTTTTAGAAGTTGATGTGTGTTTATGGATGTATTCAGCATACCGTAAAAACAAATAATTCTAATATATTCAAATTTGATGTTTCTAAGCTCAAATGAAGATGCCATAATAGTAAATTGAATATGAATATTCAGCTATGTTTCGAGAAGTTAATAATATAAGTAAATAAACAGAAATGCGGTTATAAAATTTAAATTAAAACATATGTTGTCATTCGAATAATTTTGAATATTTATGATGTAAAAGATAATGTCCTTTACTTTCTTCTATATGTATAGAAAGAAAGTATTGGATTTGTGAAAATTTTCGTACTCCAGTTTTTCACAGATTTATACGCTTTGAGATGTGCTGAACACGATTTGACTGTTTTCAGAAAATGTCCGTCTATCTGTGTGTCTATGTGGTGTGTGTGTATCACAATTTTGTGGACGCTGTATGTTACGAACCAATGAAAGAAATTCAACCAAACTCAGTATTTAGTTTGACCCTGACCTAAACCAGTGTTGATTACATTTGATGAACAATCGCTCAATAGGTGGTGCTGTTTTTTTTTTTTTTTTTTTTTTTTTTTTTTTTTTTTTCTAAATTTTTCACATTGCATTGTAGGACAAAATCTCATATAAATGTTGATGATGAGAGTTATTTTGACATATAATTGTACAATTAATATGAATTATATATAATAGTAGAAGTAAACCAGGACAAAATGTGAGTGCATGTAGGAGCTTCGCTCCCCCTTCCGGGGTTGAAGTATCCCCCCCGGGGTTGTGTAAATTTTCAATATGAATATCTTTCGAAAGAACTCGACATTACCTTTAACACGAATGATTGATTCATACATATATGATACTTTAAAACAAAGTTTTTTTTTTTTTTCTTAAACGAAAAAGGGGAAAAAAAATTAGAAAAAAAGAAAAAACCTGTATTTTTTCTGATGTTGGCACAAAATTGATTTTCTTTAGACATTCAGTGTTATATTTCTCTGAGATAAAAATTGTCTGCATTCATTATGGAAAATAATTTCAATAAATATTAATTTAACAAATAGTTTGTGCTGCTGGAGTTTGTATAAGATTATATAGAAGAAATTATTGCGGTGCTCACAACATACAAGTTTTTTCTTCTTTTTTTACTGTCATGTAAATAACTAATCTTAGTAATTTGAACTGGCAGGGATAGGAAATACATGCGTAAAAATCGAGCGCGCCAGGTGGGTACAATACAACCAACTTGTGCCAAAAATTTATTAATTGCCAAAAAGTCAGTGAGGTTTCCTCTTCTTTCAGATTTTAATATTTTGGTGTGAGTGTGTATGCCTGCTTATATATATTTAAGTATCACGATAGCAGTCTCGAAATATTCGATTGAATATAAGGACGAATATTTATGTATTATATGGAATGCTCTATATATGGCGATTGATGCTAATAACCTTTGAAACTCGTGTACAGAAATGTAGATAAGTTTTTTTTTTTTTTTTTTACATTACAATTTATATACGGCATTTTTAAAGCGCATTTTAAAATTAATATATTACATTCAATGTAATTAAGTTAATATATGTTATTAAAATTCTTAAAACGCCGTTTTCTCTATAAAACGGCATGTATATAATAAATAATCAGTTCACAGGGCTATGGAAAATAATTTTGATACGTTATGTACTATGCGTAGTAGTAAATAACAAATGTGTGTTTCCACTAGTGATATACAATTAAAAAATATACCGGAGGATTGACGTCAAAAAGTAATAAATAAAAAACTTTGTATGCAAATATTATAAATTGCAAAAATCTCGCAACATTTGTTCGGATCGAAATAATAGCACGATCCTTCTTCAGGTGAACAAAGTAGACAAGAGCGCAAAAACAAAGCGGCAACGTACAAAATCGAATTAATCCCTTTGCTTGACTCGGTTTTGTGTCTTACCGCTTTGTTGCTCACTCGTGCCTACTTTGGTTGCCTGAAAAAATATCGTGCAATTATTTAGACCCGAAAAAAATATTGTATTTTTTTTTTTTTTAACAATATAGTATTTTGTTTACGTACAACGTATTCTACTTAGTAATGTTACACAAATAATGAGCAAAGAAAAAAATTATTCATTGGGGGTTCAGAGAGAAAGTAAGTCCTCATACAGAAATTATATTATTATTCAACGAGTTAATATTACTACATTTATATAAAATAAATAAAAATTAACTGCTTAGCAACGAGTAAAATGGGACGTTGGCTCTCGATATGAAGATCCCTTAGATATTAAAGTAAATTATAGCTACTCTCCATTCATTATTTCTTCTTACATTAGTTGTACCAAAAGTATTGTTCATCTCCAGAAATGTTTGATTTACTTTCTTGAGACAACGCGTGCATCCGACCGTTACTTTAACTCGTCCGGTCAGTGACTGCTGTCCTTTCCTAGACTTCATTCAACGGGATACTCAAACAGATACGCACCTTGTTCGATATAAACCCCTTTACTTGTAACTCAGACTGTGGAGTGCTGGGAACACATTCTGTGGGGGTCAGCGCAAACAGTGCCCTAGGGCTGGACCGACAAAGGAGAGATACTCACCCCTTTTCCGAAAGGAATCTATAAAGCCCCCCTCCTCCCTTGGAGGGGCATACAGCTGAACAAACAGCGATCTCGTTACAAAAGTTGGTCAAGCGGTAGGTCACCGCCAGGATGGAGGTGTTATAGGATGAAGGGTTTGTAATAGTGCATTGGGATGAAATAAACGGCCTCCGAGAAACGAATGTTAGTCATTTTGGAAATAAGTTTCAGGGATGCAATAAAATATTCGGTGAAAATAGAACTGCCATTTCAATTAAGAATGTACAGTGTTATTATATTGTACGGCAGGGGCTGTTAACTAAACCACGCTCCAATGACACACGTATGTCCTTCATTCACAGTCTCTAATAATTTTTAAAATGGATGTTGTACTCGCAAAGATTGTGAGTGTTGGATTTTTATTTAAAAATAAAATAATTGAAAAATAATTAAAAATAAAATAAAGCAAAAATAGAAAGGAAGGCTTCTCTGACTGTCCGGTCGCATTTTTTAGTATGTTATGCAATAGAAATATCATTAGTTTCTCTCTAAATAAATAAAGAAAAAAAATTGAGTGTGATTTAAAGCATATATGATGTGATTCTTGAAATCACATCATATATGCATCACATATGTGATCGTATAGTACACTTATTTTGAAAAGGACAGATCTCTGGAAAAAAATAATAAATAAAATAAAACAAATGAATAAATAAATAAATGCAGATAATTTATTTACTTTTGTACTAACCAAGTGATAAATCTTCATTTAAAAATTTGTTTTCAAAAGTGTTGAATAAATTCTAAAGCAAAAAATTATAAAACGCTCTAGTTCAGGGATTTTAAAACTTAGAAACAGGCTTTTAGATCTGTGGTAAAATGTAGCCGTAAAAATCGCATTATTTGAATTGCGTTCCTTTGTGAATAAAATAAAATAAATAAATAAATACAGGTAATATATTTATTTTTATGCTAACCAAGTAATACATCTTTTTTTCAAGATTTGTTTTTGTAAGTGTTGGATATCTTCTAAAGCGAAAAATTGTAAAACATTCTAATTGCTCGATTTTAAAACTTAGAAACTTGGTTTTAGATCGGCATGAGATGAAAATCGCATTACTTGAATTACTTCACTTTGTGATTAAAATTAAGATACATGAAAAAAAAAAGGGGGGGGGGGGGAGTGCTACAATGGCAAAAATAAATACATGTTTTTACTTTCCGAACACTATAGTGAGGAAAGTATTGTAATCATGTCAAAAATCCGAATTCGAGATTTTGATGTTTCTATACGTTTCGAGGTCCAATGAGTCCGTTTTTCATTTTTGCGATGATGTATGTGTGTGTGTGTGTGTATGTATGTGTGTATATCTGTGAGTGAACACGCTTTGTTCGAATGAGCTGAAAGTTGGTACGTATATTGTAAGTCACCATAGTACGAACCAGTGGCGTAGCGTGATATTTGAAACTGGGCATGCTCTGAAGCCAACTGTGGAAAGAGCACTACTTCTAAATTCGTTATTATTTCTTATAATTTAAGTACGTAAATTTCCAATTTCTTCAAACCATAAATATAATTTTACACACGTATTTTATCGAATTTATCTTGACAGCATTTATTTAAATGCCACTTATTATAATTTATTGAAGAACCAGTAGGCTTTGCATGCTTCACTGGTTACTACATAAAAATGAATTTTCAAAGAAATTGAATTACTAATTTTTTATACATCACTTTATACATACATATATATATAAATTCATTAAAGTCATGCAAAATATGGCAGTGACTTTATTCCAATGTCGTATCCGGGTCCCCAATGCTTGTGATAGCGCTTTAACTCGGACCACAAATAGTTCTTATACATGAACTTAATTGTTGAACATTTTAATAAAGTTAAAAATGTAATAAGTTTAATTATTTTTATTATATTGACATTTGATACCAAAGGAAAAGAAGAAAAAAAATTAAAAAATGATAAAGGTTTTTCGCTTTTAAAGAAATTCTTAATTTTCCAAATATAAAATGGTTTTCAAGAGTCAACTATTGAAATAAAATATCTTATTTTGTTCAATTAAAATAAAAATCTGTCGATAGCTTCGCTTTTTAAAAGGCATCACCAGATAGAGAAAGCGTTGCTATGTAGTAACTGTAATAAGCTAGTAACCATTGCTAAGGAATGGAGACGATTAAAAATGAAAACCAGGTAATTTCAATAAAATTTAGGAAAAGGAAAATTTTGAGGAGATGGGGGTGGGGGGAGGAGATATTCTGATTAAAAAAAATAATAATAAAGAAAAAAGAAAAAATCTCAATGAAGTGCGCATTTGCAGTATCCAAGCTATACCTTTGTCACATTTTGTAGCTCTGTAATCAAAGGCCTTAGCTTCAGAGCCAAGTTCTTACAAATGGAAATTTTGATACCACTATTTTTATATTAAAAATTTTCACTTCATGAATCGTTGATATTCATTTTACCTGTTTTAAAAAAATACTATATTAAAATAATATCTAAATTTTTATTTGTGAAACTGTCCAGAATGCACGCAGACACACAGGGAGAGACAGACAATTCTCTTTACTCATGTAGAGAGACAACATAAGTAAAATTTTGATCATAATTTTATTTCTTTCGGAAGTTTTCGTTTGGTATGAGTTGTTTAGGTAAAAAAGCAGTAACTTTCCTGTCTCATAAAATAACAGAGATATTTTTTCAGAAATTTATGCAAATTTCATTTTATTGTTGAATGATCATTTATAAATAAATTCAGTTTTTTCTCTTTGTTAAAGGTTTTTTTTTTTTTTTTCTTTTATTACATCATTGTAAAATAAAGCATGCTTTATTAAAATATTATTATACTTTGAACTGACGACATCGTCAATCTATTCAGTCATTCTTGTTTTTGAGTAGATGGATAAAATGGAAAAACTAGTTCTCACTGTCTTTTACGGAAGATAAGAAAATGAAAATCCCTAATACTTTAGCAGTACGGGAAAACTACAGGACATGCTCTGTATGAATAGCATGACTTGGACCTTTAAAAAGCGGAAATCCCCTTGTGTGAGAAAATTTGTGCAATGAATATTCCCTCACACAACGAAAATTCCCTTTCCAAGGGTATGCTTTAGAAAAGTAGCATGCCTTACGGAGTAACCGGTCAGGAAACGATGTTTTCCAAGAATTATCTTATGTAACAGAAGGCATTTTCTTTCAGAATAGTTTTCGAAAATTAAATGACGGCTAATGGATGGATGGTAGCGAGTGATTAATAAAATTAGCTGTTAAATTGTTATTCTTTCTTCCTTTTTTTAATCAAAATATGTTTGGAGTTTAGACAGTTTTTAGCGGGTATGCGGCGCATGCCTAGCATACCCAGAGAATACGCCACTGGTACGAACCCTATAGATTTTGGTGAATCTAGCACTTGTAGCTTTTTTACAGGGACACAAAGAAAAAATCTTTATCATTATGGCCTATGGGACCAAATTTTTAAAAGTGCGATAGCATCTAAACGCCTTATTCAATTGAGCTGAAAATTTATATGAATATTATAAATCACTGCTGCACTAACTATATAAGCATTTTGGTTAATCTAGCATTTATAGGTTTTTACATGGTCACAACGAAAAACTCTTTATCATTATGATCTATGGGCTCAAAGTTCAGTAGCGTTAAATAAAACATCGTGTAATATATGGAGAAAAATATTCAAACACTCTATTATGGTTTTCTCTCTTTTGTTTGTTTAACAACTCCTCTTTCTTTACTTTATCTACAAAACTGTTAATTACTCAATGTTCGGAAAGTCGAGTGGAGTCACTCCAGATTTTTTATTCTTTATTTATGTATGATTTCATTATCGGATGATACGTGTGGTTTTTCAGAAAGTGTAGCAACGCCTTCTTTTTTTTTTTTTTTTTTTTCGCTCCTTTTCAACTTAACTTCTTCAACTGGGCTAACTCCGTATCATATTTTTTGAAACAGAACGAGAAAAAGAGCTGAGGAGTGTTAAATAGAGAACTTTAGTGGATTGTTTAAAAGTCATTAGAGGCCTTGTGTGCCATGCTAAATAGTCACTATAGTACAAAAACGCGATCGCTCACGCTCCAAGTCAGGGGGTTGCCAGTACTTCTTTGGCAGATCAGTTCAAAACAATTGCCAATCGATGAAGATTGACGCCAAATGATGCTAAGGAGCTTTCAATTAGCTGTGAATTCTGCAAAGAGCAAATGCAGATTTTTCAGGAATTTTAAGATAGCGAAAGAATTTAAAAGTGCAAATTATAGCAATATAAATTTTGAATTATCACTTATCGCTATTTTGTGTGAGTTAATTTAAAATTTGATGGAATATAATTTCCAAATATTTTGCACTGTTGTCAATAATTTATAAATATCGATATTAATTTAATAATTTTGTTAATTTTATCGTGCATTATGCCATTAGATCTCTTGTATTTACAATAAATTTCACGTTGTATACCGTTTTCCCATGTCCTAAGTTTCCCCACCCAAATATAAACTTTTGCTCTATTAATTTATTGAAAGAATGGAAAAAAAAAAAAAATAATAAAGAATTAGCAGTTTTATGTTAACTGGTTTTGTACTGAAACCAAAGCTTTTAATTTTTAATTTTTTTTTTTATTTAATTTTTTTTTTTTTTGTAACAATTTTTATAATCTATTAAACTTTTGTTTTAACGAATAGAAAAAGAATGGCAATTAAAAAGTAAAAGAAAATAAGACTAGAAAAAATATTGAAAAACTACACTGTTGAAATAATCTGGTGTGTCACACACACGACTTTCTTTTACCCTGAAATTTAATACTATAAATACAGGTTGCAGATTAATAGGTAAGATAACGAGTACTGTTATGTAAACCTATGTTAAGTATAATAAAATCTCGCGTAAGAGAAAGTAAAAAATAGTTTAACGTTTCACCAAAAGAATATTGCTGAATAGGCATTTATATCTGTAAACAAAATTCAGGTGCAAAGTTTCTCTATTTCAGTGGCGCTTATTACTGAATTGGCCCCACTAAAATGATTAAACTTTGCCCCCAAATTATTGGTTGTAGCTAATTTGAACAATTTTTATGGTGAATTGTAGGGTTTTATTTTTAAAATGGATATTTTCACACATGCGTTTCCAAATTTACTTTTTTTTTTCCCAGTTCAAACTACTAAACTCAATTTTTAAAACAAAGGGTTTGATCTTTTACATCATGATAGTTATATGTTTTGAAGTCCAAACGTCACCAAGAAATTAAAAATAACATTGTAATCTTTTAATTTAAGCCTTATAACAAAATATCTATTTATTTATTTACTTTATTAATTTCTAGGGACTAGTTGAATTTTATATATTTAATTTATTATTATTATTATTATTATTATTAACTGGCGTATAAAGATTTCGTATAGTAGCGAAAAGTGTTTATTCTAAAAACAGAAATTGTTTCGTTTTATTTAATGAGAATTAATAAATGAACCTTCCAAAATTATGTGTACTATGAATAAAATTTTATTTTCTTTATCTCAATACATTTTTTAGATTGTGATTTAAGTATTTTTTATTAAATTATCCCTTTTTATTATTTTATCAAGTTGAAATGCACTCATGAAAACTATAGACAAAATTTTACTTTCTTTTTTCCAGCACGATGTTTTAGCTATTACACCAATTTCAGCGTTAGTTTTGGGAAACATGGGGTGTCATTATTGAAAAGATTGTTGCATAAAAAAATGTTTGACTTCATTTCAAAACCAATGAACATTAAAAGATTAATCACTTTCCACCGCATCTAACTCAAATATGCCCATACTTAATCTTTTATTTTAGACATTTATTTTTATTTCTTTATTTATTTGAATGAGAACTCTATAAAAATTCTCTTCATATACTTATATTCAGAACCCAATATATTGTGACTCCATTATGATTCGTTTAATGCAATCATAATAAAAATATTGTTACGAAAGTCAAATTGTTTTTCCCAGCGTCAATACTCTTAATGTTGGAAAACCAGTTCTACAGGCAAGTTGCGTTTTTTAAACTTGCAGAAATTATGGAAGTGAGTTGTCTGATTACTACAGGGATATTGTTATTGATAAGCGAAGACATTTTTTTTCTACACCAAATACACGTAATATAGATAAACTTGTGTTATAAGAATAACTATGCTGTTTTAAAACGTATTCTTTCTTAAGCGTGTTGTTGGAATGACGTCTGTAAAAGCAGACAGTAACGATCAGTCGGTTAGTCGGAAGTATCGACTTGTCAAACTTTTATCATTTAATCATTAATGTATTTTATTAGTAATAAAAGCAAAAATATTTCTAACTTAAAAAAAAAAAAAAAAAATCAATATTACTTTAAAAGAATTAGTACCACTTGCGCGAAGGGGTGAAAAATTCCCATTTGCGCGACGGAAATTGCAGGACCGGGTTCACTACCACGCACGTTAAAAAAAAAAAAAGAAAAAAAAAAAAAATCGCTGGACACCACTACCTTCCTTGCTGTTCATGAATCTGAGAACGCCTGTAACTCGGTTCCACGGCAATTACTACCACGCACGTAAAAAAGAAAAAAAATCACTGGACACCCCTATCTCGCTGTGCATGAATCTGAGAGCGCCCGTAACTCTATTCCGCGGTAATCATTAGCACGCACGTAAAAACCCAAAAAACATTACTGGACACCCCTACCGCGTTGTGCATGAATCTGAAAACGCTAGTAACTTCTTTTCGCAGCAATCAGTATCACGCACGTATATACGCTTCGCGCACATGAAAAAAAAAAAAAAAAAAAAAAAAAATCACTGGACACACCTATCTTGTTGTGTATGAATCTGTGAACGCATGTAACTCATACTATTCTTATATTTTTACTTTGTTCACGCAAATGGGAAGAAAAATCGCGCAAATGGGAATTTTTCACCACTTCGCGCAAATGAGAAAACACCCTTCAAAAAATATGACGAGACACAATAAATAACAAATAAATGGTGTAAAAACAAACAAATTAAACAATTATCAATGTAAAAATAATAATAATAATAATAATAATAATAATTTGAAAGGTACCCAGCATCATAATATCATAATTTTAAAGTAATATTCTACCATTTCAAGATAAGTTAATTTAAAATTTGACAGAATATAGTTTATAAATAAATGGTTTCTTATTCCATTGGTTTGAAAATATAATAGATTTAACGTTCCATAGTAAGCCTAACTCAAAAATATCCTCAAGTCTTTTCATTTATTTATTTATTTATTCTTTATTCGACATTTGTTTTTACTATACCGATTTAGCCAAAAGAGAACTCTATTAACTTCCCCTTTATACCCATCTATGAATTCGAAGAATATAACATGATGTAAGAAAAAACCCTATCCTCCTTATTTTTGTTTTCTAACTAAAAGATATACATTTATGCACAAAACCGAATTTAATTTAGTATAACAGGATTTATTTTAATCTTCTACGTAAAAACATACGTTAACTGTGTTTTATCCCCCTAGCATCACTAACTATATTATTTTCTAAAAATTTCTTTAATATATCTTTAGCATAGTAGCACCTTGATGGCTTTTAAATTTTTGTTGTCATTTTGGCAAAGAATTAAAATGGCTATCGCAATTGTGTAAGTAAAAAATATTGACGAGAAACGGCCGAGCTACTTCGGTGCCAAATTTCAAATTACGTCAAGTGGTTCTGTACTGAAGTTGTTCCATTTTTTTAGCAAGTTCTTTTTCAATTTTATTTTCATTATTTAAAAAAAAAATATTCGTACGTATTCATTTTTTTTTTTTTTTTTTTTTTTTTTTTTTTTTGACATAAAAATATATATATATATATATATTCTTACTTATTTATTTATTTTTAGCACCAATTTGTCTTTTTTCTTCTTTTTAATAATTTTAAAGTCACGATGGGCTTTTTATTTAATATATTTTGAACCACTTATTTAATTGAACTAAAAACTACGACTTTAGCTCAATTTTGTCCTGAGTAATAAACCCACCATATTTTGATAAAATCTAATAATCCGGATTATAAGTTCGGACAGATACAACAACAGCCTTTCAGCTTTATATATTTTCATAAAAATATAAATGTTTGCACGTTCATTCAAGGCAATAGATAATAAATTGGTAACGACGCAAAAAAAGCCAAATGAAATAAATAACACGACCTGTCGTATTAATAAACAAATAAATAAATGGTTGATAAATAATTTGTTAATGTAAAATAAGTAGTTTGACATTTATCAAATATAACAATACGTCGAATTTAACGCAATAATTCACTATTTTATACGTGTCAATTTAAAATTTGATAGTATATATTTTATAAGGTTTTCCATTCCCTCAAGTCGCTAATAGAATAAAGTTAACATTCAATCGTATGCCTAACTCAAAAATAGCCATACGCAGTCTTTTATATTCGACATCTATTTTTACTCCACCGATTTAGCCAAAAGAGAACTCTATTAACTTTCCCTTCATACTTATCGATGTGAAACACCGAAGTTCACTATAAAGACTGAAAAAAATGACAGACGAGTGCACAAAAGAAAGATTGACCACCGCCATTTTTTTTTCTTATTCTGTTACCTCTCAATCTGTATTTGACACAATTCTATCAAACGTCGCATGCCGGACTTTTTCCTAGACATGTTTTCTCCCTCCGCGCACCTTTTTCTATTTTCAGAGAGGTTCGCCTGGACAGCAAGCAAAACGGTGGGGGTGTTATGCCTCTTCGTCCATAGCTCTCCCGATTGTAATTGTACGGAGTTCGCAGGCAGGGGCATTACACGCTACACTGAGCCGGACAAATGGAGTTTCGCCTAGAATCAATTCTCAATCAATACCCCCCCCCCCTCTTTTTACTATGCCGGACTTTATAGAAAAGGATGATCCATGATTGGCGGTACATCTATAGATTTGGCTTAGTTTTACAAAGGTGAATGGAATTTTAAGGAATGCCAGTTTTTAAGATCATTTTGAAGTAAAAATGTACTAATCTGTGATGGGGCATTAAAGTAAGATTTTACCCTACATTTTATTCTTAAATGCATTTGGCATAAACTTGAAAGCGAGATGATTTATTGCAATGCCCATAAAATCTAGTTGGCATAGGTGCACTCTGCTCAGTTCCCCATCAAATATTTGTTCTCATTACTTTCTACTGCAACCGATTGCTTGATATGGTCACAGACTGAAATGCGCCATCTGCGAGGTTACCCGTCATTTAGTTCGATACATTTACCTTATTCTAATTTATTCATTAATTTTACTGGGATTAGTTTCATTTTTTAATTTTCTTGCAATTCCACACTACACTGTTAAAAAAAAAAAAAAAAAAAAAGTTAAATAATGGGATTTGACTGTATAATTTTACGAGAAATGACTGTTTTGAGAACATACATATGATGGGGAACTGAGCAGAGTCCACCTATGTCAACTAGTTTTACTATGTATTTTCAATGAAATGATCCCATGATGCAAGATTATGAAATACCGCTCTATTCTGTTATGTAAAAAAAAATCTTAAATTTCAAAAAAATTACGAAATTTTCAAATTAGAATATTCGTAGTCAATTATGTTCAAGCTAATATCATAAATGATATTTAAAAAGTGGTTTGAAACCTTTACGATGAAAATATCTCTAAGTCCTGTTCAGCCATGTTAAGAAATTCCTAGATCTCAAGTAATTTACGAAATTTTTAAAGTTGAATTTTCTTAGTTAATTATGCTCGTGGAAGGATCATAACTGATATTTTAAAGCTGGTCTGACAACTCTTCGGTAAAAATATTCCTTTTAATGCACGTTAAAACGAAATTTTGTTTTATTTTCCAATATTAAAAAAAAATAGTAAATTTCAAATATATATTGAAAATTTATTTTTCCAACTGAGGGAAAATAATGCCCGGGCTGGGATTCGAACCCCGATCTTTTATTTACAAGATCAACGCTCTACCAATTGAGCTATCCAGGCCGACAACCGGTGGGCATTACTCACTCAGACAACCTTTAGGCAGAACATCTGGTCTATCATGTAGATAGCTCTACAGAATAAGCCGCGGGTAATGGAAAACACCATTAAACAATGGAAAGAAGAAATACATTTATTAATATCACACAATCAGCAGATTGGAAAGAAAATCGTATATATTGAAAATTTAATTTTCCAACTGAGTGAAGATAATGCCTGGACCGGGAGTCGAACCCCGGATCTTTGACTTTCAAAGATCCGAGGTTCGACTCCCGGTCCGGGCATTATTTTCACTAAGTCAAAGATCCGGGGTTCGACTTCCGGTCCGGGCATTATTTTTACTCAGTTGGAAAGATAAATTTTCAATATATACGATTTTCTTACCAATCTGCTGATTGCGGGATATTAATAAATAAATTTCAAATAACTTACGAAGTTTTTAAATTAGCCCTCTGACCGCCTTTGAAAAGGACAAAACTGTAATGTTATTTTTACAGTCGGCAGCAACGTTACATGAGCTCTAGCAAAAATTCCTATATAAAAAATGTACGCTTAGTACTGTCTTGTTAAATAAATCCTTGTCGAATCCTGTTCTTAATCAGTCTAAGAATTCGACAAGGATTTATTTAACAAAACAGTGTTAAGTGTACTTTTTTTTATGTAGGAATATTTGCTAGTGCTCGAATAATTCTGCTGCCGACTGTACGGCCCAGTTTTCGAATGTACTTGTTCGAAATGCTTGCTTCAATTTGAGATTAAAAATCTAACTATGCACATGATTATTATCCTTATGACTATTATTTAAGAATTGCAAACTTGAAAAACAAGTTAAAAATTTATAATAATGTAGTTTTGTATTACAATTGTAATGTAGAAAAAAGAACAGCTCGGTGACCGGATGTATCCGTCAGCAGTTGTCAGATGGTTAGAATGATGCAAATCAAAAAAGTCCTTGCCAGTGTCATAAGTGATATTTTAAAACTCTTCCCGCGTCTCTGATATCATTCTTTTTTAAGATATCGTGTACACAGATTCATAAACTAACACCACACTAACAAAATGGCACCATACAGACGGATAGCGTACAGATTTTGTAGTTTTCGGATTTCTCACTCCTAAAAACGCGTACTGTTAAGAAATCGAGGTCGCGCGAGGAAAGTTTCACCATTAACTAAGTTCCCCATACCTATAGTATGATGTGGAACTAATATTGGCCACTAAAATTTTAAAACGTTAAAGCAACAGTGACATATTTTTTTATAATATTGTTATAAAGCAATATGAAAGGAAAAAAGAAAAATAAATAAAAAAATTTTAGTTAGACACTGATTGACTTTGCGTTAACATGTTTGAGAAATAAGACTAAGACACATTTTTTTTTCTTGAAAATGGATTTAGATACATTAATTTATCTAGCTGTAATTTTCATTGTTCTAGTATGATTAATTAATTATTTTTTTTTTCTTTGAACGTATTCTAAAAATGTTAACAAATATATCCAAAATATTTAATACTTGAGATAACATTCATTCTAAAAATATATAGTATGATAAATTGCATCATTTAAAAAATGCAGTAGAAAATTATTTTTATATTATGTTGAATACACTGACAAATTCTTTCTTTCTTTCTTTTTTTTTTTTCCCCTCTTTAAAAAAAAAAAAAGTATCCTAATACTGGTTTGTTCTTATTCTTATCTTCTTATCTTCTTACTTTTTCCTTTCTTTCTTTTTTCGCTTACCTTATAAAAGTATCAAACTATTTCTTAATTTTTATTTTAAAAATGGAGAAGGGAAAAAAAAAAAAAAAAAAAAAAAAAAAAAAAACTCATTAATCAAAAATGCTTTCAATATTTATTTGAAACTGCCTCTTGGGAAATTAACTTCTCAAATTGGTGACATCCACTATCAAATTACGCACAAAGAAATTATACAAAATTATATTAAAAAAAAAAAAAATTGCTTTTATGTCAAGAATGTGTATCAAAATATTAAGATTTAGAGAGAAGTTTTAAGGAGTGAAAATATGTAAGAGAGTGTGAGATTCTCAGTATCAGAGAATAATTTATATATATATTTTGATAAAAGCAGAAAATAATAATAATAATAATAATAAAATTCCTAAACTTATTTTTGTTTTTAATAATAGATATAAAATTCTGCATGAAACGGAGTTTATTATAATACAACAGAAGTTATTTTAATCTATCCTTTCAGATAAAGGCATGCAGTAACTGTAAATCATCTAATAGCATGGTTGCTACATTCAATTAAACGTTCTTAAAAGTTATTTGGTATAGGTTTAGCGCACAGTCCCTTGGCGGCTATTGAATTTTTATTGTCATTTCGACGCGATGAATTAAAATGGCATCGCAATTGCATAAATGAAAAACTTGGCGAGAAACGACTGAGCTGATTCGGTGCAAAATTTCAAATTTCGCATAGGAGTTCTACACAGAAGTTGTTCTTTTTCTTTAGCACGCTATTTCTCAAATTTATTTTAATTATTAAAACAATACGCTTGCACACATCATACAGTAATAAGACATAGATTGATCATGAAGGGAGAAAAAATGATGCTTTTTTTTCTCGGGAAAAGTCCATCTAATGGCGGTCTTTTCCCGAATGAATTACACACAGGAATACACACGGATAATTTAGTAAATAAAATTTACGAATGATTTATTTATACTAAAGGTGAATGAAAAACTCCAGATACAGTTTCAAATTCATTTTTCTTTTTTTTCTTTTTTTTTCAGTACAACTTAATGACTGATTTTAGAACTTTTTTTCGGCATCAACAATTTTTGCTCGATAACATGGGGATGATAGATCTACATATATTACTATATCTACGGCACACTTATTAAAACGCTTGCACTTAAAAAAAAAATTTTTTTTATAAAAAATAAAAGTAAGAATTTATTTATAAAATAATATAAATAATGTATTATTTAATATTTAGAATATTAAAAAATCTAACTGAAATATTATATATTTAGTATTTAAATTTCAAACATACAAGTTATAAGACGCGTAAGTTGATGTGCAATACTGTTAATATTAGTATATATTTCTCTCTCTCTCTCTCTCTCTCTCTCTTTTTTTTTTTTATTTTTTTTTTTCACACGTTACCGTAATGAGAACAAATGGCATGAATTCTATAAAAGAAAGAAAAAAAAAAATCAAATTTGTAATAATGGGTAATAAATGGGTCAAATTTGTAAACATTTATTCGTTATTAATTAATTCTTGCACAAACAAAATTAAGAATACACTACAATAATAATAATAAAAAAAAAGTTAAAATAAATTAATAACGCTTCGGATTTGAAAAGAAAAAATACATTACCAAATTTATTTGAAATATGAAACGTTAAATAGTGTGTTTAAAAGTTTATTTTTATATTTATACATTCATAATAATGTTAAATACGATTGTAGCAAAATAGAAGAGACTATATCCGTTTTTATAATAGAGTTAGTTGCACATTAAAATTTCATGTTTTTAAATTCAAGTATGAAATCTATATATAGCATACATGAAATTCAATACTAGGTCATATTATTGCTTCTCATTTATATTCATGATAAAAATACTTTTACAAAATATCAATATGTCTTCAACTGCTCCAATGCTCAAAATCTTGGTAAAGCTGCTCTATACGTTTGGCTGTGTTAGCCTTTACAACAGGTATTCTACTTCAGGAGAATTATAACCCCCCCCCCCCCCCCCAATGAGGGCTATTTCACCTCCCTTTTAGGTTTTAAGCATAAAATATTGGACTCAAATCTTTCACCAGCAGTTTCTTCAGGGTTATTATAGAAACTTCAAATAATAGCGGTTAGTTGGTTCGCCAGAAATATTGATTTGTCAATCCTTTATGAATGAATCACCAATATTTTTTAGTGATAAAACCAAAAGATCTTACCGTTAACAATTTTAAATGTATTCAGAACTCAATGTATCGAGACTACATTATTATTCTTTTAATGTAATCTATATAATTCTTCTCTAATGTGGACCATTTACGAGTAAATTTTGTCGAAGCGATATGATAGTGATGCAATTAAGAAAATACACGAGGATAAAAAATAATATTGAAGGTTACAGCTTTATAAACCAAGTATAAACTTCGGTTTCACTAAAAAACTTAGCTTAATAGCAGCTGACAACATCAAATTCATAATACAAACTATATTATAGCATTAGCACACAGCAATGGGCTACAAACAACAGTATCGAGACCAGTCAGGAGTGTGGTATAGTCAGTAGTAAGTGCCGATGTCATTTTCACTTTTGTTATACGTTCAAAAATATTATTCCAGTAAAACTAAAATAAACAAATACTTTTGTGCAAACTTAACAAACTTTAATAACACTACGTTTTAACATTTTTTTTTATGCAGGTAAAACATACAACATGCATCACAGATACATGTGAACCCTAGCATGTGTAACATTTACAAAAATTCCGGAGAACGACCGTTCTCTACACAGTCATAATACCAAGTCCCCAGAAAATCTTCTGAATTTTCAGTTCTCCCGAAAATCTTGATGATATCCAAAAAAAAAAAAAAAGGGGGAACCATTTTCCCACACGACAACCACCAATCAGACAGTCTTTGGTCATGCGATATATACAGGTTCACATCCAGTTCATCAGTTCATTGGTGTTTCATTGGCGCCAGAAAGGTGGGGTACCACCCTCGCTTGGGGTGCGCAAGGCGGCAACATCAAAATCAACCGTGAAATCACGGTAACTTTGAAATTAGGAGGATGAAAAGCCGCATGGCTTGCCCGTTTCCTTGAGTCTGCAGACAGTCTGGCTCCTTGGACTTTACACAGACAATCGAGTACAAAGAACACAACCTTCACGATGTCACAGGAGCACTTTACTGTAAGGTGTTTGGCATGAAAACTGACTTGCCTCCGATGCGATTCCTATGTACCCGCGTAGAAAACTGAGAATGTTTCAGCAGCTTCCGTTCTATTCGAGTTAGAGCTTAGATATTTGGTATATCGATAATAAGGATTTTTTCGCCAAGGTCTCCAAAACGGTCGCCAAATTTGGCGCTAAGCCCGTTACCTGCATTAATGAAGCTTTTTAACTTGTTTTTAAAGGAAAATAAGCTATTTTAACGCAAAAACAAGCTGGAAATGCAGAAAATTGACATTTTATAACCTGAGTAAGCCTTTTTAAAGCAATTTACATAAAAATAACTACTAGTATTTACATATTCGTAACAATAACTTATCCTCGAGTCACCAATCTGTTTTCTTTTATCATTGATATTATAAATATATCCACAGATCAACATATTGAGCCTCTGTTATGATTCCTTTCATGCACTAAGGCTACTGATACGGGGAGTCAAACTGTTTTTCCCAACATCGGTACTCTTGTTGTTGAAAAACCTGTTCTACAGGCAAAGTGTCAATAAATTTGAGAAAGTGAAATTACTATAGTTAACTAATAATAGTTTTCCTGTATTCACAGTAAAAAAAAAAAAAAAAAAAAAAAAAAAAAAAAATCTGTAAATTTGCCATAACTATTTTTCAGTTAAAAATAAGTTATAGAAATTCTTAATCTCTAAGCCATATTCTATTTAACTTTTTAATGTTTTACTTATTTAAAAAAAAAAAAAAAAAAAAAAATCCTACATCATTAAAAAAAAAAAATATATATATATATATATATGTATATATATATATATATATATATATATATATATATATATATCATATATCGCTAATATACTTCAGCTAACAACTTATTAAAATAATATTTACCATTAAAATATATACATAAAATAGATTTTTTTGAGGTCTCGTCTACTCTTCGCTGTATATATATAAATATATATATATATATATATATATATATATATATATATATATATATATAATATATATCCCCATATATTATACACGAGGATATTATAGAAAAATATTTAAAACATTTGAAATATAAATGATTTTTAATTTTCCTTTTTCTATATTCCTTATTTTTCGATTATATTTAGCTATAATAACTTTATTTATTTTTTTAATTTCTTTAATTTAATATAGATGGCGTTGTAATATTTTTTTGATTGTTTCGTATTCTGGTTAGCTGTCTTGCTGGAGTTATTATGAAATACATGCTACTGTTTATGTAAATGTTTGATCATTTTTCTGCCTTATCCATATAAGTTTTTTGTCTTTTCCATATTATTTTATTCAGTTTATTTTATCGATCTTTTATTTAGCCATATATGTTCTTTTTTATTAAACTGTCTGCCTAGGGAGAGAGTTTGATTAATAAAAACATGCTTTAACCCCACACATATGTCTCAAGTCATATGGGGCATTTTTGACAGTTTAAATCATTTATTTTATGTTTTTGCAGTTAGTTTTACTTATGAATTGTTTCACATTAATTAATTTTCTCGTAAGTTTTTCTTTAGTTATTTTTGTTACTTATTTACAACTATTATGACTGAAAACATGTATTATAATTTCCTATATATATACATACATATAATTTGAATAATATAATTCCTTTTCAACACTCAGCAAATGATAGATAGATGAAAATACCAACATATGAAATTTTAAATGAGATGATAATTTAATTTGATTACACTGATTAGTAAAAACATGTTAAAGTACTTAGGCAGAGGAAAAATAACACAAAGATAACACATAAGCCTAACGATGAGATAATTTGCAAAAACCATTAAACCAATAGAAACATTCATCAAATATTAGAAATGGAAAGAGATAAATTAACCAAAAGGATCCGATAAAATAAATGAGAATTCATGAAATGAAAAATAGAATTTTAAATGCTGAAAACCCGAAATGTTCACGATTCAGGAAACTTGCACCTCTGTCAGCATAATGCAAGATTTCGGAAAGCTGTATAGCTAATTCAAGCAATATACAACTCAAGTCTCTATCTTGCAACAAAACAAAGTAAAAAAGGATATTAGATTAAACAGTAACACAAACCAAAATTGAAACATGGAATAAGTATTTTTAATAAGTCCACACGTAATCGATCCCATACAGAGATAGTAGAAATAAACAGGCTCCCAAAACGAACGTTAGTAAAAAGAAAAGATTAAAAGTAAAGTAACGATTAATCGATCTAGATGGTGCTCAAATGAAATAAATGAATGCATTAAGTGATAGTTATTAATCTTTAAAATTAAAAAGCTAATAACAATGTTAAAAAGGTTATATTTAAAAGGGTTATTTAATTTTAACGT
The DNA here is from genome assembly GCA_963930645.1 of Salticus scenicus. Classification (NCBI taxonomy): domain Eukaryota; kingdom Metazoa; phylum Arthropoda; class Arachnida; order Araneae; family Salticidae; genus Salticus; species Salticus scenicus. The sequence continues at coordinate 21,300,456 of OZ005659.1, read as the reverse complement.
TAATCTTTTCTAATTTTCAGTTTATATTTAACGTTCAACGTAATGTGAGCAAGCGCCACCTTACGTGGAAAAGGGATTTACTATTAAGTAATTACAGAAAATGCGCGATTTAACTTACAATTTTTACTTTAGTTTAATTTTTATTCTTAAGGGCCCTCTTCAGTCACCGCCGCCGGAAGCCGAAGCTAATGTTATTCTATGAGAAAGGTTTCTTTACAAATAACTTATTAACTAATACATATTTTTAAATTCTGTTTTTACATTCTAAAAATTCCCAGCTGTTAAATTGACGGACCTTTTTTAAAAAATTATTTTTTAAATTTTTAATATTTTATTTTGAAGCTGCAAAATACGAATTTTCAATATGTGAATTTTTTTCATTTCGCAATTCCAAAAAAAAAAAAAAAAAAAACATTTTTAAAAAAGGTCCGTCAATTTAACAGTTGAGAATTTTCTGAATGTGAAAACAGAATTTAAAAATATGTATTAATTAATAAGATATTTGTAAAGAAAATTTCCCCATAGAATAACATTGGCTCGGGCTTCCGGCGACGGGTAAGTGAAGAGGGCCGTTAAGCAATCTCATCAAAAGGCCAACATGTGATGATTAAGACATTATGATTATACTTATAGGTGAATTATTTTTATAGTTATTATTATTATTTATTTATTTATTTATTTATTGCAATTATTAAATAGATTTTTTTATTTAATTTTAGAATTTATTAAAATTAATGAAACCACCAAATTTGATTTTGCATTACATATATATATCCTTTTTAATAAGATTTCAAAGAAGTAATTTACAGCAGTTTAACGTATTTATGTTTAATTTAATTTTCTGAATAATAAAAGTCTACTTTTTTTTTTTTTTTTTTTTTTTTTTTTTTTTCAAAACGCATCTCGAAATTAAAATACTTGTTACAAAAGTATTCACAAAATAAAAAGTACATAAATGTATAGTTTGAAGGAATGAATAAAATAACGGTAGAAGAATGATTTAGTAGGGGAACATGACGTCATAATTGCAACAATGTATTGAGAAAAATAATTTTTCCGCGTGATTTGGAATAAATAAAAGAAGTCGAAAAGATAATTTAAAATAACGGATGTAGTGCTATATAAGGACCGACACTTGGTGATTTGGTGGTTTTCTTTCTCGATCCCTTTAATGTGTCCCCAAATTATCTTCAAATCATTTCGCTAAATTAAAGGAATATAAAGAAAGTAATTTTATCCATGGTTTCCATGCGTGCATTTCACCTGAAAAAATAATCCTTTTAATAATTCAATTTGGGAAAAAGCTCAAGTTTCACGAAATTAACGCTAAAAACGATGTCATGGCTAATGTGTGTATATATATATATATTGTAATAAGGAAAGTAATTTTATCCATGGCTTTTATGCGGACATTTCAACTGAATAAGAAAATGAAAAAATACAATTTAACGGAAAAACTTATATTGTAATCGCAACAATGTATTAAGATAAAGAAAATAAAACTTTTCCAAAGTTTGCATGGTTTGGGAAGATTTGTTAATCCAAATAATAAATGAAACATACAAAATTCACTGGTATATGTACAAATATTTATTAAAAATGTATGTTTCAGTAAGAAAAAAATAATAAGAATCAATTAAATATGTAGAATTCAATTACGTCACGTGAAATTAATAATATAAATAAATAATAATACACGTGACTATAAAATTTGAAATAAAGGATTACGATGTCGTTTTGAATTTCTTGGAGACGTTTTGATTTCAAAACATATAAATAGCATAAAAGATGAAGCCTTTTTCTTTAAATATCATGTAATTGTTTAATAATTTGAAATGACAAGAATAAATAAATTTGGAAATACGTGTGTAAAAATCGAGCGCTAAGCAAGTTCAGACCGATTAGTAGTAAGAATTACTGTAATAGAAAGTCAAACTGTTTTTCCCAGCGTCAATACTCTTGATGTCGGAAAACCTGTTCTGCAGGTAAAGTTGAGCTGTCAGAACATCAGCAGATATAGAAGCAAGATAGCTGGATAGTGTAAGTATTATTATTATTAATAAGGTTAATGTTAGGAAAATTCAATTTTTTTTCTCTACACCAATGCTGTAAAAATCTACACAGGCATAATTGTGTTGCCCTTACGAGCGGAATTCTTTCTCAAAAATGTCATTGAAATATCGCCGGTAATTTAGAATTAGCATGTTGTGGTCATTACAAGTCTATCTTCTATATAATTTCACACAGATTCAGGCAGTACAAATTATTTATTAAATTATTATTTATAAAAATTATTTTCCATGATGAATGCAGACGATTTTTGCCTCTCAGATTTATAACACTAAATGAAAAAAAATAAAATAAAATAAAATAAAATAAAATAAAGAAAGAAAGAAATGAAGAAAAAAAAAATAATAATAATAAAAATAATAATAAAAAAATTCGTGCTAACATATGGAGAAAGGCGATTTTTTGCGATTAGAGATTTATTTATTTATTTATTATTAAAAATGTAAACAAAAAACAAAAAAAACCTGATAATTTTGTTTTAAATTATCAGAAATCTATGGTTCAACCATTCGTTTTAAAGCTATTGACGAGTTCTTTCGAAGGATACTCATATTGAAAATTTACACCCCCCCCCCGGGTTTCTTCTCAGGGGGGAAAGCGAGGCCCCTACATGCTCAAACGTTTTTTCATAGTTTACTACTACTACTATCATTAATTCATATTAATTTTAAAATCCTGTTAAAAATAACTCTCATTATGTCCATTTATAAGAAATTTTTTCCTATATTGTCATGTTAAAAATTTAGAAAATATAATATCCCAGCGCCACCTGTTGAGCCTTTGATCCTTAAATCTAATCAGCACCAGTTTAGGTTAGGGTCCAACTAAATACCAAATTTGGTTAAATTTCCTTCATTGTTTCGTGAAATACAGCGTTCACAAAATTTGTGATACACACAGACAGACTGACAGTTTCTAAAAACAGTCAAATCGTGTTTAGAGCATCTCAAAACGTATAAATCCATGGAAAACTGGAGTTCGAAAAATTTCACGAAAGTAATACATTCTTCTTATATATTATACATATATGTGTGTGTAGAAAAAAATTAACAAAAAAAAAAAAAACACTTATTTTAAAAAATGAAATGCCCTTTTCTTAATGCACAAAAAAGAACAGAATAACGTTTTCAGCTCAGTACCGCCAATCTGAATACTTGCATTTTGCTACTATTCCAATAAAATTGCACCACAAACGAAGAAAAGGACGGCTCAAACCATTTTATACCAAAATTTCCAATCTGGCTAATTTCAGCTCATATTTTCATAAATTCATAATAAATTAAAAATATTGGAAAGTTTGGTATAAAATGGTTTGAGCCGTCCTTTTCTTCGTTTGAGGTGCACTTTATTGGAATAGTAGTAAAATGCGAGTATTCAGATCGGCGGTACTGAGCTGAAAAAAGTTATTTTGTTCTTTTTAGTTCATTAAGAAAAGGGCATTTTATTTTTTTTTAATAAGTGTTATTTTTTTATTTTTGTAATATTGTGTATTTTTTATATTTTTGATGCGCTACCTAGATTAAAATCGCTGTTGCTAAATTAAACTTCTTGGTGAAAAATGTTAGGTGTACTTAAAAAAAAAAAAAAAAAAAACTATCAATCTGGCATCACTGTTTATACCGCCTAGTTTTTCTGGTAAAAATTTTTAAAAGTGATGAAGACGTCAATTTTTGTGAGATACAATTTTTTTTTTTTTTTTTTTTTTTTTTTTTTTAATTTTTTATTGTTCACGTTTAGATAAATGCATTTATTTTTCTGTCAGAAAAAAAAAGAACTCGTAAATTTTTTTGGCAACAATTAAATTATGGATAAATTTTAAATGGCTAATTTTTTTTCTATTATTAGCTTATTATTTTCATATTTTTATTAAGTAAAAGAAAACTAATCCATTATGTTATTTTATTATTCTTATTCTTATTATTGTTGTTGTTGTTGTTAAATTGTAGTGTCAGACATTATTAATATTTTAGTGAAGTCTTTAGACGGTCTGATTGCTGAGATATCATATAAGCAAAAAGATGTGACACATTCGGACAAACGCCGGTGACAGACAGAGCGAGTATAAGAAATGGTCTTAATAACAATTCATCGGTTCGTCACAAGTTTCAACAAGTCATTATATTATAAACCAATCCCTAATCGCCTGTTTACTTTTCCATTATATTAATAATTTTAGATACATCCATACCAAATGTCTCCATTGTGGTTCCTAACCGCAGAAAAAATGCTGTTACAGAAAGTCAAACTCTTTTTCCCAGCGTCGCTACTCTTGATGTTGGAAAACTTGTTCTACAGGCAAAGTTATGCTGTCTTCAAAACAGAAAGATATATTTTGGCAAATTATGGTTGACAGTTATGTTTGAATGCATTGAAATATCGGTTTTAAAATCCGTTTACAAAAAATATGTTAATGATTGTAGCCCTTTTATTAACATGATTTTATTAACTTGATATGATGTAACTATTAATGTATGGGACGGAATCTTTCAATTCAATTTTCGGCCACTTCTTATCGTTTGATTGACCTGAACTTTTGCACACGACTTCATAATCGATGACAATACTACATACAAGTGTTTCTAGGCTCCTATCCCATTAGGGGCAGGTTCTAGGGGCAAAAAAAAAATCCATATATAAAAAAACTTTGTCGTATGTGGCACAGGATTTGGCCGTATTTGTAAAACGTCAAGAGGCAACAATTAATCAATTATTATTATTATTATTATTATTATTAGCGATTTAAAAGTATGTAAATATTATGGTGTGTCACTCACACGATTTTCTCTTAACTTGAATTTTAACTGCATTTTAATACTACAAAGATAGAAATTTTGTGCTTTTTAGTTTACATTTCAATAAAAGCTTACTCTTTAATTTTTTAAAGGTATAATTTTATTTTATTGAAACATTCATTTAATAATTATTAAAAAAAATAAACTTTTAATGACGCTATTTTAATTTTATTTTATTTCAGATAAATTTTTTTGATTGTTTACAAATTACAATGACTCAATCCATGATGTTGTGTTTAAGTAATTTTTCTTTTATTTTTCAAAAATTGCATTGAATATTTCATATGTCTCATATGTGTTCATCTTGTACAAATGCAAATTGAGCTATATTATGATGTTTTAAAGCGAAAAATTAACTTTAGTTAATGGAATTATTTATTTTCTTAATTATTTATGATTAATAAACGCTGTGGTTATTGACTTTTTGTTCACTTTTAGTAAGATTAAAAACACCTTTCTTATTTTAAACTGAAAATTAACATAGTCCAAGGTGACGATGCAATAATTAACATTTTATTTATTACTTTCGTCTCTATATATAGAGAGAAGGTATTGGATTCGTGAAAATTTTCAACTCCTGTTTTTGATGAATTTACACGTTTTAAGATGTCCTGAACATGATTTGACTGTTTTTAGAAAATGTTTGCCTGTCTATCTCTGTATTTGTTTTTGTGTGTATCACAAATTTTGTGAACGCTGTATCTCACGAACCAATGAACGAAATTTAACCAAACTTGGTATTTAGTTGGGCCTGACATAAACTGGTATTGATTAGATTTGGGGATCAATCGCTCAAAAGGTTGTGTTGTGATCCCATTATCCTAAAATTGTAACATGGCAGTATAGGACAAAATTTCGCATAAATGTACATAGTGGGAGTTAATTTTAACGTGTGATTGTAAAATTAATAGCAATTATTGATAATAGTACAAGTAGTAAACTAGAGAAAAAGTTTGTACATGTAGGAGCATCGCTTTTCCCTTTCTGGGGGGAAGTACCCTCCAGGGGATGCAAATTTTCAATATGGATCTCTTTCGAAAGATCTCGTCACTATCTTTAAAACGAATGGTTGAACCATAGGTCTGGGATAATTTAAAACAGAGTTATCTTTTTTTCTTTTCTTTTCTTTTCTTTTTTTAAATAAACGAAAAAAAAAAGTATTTTTTCTGATGTTTGTAAAAAATTGACTTTATTTTGGCACTTAGTGATTTCATTCTATCTTATAAATATCGTCTGCATTTATCATGAAAAATAATTTAATAAATAACGTTTTATTGCATGAATTTTGTGTAAAATTATATAGAAGAAAGTCTTGTGGTGCCCACATTCTACTAGTATTTCTATGCCTTCATAAAAGACGTTGTCGTCTGCAAACAAAAGTTAAAATCAAGTAATTTTCAGGCAAATAAATTTCGATACAACATTATTTAACATTGCTCAAAAACATAGAAACAAATAATAATAATTAAACTTAATTAAAACGTTTGATAAATTTTGGATATTCTGTGTAATGTACTTTTAAATTTTTATGATATTTTATAGAAAAAAAAAATGTTTAGTAAATTTATATTAAATAATTTTTCCTGTAACTAAATTAAATAATTAAATATTCATTTCTTGCATGACATTATGAACATCTCTTAAATGGGGGAACATCGTCACTATTTTCCCATACCTCCATGGTTTAATTACTTCACTCGTCTTCGAGCCTCGAGTTAATTCTATTTGTGCTCTTCACCGAAAACAATCTCTCGATAAAATTTAAAAGAACGGAAAGAGGGTAAGTATGGAGAAACATAAAAAAAAAAAAAAAAAAAAAGAGCAAAGAAAAGAACACATTTCAAATGATTTGAGAATGCTTCTTGTTATATTTCAGAATATATCGTTCCACTTTCAGCCCCTCTTTAGAATGCTTATCATTAGATAATGGAGAACGCGGGCGGCCCGGACAAATTCAGTTAATACTGGGGCGTATTTCCTTGATTCGGTTTATTTGTTGATATCTTGCATTAAGGAAAAGATGTAAATAACTTAAGACTTCATGTCAGGTACTTTTGTTCCTCGGGGAAATTAAGTTATACGCGTTTTGAATTTTATCTTAATGCATACTTCAGGAAATTGGTGTTTGGAAATAATATAGATGCTCGTTATTATTGGAGATGCGTTAAGTTAATGAGTACCAGCTCCTATAGATGCTGATTAATCATTAGAGTTTGAAGATCAATAACGCTACTGAAAATCTAATAAAGAAAATTTAGTTAAATTTGAGCATTTGTATACATGGATATTATAGATAAAATAAATTTTCGAAGATTGATTAATGTCCATGTATTTAAGTAAATGTTAAATTGGAAAAAAAATAATAATAGACATCTGTGGATTTTTTATCTTAAAATTTTATTTCAGTTTTAAAAATTTTAGTATAAAAACGAAGATTTATTTAAGTTTACAATAAGTTTCTGTTAAAAATTTGAATTTGGGTAAAATGATATAGATACAAATAAAAAGGTCAAAGTCTACACCATATGATTAAATAGTTAAATAAAACATATTCACAAACATTTACATAAAGTTTTTGGATGTTTTTTAATGTCTGTTATCTCTATTCGGAGATTCGAAATAGGTAAGTTTAAAACAAATTAATAATAATTTTCGAAAGTAAATCAGTTTTGTTCCATGCTGTCAATGTCTTAAGAAATGTTTTATTTTTCAATGGTGTTTTAAACTATTTTTTTTTTTTTTTTTTTTTAAATGACAAAAAAAATTGGAGTGACTACACTCAACTTTCCGAAACATTAAGTAATTAAAGGTTGTTTAAATAAGTTAAAGTAAGAGAATGCGTTGAGCAAATAAAAATAGAAAATTATAATAGATGTTTTACTATTTTTCACCAAATAGTATGTTGTTTAATAGAACGTAATGTATCCAAATTCTTTTGTGCGTCCTTGTAAAAAAATTATAAGTGGTAAGCTGGCAATAGCAAATATTTATCTGTTTTTTCTTATGTTAGATTATTAAAGCGAATTTTAAAACGTTTGAGCCCATAGACCGCAATGTATAAAAATTTTATTTTTTTGTAAAGATAAAAAAGGAGAAGGAGAAGAAGAATCTGCAAGCCTTACATTTAAGGAAATCTGCAAGCTTCTTACGATTATGACCTATAACATGCCTACCAATTTCTATTTTAATCGGATGTAGATTTTAGACGCTAACTCACCTCAACAATTCGAGTCTATAGACCGTAATGATAAAAAATTTCTTTTTGTGTCCCTTTAAAAGAGATATAATTATTAGATACATCAAAATCTACATAATTCATGGACGGTATCCTATAACATGTGTATAAATTTAAAGTTTAATCGAATAAGGCATTTAGACGCTATCGCATTTAAATAATTTAAGCCTGTAGAGCAAAATGATAACGAATTTTGCTTTGCGTCACTTGTCCCTGTAACATATATACATATAAGTGCTAGATTCACTAAAATATATACATTTAATACGACGGTTATCTATAACATATGTTCCATCTTTCAGCTCATACGAAAAAAAAAAAAAAAAAACTTTTGGCGCTATCGTATTCACTTATACACTTAAATACATACACGCACACATACGTAAATACATTACTGTAAAAATATCAAAAACGAACTCAGGGGATCTCAAAAAGTATAGCTGCATCAAAATCTCAAACTCAAATTTTCGCCCTGATTACAATATTTTCCTGCATTATATGCTCGCAAAGTAAAAATCGATAACTTTTTTCAAATTATCATGCACTCATGGTTCAACCATTCGTCTTAAGAGTATTGACGAAATCTTTTGATAAATATTCATATTGAAAATTAACCCAGGAAGGAGAGCGATGGGCTTACAAGCACAATTATTATGTTATTATTATTGTTTTATGCGAAATTTTGTTCTATATAGCAATATTAAAGTTTATTTATTTAAAAAAAAAAAAAAAAAAAAAGAGATGACAGCTACGTTTTATATAGGTAATAATTCATGTTAAGACGTAACTGCATATAAATTTCTACAAAATTATGTACATCAGCTCTTGAACGTGAGCTGCCCCAAAAATTTTATCACAAACACATAGACAGACAGACGTTTTATAAAAATAATCAAATCGTTTTCTGGACCTCTCAATATGCGCAAATCCATTGAAAACTGGAAATAGAACACTTTTACAAACCCAATTCTTTCTATTATTGAATGACGAGGAAAGAAAAAATAATGTAAAAATATAATAAAATATACACATAATATATTCTATTATGTATACATTTTATTACATGCATTATCAACGTATGCAGAATAAATATTAAAAGATAATTTTGAATTTTTACAAGAATATAAAAGCATAAAAATATAATTTATAGCAATATCACTTTTTGGATTAAGATAACAATAGTTAGTCTAATGTTAAAATAATAATTAAACATGGAAAATGTAACAAAACAAAATTTTCATTTTCTGTAGAATAAATTGTTTTTCTAGAAATTGCCCCGTATGAATAAAAGTTCAAAGTAAAAAAAAAAAAAAAAAAAAAAAATCTGCATGATATTGTTTTATCCCTAAAATATATTAGAGTTAATTAAGAATAACATTAGTCTTGTACAAATAAACAAATACATAAACCATAAACCTAATAAATGGTATTGTAGTATGTATTTATTCTAGTTTTGTTCCTAAACTATGCCCAGATGTGTATTTCTCTCAGCATTTATTCGATATATTCTTCCGTTGTTCGAATATCCTGAAGAACTCTTCAGAGCTGCCCGTTCCCTACTTAATTCTGAGCACATTCTCCAGTGAGTGAGTATTGGGATGAACACAAAAACTGACCAATTACATCGGGCCAGTCCTGGCTACTTTCCTTTCTACGTTTGGTAAACTAATCAGGGCCACAATTAAAGATGGCTGGGGATGCAGTCGAGTTTATTGGTGACACAGTGGAGGACCAGTGATGTGCAAATTGTTTGCCAAAGAATGGAGGAATAGTTGAGTGATTCTTCCCGAAGCACCAAGGGAGTTCTGAGAGGGTGGTCCGAAAAGAGTTAATCGCTGATTCGCTATGTCGTTCTTCATTTCACAATTATATCGCTAAGCCAGGGAGGTCAGAGGGGTTAATGAGAATTTTATGACTTTGATCTGCGAAATGGAATTTGTCCTCTTCGAAATTTTATCGGTGGTCTTGCCGTAAAAGTTTACACAGAGGCGACTGTATTATTCTGTACCAGCGCTTTTAATGATTTGTCGTAGATGGGGATATTGGGATCATTAATATGTAACGGGCAGTGCATTATCAAGAAGTAATTTTGCATAGGGGAAATCGAAGGGCAGATAGTTGGTAAAACTTGATTTGCACAAGTTCATGAACGAAACTTGAAATTTCTGGCATACCGGGCTTTAGTGAGGAAGGGGTTTAACGGTTAATTAACTTATTATTATTTAATTATTTATTTACTGCCCAGAAAGAATGTCAGAGGATTTTGTTTAAGAATTTTCTGACGGTGTTGCAGAAAGTTTTGTTTAATTAGTGGCAATCTGATGTAGTTTTAATGAAATGTTGTTAAAATATTATGACTGTACTTCTGATTTGTAAGATTATAGTAATAGAACAGGGTTTAATGATAACTACATGATTTTGAAATAAAAACACAAATAAAAGAAAATGACCTACTTTCGACTATTTGCGTAAATCAACTATTATTTATTTACTTCTTAGGTTTTAGCAATTTATAATGATATAGAATAAAATTAAATAAAAAAAATAAATGCTGTAATTTCTATCCAGTATTGTAATTTTAAGAGGAGGAGACTATTCATTTTAGACAATAAGAAAGAATTATTATTGTTCTACGTAAACCACAAAAACTTCTGATTCAAAGATAAATCAATTTCAATTAAAATTTTAATTTTGTTTTCTCTTTTTTTTTATTTCTACTCTTCTTTTTAGAACCAGACTCCCATTTCTTTCAGACGAAAAAAAAAAAAAAAAAAAAAAAAAAAATCGTACCATTTGCTGTAGAGCACTCTCAGGCATTCATTGAATAATGCTCATAAGTTCTACAAATAAATCTATATAAAACATTTTTGAAGACGCATACAAATTTAATATAATAATAATAAACATAGATTATTTACAAAAACTTTATCTACGTTAGATAAGTTAAAAATATTGCGTCTCGTGCTTCTCTTATTCCATTTTTTTTTCCACTTTCTTGTTGCCATCCAAAAAAATAATTTAATAATAATAATAAAAATAGTAATAATAATAACTCGTTCTTGGCAGAGACAATCTTACAACCACCTAGAATTTGCATAATAAAAAAAAAGTATATTCATGACTCTAAGGTTTTACAAATATGTAAAAAGAAAATATCTGAATCAAAAATAAGACTGGAGTACTAAGTTATTATCAATATTATTATTATTTTGGACACAAATACACACACATTAACGCATGAAATTTTCTGACTTTCCGATACTGTTGCTAGATTAATTTTCCTTAATGACGATCATTTCATCTCTCACCTGTTGTTGTTCGTCAGTGTTTGTATAGTCATGTATATCCACTTCTTTGATTGATTCATACTATGGCAGTTTTATGATTAAATCTGAAAAACCACTGCTACCTTCATTAGAATTTTAGCAACATTATGTATTATGTGTATCGATTATTTTCCTTCACGACTTTATATGACAACTGATTTTACTTCATCCCATACTTCAGCTACAGTAGACAGCGTTCTTCAGTTTAAAACTTTTAATTGTCTCGTGAACACTTTTATTTTCCTCAATTCCTTGAATATGACTCTTTAGTATATATATATATATACATATAGTTTTGAAAATACGTTAAGAGCTTAAGATAAGTAGGCGTGGTTAACAAGAAGAAAAAATGTTAATAAACATAAAACAACGAGTTAAAGTAACCAAAAACATGTGTAAAAATAACACTTCATGTGAAAAACACCCTTCCGCTTCCTCTTTAGTGAGTGGGAGCAGCAGAACGAACAATTGAGAAAATTAAAAAGAAAATTAAGATAAGAGAAAATTAATATATATATATATATATTGTGAGATAAAGTTCAGAATATTTTTCAATAATTTCTAAAATAGAAAAAAAAAAAAAAAAAAAAAAAAATCTTAGAGATATTTGATAACTCAGTTAAAGCAGAAACTCGAATAATCGGAGCTTGGATAATCAAGATTTTACTGTAATATGTATTAAGATGGAACTTCATTGAATTTTCATGCTTTAACGTTTTCAGAAGAGACTATTGCTATTCGCAACACAGTCGGCAGCAAAATTATTAAAGCACGCATCCACACTTTTCATATATGTTTCTGGTTTGATATCTCATTTTTATAATCGACTTACATTTTTATAAACAGTACAAGACTCAGAACATGACTAAACAAAATTTTACTCAACAAAACAGCATTAGGTTCGCACCTTTTAAGTAGAAATTATTGCTAGTTCTTCAACAATTTTGCTGTCGGCTGTATTTTGAAAAACGTTTTCAGCTATGGTTTTAAAACTTTGCACACATATGTATACAAAGAATATCTGCAAAATTATTTAAAGGTTTAAATATATTTCAAAATTTACGATTTTCTTTTCTTTTTTTCTTTTTTTTTTTTTTTTTTTTTTAAATTATATAAAACATAAAAATCTTAAAATTTTTAAAAAATTCAAACACTTTTGTAAAACTTTTTGTCTTAATAAAGTTAGTTTCACTAAATATTAATTATTATTTTTTTTTAATGTAATATACATAAATGTGTGAAAAGTTGTTATTAACAATAATCAAAAACGTTTTTGCAAAATCATGACGATAGCGAAAAAGTCCTTTTGTGAAAATTAAAATTTTAAAATGTAATTAAGTTCAATCTTAATTTCAGTTACCATTTTTTTTCTCATAACTTTCGGATGAATGTACTAATGTGTCATAAATAATGTGTCAAATTTTTTTGCAATAAGTCATTTATCAACATTTACGTTACATATATACATATCTATATATTTAAAATAATATTTTTTTTTCTTTCTTAATCCCTACTACACCCCTTATGGTTATTAAAATAAAATATGTTGATAATTGTGACGTTGATATTAATTAAACTAAAAAAAGTTTATCAGTCGCGTTTAAAAAATAAAAAGGGATTTTCTTTTATTTGCTTCGCGTCCTAAGAAATAAAAAAATTATTCAGTTGTTTAGTTTTTTTTTTAATTCTTCCTGAAAACTTTATCAGATAATTTGAATATTTAAATACTGCTTTTTTTAATGATTTTTTTCTCAATGTAAGTTAAAGTCACCAACAACCCACATTTTTTTTTTTTTTTTTTTTTTAACGATAAAAGAGACGGACCTTTCAACAAGTTTTTTTTCATAAATCAACGAACCTTGAATACATTAATTCTGCATCTCATATCAAATTCATCCAATAAACAAAACCAAACCGACCTGTCACTCCTTTATCAAGAACTTTTAAAAGGGGGGGGGGTGTTTCAAGAATCTAGAGCCCCCTCAAAAATATCCTCGGATCGATGGCAAGAGCAAGTAGGGATCATCCTTCCTCCAGCGCACCTATACTCGTAAAAGAAGGCGTGTTAAGATACCAGAACTCTCAAATGCGAAAGATAGACAGACAGGCAAAAGTAGAGAGACAGAGTGAGACAAACGCGAGGACCTTGATCAATGAAGAGCAAAGAAGGTGTGTGGGGGAGCATATGAGGGGGTGTTCGGATTTCCTCGCCAGAAGGTAATTTTCATGCTAATGAGGGGGAGCTATTTTCTGGCTGGCCTCATCTATTTATGATGCATCCTTCCTTTTCCCGTCATTTGAATTTCCATACTGTCCCTTTGAAACTAAATGACTTTAAAACTATCCGTGCGTGTAAGAATTTTCTGCATATGCTATGCCATGCTACGCCGTGAGCGCGCTCTTTTCTTTCTTTTCTCTTTCTGTTATACCTGGGATTCATCTCATCGCTCTCTTTTAGAAAAGGTTCTAGAGGGGAGCGTGGGGAAGGAGAAAATAAGTCCGTAAGGGGGGGGGGCGGGAATGAGGTGAGGTAGGAATGGAGGATGCAATGCTTTAATACAAATGTTGCCCGAAGATTTGAGAATTCCTTGAAAAGAAATATGGGGTAAGAAGGGAGGGTCGAGTTAGGAAATGAAGGCAGCCAGGACGTAATTGCTTTCCAGTTTTGGGGCGAAACTTGAGGATTTGAAGTCCCGCGTGTTTCAATGAAGATACAGGGAACTGTCATAGAGGTGTAAAGCCGCAAGTAGTTTTCTCTTTTTTTTTCTGAATTTATCATATATATTGTCTGATGCGAAACAACTGATCAGCATATTAGAGACAGCAGGATTTTGAAAAAGAAAAAAAAAGTAAAATAAAATAAACAAGGCGATCCGTTAAATTGTTTTCTAACATTCCGCTGGAGTCGAGATTAACTTGTAAGGAAATGTAATTAAACGATTAGTGGGAAATGTTAATTGATGTAAAGTCCCACGGGTGATTTTCACTTTCTTGTCGGAGATTATTTTGTGAAGATACGACTAAAGCGTGTGTTGCTTTAACGAACGTCTGACTTATGATATTATTATAATTATATAGTTTGTCTCAAATGAACTGTGACCTTCCTGATAAATTTGTTTAAGAAATAAATAATTAAGAAATTTTTAAAAATATAAATAAATATTGATTATTTGGAATTCTGATTTTTTTTTTTTTTTTTTTAATGGAAGTTAAAAAAAAAAGTAAAAAATAAATAAATAAATAAAAAATAACACCAGTGAATATTACCTGCAAATTTCTGAAAACTTTCCCATCTCCTAGAAGGGAGTCCCAAACCGTCATGATTTTTGGCAATGCAGGAAATCTACCGAGTACCGACACAATTTCTTCATTTTCAGTAGTTTCTAGGATTTTTCCATGATTAATTAAACATGCAATAAAAGTTACCATATAGTAATATTGTAAAAGAATCAAGAAAGAAATTGTGCCAGAAGACACCCTGTATTGACAAAAATCTGTGCGTGAAAAACTGGCTTCAGTTTCGGCTTCAGAACACCAGAAAAACAGAAAGATCAGCGAAAATTTCGTAATCAAAACTTTAGATGTAGACTTGTGTTATTAAACAATCATTGTATAGAAGTTATGAAAGTAAAGTAAATTTTGAGAAAACTCGTTTTGTAAGATAGTGGGTTTATCCAAGTAGACCTGCTCGAAAATCCGAGTAAGTTTTTTCGGGTTGGGCCAACTATTGCGAATCCTGTTATTCTGGGAGAGGGGAGAGACATATATTAGGTAAATGTTAACTACGTGAGTCCTAATCCGTTTAGCTCAATACATTTATGTATATATATATATATATATATATTGTTACGAAATTGTAAATAATTGTGTTTATTTTTGTATAAATTCTTTCAAAGAGGCTTAGTAAGTTGATAAAGTGCTAATTTTGTGCATTTCTAGTCGTTTTAGCGTTGAAATAGCCTTATTTTCCCTTAAAAACGCATTAAAAAGCCCCAGTAATGCACGTAATGGATTTGGCGCCAAATTTGGCGACTTTTTCCCACCTTGGCGATTTTTTTGGCGACCTTGGCGAGAAAATCCTTATATGGGATATACCAAATATGGAAGCTGTAAGTTGATTGGTTGACCACTTTCTAGAGTTTTCTCGAAAAATCTGGGTTCCATGGAATAGCATATAAGGAGCGCTTCCTCGCCAAGGCAGAGAGAGTTCAGTTCAGTCTTCAGCCAGCTTCGCTAGTGCTTGCATTGCTCTTGAGCCTCTTTGAGAGAGATTTGCTTCAAGTGTTATTGTTATACAGTTTGTACTGTGGATTTGCTATTGACAGCTGTTGTTTAAGCTGTGTTTACTGTTTGAATTGAAGCTGATACTTGGTTTATAGACCTGTATTTTTCTGGAACTTTCTGTGAATAAATTACTGAATTTTTGTACGTTTGGCCTTTCATTCTCAGACAACTCACGAACCCCCAAGTACGCAACATTTCTGGTGTCAGAAGTGGGATCGTCTGTGAATGGTGATAACGAGAGCTATGGAGCAAGAGATGAAAAAAATTCTAGAAAGCTTAGCTACCCAGATGAATGAGATGAAAGTTAGCCTGAGTCAAGAGATGAATGAAATGAAAGCCGGACAGGAAAAGATAGAAACCGGATTGATAGAGAAAATGGAAACAGGACAGGAAAAGATGGAAACCGGATTGATCGAAAGAATGAAGGAAGGACAAAGAGAGATGAAAGAAAGTATGGAAGCATCGCAAAGAGAATTGAAAGACGGCTTGACTGAAGAAATGAAGGAAATGAAAGACAGTTTGGGTGAAGAAATTAAATCTAATCAAGAAGAGATGAAGAAAGAACTATCATCAGTGAGAGACGACTTAGTAAACGTGAAAGAAGTGATAGAGTGTAAGTTATCAGACGTGGAAAACAGAATAGATGGAATAGAAGAAAAAGTTATGAAAATAGAAGAGAGTTTTGAAGAGAAAGCTATGAAGATAGAGGAAAATGTTATGAAAGTAGAAAGGAATTTTGAAGAGAGATTTATGAAGATAGAAGATAATTTCGAGGAGAAAGTCATGAAGAAAGTAGAGGAACATCTTGAGAGAAAAGTAGACGAGAAGTTGATCTCCTTGCCCCAGGAAACTGAAAAGAAAGAGAGAAGAATCCAGAATCAGGAATTTATTAAGTTGTCTACCTACGACGGCAGTTCCTCTTGGCATGTATATAGGACGCAGTTTTCCATCGTAGCTGAAGCTAACGGCTGGGACTCTACCGCCAAGTCAGTCCACTTAGCAGCAGCATTACGGGGAGATGCAGCCGAGATACTGAGAAATGTTTCTAAAGAAGAAAGGAACGACTTCGAGGCCCTGACTAGAGCACTGGAGCTACGCTTCGGAGAGAAGTGTTCTAAGGACTATAGTCGCCTCCAGCTAAAATCCCGTTACCAGAAAACGGGCGAAAGTTTGCAAGAGCTGGCAGCGGACATTCAGAGATTGTCACATCTAGCATTCTCAGACTGTCATGCTGACACTCGGAACGACTTAGCTCTTCAGTACTTTATCGATGCTGTTCGGGATCCAGAAATTCAAAAAGCGCTGAGACTCTCCAACATCAGAGACGTAGAATCAGCTTTAGGCTATGCACTTAGGATAGAGGCAGCCCAACAAGCCTCCCGGAAAGACCGCCATACCATAAGAGCAGTCTCATTAAACGATACGCCTGCTGATGAGAATGAAATGAAGAGAAGTATCGAAGAGATCTTAAAGAGATTGCGCAGCCTGGAGAATAAAAAGGAAATAAAGGACCGGAAGATAAAGTGCTGGGGCTGTGGAGGGGATGGTCACGTGAAGAGGAACTGCCCTGTACGACCAACTATAGGAAATCACCCGTCTTCACCATCACAGCAGGGAAACTAAGAGGAGGCCATCTCGCGGGGCGGAGGTTGCCTAAAATTAAAGAGCCCCAATTTACAGTATTTCATGTCTCATCGACGAGTGGCGGCGATAATGGACTTCATGTCTATGGCCAAGTCAACAACGCCACCTGCCGGATGATTCTGGACACGGGAGCCAACGTGACCATCATTAGAACGGATTTGGCTCAAGAACTAAAAGAGAAGATCATCTGGACGCCGCCCTGTGTTAAACTCCAAACTGTGACCGGAGACGAAATCAAAATATATGGGAAAATGAACTTGACTATCACTTTTGGGAATGCCAGTTACCATCATATGGCATATGTGGCAGATATAAGAGATCCTTTAATCATTGGAATTGATTTCCTGAGAAAATTTAACTTTCAATTGGACTTCAAGAATAATGAACTGCATTCGAGTTCGGAAGACATCGCTGTGTTCAACACTGAAAATCAAGACATTCAGACAATTTGCCAGATAACAGCCAAGTCTGAAATTTCCATCCCTCCACACACAGAGACAATAGTTTCAGGAACACCACCTACAAAGCAATACTTCCGCTATGGACTGATTGAATACCCGAATACAGACAATAGCCCAAGAGGAGTTCTGGTAGCTTCATCTCTAGTTGATCTCTCAAAGAGTACTATTCCTGTGAGAGTCGCAAACATCAGCGATAAGGTCCGAACAGTGAAGAAGAATGAGGTGTTAGCAGCCTGCACTCCTGTAACATGCATCAACCGCCCCACGCAATCAACTGAATCCAAGTCTTCTGAACAATTAATAACGGAATTACTCAAGAATGCAGAGTTAGGAAAGGAACAGAGATGTGCTGCGGAGAAGCTACTCCAAGAATTTAAAGACCTTTTTTCTCGAACACCTGAAGACGTCGGGAGAACGAACATCACCCAGCACAGAATTGATACAGGAAATCATCCTCCAATCAAACAACATCCAAGAAGACTTCCCTTTGCTAAACAGGATGAGGTCACTGAACTTCTAAGTGAAATGCAGCACAATGATGTCATCGAGCCATCAACGAGTCCTTGGGCCTCTCCCATAGTACTGGTGCGGAAAAAGGATGGCTCAACAAGATTCTGTGTGGATTATCGTCGTTTGAATGACATCACGAAGAAGGACAGTTACCCCCTTCCCAGAATTGACGACACATTAGACACACTTGCTGGCAATAAATGGTTCTCGACGTTGGATCTGAAGAGCGGTTACTGGCAAGTAGAATTACATCCTGATGATCGTGAAAAGACTGCATTCACCACGGGACAAGGACTGTGGCAATTTAAAGTTATGCCGTTCGGATTATGTAATGCTCCTGCTACCTTCGAACGCCTGATGGAGACAGTGCTAAAAGGACTTTCCTATGAAGCCTGTCTGGTGTATTTGGATGATATTATCATTGTGGGGCGCACCTTTGAAGACCATCTACGAAACATTCGAAAGGTGCTGGAGAAACTCAGAATGGCTAACCTCAAATTGAATCCAGGCAAGTGTAACTTGTTCCGTCGTGAAGTGAGCTACCTCGGCCATATCATCTCTGCCGAAGGTGTGAGAACTGATCCTGAGAAGATCTCTGCAGTCGAGAACTGGAGTCGCCCTGAAAATGTACACCAACTACGAAGTTTCCTGGGGTTATGCACTTACTACAGGAAGTTTGTCAAGGGTTTCTCAAATATTGCCAGACCACTCCACAAGCTGACGGAAGCCAAACAGAAGTTCCTGTGGACAGATGAATGTGAAAATGCGTTCAAGCGGCTTAAAGAGGCCTTAACATCATCGCCTGTCTTGACGTATCCACAGCCCGACAGACAGTTCATACTTGATACAGATGCCAGCCATGAGAGTGTCGGTGCTGTTCTGTCGCAGGAAATTGATGGTCAAGAACATGTCATTGCCTATTGGAGTAAATGCCTGTCTAAACCGGAGCGAAATTACTGTACCACCAGGAAAGAGCTACTTGCCATCGTAAAAGCCATAGAACATTTCCATCATTACCTCTATGGCAGAAGATTCCTGCTCCGGACTGACCATGCATCTTTAACGTGGTTGCTCCAGTTCAAGAACCCGGAAGGACAGATTGCCAGGTGGATACAACGTCTGCAGGAATATGACTTCGAGATACGTCATCGTAAAGGGACTCTACATGGTAATGCAGATGCCTTGTCACGGAAGCCCTGCTCGGAAAGCTGCAAGTACTGCTCTAGAGCCGAACAGAAATACCTGCCGATAAATCCGGTTGCCTGCCAAGTTACTGTCTCAACACCATCAGATCAAGATCCCGATCCATGGAGTGACGAAGAACTTAGAAAAGCCCAGTTGGAAGATCCTGACATAAAGCCAATATTACAGCTGAAGGAGACGACCAGCAACAGACCTAGCTGGCAGGACATTTCCAGATTTAGTCCCATTACGAAAAGTTATTGGGCACTTTGGGACTCTCTTCATATCAGAAACGGCGTATTATACAGAAAGTGGGAATCTGATGATGGGAAAAGCTTCAGATGGCAGATTTTATTACCAAGATCAAAAATTCCAGCTGTTTTAGAACAACTGCATAGTAGCTCTACCGGAGGCCATTTTGGGGTTATGAAGACTCTGCAGAAAGTTCGGGAACGCTTCTACTGGTGCAAGGCAAAGGAGGATGTGGAGAAATATTGTAAATCCTGTGATGCTTGTGCGGCACGTAAAGGCCCGCAGAAACGAAGTCGAGGAAGACTGCAACAGTATAACGTGGGAGCACCATTTGAACGGATTGCAATCGACATCTTGGGTCCTTTGCCACGGACCTCCAGTGGAAATAAATACATTCTCGTCGTGATGGACTATTTCACCAAGTGGCCTGAGGCATATCCCATTCCCAATCAAGAGGCATGCACAGTCGCAGAGGTCCTAGTGCAGCAATGGGTGTCAAGGTACGGCACGCCCCTACAACTTCATACCGACCAAGGTAGGAACTTTACCTCTGATGTTTTCAAAGGACTGTGTCAACTACTCGGCATAGACAAAACCCGGACTACACCCTTACATCCCCAGTCGGACGGCATGGTCGAGAGGTTCAATCGTACCATCCTGAATAACCTCTCTCTTCTAGTATCAAGGAACCAGCAAGATTGGGACTTGAAGTTGCCATTGTTCCTGCTGGCTTATCGAAGTGCTGTCCATGAAACCACCGGCTATACTCCAGCCCAGATGCTGTTCGGACGTGAACTTCGTCTCCCTTGTGATCTCCTGTTTGGTTGTCCACCCGATGCGCCTTCATCGCCCGAGGAGTACATCCAAGATCTCCAGGCACGATTTGAGGACGTACACGACTTTGCTCGGGAGCGGATTAACATGGCAACGGAGAAAATGAAGACAAAGTACGATCTAAAGGCTACACAACATGAGTTCCAGGAAGGAGAGAAGGTCTGGTTGTGGAATCCTGTTCGACGCAAAGGACTCTCTCCAAAGTTACAGTGCAACTGGGACGGACCATACACAGTCTTAAAAAGGCTGAATGATGTAGTGGTGCGGATCACTAAAACACCTTCATCAAAACCGAAGGTTGTGCACTATAACAGGCTAGCCAAGTACCACAATTAACGGTAATATTAAAATTAAAAATGTAAATACTGGTAAAATTTGCGCATGCGTAATGTAAATATTTGTATATAAATATTTGTACATATTTTTGAATTTTGTAAATATTTGTATATAGATATTTGAACATATTTGTGAATTTTGTAAATATTTCTCACTTGATTTGTATTTCTATTTTATCGTTATATGCAACTTAGTTTTTGTGTTTTAGATTGTGTAAATTTGTTTAGTTTCGCCTCTTGACCAAGGATTGCACTGCCCGGGACGTGCAGTCCTTGGGAGGGGGGCAGTGTTACGAAATTGTAAATAATTGTGTTTATTTTTGTATAAATTCTTTCAAAGAGGCTTAGTAAGTTGATAAAGTGCTAATTTTGTGCATTTCTAGTCGTTTTAGCGTTGAAATAGCCTTATTTTCCCTTAAAAACGCATTAAAAAGCCCCAGTAATGCACGTAATGGATTTGGCGCCAAATTTGGCGACTTTTTCCCACCTTGGCGATTTTTTTGGCGACCTTGGCGAGAAAATCCTTATATGGGATATACCAAATATGGAAGCTGTAAGTTGATTGGTTGACCACTTTCTAGAGTTTTCTCGAAAAATCTGGGTTCCATGGAATAGCATATAAGGAGCGCTTCCTCGCCAAGGCAGAGAGAGTTCAGTTCAGTCTTCAGCCAGCTTCGCTAGTGCTTGCATTGCTCTTGAGCCTCTTTGAGAGAGATTTGCTTCAAGTGTTATTGTTATACAGTTTGTACTGTGGATTTGCTATTGACAGCTGTTGTTTAAGCTGTGTTTACTGTTTGAATTGAAGCTGATACTTGGTTTATAGACCTGTATTTTTCTGGAACTTTCTGTGAATAAATTACTGAATTTTTGTACGTTTGGCCTTTCATTCTCAGACAACTCACGAACCCCCAAGAACGCAACAATATATAAACTTACATTGATATCGTTAAATTGTGGTAAACAAAAGAGTGTTTCCATTGACGAAATGGTGAGTATAAGTGAGATTTAAAAAAAAAAAAAAAAAAAAAATCCAGAGAAATGGGTAAAATACAATTTAGGCATATGTTAATGAAAAGAAGGGGCAAAAGTAAATTAAATTAGGAAGCAATTGGATTATATTCTACCCTCTGTATGTTACAAGATAACAGACAGAAAAAAAAAATCATCAAACCATCCATTAAAATGCAACTTTTTGTCAATCATACGACATATCAGTATACTTTAAAGCCAAATGATGTTTTTTTTTTTTTTTTTTTTTTTTTTTTGACAAAATTTAGTTGTAAGTTACTTAGCTGCCAACCTTGCAAACAACAATATATTTTTATTTAAGTTACAGCAATGTCTTTTGTGATAATATCCCGCAGTGAAGTTAATTTCCTCTAACGTAAGCAGAAAAAAATCCTTATTTTGTAAGTCATAAATGATGAAAATAAATGTATATAAACAGATAGAAATTGATGGTATTTTAACTCTTCCTATATTTTAACATACACAAGAGTGATAAGGTAATCCAGTTATAAATTTCTTGTATGAGTTTTCTAGAAATGGTGGAGCTATTTTCTTAATTCACAAGAAAAAATGTGTTAGAATAATTACGAAAATATCTGAACAATACAAAAAAAAAAAAAAAAAAAAAAAAAAAAAAAAGGCGAACACAAGGATTACATTACAAAGAACTTGTTTAGCAGAATTAAAATTAGGTATTGTGAACTAATTTAATGAAAACAACATCTGGCAAACTAGACCTTTTATATAACAAAAATTAAATAATATATTGTTAACCCCTTAACGATCTCATAATTTTCGGGTAAATGGCAAAATAGTGCCTATTTTTTATTCAAATAAATAAATAAATGTATAAAATAAAGTGCATGTACAATATATGTATTCATTTTTAGTTTTTGGATTTTTTTTTAAAAAGCTTTAAATTAAGAAAATTTAATTTTATAGAAAAACCGACAATCATTATTTAATCATTATTATGATTAAATAATGTTTTTCCAGTAAGTAGAAAAAAAAAAAAAAATATATATATATATATATATGTATTTTAAACATTAAAACAGAATTTTATGAAAAGAATTTTACGTATAATACAACGAAATATACACTGTTCTCAGATTCATTATCCAAACTTTCAGAGATATCACTTATTTCCGAATTATTCTCAGATGCATTTATACTAAAATTGGAATTTGAGTCACTTTGTGATTCTGACTACATAATGTACACGGTATTAAAAAAATATATGTATATTACAACAGAGCATAAAACTATGTGCATTCAAAAGCCTAACTGAGCTAAGAAAACAAAATTAGTATCCAAACATTTAAAATAGGATAGTGCTGAAGTTTACAATAAACCTACAATTATATTCTAAATAATCTGCTACTTCCATAGTGTAAAATAAAAAACAAAAAATTTTCCGGGTATCAGAAATGGTTTGTTTTTAAATCTTTTTAGTGGGTTACTTTTGAACACTCCAGCCCAGAAATATCACGGGCTAAATAGAAAGCGAAAACTCACTCCGTCATTTTCGCGGGACCGAGAAAGAAGGGGTTAATCGCAGTCACTTTTGTATGAAAGCAACAAGCAATGAAAATAATAATAATAATAATAATAATAAATAGAAGAAGAATTTTACTGTACTAAAATTTTTTTTATCTAGATACCTACGTCACACTGATAGAATCAGTTTGAAAAAGTTTTAAATATTTAAAATTAATAATATTATAAATGAATATTATGCATATATGTATATTTTAAATTTGATTTATTTATAATTGCTTAGTTAAAATATATATATATATATATATATATATATATATATATATATATATATATATATATATATCATAAGATACGTATACAATTTAGAAACAATGCATCAAAACTTATTTTTTTTTCTTTTAATTACATCATACACTCTTAATATATATATATATATATATATAATAATTCGTAAAATTACAGTACAAGTACAGTAAATTATACTGTATTTGTACTATTTTCATTGTTTATGGTATAAGTACAGTATTTCTACAGTATATGAAACGTGAAAATACAGTATATAAATGGTATTTGTATGGTAAAAATATCTGTTTTTAGATAAATATATTGGCACTTATACCGTTTGTTTACGGAAGAATACCGTTCAGATACCCAAGCTTAGAAACTTTTTGTATTAATAAGCCAATTATAAATGAATTAACGGTAGATAAACTGTATATTTATTATACAGTACATAAACCGTATATTTAATATACGGTATGTATACCAATTATAAACGATTTTACAGTACATAAACCGTATATTTAATGTACGGTATAAGTACCAATTACAGTGTTTTTACGGTATATGTAATATAAAATAACTTACGGTACATGTACCATAAACTAGATTTACGGTACATGTACTGGGCACACTGCTGCCAGTAGTTGCACCGTAATTTAGAGCTGAATTGTTTTGGAGTGTAGTATAAAATTTATGCTTTGAACCGTTGATTAAACAGTCACATTTCAAAATTTAATCTCAATTAAAATTTAACAATTATACCTCATGTCAGCCCATAAATGTCAGCGTAATACACATACAGATACAGATAAGGACATCAGTAAAGTAATCAAATCATATTCATGTCATCTAAACACCTGTAAATTTAATAGAAAAAAATTTAATGTATTATATTATATTATATTATATTATATTATATTATATTATATATATAAAGTACTTTTTTAGAATTATTAATCATTAAATATATTCTAATAATACAATTAGAATCAGATGGAGTTTTTTACTTCTTTTCTGAATATTTCGAAATAAAATATTAGTCACAATCTGCGTTCGTCCTTCGAATTCTAGAAACAAACAGACCGTGTTCTTAATTTATGGATATACTTTAAAATTCCCGTGTCAAGCGTGATTTGCATAAATATCAGCTCTGGAAGTGATTCCGATGTACACATTCCTATTTACAGTTTATCGTATCGTAGCGATACGTCCAGAAAAGTCATTGACTAAATCACAGACCGTGATGAACATGCTATTTATGCTAAGTCAGTTTGCAAGACATTGCCTTTTCTGAAGTATTCCATTATAATATAAAGATAGAGAAAATTTCGAATGCATTTTAATTTCTGTATATTTATTTTAGCCTAACTATGAGGAAAGTAAAGTATATAAATGTTAATATATGTGTGTGTGAGAGAGAGAGAGATAAGATTGTAAATTTTGTTTTCTCCGATATTTATAGAAACAAATATTGAATATTGTTCGAATTCCGGTTTTTGACGAATTTTCACGTTTTCAGATTCCTTATAAACTATTTTTTAGAAAAAACGCTCAATCGCAATAACATTTATCTATATATGATAAAATCTTTAATCCATTTAAACCTATGTTATCGCGTATAAAAACAGCTTAATTTATAACCTAGTCTTCTCTCTTTCTTGGCATCCCATAACCGTTAAAGACCTGCTCTATTAAAAGTCTCATGCTCTGTTTGACCAGTCCGAAGAGGAGGGAACCAACAATCTCCTGCCCTTGTCTTTCCATTAGGCGAGGCCCTGGGGACGCCTCGTAAAACAAGACCTATGGCCCCTATCCAAGGCAAAGACCTTCCGTCGAGATGGCCCTAAGACCATTTCTTACCTCTCGAACGAAATCTTTCTCTCCCACCCCTTTCGACCATTTTTTCCCCTTTTGTCCAGTTGTTGCAAAGTGGCTTTTTTCCCTCCAAAGGATGAAAAAGGGATTTTTTTTTTTTAACGTCAATGAAAAGATAGGAAGATAACGTGAGGTGTTACGTGTAAAAAGTAGTCAAAGGATGAAAGTATTTTAAACAGATAAAAGATAAAAAAGAAGTAAACATTACTGGAAAAATACTCTTTTCTGAGTTAGTATAAATAAGTAGTATGTTAAGGCCTTTATAAAACATTCTTTTATATAATACTATATAAAACTACCATGTACTGGTCTACATGCATAAAAAATTTAACACAACTTCTCACAATAAAGATTTTACATATGCAGTTTGGTGCGATTTTAACTAATAGATGCTGAGATGTTGTCATGTAGAATAACGGAGAAGATCAGTAATATCTGCGATACCTGATGGATGATATATATACCCACTGAGTCAGAATTCTATTTTTTTTCCCTCATAGTAATCTTATATATCAAGTTCCGTTCATTTATACATAAGAGAAGCTGAGATATAACGTTCTCGTACACAAAACAATTATGCATAACAAAGCCGCCAGTCGGCCTATATGCACCCATATTGAATCGTCATTGTCTTTCAAAACAGCCCGCGCACATATCAATATTTGTACAGTTATGCATAATAAAAGCGTAGATATAGTGTTCTCGTAAGTAGAGCAAACCTCAGCATAACAGCGTCATCTGTTCGGCGATTTCCACAAATAGATGCTAAGCACCAATTTGAGTCAAGGCACGATTAAATATGAATTTTTACGAAATTACGAACATTAGTTATTGAGCTAAAATTGTGAGAAAGTTTTTGTCAGAAACATATAGACAGACATTTTCTGATAATAGTCAAATCGTGTTTAAGATTTCTCAAAACGTACAAATTTACCGACAACTGAAGCTGAAATTTTTTTACGAATACAATACTTTCTTCCGTAAATGTAGAGGAAAGTAAAAACAACGAAGGTTTTTTATAAAATATTAATTCAGCTATTTTGTAAATGGTTGTGTATAATTTAGCTGTTTTGTGCTATGTATGTTAAACCTAGGAGTGAGATATTCTTAATTTTTTAACGGAGAAGTGTCCAGTAAAATGCATTGAAAAAATTATGTTAAAAGCTATTGAATTACAAAATTTATAAGTAAACACGACAAATTGTAAAGACTTGTTGTTTCGGGGAGAAATAATAGTACTACTTACGACCCTTCATAAGCGAGAGAAAAAAAAATGCACCTTGCAAAATGAAAGCGACAGATAGCGTATGCAAATATAGTAATGAATGTGACTCTATATAGAACTTTCTAAATCAGAGAACTTTTTTCTGTATAATGTCAATTATGAGAAACAAAACGTCCATACCTATTCTTCGACCACGTTTGATGAAACCATGGAAACATCTGCGCAAGTGCTAACTCAACCAGTCCAATGCTGAAATAGGGGGGACAGTCATCTGACTCAGGGAAAATGAGCAATAACAGAGCGCGGAATTACTGAATGTTTTCCAAATTTCAAACTGTCGGACAAGCTGGCATCCCTCCAACATTTTGCACGCGTCCTCACTGCTAGCTTTCGGATATGTGGTTGCACTGTATTTTATTTTATTTTGCATTTTTTTTAATATATAGGGTGAAGACAAATAAAAAACCAGTTGAAAAATTGCAATATTTCTAAAACATGTATAATATATATTGTGTAAAAGTTTGCTCTTAAAGAGACTTATAGTAATAATTAACAATTTAAAAGATTACATTTTTTTTTTTTTTTTTTTTTTTTTTTCGTACGCTCATTTATTTTGTTTATCTTTTTTTAATGTTGGCCAAAATATCTTGATACGACCGTATTTTTATATATATAAAAAAATATCTTACGAAAACAACAAAAGCCTTGTTACATGAAAGAGAGCAATTGTACAAGAGTTTATAGAACTTTAAGTTACTCGATTAATTGAGAAATTCGGGAATCGTTTACTACAGCATGGGTTACAATGTCAGTCAAACACTGAGAAAAAAAAAAAACCGTTTTCATCTAGAACGAGTAAGCAGTCATTTTCTGAATCCCAAATCTAGAAATATAGATTTCCGAGTTATCCGTATAACGTAAACAAAAATGACCTTGATAAATGAAATGATCGAGAATTTCTAGTCTATACTTTTCTATATGATGAAATAATGTATCATGAATCCTTTGTCATGCGAGAAATTTTCGCTTGATTTCCCAGAACTGGTTCCGAAATCAAAATTATAGTTACTGAAACTCGCCTCTTGCGTTTGCATATATTTTCAGAGATTTTTAAATGAGATTGACCATGCTAAAATAGGAAAACGTTCCATAATTCTAATAGGAGTTTCTAGAACTCGCTGGCAACAGAAACTAGGATTTATAAGGATGGCATAGAATTATTTTCACTAGAGCCACAATTTGGTTTCTAGGTGCCGGTCACAGAATTTTTTTTTCTGAGAATGGCAACTGTTTCCAAATTTTTAAATGTTGAGAAATAATTGCACTTAATAGCAAACTTAGAATATACATATATAATATAATCCATTTCATAATAAATGAAACTATGATGTGACCACCACATGGCTTTCTTCTGTATAATTTTACACAAAATTAATTCAATAAAAATTATTTTTTAAATTATTAAATTATTTTAAATAATAAATGCAGACGATTTTTATATGCAGAATTACAACATTAAATGTCGAAAGAAAGTCAATATTTTGCAACTATCAGAAGAAATACGATTTTTTTTTCCGTTAAGAAGTAAAAAAAAAAAAAAAAACTGTTTTAAATTATTACAGATCTATAGTTCAACTATTCATTTTAAAGGTATTTGATGAGGTCTTTCGAAAGAGACCTATCTTGAAAATTTACTGGGGGAAGGGTGCTCCCACATGCACAATTTTTACTTCCTTATACAAAGTATAAGGAAGTATAGTAATCCCGATTTGCGAAATGGATTTTCTATTTCACATTGCTCAAAAACGAATGATCACTGAATGTTCCCAATTTGTACGTGTGACTGTCATGATGTCTAGTTGTACACATGCAAGTGTCGTCTTAACACGAGCTCTCGTTTTAGAGATATAAGCGACTTTACACGTTTTTTTTGTGACGTCTGTATGTATGTGTGTCTGTGTGTGTGTGTGTGTGTGTGAGTATGTCGCATAACTCAAAAACGGTTGGACGTAGAAAGTTGCGAATTGGTACATAGGTTTGTTATAACATCTAGTTGTGCACCTCCCTTTTTGGACTTTGTATGATTTTCCGTTTTGGAGATATTTAGGAAAATTAGGTTCATAATGGCCAAAATGTAGGCAGCGTTACTTGGACAAACCTTGCAATCGATTTTTAACTAACTTCCGACTATCTAGACATTTGAAACTTTCAGTAAAGCTCAGAACATGGTGACAATGCATTTTTAAAATATTTTTAGCAAATTGTTTCGGGTCACTGCTGCCTTCGGCAGCGTTTATATGGTTCAACAGAAAATTTATTTACCTAACTTTCCGACTAGTTAGACATTTGAAACTTTCAAAATAGTTCAAAACATGGTGAAAATGCATTTCTTTTAATATTTTTAGCCAACTGTTTCGGATCCCTGCTGCCTTCGGCAACGTTACCTGGACGAATCTTGCAATCGATTTTTAACTCACTTCTCGACTAGCTAGACATTTGAAGCTCTTAGTAAAGCTCAGAACATGGTGACAATGCATTTTTTAAATATTTTTAGCAAATTGTTTCGGGTCACTGCTGCCTTTGGCAGTGTTTATATGGTTCAACAGAAAATTTATTTAACTAACTTCCCGACTAGCTAGATATTTGAAACTTTCAGAATAGTTCAGAACACGGTGAAAATCCATTTTTTAAATACTTTTAGCCAATTGCTTCGGATCCCTGCTGCCTTCGGCATCGTTACCTGTACAAATCTTGCAATCGATTTTTAACTAACTTCCCGACTAGCTAGACATTTGAAACTTTCAGAAAAGCCAGAACACGGTGGTAATGCATTTTTAAAATATTTTTAACCATTTGTCTTGGGTCCAATGACAATGCTTTTTAACATTATATATTTCTAAAGATGTATAAGGAAGTCATGTGGTGCCCACATCAGATTTTTTCCCTAGTTTTCTACTACTATTATCAATAATTCATAATAATTTTACAATCGCAAGTTAAAAATAACTCTCATTATGTACATTTATCCGAAATTTCGTCCTATACTGCCATGTTAAAAAAAAAAAAAAAAAAGGCAATGGCAGCGCCACCTGTTGAGCAATTGATCTCCAAATCTAATCAGTGCCAGTTTATCTCAGGGTCACACTAAATACCAATTTTGTTTAAATTTCATTTATTCGTTTGTGTAATACAGCGTCCACAAAATTTGTGATACACACACGCAGACACACAGACATTTTCTAAAAACAGTCAAATCGTGTTCAGGACATCCCAAAACGTGTAAATCCATCGAAAGCTGATGTTCGAAACTTTTCACGAATTTTAATTTCTCTATATATGCATATAGAAGAAAGTAAAAAATGAGAACGAAGAATAGTCAGTCAAATATATCACCCCAGAAACATACACAGACCAAACAAAGTAACTAGTTTTCTTAATTTGATTTGATTTTTAAGTTTAATACTATTACTTTCTTAAATTTATTAGACTACAATACCTGTTGAAATTTAAAATAGGACCGTGTATTTTGATGCTGAAAAAAACAAGGAGTACTTTAGGATAGTATTATAAGTGGAAAAAAATAGAACTATTTTTAATGAAAAGAACCTATTTATTTTGAGATGACAAAAGAATTTCGGACCAAAACAAGATAAGATTGAATTTTAACTGAAAAGCTCAAAATGCTATAAGACGTTTTCAAGTGCTATCCTCACAGCATTGAGCAAAGAAATTTAGGTTTTCTGTATTTGATAAGCTTAGCAAAATATCAAATGATAGCACGAACCTACAAGAAAAAATTACCCTGAAATAAAATAAAGATAGAATATATCCTGAATTTTTGAATTACTTTCCAGAAAAAATAAATACATAACATGGACCTTCAAGAAATAATGAATATACTAGCGGGCTTTGCCCGCTAGCGGGTCAGTATTTTCAAATGAATCACTATAATTAATGAATCACTATAATTAATGAATCAGTAACAGTGACTTTTAGTGTTAAGAAAATAAATTAAAAAAAAATCATTTGTGATTGGGTAAAAAGTCGGCCCGGGTCCCCACTGCCTTCGGCAGCGCAGTCCCGTGCGCGCTGCGTACGCACAACTTAAGGGATACACGCGCTGCGCTCGCGTATTCCTTCCCTGACCCTTTGTGCCCCCTAAAAAAAATCATTTCTGATCGGGAAAAAACTCGCACCGGGTCCCCACTGCCTTCGGCAGCGCAGTCCCGTACGCGCTGCGCGCGCGTATCCCTTCCCTGACCCTTCGTGCCCCATAAAAAAAAAATCCTTTCTCATCGGGTAAAAACTCGCACCGGGTCCCAACTGCCTTCGGCAGCGCAATCGCGTGCGCGCGCACAACTTCAGGAATACACGCGCTGCGCGCGCGTATTCCTTCCCTGACCCTTCGTGCCCCCTAAAAAATATCATTTCTGATCGGGTAAATACTCGCACCGGGTCCCCACTGCCTTCGGCATCGCAGTCCCGTGCCTTCTGCGCGCGCACAAGTTAAGGGATACGCGCGGTTCATGCCTATTTCTTCTCCACCCTTTCAGGCCCTCTTAATTAACCTACGTATACCAATTTTGAGCGATCTAACTCATTTGGCTGAGATACAAAAGAAAACGTAATCAGGACACCTCAAAACGTGTAAATCTGGTGAAAACTTTCGATAATTTAAAAGAACTTTAAAATATATTTCGAATGATGTATTAAAAATAATTGAATCATAATTAGAAATTGAAATATTGAAAATGTTACAGCGACATCTGGCGGTACAAATTTCTGTATTCCACTGTTTGATTCCAATTCAAAAAAGCTTTCTAATGATGTCTTACTTATGAAATTACTTTAATTAGTAGCTGAGATGCAAAAGAAAATTAATTCAGGGCACCTCAAAACGTGTAAATCTGGTGAAAACTTTCGATAATTTAAAAGAACTTAAAAATATTTTTCAATGATGTTTTAAAAATAATTTAATCATAATTAGAAATTGAAATATTGAAATTTGAAAATATTGCAGCGCCATCTGGCGGTTCGAATTTCTGTATTCCACTGTTCGATTCCAAATCCAAAAAGCGTTCTAATGATGTACTACTTATGAAATTATTTTAATTAGTAGCTGAAATACAAAAGAAAACCTAATCAAGACACCTCAAAACGTGTAAATCGGGTAAAATCTCGCGCGGTGCACACCTATTTCTTCCCCACCCTTTCAGCCCCTCCTAATTAACCTACGTATACCAATTTTGAACGTTCTAACTCAATTAGCTGAGATGCAAAAGAAAACCTAATCAGGAGACCTCAAAACGTGTAAATCAGGTGAAAACTTTCGATAATATGAAAGAACATTAAAATATCTTTCAAATGATGTATTAAAAATAATTTAATCTTAATTAGAAACTGAAATATTGAAATTTTAAAATATTAAAGCGACATTTTAATTTGCAATTAAAATGTACTTTTTATCTTATTCAAAATACCTCCGATTCTCAATCAGTGCCAGCTGTTATTGTTATTATTATTATTATTATTTTTTTTTTTTTTTTTTTCGCTTTCGTCGAGAAATTGAACGGGTTGCTATGGTGACGCAATGGATGTCTGCATTATTTCATTTTGCAATGCTTCATTTGACGGAAGGAAGGTCGGTATTCTGTTTCAATGGGTTTAAAGCGTGAAATTAAAAAATTTATAACTCATTCAGTTTTTGAAATTTTCTCTCAATCTTTTAGGAATTAAATTATGAATGCGAGATCTATGTACAAAAAAAAAAAAAAAAGAAATAATTTATCTCTAAACGCTTTTGAGTTATAAAATGTTTTACGAAAAAATCGATGTTTCGTAAAATCTAAAAATATGGATCGCTAATCCGTATTTTGTAAAAATGTTTATATGGTTCGAAAGAGGATTAAATGGCCTTTCTTTGTATACCA